>OV884013.1:23767871-24388478 GCA_930367205.1 Acanthosoma haemorrhoidale | reverse complement strand
AGCTATATATATACTGTTACGGGTGTTTTTTTCCACTCACAACTTTAATCCGAAATTGGTCACTCCCATACGTTTTTTTGAGCTAAAGTATAAATGTCCTTTAAAACAACATCTTGGAAGTGTTATTGATAAGTGCTTATTGTGGATTCAAGATTCCATATTGTGGAGTTTTTTCTTCGATCCAGCTGATGTCAATACCCTCATCACAGCCACATTTTTTTGAGAAACGTTTTATTTCTGAGAGAAGCACGCAAATAAGTTTACATTCGCATCTTAGCTTCAGGTTTAAGAGATTCCGGTGCCTAAATAGGCCAGTCAAAATTGCGTTGGTTGCTACGTTTTCTTCAAAGTCACTTCAGCTAAATGACCAGCTACAATGTTTCTCCTGGATTCTTAGGCAGCTGGACTCCGCGTTTAAAACCTGAAACAAAAGAAAAAATAAATATGTATAGACAATAATACAAATAAAGATAAATATTGAGTAGCTTATATGTTGCTTAGCAACATCCGAATATCGGACGATAGAGAGATTATCTTACGTTCTAAACATTATTCTATCAATCTGAGTTTAATGGTATATTTCAAAACTCCTTGCACTATGCTGATTAGTCTTCAATTGAACATATTATAATGGGATGTTAAATTTGTTGGGATATCAACATTTCACCTCTTTGTATACATATTATTTTGTACTTAAATATTATTGTTATACTTCTTTAACAACTTATTAACAGGACCTGACGGGGAAAACAGTACCTTGAATCATGGTCCGTTCAGAAATTTTATCAAAATCTAAGAAATCTCTTTCACCAACCTAAGCTTATATCCCAACAGATTCATTTACAGTTATTCCACTATTATTACATTCATTAACAATTTGCTCCTTTTACAAAAGTTAGAAAAAGTTTTTAATTAACTCACGTCATTCCCAGAAGGATCTTGTAATAAGGTTTTTTTTCCTACTTTATTTTTTCTATATACATATACTTTAAAATATAATTGAATTGCAATTTTAAGAGAAATACCTGTCCCCAGGGTAGTACACAAGCTTAGGAGAGATACTATCCAAAAATGGAACCGGCGACTTGGGAATGGGCAACATTTGTAGGAATTCATAGTCAACAAGACAAAACACAGAAGATAACAAACGAAAATTACAAGTTGACAATACTACTGATTGCACGCTGAGGATGTTAGGCGCTTGGTTTAAACTGACTTAAAATCAGATCCCCTGAGAGAACAGTTGAACAGAAAAGACAAAAGACCACTTACTATTTCATTTTAGACTACTGGACAAAAGTCAGTAAATCAATAATATTAGAAGGTAATACATGGCCTATTTGGAATCGGGGTATAATTAGTCATTTCCTTCAAGAGATAAAAGCATTTTTTGTCCTCATCGGCTGCAGTCAACTATATTGTAACAAATGTTAATAATTACCCCTTTATGTTTTTGTTGTTTTATTGTACTTTTTTTATTCTGTTAATTAATGATTTTTTTTTAGTTTTTGTGTTATTTTTTTTTTTGCATTTTTTTTTATTCCTCAAAATTTACTTCCATATCTGTTATTGATTTAGTCTTTACTAATAATCAATGACTTTTTCTCATGTTTTATAGGCAGCATTCATGTCGGTCATTGTGTAATTCGCTGTAAGTGGCATGCGCAGGATATTCAGAAATACAAATACATCGACGGATATCCTTTCTTAAAAAAGTATCTGATTTTTAAAAAAATAGTAATAAACGACATAAAAAAAGGGGTTTTCTTTTCTGGCACTTAAAGGTGTAAAAAAGGAAAAGTTCAGAAAGTTGGTCAAAAATTTTAAAATTATCCGAATATCTAACACTGTTCTCGATTGGTTATTTCAAATTATTTAAATCCGGTGTTCGCAAATATTTGATATTTATGGAATCAGTAATGTTTCCCCAGTTCGATTAGCAACCAGTACAATATTTAACAAGGATAAGGAAAAAATGCACATTACTTAATGATCAAGTCCTAGTGACAGGTGGCTAAAAAGTGATCGACATATCTGCTGTAAGTTGATTGCTTAAACCATACACTCAGCATATTTCTCTAACCATTTCATACCTTATGATTTATCGATTAATAAATTTAATAGAAATCTAACATTTTTAGATTTTCTAAATTTTAATTCAACAGAATCATTTGAAGAATTGATATTTTAAACCATAGAGACAGACAGGCGAAATACAAAAGTCCCTACTCCTCCTTTAGTTTTATTTTACATATTTATAGTATATATGTACTTACATTTCGATATATATATATACACTCTGGTGGGTGTGTGTGTGAAGTCCAGCTCTATATATCCCGTTAACCGGTTTTAGTTTAATTATTAATCGCTATTATAAGTAAAATTCAGCACTAAAGCATTTACTTATTAGCATAGGATAATTCATCGGTGGAATATTTAACAAACGAACTAACATAAAAGTACCGAAATCTGTAGCATTCGACCTCCAAGAACTGATCGACCGTGCAATGTTCAACTTCAAGTGAACCTGTCCAAACCTGCAAACCAGCTGTTTGACTACACCTTCACTAAATATCGGATTGTGGGGATATTATTGCCAACTAAAATTAATATAAGTTAATAACGGTAAATATAAGTGATAAGATAAGTTTTTGAGTTAAGAGATCCAAAATATCCTTCTCTTCACAATATTCTCTTATATAAAATGAATGACCTGTTCATAGAGTGTATGCACTTACTTGTTGGTGTGTTCTGAATATTTGCAACACTTACTTGCACCATGTAGATCGGAAACCGACTTTAGCTCGAACGTGTTTAGCTCAAAACCCAGATAAACTTAGTCGATTTACTCAAAACCAGAGAAAAGAAAAGAATTTTCTAAATATTTTACAAAAAAATTAAAGCAATAATGATCATTTTGGCTAAGATACATTTATATGTGTCCTTTCGTATGGTTTAATGGTTACCGTAGCTGCGTCATTGCTGAGCTCAAAGGATTTTATCTGTCTACTGCCAAGTCTACCTGTACGTTCCACGATAGAACTTTGATGATTCGATCTATCTAAACGTAACATCAGCACCAAACATTTATCATAAATTTGAATGTTATATTTCCATCAAAGTGTTCCGTATGTAGATATGTATTATTTCTCAAGTATACTTGTACTCGAAAACCATAATCCCATACATTTTTTAGTTTGTTTGTCTGCCTGTCTGACTGCCAGTCCACTCAGAAATGAAATTTTTCATAGACATCCCATTTTACAAGATACAGACATGTGCAATTTAGTGTCATTAATTACTCAGTCGATCAATTAGTTTGTATTACAATAAAAACGATATGTATCCATAAGTTTTAGTAGTGTATCGAACATGATATATCGATGAAATCTAATTTTTGTTTAATTTTATCGAATCGTAATTAAAAAGGCCATCAGCGATTATTAATATCATGCTCGATACTTTTTTTTACCACTTCTACACCACGCAGTATTTATGTTTTAGAGATTTAAGCTGTGGTATAGTAGTTGCCCCCTTGTTATTTTTAATCATAATTAATTAATTGACAACAGAACTTCAAACAGAATAGAGTTAATCAATATCTGGGCTCCGAAATAACAACATAAATTATATACGAAACTGGTGCGGGAAGCTTAAAAATATCGTGAGACCCGAAATCCGAATTCAGAACTTAAAAAACATGATACCACGTTAAAAAGAATATTTTAGGAAGTTTTTCTAGTATTTCGGAACGCTGTGTAGTGCCAGAGTACTTAATACATTATATCATGATGCATTTTAATGTGAATGTAGATTTCTTACATATGACATAAAGAGGTGGACATATCTGTGAGAAGCCTTTCCATTGCTCTAATAGTCGCTTTTGGCAGTCATTTTTCAACAGTCTTTACTTCTGCTATTTGAGTGCTTTCCTGCATGCTCTTACTAGTTCACTAAGTTAGTCGGCTTTATAATCCTAGTAGAAAAATAACACTAATACCCTGACTGATATATTGCGTAATTCATTCAACTCCTAGAGGTTTTCCAAGCACTTCTAACATCCGAGGCAGTCTGTTTGTGTGGGGGGGGAGGGGGGTAATTTTATCACGAAATCCCCTGAGGGTGGGAATCGAATCTCTACCACTAGCAGGTAGTTACTTGTCACACTATCCACTCAATCACTCGTGTGCCCATCATTGGGAATGTATTTTATCAGTTATATAACGAAAACAGTCTATATAACTGTCCTAACAAACAACAAACGAATTGATCAATTTATTTTACTGCCCGTAGATTAAAATACATATCTATCGGGTGACTCAGAATTTTAATACTTCTAACTTCTTTATTAGGAAATTATACGCAGCTAGCATTTCGTAGGAATTAATAAATATAAATGTAAATTTTCAGATAACTTGTATTCAATTGTTAGTTAATTACAACAAAAGATCGGCAAGACAAACTTTTTTTTTTTAATTTCATGAAAAAATCTTTAGCCAAAATGACAACTTTAACGATTTGGCAACCGTAACATCACTTTGTTCCACTTTATTATTCAATGGAATATTCGTGTTGGTGCTATCGCTAGGATCGTTGAAAACGGCGCTCTCTTATCTTTAAACAGATATGATGTGTTAGCTGTTAAAGGCTCGTGATAAAAAATACCTTTTGTCTTTACTTAAGAAAACCTATGAAAAAATAATACTAATATTTATAAAATAATGACAATTAACTTCTTCAAATATCTACCAGTTTTTCAATCGACCAGAAAGCTGTTTTTCTCATTTTTGTTGAAACTGAACATTAACCATTTCTTATTTATCAACTATTGTATTTATTAAATAATAAATCTTCCATCTTTCAACGATGAGATATTTATTCACCAATTACGTTTTCTATTGTTCTAATCTTCAGTTGCTAAAATGAAATGTCAAATGATAAAAACCTTGACTGTGCATATGGAGTCAAACAAAATCATTATAAGCAACAACGATAACGATTAACAGTGCTGCAATTATAAATTTAAAAAAATTCAACACTTAAATAATAAATAAAAACACAATAATACTCTAAGCTAGTGGCTACTCACCCAATCCATGTGTAAAAAAACTTATAACATTTAAAATTGTATGGTATGAATGAGAGCGTTTATCGCAATTACTGATTGCCTTATAAAAGGCAGATTGTAATTATATTGATATTTAAGACTCTTAATTGATATTTATAGCCCAATTAAGAGTATAAATATCAAATATCAACATTTAAAATAATTTAAATTAATTCAAATATTAAAATGGGTTTTCTACCTCTTCAGACTTCACCCTACGCCTGTATTTAAGAGGTGTGGAGAGGGTGGTTTTTTTAGCATACGCGTGTTTGCTATTTCCTCGTTTTTATTTGTATTATCCAACATATAGGAATCTAATTGAATTTCAATACTTTCCAGGCTGTTAAATAAGTTTCTATCGTTTGTATGGCGTAGGCAGTGTGTTGCATGTCTATGTGTTGCATCATGATGCCCTTCTTCCTGTAGATGTTGATAATTGTTTTTTGATTCAGATGTTCTTTTCATCTAACTAATAATTTCCTATTTCTTCTTCCAACACAGGAATTATTGCTTTCCCCACACTCTATTCTATACACGCCCGATGTATCTTTTAAATGAATTGGATCTTTTTAGCCCTCTTATGTCTCGATTTTTTTAATTTTAGTACAATTGTACCATTTCGGACTTGCACAGTATTGTTAATATGTTTTATTTATTTATTTTTATCATAGTTGCTTATAGCGTTTAGTGGTCTCCATATGCACAGTCAAGGTGTTTATTATGAGATGTTTCACTAAAGACACCTTGCAGCTGTCGAAATCGTTATTGGTAAATAAGTACCAAATTGTGGACAGTCGGAAGATGTATTATTTAATCATACTCTTCCACAACCGGCACTAATCATTTACTGGTTCGTATTATATATGAATTAAACAACGTAAAGTATAACAAATAAGAAATGTTATAAAACAGGGTGAAGCTCAATAAAAATATGCTGATAGAAGAGGAACTGGCCCCATAAAGGGGGAAGTTGTAAACTCGAAGAGCAGCAATGGGCTACATTTGTAACAGCACAAGTCAGATAAAGTGTTGGAGCAATATTTCCAGGGTCGAATAGTAATATCTTTCAACTCTACATAGCCACTGCGATACAGCTTAAGGAAGAAACAATTTAATGGATTATAAAACTCTAAAGTTGTTTAATTGGCACAGACATGAAAAAGTAACTTAAAAAAGTAGCAAGAAAACTAATAACTATGTCATGTGTTGATTGTAGAAATCAATGCAATCCCGAAAAAATTTCTAAAAAAGCACAGCACTAATTTCCTTTCGTTTATTTCAGTATTCTTGTTTCTCTCTACATTTATACGTTCACATAGTATGTCACGTTTCATTACATATTTTGTAATTAACGCTATAGTGCTGATTAAAAGAACTTTTACAAAGTCATGTATGGATGTTATTTTTCTGCGCTAAACGAACTGAGCCATATATCCCATTTATAGAACTAAAAGCATGAGATCCTTTGTTGTGCAGGTTTTTTTTTAATAGTATTAATGTAATGTACACGATATACTTTTTGTTAAGATAATAGGGCTTCTAGTAATTGTGTTGTGAGTTTTTTTAATATTTATTCAGAGAAATTATAAGGGTGTAACGCACATGAATTAAGATATAAACAACGTCACGACAAGCTCACAGTCACATAATGCAATGTTGACCAACAACCTATAACGGATAGCATAACATATGACACAAAATGAATGGGAAATAACTGGTGATAACGATAAAGCTAAAGTGAACAGCATAAATAAAACTCTTACTTTAATAAATTGTAACATGGTATAAAAGTTGTTATAAGGATAATTTGAAATTAGTGGAGGTGCTACTTCTTGTGTGAGGGGTTGCCTCGACCGTGAGGTGTATAAACAGCTAATTAAAGCCTGTCCCCGGTGAATCTGTTTACATGCTTGTGTCTTCTTGACAAAGACTGTAGTGACCACTGATTCATTTTAGTAAGAAAATAGAAAAAGTACGACAAACGTCTCACCGGCTATCGCACTTGCTAACTTCACCTAACCTGTCGCTTCGTCTCAAATTGGTGATATATAAATGTATCCTCCGGCCAGCTCTGCTGTACGGTGCCCCGCTATTTACCCACTTGACTGAAAATAGAGCCAAATGCCTCTAATACTTCCAGAATGGAATCATGCGAAAAGTGGTCCGACATACCTCTTTCGAGAGGTTGAAGACCGCTGACCTGCACCCGTTGCTTGGTGTGCCGTCGGTGGGTGAGTTCATCCACCGGAGACACATTAAGTTTTTTGACTCGTCGCAGCACCTGACAAACCCAGTGTTTAACACTATGACCCCACCACCCCTACCGCATCGATGGCAACAGACTGTCGGGGGAAAATTAGGATAAGAATTAGTATGTAAGTTAGTTTTAAGGTTGATCAAAAAGGTGAGCCCCATCACCATTATTAGTCAGTTTTGTCCAGTCATGTGTAATGTATATCATTATACTTGTTTATTCATTATATAATTTCTATAAAATAACAAAATCTGTATATAATGTAGTGATGCTACAGGAAATACAAAATAATTTGTAAATAGATTCACCTGAGGATCTATAATTATATATAATTATCTGGAAGTTTAAAGGGGCTATGGAAAAAAAAATAAATAAATAACGACCACTGATTACAGAGGAAGTCATCAAGATCTATTGGCACATATCCTCACCTGACCGACCGACCTCTTTCAGTCCAAATCAAGGTTGGCCATGTGAACCGTTTAGGCCAACAAAAACTCTAAAAGTCATCCCAAGGATGACATATCTGAGCTAAAGCCCATTAACACGCACCCTTTGTTAGAACAGGACTTATAAAAAAAAAAAAATATTGGACAATATCGAACAATTACACTTAATAGAAGGCAACCTGTCATAAATATGCAAAAATAATTTATACTAGATTTATAATAAGTATGTTTTCGGTGTTGCAGGGATCATCAACAGAGGGGATTCTTTCAGGAAGAAGAGGTCCAGATCCAACTCCTTGGCCGGCGAAGCCCTAGAGCCTATCCCTCCAGCGCCAGGCTCGGTGTACACAGTGGCTATGATAGGAGCACCCGGAGTGGGCAAGACGGCCCTCCTCTCTCAGTTCCAGACCTCAGAGGCCATCAATCCCTACGATAGGGTCAAAGGTAACATATATTTTTTGTGTTATTCTTAGGAATTTATTTTGTATTCTCTAATACACATCATATTCCGTTATAGGTTCATAGAGGTATGACAAGATTTTTATAAATTATTCCTTTATACCTTATCGACAGTTTACATGTTTTGCAGAGGAATGGAAACAGCAATGGCAGCCTTGCTTTTCCTGTAATCGAATTTAAACAAAGTGTAATGGTTAACCATTTAGCAAAAATTACGTCTAAATACACTGAGACCATTGAATTTCACTATTTTGTGGCATTATTTTGGACCTGAGTTTATTGAATAGTATTGCTTCAATTTTTTCAATGTTTATTTTTAATATCCACCGGTAAAATAACATATTTGCATTGATTATAGACTTTTTGGGCCTTCGCGAGATTGTGTCGTATTGTCATGAATATGTAACAATTTCCATACCATCGGTGAACAAATCGACTCAGTAAGACAAAATCGCTAGTATTTTATGTACTTACCTACTTACTCGGTGGAATACAGACCAAAGAGCTTCCAGTCTTATCTAGACGATTCTCTTCTACTTCCTGTCTTTGGCTTTTGTCAGTCAGTATAAAGCGAGCTTCAGCTTAAGGACGAAGGCCAGAAACAAAGCTTGATGAGGATGAAATAAAGGCAATTAGGAAAACAAAAAAAATGGACTAATGGGTGCCAGCCACATGATCTGACTGATTGCCAGAAACTGAAACGTTCAACTTAAAAAAAAAATACGTGATATGAAAATAAAAGTTTTAACAGATCCACCATATTCGCCTGACTTGCCACGAACTGAAATTTTTTAAAAACAAAATCGAACAAAACGAGGTAAAATTTTCATTTCAAGAATTTATTAATTCAAAGCCAAAAGGTTTCTTTAAAGAAGAGATAAAAAATACCTTGTTGGGCGTGGGTAGAAGTGTGTTATGAGCTAACGGAAGATATTTTGAATAAAAATAATATCGTTAAAGTTTGTTTGATTCTTTCATCATAACCTAGGAACAAACTTTTCCTAATACCTATGATAGCTGTGATATGATAGATATGAAAGAATATATCCTTCATTTTGAGTAACTTATTCAATTTTTCTTAATTATTTTCTCCAGGGTTTTGGAATTTGTTTTAAATTTAAAGGCATTAGAATAAGTCATTAAAACTATTACTAAAATCATATTCACATTTTTTCATTATTAAAGTTACTTTGTACACGGGCGGATCATATTTCGTTTGAATTATTCGTTATAAATGTTAATAAAAAAGGATTTATTATTGTAAAGGCAACGCAGCCTGAAGCTATCCTTTATAAAATTGATGAATCAACGGATGGATATAGACTGAGGTGAAGGACTGGGATTAACGCAACATGGCACCAAGTCAAGTAGATTTAGGGGAGTTTGAGAGCTACATTTTGGAGAGAAATATTATTTTTTCATCGAAACATTTTTTTTATATTTTGTTTGTATAAAGTTTCACAAAACTCTAAAAGGCAACTCCGTATATTGTCTTCTCGGCCTGGAGAGTAACTGAAATCCGTTATTAATCCATGACGACTCACTTTACAGCACAGCTGGGGAAACTGCATTAGTCACTCCATTTGCAATACTAATTTGATGCATATAAATTCAGGCATATTGCACAGACAGGTATTCAATTAGATTGATATTTACAAATAATCTTCTGTCAATTATAGGTTTTAGAAGAAATATGGGGAAAAATTGGCACTTTAAATCTTAGATATCTCCTGACCTATACTTAAGAAAGTTTGAAAGTTGAGAAAACCTACTTTTTTCACTATATATATTTTTTCATACTTTCCATCAGTGCCATTTTAATAGTCATCATAATAATTCAAGTTTCCTATCTTAGAAAATACAGACAGAGAAACAAGAGTGGAAAATCGAGACCTCTTTGAAGTAGAGCCTAGTTAGCCAATGATATAGATATCTGAGTGGCAAGTGACAGTATCAGTAACAATATGAGGTGAGCACGGACGTGACCTAAGCAGCCACAGAGGGGTCACCAGCCGGGCTGAGCCGTGACTAATCCTCATCCAAGTGCTAATGTCGTCTTCAGTATCGACGGACTTCTTCGGCGAAGTGAACTGTAGAATAAAAGGCTGTTGGTCTCTGAGAAATAATATCTAATATAACCAGATACTCACATCTACTATACGTTTACAAATATATGTTATGTAGGAAACAGCATCAGGTCACTTCAACCTGAAATAATGGTCAGATTATTCCTAGAAAGATTTCATTCACACTGCTGCCTGTATTTATAGCGTAATTAAATAGCATAAAAAAATACGTTTCTGGCTGAAGAATCAAAAATATTATTAATAAAGCGTACATCAAAACCTTTCCAGCCATCCTAATCTCCTAGTACACAGTCATTACACTGGACCACACAACCCTATAATCCTCCTCGGAGACTAAAGCGGGCACTGACCTGGTGACCTGCTATAAACACATGACAGTTAGAGTGGCAATGGCCAGTTTCTCCAATCTTTCCCTGAGCGTCTGTGGCTCCCACGCTCTTTGTCAGCTTCCACTAGTCCATATCCGGTGACACGGTTGATGGAGGAGAGGAAGGGACTTCCCAGGACTCTGCTTCTTCTTTCGCATGCGAGGGTGGTGACAAACATGTGGATTTTGGAGGTCTCTGGGCTGTTTCTAAATATTGTATAAATGAGAACATTGATTACAGTTATTTATTTCCCAATAAATATTGTTGAATTTGAAAGTAAAGTATAATTAATTTAAAACTAAATTTATACTTACAGAAAGTCGGCGGGAAATTACCCTACCACGACAAGTAGCACTTGTACCTAAACAGGAAAGTTGGTAGGACAAATTAATCACGAAAAAACCGCAGAAGTTGATGAAACGAGACTTCAGGGCTGAACTGCAGGATCCATTAATTATTGGCCCTTTTGGTCTGCGTGTATGTGGCTAGCAGGCTCGCCACCAGTTTAATAATTCTGAATTTTAGTCAATCATTTTTTTGTTTGTTTGCAGTTATAGCTTCGTAAATATGTCCAAAATCTACATTAATTAATTATCCACTTATTTACTATCTTCTTAATAATTATTTAATAATAATAAATTTCTGACAGTCTAAAGTTTTAACCCTTGGATTAAATATATAACTGATTGGTTAGCTCTGAATCTGTTCAAAAGAAAAGTTAATAACAAACTAAAGACCTTTTTTAAGAAACGCTAATGCAAAACATTCTAACTAATAAAAATTTGAGATCATTTAGCTACGACAAGAAATCATAACAATATGGACATTATAATGAATTAATATATCCTTCAGCTAAACTGATCAAAGAATCAACAACCGAAATAGACTCATTTTTTTTTTCACTTACCTACATTGTTCAGTTTGAAGGTATAACGTCACCGTAGACAAGTATAATTATCTACGCAGTACATCCACCTTTTCTCATCTGACCTAATTCTAGTGCCCGCAATGGTCTGGCAGGTAAACACATTCTCCAATAATCCGATGATTCTCCGAACCGCTCTTGAGTTTTGAAGTACAATCAGTAATTCAATCTATGATGCAGAAGAGCACCTATGTGTACATTACAGTACTGTGGAAACTATTTTTGTATTTGATTTGAAAAGGGCGTGAATGTTTAATAACAGACTAGACAAAAACAATATTTTGTGGATTGGTTGCTTTTTGACACCATGAAAATCAGATGCTTTGCCGTAACATAGTAGGAGGCAACATACACAAAATTAATACATTGTATGATAGGGGTTGTCTTACCTAAGACGGAGCACGTCCTGAAAGACCAGTTAAATAATCTTGTAGAGGAGGGTTTGTTAAAAAACTTTATTATGAATAACAATCAAAACACTGGTATACGAGTATATACAAATATTAATCAGTTAAAGCGTTACATATATTGTTGTGATATTAGATATTGTGGAGTTATTATATAATATTTAATCCAACCTTGAATCAAGAAGGCAAATAAAAACAATTGAGAGTGAAAAGAAAAAACAAAAGACAGTCTACTGGTGGTTGTGATGATAGAAACACACACAGTATTACTCTCTAGTTTTTTAGCCAGTTATAATTAGTTGTTGTTGTGGTTCTGAGAAAACACACAGAGCATTATATTCACTCTAGTTTTTGGAATCAGCCTGATATATGTATCTGAATTCAGTGATGAAATAAAAAGCCCGTAATACATATTATTAGCTTGAGATTGAGAGTAAGAAAAACTTAAAAACTTTGTGGGTTAGTGGTTGTTGACTTGAAACGGAACGGAAGATAAATAGCACGAAGAGAAAAATTATAAATTTGAATAAAAAGAAGACCATTGAAGAAGAAAAGGAATCGAATTAATACACAAGTATTTATATAATTAATATAAGTTTTTTTTTTTGTTATGTTTGTAAAATTAAATTCATCTTTTTGCCAGAATTATTTTTGTTAATAGAGCCTAATAATAAATAGTAAATAAAATAAATTTAAAGTAAAAGAATAAAAACGTGCGTGCTGGTTTTGGGTCAAGTTTAGATTCATCGACAGCAATTTCTGCCCACAAATCAGTATAGTATTATACGGACTAGCGCTTTCACCATCTTTTGCAGCAAGTGCTGAAGATTTAGCGGGGGTCAGTGTGGTATCTGATCTACTTGGGTGGACATCACAGAGCGTGCAATGGTACTAATTTGTGGGCAGACTTAAGAGAGTACTCCTTATTAAATCCGCTTTTCTAAGGAATTTTAAAGATTTCTTTTCTATGGTACCTGTCTATGTAGCATAGTGGAAACCACCCTGGCAGGAGAACAGTTGAACACACCGTGGCCCCAAAATGGAGAGGGTATAGTTTCTGGTTATGTAAGCCTTAAGATTGAATCTCTGCTGGCCTTGCTTGTCTCTAATAGCTCTTGCCTTGCCGGCGTTCTCATTGGCTTTCATTGACCTTACTAGTGCTAGCAAGCACGCCCTGCTTCTTCCTGAAGATGTAACCAGCAAACTAACCACTATTTTTGGTATTGCATAACCATTAGTCATTAGTTACCTTTTACTTCATTTTACATAAAATTAATTTCTTTTTAAAACTAATTATTAACCATTCCAAATTATAAAATATGTGGTTTATTGGTATTAGTTCACAAGCAGGTATTCTCTCCAAGCATAGAAGTACAATAAACAGAATAAATAAGTAATAAATATATAAAAAGTAAAAAAAATTAACATACGTTAATATTCAATTAAAGGATGTTAGCTACATCAACTCGGCTTGCCAAACAGGGACTTTATTGTAATATTCTATATTTAATATAGAAATTGTTATGGCAAAAATAATTAACAACTCTTTGAATGTTAGGTCATTGAGGATTTCTGATTACATACATCACCGGCACGAAAGGCTACAGGCTATTGAAGCATCCTAAGTTAATAAATGGAATTAATTAAACATAGCACCCTTCTGGTTCCAAGCGCCCATGCGAGATAGCAGATCATAGATTGCAAACACGCGACAGCGTCTGCTTCTTGTTTAGGGTAATTCCTCCGTCTGGCTTGAAGTTCATTGACAATGGCAGAAGATTGGAAAGAGTAATTACTTCCTGTAATGGAATATTAAAGCAGCTATTGCTACTAAAAAAAGTTGTTGGTAAATGAGTAAATGGTAAAGGGTAAATGAGGTTAAGCCAAGGCATTTCTGATAGTTTTTTTTTCTTTCTCTGGATCAAAGCACCTACCTAGCCTTAAAAAACGATTTTTATTAGTAATAAGCACAATAATGTGAAAAGTCACTTCCACTCAGTAATCTTATTAAACTTTGGGAGCAGTCACAATGTGTCACACTCACCATTATGCCTACAATAAAAGTAGTTGTCTATGTTTTATTATTATTTCCACACTGTTTTTTATAGAAAAAAACAAAAATAGATAGCTCTGAAGTTTAAATTCCCGCATGATAAAAATATATTTTTGCTTTATAATTGAAATGAACTATGCACAAGCACACCTTGAAATATTGTTTAAAATTAGTACAACTCCCTAATCTTCTAAAGTTATATTGGAAATAACTACAAACAACATATCTTGGAATTCATTCTTCGCAAATCTTCTAAAATAATTAAAGCATCATTATTCAGCTTTACCCTACTTTTATAATTATAATGTTCCTAAAAGAATACACTGGCAGTGGTCCCAGGACCTATTGAAAATATACGATAGTCCAGCCTGACAAAAGTTTCTCCAATCATATTCCTGGAGAGCCTGTAATTGTCGCTTTCTTAATCGGCCTCAATCAAAATTTTATTATGAATGCTGGCCTATCGGTACTAGTAATATTTCTGATAGTGAAAGTATCAATTACACAATTCAGCAGATTGTATTTTTTTTTTCAACAAATAAAAGTATAAATAAGCTTCTAGTATCAGACTGGAGGTTCATTGTCGGCCATATCCCTAAAATACCTCTGGCAACCAGTCCACCATCCCATTGATTGTTAGTGGTTAGCTCATGCTTTGTATGTAAGAGTGAGAGAGAGAGAGAGAGAGAGAGAGAGAGAGAGAGAGAGAGAGAGAGAGAGAGAGAGAGAGAGAGAGAGAGAGAGAGAGAGAGAGAGAGAGAGAGAGAAAGGGGGGTCCCGGGTTGGTACGATCTCGCCTCGAGGCATGGTAGCTCAGTTGGTGTAACGAGTAGTCATAACTCTTCTGCTTTTCGTAGTTTTCAGTCGTTCATATTTTTTTATGTTCGCACGAAAAATGAGTCAATCTTAGTTTTGAGTGTTTGACGGAAAGGGGTAATAGCTCCCTACTTCCTTTGCTAATGTGGTGCCTCCCCTCCCTGAACTCAATCCCCCAAAAAGTGTAGCTGTGGCACTATTTTGTCGTTTAATTAGAGTAATGTGTGCATCACCCTCTTTAGGCCTACGTACACTTCAAACAAAAAAGTTATATATAAATATATACATAAATATGCTATAATTATATATAAAAGTTATATATATATATATTAGAGATCTACCGTAGCTTTGTGATATATTTGTCATTCCTTCTCGAGGTGTTATCATTAGAAGGATCCTAGAACCAGTACCCTACTGTTTATATTTTTTTTATCCGGGTCCTTGATATCTTCCAAACTTTAGATTCACTTCGATCATTACTAAAAAAGATTGGTTCCGTGCAAGGGTAAAAATATTCCCAATTCTCTATAGTAGCGCAAAGTCAATTGACCGCTAATTGATTATGGAAAAAAAACATCTTTGAATCATAACAACATTAAATAATTATTCAAGCTCATTTCACAACAGTCCGTACATCATACCAGTGTTCATACAACCCCTGACCGGTTCTACCCTTCTTTAATGTTCTGGATTTTTCGTTGGCCCATATCTAGAAAATAGTTATATTCGTTTTACCTGCAATATGTCCTCTAAAGCAAATTTTCTTATAGAAAATAGACCGTAGGAAACGGTTCTCTAAATTTTAGGGCTCCGTGTTTATGTATGATACAATACCAACAACAAAACCCTGAAAAATATATTACTGTTTTATACTTACATGACAGATTGGGAGGTGTCATTGAGCCTACAGAAATAGAACAACTTCTCGCTAAATATCAGATCTTACCTTTGGTGTTCCGTGCACTGCTTGGTCACTATCGTGAACAAACTAGTTTGATTAGTCGTTTAATCGAGTTCCACTGCTGACGGTTCGTTACCCTCTTCACAAGTTCTCGAGACCTACCTAATCCAAGTTGACCCCCACCCTAAAGTATGTTCTGAACTTGTTTACGTACAGTGACCTGCAGGTAACAGAAGCACATTGTGTTAACAGATTCTCATTTACATTTAGACAGTGTTTGTTGCTGGCAAATGTTATAATGTTGTAGATAAATCATATATCATTTGAATCCTATTGGGTCAATCTATAGATCAGGTAGCGTGAACTATCTTATGAGAGCAGCTTATCATAATTTTTAGGGTTTTAAAAGAATGATTGATGAAATTCAGCGTAATAAAGGATAGGATTGGAAGTGGATTTTTATTGCCCTTATGAATGATGCAAATATAATCACTGGGCCTGTTAAGCTTACTCTTGTGTTCCTAGCTTATGGAAATCGAATCGATCTTGATATGGTCATGAAGAATGCGTCATTCTCATCGGATACAAACATATTTGTGAAGAACCGACAATCGACAATTCATCATCCGAAATGATGAATTGCCACTCCTGAATCCTGCTTGAAATGAAATTAAGTGAAAAATAGTCGTTATTCTGAGATTCTTTTTGGTCATATAATATATAACATATAATATAACAAACATTCTGACTTTTAAAATGCAAAGTAGCTGTCAGGTAGGGTCCGTCTCCGGGGGAAGGTTTCGTTGACCTGGCTGTTGGCCGGCGGGCGTCAAGAAAGAGATAAAATTGGTTAACCTGTGGTCTTTGACCTTTGCAGGCGGCCTAGTCAGTGGGCAGCTTTATTCGTATTTTGTTTATCGATCTGCCTCCATAACATCTTAGAAGGTGTGCCCCGACAGTTCACTATGTTCAGAAGAACAAGTACAGGGTATGTATTATAAGTAGTTTACGACGAAAACCGTCGCTGGAGGAGACGCTATTAGGTACATTTTGTAGGCCCTCAGAGACCGTCGTCTGCATTGAACGGATCCCCTCCAAGAGGATGTGCTAGTTTTAGCGACACGAAGGCTGGAGTCACACTAGGAAGGTATAGGGGCTGACAAAGCCGGACTAAAACATAGAAAGGTTAGGAAAGAGAGGTGCAGAGGTAGTTAAATAAGAAAGCCATGGTTAATAAGGCAGAAATTTCTCAGAATTTCTGCCTTATATAGGCAGGTCAGAGGCCAAACTATGCCCAGGCCCCTAGTGAACTCCGGCCGAGTCAGGATCATGTACTAGTTCATACAGAGAAAGAAGAATGTACCAAGAGAGAGGTAAGATTCGTGCTCTTGTATTGCTGAAATGGATCGAATACTTATTTTAAGGAGGATTATGTAAAAATTAAGAATTTGTATTCTATTCGGTTTGGCATCCGATTCTGACTATGGAGCCTCTCATGGGATCCAATCCTTTATTTATGTTTCCACCAAATTAATTATGCTTCAAATACTAGTTATTCGCTTGTTGGATCAATTTTTAATTTTACCTTTGGTAATATATGTAAACTCCAGTTGATGATCTAGCAAGCTGTGTTTGTTGTGAGAAGGTTACTTAGCTGTGTTTTGTGTGTGAAGGTTACTTTCAAGATAAGACTTATTTTTATTTTTTGCTTATGTGTTGTGACTATCCACTAAATTATCTGGTAAATAACGTGTAATTTAATTAAATTTTTACAGGTATGTTTATTTCGTTTATTTTATGTTATTCAATCGTTTGATGCTTTTAATTCTAACGCCATTGTAGTGACCGCTAACTACATAAGATAAATCACCCTATACTCTATTGTATATATATTGTAAATTGGTTATAATGTGTTCTAAATTAATTTAAACAAATGTAAATAACATTACCAAACCCTAAGTCATTGTAAATGTTTTAAGCAATAAAAGACGCAGCTGCAAATAAAATAGTTAGAGGCTGGAAACCCTTACCCAGAGCAGGTAGCAAACGCCTCGGACGAGGCCTGAGTCACTACGAGAACAAAGGGCCACCGCATGGTGGGATCTCATTGGGCACAATGAAACCTCACATGATTGGGTACTAACAAGGCACCCCGGGTATAAATAGACCCGGGGTTTGACCTGTAAATCACTCTAACAACGGCTCTCTAACGGGCGGACTTGCGATTGCACTGATGTTTCAAAACTTGGCCTTCTCATTTATGAAAACCTCTGGACCTCTCTTCCTAGCCTCGCTATGTTTTAGTCCGACGTTGTCAGACCCCACACTCTCCAAGTAGGATTCTCCGCCTTCGTCTCGCTAAAACTAGCAGCCCCTTGGGAGAGACCTCTCCCTCGCGGACAACGGTTGCCGTGGCCCTACAAACTTTACCTAGTAGTGTCTCCCTCGGCAATCCAGTCTGCCTCTCTCCGGTTCACACTCACCTTTGGGATCCGGGCGGTTTTCGTCTACCCTCAGATACCGAGTGTGAATTCGTGGTCATTCCAAGACCACATAAACTACCTACACTACCTACCCGAGAAGAGGTCTACTTCTCCTGAACATAGTGCATTGTCGGGGCACATACCTATCAAATATGGAGTCAGATAATAAGACCCGGCATTAAGCAATTTTCCGGGTCATAGCTTAATCAACTCTCACTTCGTCACCAGGGTTAGGGTAACAAGGAACCCCCTGTCGTGACTACCCGACAGCCATTGTAAATCTTTACATATTAATAAAATCAGTTATTGAATTATTAAAACCAACTTACATATAATAATTGGATTTCGTTCTGGTAATCAATGTTTACTAAATGAAAAGATTTCTGGTTTCCAAGAAGCTCTAATTAATTACAGAACACGAATTTGGAGGCCATATTGATACGTCTACCGCTGGATTGTCTTACGATGAGTGTCGGGTCGTCACGAGGTGGGGTGCCTGGTCACCCTAGCCCTGGTGACAAGCGAGGATTATTTGAGTTTATTACCTGGACAATCATTTCATGACGGATTTACTATCTGACTCTATTTTTGATAGGTATGTGCCCCGACAGTGCACTATGTTCAGGAGAAGGGTACAGGGTAGGTTATAGGTAGTTTATGTGGTCTTGTAATGACCATGAATTCACACTCGGTATCTGAGGGTAGGTGAAAACCGTCCGGATCCCAAAGGCAAGTGTGAACCGGAGAGAGGCAGACTGGATTGCAATGGGAGACACTGCCGGTAAAATTTGCAGGGCCACGGCAACCGTCGACCACGAGGGAGAGGTCTCTTCCAAGGAGGTGCTAGTTTTAGCGAGACGAAGGCAGAGATTCCCACTAGGAAGGTGTGAGGTCTGCCAAAGCCGGGTTATTAAAACATAGCAAGGTTAGGTGAGAGAGATGTATAGGTTTTTCATAAAGAAGCAGTCAGGTTTTCAGAGTTCCAGCGGGAGCCACGAGCCAGTGAGTAGATGCCAGGAGTTGCCAGGAGAGAATGATTTACAGGGCCTAGGGGGCCGCCTTAAGTACCCGGCAGTTATTGCCCTTATCCAATAGAGGTCGAGATTGGTGTAACCAATGGGATTCGACCTCTTTGTCCTCTGGGAGGCTGGCAAGGGTTGCTTAGGGTCTGCGGTTGGTCCCCTCATGTGTTAGGGTACCTGTAACTGACAGCTGGTGGCCCATCTCATGTAACCACTTGGCCCCGCATTTTTTATTGCTTAATACATTTATAATGATTTATATTTGGTTCATGTTATTTACATTTGTCTATAATACATTTAGTTCATGTTATTTACATTTGTTTCCAATATATATACAATAGAGTCTAGGGTTATTTATCTTATGTAGTTAGCGGTCGCTACAATGAGTAAAGAATTCTTGGTTCTACGGCCTATGGTATAACATCCTTAATACTTAATGGCCTATTAATCGCACTTAAGATCCTCTATATTTAACCCCTCACAAATCCCACAGCTTACTAAATATTAAATCAACACTTAATCATCTGAAGTTAATATTCATGATAATTCCCACTTGGCCAGATACAAAGGGGCCGAGCCGCCATTGCTGTGCCGATGGCTGTGGAGATAATCACTCTTCGATCCGTAATCCGGCCGACCGATAATGAGACAGATTATGAAACCTGGCCAGTGCCATCTCGACATTTAGGCGGGCTTTAGAATCACTCTGGTCCTAGTTGTGCGGCGACAGAACGTTATCCAGTTACCCAGCAAAACGTAATCAATTATTTATGAGCCTGCTGGAAGTTGGCACTTCAGGCGCTCAGTAAATTCAACTTACAAGCGGTTGAATCTCCGATCTTGGATTTAAGTGTATTCCATGAGATGAAGCAGTATCATCATCACTGCCGTTAGATACTGGAATCAATAATGTCTTGTATAGCGTGCATTAATTTGACAATAGTACCCCTCCCTTAAACTGACACAATTAACGAGATATGTGTCCCTTAAAATAATGAATGCTGTGACTGAAACAAGTTAAAATATAAAATGTTTACTTCTCACAGATACACTCTTCAATCCTTTTGAAAATTTAAATTTCATCAAAACGCGGGGAACTATGCTATCATGTTCTATCCCACACAGACCAGTATTTACATAAATTATAACCAGACACCAACTTTACACAAACAGCTTCTGCACAAGACGCTCAAGGTATAAGACCAAGAAGAGAATCGATATTTTAATAAAGCAATCCGTGCGATACACAACCTAGATCTATAATATGATAACTAATATTTATAAAAATATAAATTCAAATTAGTTACCAAAATAGTTACCTTTAAATCACTTCCGAAATAGTCCTATCAAAAATCTACAATTAGATGTAAATCAGTCTATGTAAGGGATAAATCAATTTTTATACATGAGAAAACGTGCAATAAATGATTTTGTGGAGTTCATTTTGTGCAGTTCATAATCACGGATCAAAATAACAGGGATCGAATCATTTGACAGATTGTGATGTTTCTTTAACTGATGGATTTTCACACGAACGAATGTGGACCCATCAGGCTTACCTTTCGTGTCCTTAATTGGAGGACGTTAAGGACGAAGGATCACACCAACAAAAAAAAAAGCACTAAGACCAGTATGATAGAAGGGAAGTATCTCGAGGATCTCTCTCAGGGTGATTGAATAAGGCGACACTGTCACCGAAAATGTCCCTAAATGGTCCCTTATGAAGCATCGAACCAAACTTTGAAAGTCTATCGAAGGTCTATGACGTTAGCTCTACTTGGTAAAAGTTCTGACCAAATTTATTTCCCATATTTACAAATGATCGTGAGCAAAAATCCTTTATTTTTACAGTCATTCATCCTTGGTTCATTGGTTCTAAAACTAACAGAAAAACAGTTCATCGGTTAATGAGCTTAACAATAACATGCATTGTAAGGTGTTTGTTTTTAGGTTTCTAGGTCACTCATAGTCTTGTTTGTCACCCGATCAATTAATAAATTGGTTCTCCAACTTGTTTGTTCTCAGAGATTTTTTTGTTATGCAGAACAGACATTGGTCCCTACAGTATAGTTGGAAGTTGGTAGGATACATATTATCAACTCGAACCCTTGAGGCGTGGACGTAAACATAAAAAACGTTTTGAAGAATTGTTTCCATATCTGGCAAACATTTCTTCCAATCAGCTAGAGTAATAAAGTAAACAAATGACTTTTCAAGGATACCAATTAATTTAAGAAACTATTTGATTTGACCACTTGGTCAAATATTCTACTACTAGCCCTCTCTAAGTGTCCATCTTCAATGGGTTACAAAGAAAACGTTACGTAATTTCACAGTCCTGTAAGTAGCCTTTAGCTACGAAACAGTTATTCCTTGTATTACATTGTAAATTACATGCGAACTTATCATAAATTATAACTCGGCATTAATGCATCATAAGATCGATCCAAGATGAAACACTTGGCTGGAATTATGGCTTCACTGGAAAAAGCGAGGGCGCAAGATGCTATTAGCGGTGGTGGGGGTAAAACAAGATTACAGCCTCACCACAACACTAATTTCATTATCGGCTTTCTCGCTTCCTTTTTGGGGCAGCTTTGAAAATGACAATCTCCCGGTGTCTCTTCATCTTTATTACTTAAATTACCTTAACAGCATAAATAATTAATTTTTTGTTATTGCATCCTTTCATATTTTCATAAAATAATTACTTTTTTTATCCTTATTGAAAATATACTAGTTTTTGCTGGTGGAGAAAAGAGAAAACATTTAGTATAATAATGGCAAGAGCCCGCCGTGTAAAATACAAGTACTTTCATGAAATGCCTTCCTCCAAATGCTTTTCTGCTTCAGATCTCAATGGCAACTACTTGGGAAACTCTCTAGTATATCTAACCTCGCGACTCCTTCCGCTATTATTTCCTCCTCAGAAGTTTTACCTGATGAATTTTCTCGCTTTTCGACTATATTTTCCTTGTAATACAAATTATAGCTAACCAAATAAATGGTTATAAGCCCATTGCGTTGACATTTGCAAACTAATGGAAAAAAAGTCGTCAATAGGCATAAGTGGCCCCTTCAATAATTAGTTCATATCATGGTAGAGTTGCTTCCGTGCCAACTCCAGACTCCTGTATTACCTTCAACGAGAATAACCGTGCCTTAGGCATTTGGTGCATCCAAAATGCGTTTGACAAAGTTTGGAAAAGCCACGTGGTAAATATCTTGTCGCAAAAGTACAAAAGGAAACATTATTCTTCCTCTATGGCAGGAAGAACTTTTCAGAAAAAAAAAACATGGTTATCTGACAAATTTTGACAAAAAAATGGGATTCTGCAAAAAGCTCTTTCTCACCCTGCATTTAGTCGTCAATTAATGGCATTTTACAGCATCCACGTTAAAGAGATGGTATACGCTAATAGTAATTTACTGTAAAGTGAAATCTATCTTATTCTTATTCGATTGCACATTAATTCTTATAATTACTAATTGGTTCAAGAATCATGGGTTTTTTCTTATACGTTCCCATGATTCTTGAAGCAAAAATGGGAAAGTGGTCCGACATACCTACTCCCCCAGACTTCCAGAATTCCGTAGGACCAGGTAGATTAGAGTAATGTCTCGTAAATATAATAACAGCCAAATGTCTCTAACATTTCAAGATCATGTGAAAAGTGGTCCGACATACCTCTCTCGAGAGGTTAAAGAACGCTGACCTGCACCCGTTGCTTGGTGTGCCGTCGGTGGCTGAATTCTTCCACCGGAGACACATCAAGTTTTTTGACTCGTTGCAGCACCTAACCAACCCAGTGTTTAACACTATGACCCCATCACCCCTCCCGCATCGATGGCCACAGACTGTCAGGGAAAAATTAGGATAAGAATTAGTATGTAAGTTAGTTTTAAGGTTGATCGAAAAGGTGAGCCCCATCACCATTATTAGTCAGTTTTGTCCAGTCACGTATAATGTATATCATTATACTTGTTTATTCATTATATAATTTCTACAAAATAACAAAACCTGTATATAATGTAGTGATGCTACAGGAAATACAAAATAATTTGTAAATAGATTCACCTGAGGATCTACAATAGTATATAATTATCTGTAAATTTAAAGGGGCTATGAAAAAAAAAGAATCATGGGTTTAAAATATCTTCCTCTAAAACTTAAGGTGAGTTATTTGCAATAGGGTTGATTAAATAAACTCAGCATACTGGGGCACATAACATAAATATTTCGGAATGAATTTCGATAAAAATTTAAACTTGAAGCCATGCTTAAAAAAAAAAAACTGTTTTAGATTCCTAAATTTCTATAAATTCTTATCAAATACCTCGTTTTTCTACTAAAAGCAAATTATATTAAAGGTCAGTACGTGTTCCTCCCCTAGCGTGGGTAGTCTCAGAACCTTAGACAGTATTCAGAACGCTAGTTTGAGACTGGAGCAGTTTAGAGCAATCCTTCAAAAATGATAAATGCTGGTGCTTATGTATGTATATTTCCCCTTTAATACGACAATTTTTATGTCTATTTCACAACTTGAAAATTCTTCATCTACCATTACGAAGTTATTTTCTAATTCATTGGTTACCTCCTTAAGACCTCTCCAAGTCGTCCATGTATAAGAAAAGTTTCCCTTTGACAGTCTCCGACGATCTCAACTCATACAAAATTCAAAAGTCTCCCTCCGATATTAAAATCTCCAATATTTACTTCCTCTCCATGGAGTCAAAATTTACCCCGTCATTGTGTCTACCCCTCCCAGTTGTTTTTCTGGAAATGTTCAAAGGTATAAGTTGAGATACGCAGTATTTTTTTATCTTTCCGAACACCACTGTAAACACTGAGGATTTGAATGTGGACTTACCTCTGGATCACCAGGCTCACACCCGAATTGGTTGCGATTGATAAGGTGCAGAAAAATGCTACACCAAACAGTCAAGCAGTCAAGGGCTGGTAATCGGCTCAGTTTCACTAGCTACCATGTATATTTTAACTCGAAGCTTGAAACATTCGCCTATTTTTTAACTCAAACAGACAGCTTCATAAAGAACGGATGTGACGTCCCATTATATTGAGTACCAGGTCACATGGGCGTCGTGGGTAGTGAAACAGATATTAGCTATATCACCAAGATTTACTCAAAAGCAGTGAAGAATGGTATTCCTCAGCATAGGGAAGCAAAATTGCGATGATAACAATATCATTGCCTGTACAAACTGTAAGTGGCTCTTTGGGAAGGGAAATTGTCGGCTGTAAGAGATAACAAACTACGGGAATTGAAATCCTTTGTTAAATGTTGGAGATGGTGACGTTTTCACTAGGTTCTGGAATTGCGCTTCCCTAGGTGTTCCTTTAGGAGCTAAACACATTCTGCCCGAGTAAGAACGATTTATTAACAGCCCAGCAAACTTTAAGAGCAAATGATTTTGCAGATAAGAAATGGTTGAAAGTTTATATGAGATGCTGAATGAATGAACACCATAAAACTAGAATGGACGAAAATTATGGGCTAAGCCCTTTTTGTTAGCTAGTTTGAAAATTGCAAATTAATACAACGAACGCATCGTTTATGAAATAATAGACTTGAGAAATAATCATAGCCAAGCTTATGAAATCTAGTAACAAAAAGAGGGAGCAAAGAGGAAAAATAATTTCCTATATATAAATAATAATAATAATTGGTTCAAAAGAATAAGTAATAGGTCAGTAGAAGAATAAATAATCGCAACAGAAAATAAACAAGAAAGCGAATAATATGTGATGAAAAAACTTCTAAAAAAGGTGAACTTGTTTCTCTACAATTGAAGATAGAAAAAACTAACACGAGTGACCCTCGCGGTCAACATAAATATGTAATAAATAAATTCAACTGAAACGGTTATTTTATAGAATATAATAAACATAATGAATAATGGTTATAAAATTAAAATTAAATACAAGCAACTGAAAAAATTGAGTTACCATTTTACGTGTTGACCCTGTATAGACAAAAATACGAATACGAATGACCAAGGCACACTAATTAGAAGTATGTGAAGAAGAAATCTCATATTCATCAAAAGTATCTTTTGAAGGGGTACAGCGGCTGAGTTAGCGAAAAGTCTTTGATGAAGTAATTAATCGAAGTAGATATCAGGGCTTTTAGGTTTTAAGCAATTTTCTAAAGACTATGGAGGTCTGTCATCATTAATAAATTATTCTATATAATGAAAAAAAAAATCAAATTCATTACCTGTTTTTCAATTCCTTAGCGATAAAGCATTAATTTGCAGCAGGATGAAACATACTTCTTACATCTGTCGTTATGTACTATGATGAATGTACTAATTTTATTATGTATGTCATATAACAGTCACCTAGAGCTTTAAAGGTATATTGTACAACTGGAAGTATCAGAAAAAAATAAACATCGTAAAAGTTGGACCCCTAGATTAATTACTAGCTTTTTCAACTCCCAGCTCGGGGCTGTATCTGTGGTGCCGGGGAGTAAATAGGTAAGTCTAAAAAGTCATTTTCTTGATTTCATTTTTTTTTTATTTTAATATTACTGCAAATTGTGCGCTGGATGAAGGGTAACTCTTTGCACAATTATTGGCAAATGGCACTCAAAATCAATTATAGACATTTCTTTACTAGACGAACAAAGCCTACCATGTATGTAGACATATCTCGTTTTGACTTACCTATTTCCTCGGAACCATTATGATACAAAGTACTGTTTCGTTGAAAACAAATTCAATGAGGTGACTTAAAAAATTACTCAACACAATAACATTATTAATTTAATAAGCCAATGGAATAATAGATATGGGACGATTGTTGGGGCATTTATGAATGAGAGTGTGAATCAAATTTATTAATGGTCTACGTTCTACATCGGGACCTAATAAGCTATGGTTGGAGGATGTACGTAAGCTGTAATTCGTACTTGAGAAATAAACTACCTTTAACTAATTAATTAATTAATGTTTATAATAACTATAACTTATAAACAGGAAGTAAGCTTTAAAGTAAACATAAGGAATGAGGGAAACTCCCAACTTACGTCCATACAGCTTACTGGTAATTTATCATTGTTTCTTCAAAACACTTTTCTTATGTTAATACGTACCATATGTACCATATTTACAATTCTTCATTCACTCGCTCATTCATACAGTATTTACAAATACCACAGAGACCTCCCAAATTTATATGGATGTCAATCCACTCGTGTGCGAAAGAGGAAGTGGAGTCTTGGGAGGTCCCCCACGCTCCTCCGTTTTTTTTTTTTTTTTTTGTTTTTTTTTATTTCAAAACCTCAAACAAAATACAATGTACAAAAAGAAAAATAACAAAATAATCGAACATTACAAATTTCTCCTCTTCCTGCATTCAAATGCATTTGGAGGAGTGCATAATATAATAAATTTTGATGTTGTTAAAAGTACTCAGTCTTATATTTACACTAGGTGATGAGGCTCACCTTCTATTTGACACCGAATGCTTCCATTGTACTCGCTTCGGTGGTACATATACTAAAATTGGAACGATACAGACAAGATTAGCATGGCCCCTGCGCTCCTCCGTCAGCCGCGTCTCCGGACACGAGCCAGTGAAGGCTGACCAAGAGCACGAGAGCCAAAGACGCTCAGGTTATGATTAGAGGAACTGGTCATTGCCAGGACTCCCGCTATCAAGTATGTCTAGCAGGTCACGAGTCTACTGCCAATTTAGTCTCCGAGGAGGATTATAGGGATGTGTGGTCATTGCAATGGTATTGTAAGGGGGATTAGGATGGTTGGATAGGTTACTATAAAATTTCATGAACTTGGAAGGGATGAGTTCAAGAATATAGAGTATATTAAGATCGTTTTGAAGGGTTTTGTTCCAGGCTTAATAAAGGGCATTAACTATTGTTCTCAGGATTGGATGCGTTTGATGTTCAACGTTTTTGCTACCACCCATAGCTTTATTCCGTATGTCCAGGTTGGCTTTAGTATAACTTTGTAAATTAGTAATTTATTTTCTATCGAAAGATTAGATGTCCTTTGAAGTAGTAGTCACCTGTAAACTTGTAAAAAGCGTCTGTTTAGTTCTTGTCTTGTAGTATTTTTAGTGCAATAGTAACATAAAATAAATTAATTGTTGATATAGTTAAATATCTTCAAAGCACACAAGACTTTTTAAAAAGATTTATTTTGAATAACAAACATAAATGACATGGTAATATACAGATCTAATCTAGCATAGTGACGGGCTAATGAGATACAATAGACTGACCTCCTTCTCTGATTCTCACGGGGTTTAAATAAGAGTCAGCAAAGGGGTGATTCATAGTTCTTAGAATGTTAGCACGGGTGCACTATAACTCCCCGCAGCCTTAAGTTTTGAACTCTGGTCAAAACAAACATTTAATTTTTACATTTTAAAAACTTGATTTATACAATTTACTTAAAATTACTTTATGATCATCAATAGTAATAGGTGTTGTTGAAACCTTTACATTATTTAAAGGTAAATTTGAATTTTGGATCTTTTTACAATTTCTTTTATAAATAAAAATGTTAATTAGTACAATGATTAGAATAATACATAATACAAAAGAATAATGATAAATATTAGCGTTGTCTACAAAGGACAATATTTCTAATTCTGGTATAGTATAATTATTTGTTTCTAACATAGTTGTATTTAATATTACATTTTCATAAAATGGTTGTAAAATAGTGTTAAAATCATGAGTATAAATTTTATTAAATTCTGGAAAGCAATCCTCCTTACTAATATTAATTAATCCTACATTTGGTAAAAATACAGTGTTATTATGACAATCTGTTATTTTTTTAATATTTACAGTGATATATTGCTTAATATGATCTAAATATCTTATATTATTTTGATTACTTAATACTAGTTTACATTCTTTTAAATTTCCGTTATGTACAATAGATGAAACACATTTTGATTCTGTTTTATTAAGATTTATACAGTAGTAATTGTCAATAAAAATACAACTTCCTTGATAGAGAGTGGCTCCTTTTTGTAAGTAAAGATCAGTTTTTAAATCAATTTCGTAAATTGTCTGGTTTATAATTCTTGGTACTGATATCACAAAATATCCTTTATAGGATTCATCATGAATTGGTAATTTGATAAAAGTATGGATTATATTGTGATGAGTTGAACAAAAGATTTTACTATTTGTCCATAGAATTTCAGTATTATCTGAGATTAGTTTTATGTTACTTGGTAGATTTTTTATTACATCAATCATTAAATTGGTGTGAACAATGCCAAGCTTACAAAATTCTAAAGATAAAGTTAAATCTTTAATTTTATTTAATAAATGCATGATGTGAATATATAAGTCATAAGCTTTTTCATTTTGTCCTAGCGATTCGAAATTTTGTCTATTAATTATGAAATTTTTATTAATTGTTTTGATTTCATTCTGGTAATCCTCAATCAGACGTTTATTAATATTGACAGAATTTTCGATGTTATGTTCAATCTTATAATTATTTTGTTCTACATTTGAAATTATTTTATCGTAGTATTCCTTGTCGTCATTATTCATATTACCTGTTATCCAACTAATAACATTACCTAGACCATTTATCAAGCCTCGTCTATGACGATTTTTAATATCTCTTTGTTGCATTAATTGAAATTGTTCAAAAACTTCGTTTGTTAAATCTTTTAGCAAATGATACATTTTATGTGATCTAAAGTTAGTAACATGATCTTCAATATTTATTATTTCTACTTCTAATAAACTTAAATTATAAAAATGATAAGTTTCATAATATTGATTAACTACTCTAATATTATTTACAGAATAATGGAGAATTCCTGGAGAGTTAGTGAGATCTACTACTTTTATCGTCAGAATCTTCTGAAGATGAAGTATCAGAATTATTGACATGTAGTGAATCTTCATCTGAAACAAAATGTTTCCTCTTTTTACGTTTGTTGGGTCTCCTAACGTTATCAACATGTGTTGTTAATTGCCTAGCGCCTTGGATTAACACATTTACTTTTCTGAATTTGTCTCTACTTTTAATCTTCGATTGAGTATCTTTGATAAATTCTTGATTTATTAATTCAGGTGGATCTTCCCGATTTTTATTTAATTTTTCTGTACGCTTTATCTTTTCTTCATTAATTTTTGTGTGAGCTAATTCATGCAAAAGTTGTAAATCTTTATGATACTTTTGTACGTATAGTTCTGTTATACTAATATTTTTGTTGTTGTTATTTTCTTTTATAAATCCGAAAGTGATTTCATTGGGTGTTAATTTTAGATTGTTATTTAAGGTATTATTGTACGCAATAATTGCAAGTTTTAATTTTTGTTCAAATGAATAAGATTTTCTCTCATGCGAGATAAGTCTTAGTAATTCGCTTAGTGTTAAATGAACTCTATTTAATAATCCCAAAGAATTTGAGTGATTAGTGGATGTATAATGTAATAAAATATCATTGTGGTCACAAAATTGTTTAACTAAATTGTTTTTCATTTCTGTGCCTTGATCTAATGAGATCTGTACTGGCGTAGGATAATGAGATAAATAATTTTGTAAACAATCACAAATATTGATTGCATTGTGTGTTGGAATAACTTGTGCGAACAATCTTTTTGAGAAAGTATCAACAGCAGTAAATATTATTTTCCTTTCATACTTCAAAATGTCAATCATTAATTCTCGAAAAGGTTTTTCTGGTGTTGGGGTTTGTTGAAATTTAGTTTTGATAGGTTTTCTATCATACTTTGATTTTTTACAAATTTCACATTTATTAATGTATTCTGTAATTTTGTCTTTCATATTGGGGAAATAAACTTGTTTTTTTAATTTTTCAAAAGTTTCTAATATTCCACGATGTTTAGTTTTTCCTAAATGATAGTTTTCAATAGTTTCGCGTTGTTCATTTACATTTTCTACGTCATTGATAAAGTTAAAATAACGTTTTATTCTTACAGAAGGGAATTCGTTTTCTATTATATTTTGAATCTCTTTAAAGTATTCATCGTAAGTTTTTTCTAAAGTTTTTATGTTCGGTGAACAGAAAATTCCGTAAGTCTTGTCCGGTTCTACGATCTGGTAGAGTAGAGTTTGCAAGTCATCTTTCCTGTTAATGATGAGTTCGTATCTTCTCTTGTTTCCAAATGGCTTAGAGAACTTCATGTCTTCTTTGTTTCCTCTAATGATAATAATTTGATTTTTTTCTACATTTATACATTTATCTGGTTCACATATCCAAGTTTGTTCATTGCTGGATTCTTGTGAATGAATAGTTTCTAGATCTGATTGATTTTCTGCATTTTCCGCTGTAGATGGAATATTTATTAATTCCTCCATAATTGCTTCATATTCTGTTGTTTTTTCAGCAGCTTCTTCTTGATTTTGTAATATGTCATCAATAAATACATCAATATCAATATCTACATCATCAATATCCATATCCTCTGGTTCCGTTATCTCCGAATTTATGTGTTCGTGTCTTATAACATTTTTAATTTCATTAGTATCTTCGATATGAAACATTTCGTCTCTTTCAAGTTTGTATTTTATTCCCATTATTTTTATTTCCATGTCTTCTAAATTTATATTAGTTTTTAACATTTTCATTGTTTCGTACCCAAGTAAAATATCAAACCGTGAACTAATAGGATAAACTAAGAACTTTACTTCTTGATTAATTCCTATCAGATTTTGCAGGTTGAGGTTTACACTTTGTGTTCCTTCTGCTCGTCCTGTAGGGGTTTTTATCGCGAAGTTTTCTATGTTTATTTTAGCATCTTTCGGAATTGCTTGGGGACAAATATAATTTTTTGTTGCTCCTGTGTCAATTAACCATTTATTATTTTCTTTATCCAAGAGCTGTGGTAAATTATTTAAAAAATTAACTTCGTCACTTATTTTAATTACATTCGATCCGGTGGTTCTCCTTTGTTCGGACCTTGGTCTAAAAAATTATCTTTATTAGTTTCAAGTTGTTTTACTCTTTCAGTTAATATTCTAATTTGTTCATCTCTCTCATCCTCGGCGTAATGTACGCGATTAGAAACAGTTCTCATCGAAACCGTATTTGAATCATTTTGTTGTGGTGGATCTACTTTTTGTTGATTATTTCTCCAATTTCCGGATGGAGGTTTATTAAAGAATCTATGTTGAGATTTTGGATCCCATGATTGATTATGAATAGGTTTTTGATAATTTTGTTGATTATTTGGGTAATTGTGATAATTTGGTTGTGCATTTTGATAACTTTTATAATTTTGGTTTTGTTGATGTTGATAATCTTGTTTTTGTTCATGAGGTTGTTTTTGAAATTGTTTTTCATATTTATGTTTGTAATTTGGATCGAAATTTTTGCCTTTATAATTCGATTGGTGTGGTTGGTGGTGTTAGTCTTTTTGACTACCCGGACCGTACACCCGATGCACAATGTGCGCAGCGTTATTTCTTAAGATTTCGTCAATATCTTCGATTGTCTCGAATTTAATATGATAAATAAAATCAGTAAGCGAGGGATGTAAATTATGAACGGTGTGATGTGATATCTGTTTGTCGTATCTTTCCATTTCCGACTGTTTATTCACTATTTCCGAGTCGGCATACACGCGAGCATATAAATCGCATCTTTTCTTACCTAATCTTTCTAAGTAATCATGTGGGTTTTCGTTATGGTACGATTTAGTATTGAGTATTTCTGATATTAATTGCTCTCTCGTTCGCGTATCTTGATATTTACGTTTAAGGAATGTTAAAATTTCTGTCACACTAGTGAATTCCTTATCATAGGTTGCAATTTTTGCTTTTCCTTTTAGCTTAGTTAATAAAGTTAATACTAATTTTGAATGGTTTATATCTTTATATTGGTTATCATCTTTACAATATAAGTCATACACAAATTTTGTATTTCTAATAAAATCTACTAATTGTAAAGGATCACCATCATATTCCGGAATTAATTTAAAATCATGATCTTTTATTTCCATAGCCATCTCTGAATTTGTATTTTCTAATAGTAATTGATCAATATTATCTAGATTAAAAGTTGTATATACTTGTCTTAATTGGTTTAATCTATCCTGTAAATTTGACATACAATAAACTTATAATTACTTATAATTACCATCAAGTATGTTGTCTTCAGTGGAAAAATCTTCTTCCTTGGTGCTGCGAAGTCTCAACAAATAGTTTTGAAACTCGGGTGATAAGATTTGAAAATCTTCAGAAAGTTGAAAGATACCTCTGTAGTCGTGGAGAATGCTTGCTATACTTGTATACGCAGTGGCAATCTTCCTCAAGACGGAGAGAAGTAGTTATGCTGCTTGATTTCGGTATTACACACGATTCTAAGCTCCGCAAAGTTACTTTAAATACCTTCAAAATTCCTCCCAAGTCCCACGTTCGGGCGCCAGTTAAATATCTTCAAAGCACACAAGACTTTTTAAAAAGATTTATTTTGAATAACAAACATAAATGACATGGTAATATACAGATCTAATCTAGCATAGTGACGGGCTAATGAGATACAATAGACTGACCTCCTTCTCTGATTCTCACGGGGTTTAAATAAGAGTCAGCAAAGGGGTGATTCATAGTTCTTAGAATGTTAGCACGGGTGCACTATAACTATATAGTTAAAAATGTGCGATAAGATTGATCCTGATGGATGCCTAGTTTAGTGCATTATATTTTTTTCATAATCATCGAATGAATGTTTATTTTTATTTTAAAACTTCCTCAGATTTATGAATTGCCCTTTCAAAATCCCTCATCGATAAGCTATCACTCCAGCGTGAGCTATACAGAAGGAAAGAATGCCAATAAACAAGTGGGACAGATGGGCTCCGATAGATATCCATTCCATCAACAGGGACAATAGGCTAAAAAAGATTATTTGTATAAACTGCTAAGTCCCCTTCTTTCCAGAGATAGCCAACTGGAGGAGGAGCCGTAACCGGATTTAGTCCAGACTTGTTTCTTATAGACGGGTTTTTTTATTTTTTTTCTCTCTTTTTTTCACTAATGATAATAAATTGGCTTTGCCGCTTAATAAACCAAGTTACTGGTATTTAATTTAATTTCGGTTGCACTCGCCTTCTCATTTTATTTTTTTGTTTGGCATCCACGTCTCTTTACTGTACTGACTGTCAAATAAAATACCAAGTTATTTTCATGTGACATTTATAAATTTGAATGTGTCACTCAGTGAATTAGTATAAGCCAGGCAATTAATTGATGATCCCATGACAATAACAACCCCCCATAGGCCACAATTCGAGGTAATAATTATAACTTTCTATTATTATAAATAAGTTCCTACTTTTTTAGTTGTAGATTACCAATTTGAAGGGAGAAAACCCCGATCATTTCCCTTTTTAAATAAAATATATTCTCGATTCTACGCACTACTATTTATTGAACTTCGAATTTGTATTTATGCACACCCCATAAAACATAAAGCACCTAATTTTAGTATCGATCAAACAATTTTCAAACGGGATACTGCCCACCTAGATTTTCGGATCCGACTACTACACGTTAGTTGGTTGTCTTTAAAGCTCTCTGATGTTTGTGTGTTATGCTTAGCGTTATTCCAATTGTAAAAACCCCTTTCCCTTGTTTCCTAATTCCTCAACTCCTCCCTGCAAAAGCTGTATTTAAGCCATTTCGCCGTCGTCTTTACCATCAAGGCATTAATATTTGAGCATTTCACATACCTTATTTTTATACAGTAATCTCAATGACTATGATAATATTTTGCGATGTGTTGGCAGTTAAATTTGTATCTAAGAGTATTTAATAGAAGAGATCGTATAGATGAAGGTGTTAGTCAATGGGAAATATTTTATCTTGTATATGAATAATTAAAAAAAAATTGTTACGAAGAAATGGAGACTTGATGAATGGTGGAAGTTAATTAGAACCGGCCCATTAATTAAGGATTTAGGGGTAGGATCAATGGATTCTCCTGACCACAAGTTGAAATGTGGAAATAATGGCATCTATTTTTAACCAATAAATGGGTTAAGCAAAATTCGGATTTGTAAGATGGTAGCTAAAAAAATAAATTGAAAAAAGAGATACTTGACTATTTCCATACAAGTTTATCTATTAGATTAGTGCTTCAAGGTACAATTTTTTTGTTTTTTTTTCGGGGGCTTTTTGGTAGTTGCATACATTGTTTAAAAGTGTATTTTTTAAATATAATTAAAAGCAGTATTAATAAACATTTAATAAGTCGGTTAACTTTTGCTAACAATTAATTGTTCAAGTCATAGCCTAATAGTAATTTAATATTATTAAAACATTTCCCAACGACAAATTAGAGACGATAGCACAAAAAAAATTTCAATGATGTTCCGAGTAACATAGGATTAATACAGATAACCAACAATAGAAATGACATTTTTAATGTCATTTATTAGTTGCATTTTTTTAAATGCCCAGTATAGCGACCGCTAACTATATATGTAAATTACCTTACACTCTGGTTCATAATTAATGTATTATAATAGAAAATGTCATGTAACTTCATTATGTAACTTCTGGTAATAAATCATAGAGAGGTCGGAAGTCGTAGACAAGTAACTAAAAGGGTGCGGCAATAAACCAAGAGAATTAGCCACCTGGTACCATAAAACCTGGGCAAAGGACACTTACCCCTATTAAAATAGACCTTCAGTCACGTTCCCACGGTCAATAAATCATGCTAGGAACCCTTTTGGGACCCATGGGATAATAACCTTGCTATAGGTGGTCAAATAACCCAAGGGGGTGAGGCCCTAGCAGCCTTATAAAACACACCCTTGTACTCCAACGGTCAATAAACTAAAAGGAAGTGACTACCTGTGTAACTTACTCCGGGCAGACAAACCGGCCTTCCACGAGGGAGGGGGTTATCATATTTATATCAGTAAAATTTCACTCTTCAGCAACATACCATGTGGTATAACTCCGTAACAAACAAGGCTGCGAGACTCCTGTTGAGAACGCCGTTTACGGTCGTTCACCCCCAGACTTTTACTTTTCGACATAGAGGTAACCCACAAGCTACCTCGACGATTGACTTACTACTGACAAAACAACCCCACCGTATTACTAGTTGCACCGCCCTTGACTTCATTACCTCTGACCACAGGCCAGTACTGTATGCAGTGGATGGTAAAGTGGCGACCCCTCGCCCCACGAGATACGACTACCGTCGTGCCGACTGGGATCTGTACCGGTCGCAGATTTACCATAACCTGCATACAGTGCCAGTTCTCCGCACGAAAGAGGAAGTAGATCTTCAACTATCTTTCATAACTGATGTGATCATAGACGCAGCAAACACCGCGATCCCGAAGTACACTCCCATGCCACCGTCTCTGCGACCACCTCCAGACCACATTCTTAAAATTATTGCCTTGCGCCATACTTGGAAGAATAGATGGTACAGGACGAGAGATCAGCAAGCCAAGGTCGTTGTGAATTCTCTCACAACGCAAATCCGGGGCTTGATGAAACTCTGGAAAACAGCCCAGTGGCATGAGAAACTTCGTAGCACTCACGGAGATCACAGAAAGTTTTGGAAGTTGTTGAAGACTACAAAAGGCAAGACAGCCACTGTCCGTCTTCACGAAGGCGACAATGTTCTGACTGCTGAGCAACAGGCAACAAAACTGGCCGACCATTACGCTAGGGATATTACGGCTAGGACGGGATACTACCACATCCCTCCTCCGGTAGATGCTGAACAGAACCACATGTTTGTATCACCGAAGCAGCTCAAGGCGATTCTTCGCCGGTGTCAGGGAAACCGAGCACCAGGGCACGACGGGATACAAACAGTGCTGCTCAAACAAATGCCGAGGAGAGGGATAGTACAACTAGCAAACTTATACAACTCTTGTATAAGATTGCGGTACTTTCCTGACACATGGAAACAAGCCATCTTGTTTCCATTACTGAAGCCAGCCAAGAGTGGAGATCAACCAGCCCACTACCGCCCGATCAGTCTGCTACCACAAATGGGGAAAATCTTTGAGAAAATCCTTTTGAATTATCTCAAAGATTACTGCTCGGAAAATGACATCATTCCGCCAGAGCAGACTGGATTCCAATCCAGTATGAGCGCAGAGCACCCCCTTCTGAAGGTGCAGTCAGAGGTTAGCCATAACATGAATAGAAACATAGCCACGGCTATGATTTCCATTGATTGCACCCAAGCATTCGACTCGGTGTCTCACGGGACACTGTGTCAAATGCTCTGCGACCGGGAATGCCCGGAACAACTGTATTCAATTCTGGCTAGCTTCCTGAAAAACAGATCGCTGCGGGTGAGAGTGGGTGATAGCCTCTCCGAAGCTGTGCCACTGACCTATGGAGTACCCCAAGGAGCCGTCTTATCCCCTGTACTATGTACTACTACATAGCGGTGTACAGCAGCAGCATGAGTGCCAAGGTAGCTCTAAGGCAGGCTGAAGCAGCCTGTAACCAGATCAGTGAGAGATTGGGGAGACTCAATATCTCTGTAAACGCGGGTAAGACTGACTGTGTAATTTTCTCTTTTCAAAAGGGAAAAAGCCCGCTCCCTACTAGTTACATAGTAGGAACAGAGAAAAATTCACCAGCCAACAACCTAGTATATCTGGGAATTAAAATGGACAGACACATCCATTTTAGTAACCATTTTGCGAAGAAGTTGAAGCATACACGCATGAAGTCTTACCGGCTTACGCACTTATTAACTTCCCCCAATCTATCACTGCGTCTCAAACTATTGATATACAAGAGCATACTAAGGCCTACTCTGCTGTATGGTGCACCGCTATTTCGTTATCTGACGTATACGACAGCTAAGAAACTCCAACAATTCCAAAACGGTATTCTGATGAAAGTGGTCAGAGGTACTTCATTCGAGCAGCGAAGAAACAGTGAGCTGCATGAGATATTTGAGCTGCCTACGGTGGATGAATTCATCCACCGTAGACATATCAAATTTTTCGACTCATTACAATATCTAACAAACCCGGTGTTTAACACTATAACCCCCGCTCCGTTCCCCCAACGATGGCAGGACGCTGTCGCGGCTGGAACACTCTAGTCCTAGGTTCTAGGTAGAGATTTAGTTTGTTTTGTTTAGTTTTGTTTTGTTTAGTTTGTTTTGTTTTTGTTCCTAGTGTTTAGTGTTGGTGTCGGTGACAAATAGAAGGTGAGCCTCATCACCTAGTGTTGTATAAGAACAATGAACTATTAGCGACAATAAAAATTTATTATATTTAGGCACTCCGCCAAATGCATGTAAATGCAGTAAGAGGAGAAATATGTAATCCAAATATTTTGTTATTTTTCTTTTTGTACATTGTATTGTTTTGTTGAGGTTTTGAAATAAAAAAAAAAAAAAAAAAAAAAAAAAAAAACTCTTCAGCACACTCTGTCTCTTAGTCTTCCGAGTAACTCGACACCGGGGGCACTTGGCCCCTGGTAGGCCCCACTCTTCATTCTTTTCTAGTTTCTACATACCGATATCCGCTATCACCGTCGCGATATGCCTACTCAGCCTTCCGCTACTCTACGACGGCACTTGTCACACAGGCTATAGCAGACCTCTGACGACTTGTACTTATTACTTATAATTACTTATACTTATTAATCTCTCGCTCGAACTCTGAAAACTGGTCTTATTCTTTATGAACCTCTGAACCTCATCCTGAACACAGTGTCTTGTCGGGACACATCCCTATCAATAAATGGAGTCAGATATTAACGCCTACATGGAACACAGTCCATGTTATTAACTACAGCAATCCGACAATTGTTGACCTCCGACAATTGTTCACCTTTTCCGACAATTGTTCACCTCCGACAATTGTTCAACCAATATCCCGACACCCAGCTTTTGGAGTGTTCATTCATTCATTCATTGATGTGAACCGTAATCTAGAGTGAGTTAGATTAATAGGACCTAGTTTTTCTATATTATATCTCAACCAAAACTAATCAATGCAATCTTCACCGTTGTGAAATATGTCTTTCTATATATAAAACAACTTTATTATGATGAAATTACAATCTGCCTTGATAAGCAATAAATAATTGAGATAAATGTTTTCATTCATACCATATCATTCACTCGCACATTCATACAATATTTACAAACAGCCCAGAGGCCCCCCAAGTCCACATGGTTGTCACCTCCCTCGCATGTGAAAGAGGAGTCTTGGGAAGTCCCTCCTCCGCCAGCCACGTCACCGAATACGAGCGAGGCCGACGAAGAGCGCGAGAGTCACATACGCTCAGGACATGATTGGAGAAACTGGCCATTGCCAGGACTCCCGCATCCACGTATTTATAGCAGGTCACGAGGCCACTGCCGTTTCAGTCTCCGAGGAGGATTATAGGGATGAGTGGAGCAGTGCAATGACTGTGCTACGGGATTAGGATGGTTGGATAGGTTACTATGGAATTTCATGAATTTGTAAGAAATGAGTTCAAGAATGTAGGGTATATTAAGATCATTATGAAGGGTTTTGTTGCTGACGTAATAAGGGGAATATATCTTCAAAATTTCAAATTGATTGGATCATTAAACGACCGTTACGAAGTACATTGCCGAGTACCCGTTTGCTAAGTTAAAGGCTTTCCCATCTGGTGTGGTAGCTTGTCAATGAAGTTCCCTGGGATCATTATCAGTTCAAATGGTAGACTTTCCCTCTTTTTTTTTCTTAAAATCGATTCTTTTGAAAAGAAGCGAGCATTAAACTTTCCGCCTACAACATGCACTAAATAGCCCCTAAGTCACGCATACCCTTTGCTCTAGACCCTACCCCGCCGAAAATAGCCCTACCTGAGCACAATGGGCGCCCTGATTGATGGCCTAGGGCACACACCAGCCCCACAACGACACGATAGGATACAGACAGACTATCTGAGTTCCGGCACCGTACAATGGCACTGTCTCCACAGTGCGGGTGCGGAAAACAGGCCCACACATGTGCCTAATATGTCGGCCGTTCTAAGCCATCAATCATCCTTCTAAGGTAAATAAATTTTGTCCTCCTGCTATTAAAAAATAAAACCTTTTTTTTTTAATTCCAGGCACATTTTAACGTGCACTTAAAACATGTCGGTAAATAATCAGAAATTCGAACCCCCTCCGACATGTCCTTTTAAGAGCTTTGGTGGATGAAAGAAATAACACCGCATTGATCTCGTTCGACGTGCGTTGCTAACTCACTGATTGATTGCATATCGATTGACTCACGTTGACCGAATCGTTCGGGAACTCAATAAGGATTGAGTAAGATCCCCAATTCGTTGAGAAACCTGCAAAATGAAAGATCTAGTGATGAATCAGACGAGATTATTAAATCTTTATTAAGACCTATGTTTGGGTATGCCTCTGAAACTAGGGCCAGTGGCAAAGACAATTAAAAATCATTAATGATCTTCGAGAGACAAAGTAATCAGATCCTATTTGATGAACTCACTTTGGTGAAAACTGAAGAGATTTTACTAACAGATAACTGAACTGCATATTCAGGAAGATTGAAGCAAGAGGTCAAGATGAGCGGGTGTCGTAGAATAGAACATAGTTATTTCCTTGCCGTACCGGGAGTTTGGAAACTTTTACTACTAATGAAAGATGATTTTCACGGTGGCTGACAGCTACGAGTTCAATAGCTCATCAGAGGGCACGCGACGTTGGGCGTAGGTGATTATTGGTGTGACATACTGAGGTGTATCAGAGGACTGCGCACTGAACGAGCTGCAGAAGGTTGCCAACAGGAGTGTCGAGTGAATGGGAGAGTCGAGGGAGGAACTCGGATGAAGACACCGTGGAGGAAGAGGCTGAGTCGCTCTGAGGAATATGTTGTGGATGTCTGTATATGTAAATAATGCTTGTTTTTGTTTTCTTTTTTTTTGTATGAGAGTGTTCTTAAATGTTAATGTATAATATAATAAATTTTGTAGTTATGAAAGTCTGCGTAGTGTATTGTCCCGGTTTTAAATAATCAATAGATAAGATTAACATTAATAAATATTGTCTGAAGGTTTAAATGGTTGAGTTGATATAAATAAGTTGATAAGAAGAGGTATATTGTAATATATAGACATAAGGAATAATATTTTACAATGGGGTGTGGGTGGCGTGTGCAGTCCAATGGGACTGAAAAAAACACCGCAGCATCAGGACGGAGACTCCTGGGCTTTGCTTCTCACGATAGAATTTCTGACAATTAATGAAATAAATCAATATATCATTGTTCTTTTGCTACTAATTATCCTCTGTCCTGCCTAGGTTCAGTCATCTTGAGAATCCATGAGCTCATTGTCTTTGAGTATCCCCTCATTTTGTTTTTAACAGAATTGTAGTAATCAAGCGTAAAAATGTATGTTGATCGAATGTAGCTCGATCAAATCGATTCATTACCCGTTAATCAAATCAATACTACAAATAATAACTAATAATTGGTTAGAATTCATTATTGATGCGCTAATTGTTGAGTCAAATACATACCATCAACATTTTATTATTAAGACAGCTTTATTATGATAAAATTACAATCTGCCGCATTGGGCAATAAGTAATTGTAATAAATGTTTTCATTCATATGTACCATATACCATACACCATCAACATTAGTGATAGATCCCTTGAATTGCGAATTAAAAGGAAAAGATTTTGATCATTTAATTTTTTTTTTAATAGAAAAAAGGCTGTTTATTTCTAGATAAATTTTAGACAAGACATATTATATACGTCATTCAGAGCCAAGAATATTTGATGAATACTATTTATTATGAAAATAAGTGATACAAAAATTGTACATGGCAACTCATCTCAACTTTTATTGAAAGCCAGATGACATAGCATAATGACATGATGGAGTCATAATTTTAAAAGTCCGCAATGTAAGATTTAAGTGAGAGAGAGTTTTTGGCAGGAGAAGTCATTCAATTTTCTGGATGGAAACCCTCTTCCCTTCTGGCCTTGATATTTTTTTAAGTGCTTTATATATATCATAGGCTTTTAATTCTGCCTTCACAGAACATTGAAAATAATTTATGAAAATCCCTGGTAGATATTTTTCAAGTTTTAAAAGATGCGATGGTTCTTTCATACCTACATTTTTAATCGTTTTTTTTTTTTGTTTGGTTGTTACATAGAGATCCTAGCCCTTTTCCGAATATTTGTTATTTAACGCAAAATCGAGGCCCTAGTTTACACGTTTAAGAAAATTAGTACTCGTCAGTAATATTGCAATCATATTCGATTATAATATTTAGGTTATAATAATGAACAAAAATTTGAGCTTTTATTTTATAGCTAACAGTGTTCTAATTGATACGTGTTGACTAAAGAAATTTTAATCATGACAAGTGCTCTGGTTGACTACCACCTTCCTCACGACGAAACTACGTTTTTGCTACCTCGACGTACTGATTACACTCAACAAAGTAACATTACGGCACCCGTAAAATAACTTTGTGACCATATAAATGAAATACACCCCTTATAAGAGAAGTTTATTCAGCCAATTTCGCAGATTGTTCAAAGCCCATGTCAGGAGTGGAAAGTTTAGTTAAACGTGTCATGACAAGAGAGCAACCACGTCAGGAGCAATCTTCTGTGGCCGGCTCTATCCTGCAAGTAATGAACAATAACAGAATTCGCTCCTGGCACTCTGCGGCAATACGGCTTTTATTTCATTTTATTTTTTTATTTTAACTGAGGTTGAATTTTATAGCCTGCAAGTGGCAGCACACTCACTGCATGGCTAGTACAGAGCGGGACTGGATGCTTTGAAACCGTTTTATGAACCCGATTAAAATATTTAAATATTGACCGGGAAAAAAATAAACTAAACAAAATAAAAATTGTTAACACTCGAATAATTTTGTTGTTCAGTATTGTTCTTTGTTTGTTTTTTTGCTTAAACGACAGCCCTTGAATTCCGTCTATATGTTTGCAAGTTCTGGTCTTTGGGAGTCTTTTTTTTTTCGCCCTACCTGAGGCTGAGCCTCAACGGGCTTGCCCCAGGTTACACAGCCTGTGGTGCGCGTATTCCGGTGCAATGGGATTCTTCTATTCAACCAAGACTCTTTTTACATGGAGTTACCACATAAGGAAGACATGAAAAATACAGCCATCTCCATGAACACGAGTTTCATTAATTAATTAGTTACTTAAAAAAATTAATTCGAAAAACAATTAAAGATCTCGACTTACTAATTAACAATATTTTTTTTGTTGTTTTTTTAACTCTCTACTTCATCTTTTGCATGCGGAGGAGGTGACAACCATGTGGATTTGGGAGGTCTCTGGGCTGTTTGTAAAAACTGCATGAATGAGCGAGTGAATGAAAATTGTAAATATGGTATGAATGAAAACATTTATCACAATTACTTATTGCCCAATGAGGCAGATTGTAATTTTATTATAATAAAGTTGTTGTTGTTGTTTTTTAAACTATAGTAACTTTAACTCATCTCACAATTTTTCGTATGATTAGTTCCATTTTATGCCTTAAGGGGGTTAAAATTTAAAGCAGTACTGTTAAAAATGATTGTGAGGCATAAATAAATTAAGAACATTTGGCCAGAAGAACATTAAGAAGTTCTGAGCAATAAGTAGTCCTTGTACTTCATACTTTATTGCTAGGTATTAGGTTTGAGAAAGGTTTCTGATTATGCTTTACCGGTAGTTGCAAGGGTGCTTCAATTATACAAATTGAAGTAAAACGTTTTATTTGAGAAGTCGCATCGAATTAGATTGCATTGCAGACAACTTCCTCTTCAAGGAGAATACGGCTGTTATAACCTGTGAATTCTACAAGTGAAAGATACCGGAAATGAAGAATTTTATTTTAATGGGATAGTAACTCCGACTAGCCATGACTTGAATAGTAACGAATATTCAAAAGGTCATGATGGAGGAAGGATACTGTGTTAGTGAAAAAACATTCCTGCCTGGTAAAATTTCTTTTTTTTATAATGTACCTTTATTTCCAGCTCGGCTTGGCATACATGAATAAAACTTATAATAATTACAAAGAACAATTAAGTAACATAAAAAGATAGTCCAGTTAAAAGACACCCCCTAGCTAATATAATTCCGAGACAATATACGTTTGTAGAAATTTAGTTGGTTATTACATTATAAGTATGTTAGGAGAAATCCTTAGAATTTTATTCTGGAAAATCTCCAGCCTTTTAAGCTTTGAACTGTAGGCAGAGCCCCAAACTTCACAACCGTAAATGAGCACTGGTCTAAGGATGGTACAAAAGATTAAAATGACAACGTCCGGTTTCAGCTGCGATTTCCTATTCATGGTGGATTACAAAACACAACTAGCCTGGAATATGACTCTCAGGTATCTTATAGGTTCAAGGTGGTCATTCCAAGTTACGGTTTCATTGTTGATAATTAGCTCCGGCGACTCTCAGGTATCTTATAGGTTCATGGCGGTCATTCCAAGTTACGGTTTCATTGTTGATAATTAGCTCCGGTGACTCTCAGGTATCTTATAGGTTCATGGAGGTCATTCCAAGTTACGGTTTCATTGTTGATAATTAGCTCCGGTGACTCTCAGGTATCTTATAGGTTCATGGTGGTCATTCCATGTTACAGTTTCATTGTTGATAATTAGCTCCGGTGACTCTCAGGTATCTTATAGGTTCAAGGTGGTCATTCCAAGTTACGGTTTCATTGTTGATAATTAGCTCCGGTGACTCTCAGGTATCTTATAGGTTCATGGCGGTCATTCCAAGTTACGGTTTCATTGTTGATAATTAGCTCCGGTGACTCTCAGGTATCTTATAGGTTCATGGAGGTCATTCCAAGTTACGGTTTCATTGTTGATAATTAGCTCCGGTGACTCTCAGGTATCTTATAGGTTCATGGTGGTCATTCCATGTTACAGTTTCATTGATGATAATTAGCTCCAGTGACTCTCAGGTATCTTATAGGTTCAAGGTGGTCATTCCAAGTTACGGTTTCATTGTTGATAATTAGCTCCGGCGACTCTCAGGTATCTTATAGGTTCATGGCGGTCATTCCAAGTTACGGTTTCATTGTTGATAATTAGCTCCGGTGACTCTCAGGTATCTTATAGGTTCATGGAGGTCATTCCAAGTTACGGTCTCATTGTTGATAATTAGCTCCGGTGACTCTCAGGTATCTTATAGGTTCATGGTGGTCATTCCAAGTTACGGTTTCATTGTTGATAATTAGCTCCGGTGACTCTCAGGTATCTTATAGGTTTATGGTGGTCATTTCAAGTTACAGTTTCATTGTAGATAATTAGCTTCGGTGGATTGGAAGGGCTGCTCTAGTGAACAATTTCACTACACATCTGTATGTGTTGAGAATAATTTTCCACTCGGTAAAATACCCTTCCAGATTCAACACATTCAATTTCAAACAGTCAACCGAACGGATGATAGAGTTATTATCGATAGCTGTTTGTTTACTCTTTAGATTACGTGTCAGTACCAAAACAGGTCGTGGCTGATGAAGTTAAATACGCCATTATTTGTGATAAATAAGGTTTAGCAGCATTAATTATGAAAAAAAGAAGGTTTTTGGTATTAGGTTCGGTGATTTCAAGGATTTGTAGTAACCACATAAGATTTGAAGTTGCTTGTCTAATTTCCTAGATTTCCTAGATGTCACATCTACTGGAGGAGTTAAGTTAATTTATTTTTAATTACTTGATAGTGTAGCCTTTGTTACATTAAAAACATAAGTATTTATTTATCAAAAAAAAGCATGTGCCCACAAGTACTTGAATAGCAGAAGCCTCTTGCAGTAGCGTTGTTATAATTTTATTTATAATAAATAAAATATGTAGTTTATATATTTTTTTAATGTAGAGACATTATGTCTATTGTTAATATTAACTCCCTCTACTATTTCATGAGTGAAGTAACTATAATTTTGTAATAACTGTTGTAATAATAGTAAAATATAGACTAGTCCTTGGAAATACAGGGGAAACCCTTAGATATGCCAATATGCAAAAATAATCAAATAATTAGCCAATCGAAACAGATATTTACAGGCCTGGAATTAAAAACTTATATTTTTGGCTAATAATTATATAACCAAAGAGAATGGTGTTAATTATTATTAAATAAAACAAGGGTGACAAATCCAAATAAACAAACACTAGCTTATAGTTTAGTTCAGAACTGCCGTCACAACTATTGCAGTATATGGTTAACAATCATTAGCGTAAATTAATCCACTCCCCCCTCCCCACAGGAAAAAAAATCATATGAACAAGACAAAGCTGGTTGATGAAAAGGAATGAATTATTGTTTTTGCCCAGGTAATAAGCCTTTGGAATTCTGGCAGGACAGGTTTCATAATTAACTCACTCAAAGGGAATACAGTGGCCACCGTCAAAGAGAATTTATTCCAAACAGATCATAGTATCCAAAGTCTTCCATAGAATTTATGGCCAAACTATAAATTCTTATATAATATGTCACTGAGAAAATGTTTGAAAAATAATATAAAATTCAATTCAATGGATCAGTTGTGTCTGTTAATTAATTTCCTACGGAAAAAGATTTTTTTTTTTATGTGTGAGCTTTAATGCGCACCTATTGATATCGACCTATTTTCTTGACGGAGCTAGGTAGATTCTACTGGTCAAAATATTTTTATTGAGTTAGTGAATACTTTCAGAATCTAACGGGCTAGACTATATACTCGTACTTTAACACTGTGAACTGCTTTTAGTGTATTGTGATTTTTATTCAAGAATCTATACACCTTTTAATTTTTGTTGGTATTTGACACATTACACACATTAGTCAATCCGAGGATCGGTATGCTAGTTATTTTCTCTTCTGCTATGAACTGCAATGTATTTTTTTTTTAATAAATATCTTTATTTATTATACGATACCTACAGGAGGGTGTTGTTTTTATGTCACGTATTTATAGTAGGTCACGAGGCCACTGCCGTTTTAGTCTCCGAGGATGATTATAGGGATGAGTGGCGCAGTGCAATGACTGTGCTACAGGATTAGGGTGGTTGGAAAGGCTACTGTGGAATTTCATAAACTTGGAAGGGATCAGTTCTAGAATGTAGGGTATATTAAGGTCGTTAGGAAGGGTTTTGTTGCTGACATAATAAGGGGCATTTACTATTGTTCTCAGAACTTTTGATAGAAAGGATTGGATACGCTTGATGTTTGACTTTTTTGCTGTCCCCCATAGTTCCAGTATTCCATAGTATTCCGTATGTCCAGATTGGTTTAAGTATAACTTTGTAGATTAGTAATTTATTTTCTATTGAGAGATTAGTTCTTGTCTTTTTAGTCTCGTATGTGGGTTCCAGGTCAGTCGTTTGTCGAGCTGGAAGCCTAAGTACCGTACTGTGGAAATAATAATTTAAAAAAAAAAAAAATAGTAAGATTAAACAGTATCTATGAAATAAAGCTCTTTATTACTAAAACAAATTTTAAATTCCCATATATATGAGTGTCCCAATCCAGCTTATCATATGTGCCTACAGAAAAAAAATTAATAAAATAAGGTGAAAATTGATATAAATTACAGTAATATTGAAGTGAAACACTACAACGACCTCAATAGGCAAACTATTAAAAATGATCATAAGCAATAAAACGACAAAATTTAATTTAACATTAAATGTTAGATAATAGTACATACATGAACAAAATTAACTAAGTTACTTTTACTGACTTCCATGTCAGGCAAGCCAACAAAGAGCCCTTAGAGAGGAAAACCATTGCAACGTACAGTGGGCCACAAGCTTTATAGTTAGACAAAATTAGATTATAATAAAATTATATTTTATGAACAGGATAAAAATAAACAATCACTGGTTGTATATTAATCAACCCATTCCTTCAATACAATTTGTAGGTGCCTTTGTTTTCAGTACAATGAATATATTTACTCGTCATTCGTCAAATCATGTACTCGCGACAGTCCATATGTCGACACAAAAATGTATAACACGAACGAATCTTACATTATTTACAGAAATGAGGAAATCGGAAGGAATATAAAAAAATCTAGAATATAAAAAATAAGAATAAAAAAGTATATAAAAAAAAGTCTACAAAAGAGCAAAAGGTAGGTAGGTATTATTGGACTGAAAATGGCTGTCAGTTGTTTCTGATAGTGTCAGGAAAGCGATAAAGAGTATCTGCGAAGACAAGGCTCGAACTCCAAGATGCCGACACATCGGACTGTGTGTGAGTGAGAGCATCTTTCACACGGTTCGATCTTCCCGTCAGAGCAGGAGTTTTACTATCGACACTGAAGTAGTACATGAAAAATCACTAACCCGTCAATTTTGTTTTATATTGTCGTTTTATATATTTTCTACCAGAAAATAAAATGCAAATTTCGATAGCGAGACTGATCGACAAAAAACAATATCTGCCCTGAAAAAAGAGAACACTCCACACCACACCTATGCCCCAAGAGGTGGCCAAAGGTTAAAAAAGTTCTTAATTATGGGCATCGATGTAAGTGAGGATATCACAATAATAACAGAAACTTTAAAAACTGCCCCGGGGGTATTGGATGTCTGGCGCCTCCGAAAGACGGACTCCCATGGCATGAAAACCGAGATCTCACCGATCTTAGTAACGGTGGCGCCGACTACAAAAATAGAGGACCTTCGGAAAATTCGAAGTATAAATTATGTCCTTTTTAGGGTAGTACCCTATATACAACAAAAGGGCATGCCACAATGCCACAGGTGCCAGGAGTTTGGTCACACTAAAAACCACTGTGGCCAAAAAGTCGTCTGTGTACGTTGCTCGCAAGAACACGCATCAGCTCAATGTGACAAGGCACAAGAAGCAAAGTGCTCCAACTGTGGGGGACCTCACGTAGCCTCGTACAGAGCGTGCCCCTACCGTGTAAAGCTACAAGACGCCGCGGACCAGAAGAAGAAGCAGAAGCAGACGGGGAAAGCGCCGCCAGTCCACCAACGCCAGCAGCCTAGGAGCAGTAACCAACAGCCGCCCACCACCACACCGAACTTCACAGCAGGAGCGACGTACGCAGAAGTCGCCTCTGCAACGTCATCAAGACGTGACACCCCTGGCCTTCCGCCCTGGTTCTCGATTCTTGAGACCATGATCAGGGAATTTATGTCCGGACTACAGACCGTATTTGCTCAATTGGCACGCCATGGGTAAGTACAAGATACTTAACTTCAACGTTGACGGTCTGATGACTATACTTGAAGAAGTGGAGGCGCTAATAGCGATCTCCACACCGGATATCGTCGTGCTAACGGATACGAGAATTGTGAACCAGAACGTAAGGCTACAGGGCTACTCTGTTGTCATCGAACGGACCGATGGCTACGGTGGAGTTCTGGTGGCTATACGGCACGGCATCACATGGATGAAAGTGGATCCGCCACTGAATACATTTGATGTCAGGCTCCACCACTTGACGGTGAAAATAAATTTAGGGACACCCATTTATCTCACCGCCATGTATAAGAGACCGAGGGCGTCTCTCCAAGAGTTCTCAGCTCTTATTAAAGAGTGTGCCAAGAGAAATAACCACTGGGTTGTCGGAGACTTAAATGCGCGGCATACCTTGTGGAATAATGCCACCGCCAACCCAGCGGGGAGAGCCTTGGTAAAGGCGCCCTTTACTGTCGTTCACCCTCAGAACCACACCTTTCGCCATAGAGGTAACAGCGCACAAACCTCCACCCTAGATCTTTTACTCACAAAACAGCCACACAGGATAAACAATTGTGAGACCCTGGACCTAGTAACGACCGACCACCTACCAGTATTGTATTCCATTGACGGTAGAGTTGTGATCCCGCGTCCCACGAAGTACGACTATCGTCGGGCTGACTGGGACCTATATCGATCACAACTTTACCACCAATTGCATACGGTTCCTGTTCTCCGCAGTACAGAGGAAGTGGATCGACAGGTAGTTTTCCTGACCGAGGTTATCGTCGATGCAGCTAACACAGCTGTCCCAAAGTTTAGCCCGAAGCCACCCATGCTACAAAAACCACCAGACCATATTCTTCGACTTATTGCATTACGCAATAATTGGAAAAATAACTGGTATAGAACAAGGAATCGTCAGGCCAAGAAAGTTGTAAACTCTCTTACAACACAAATTCGTGGCTTGATGAGGAATTGGAAGACGGCAACGTGGCACGAACGGCTACATGGCTTACATGGCGATTTCCGTAAGTTTTGGAAGCTCCTAAAGACTACTACCAAGAAGGACTCAGGTGTCCGTCTTCATGACGGAGACACCCTGTACACATCGGAAGAACAGGCTAAAATATTGGCCGACCACTATACCGCAGACAACACCGCTAGGACAGGTAACTACCACGAACCTCAGCAGCTGAGGACAGGTCAGAACTATATGTTTGTCTCCCCGAAGCAGCTTAAGGCGATTCTTCGCCGGTGTCAGGGAAACCGAGCACCAGGGGGCGACGGGATACAAACGGTATTGCTGAAACAGCTGCCGAGGAGAGGGATTGCCCAACTTGTTAACCTGTACAATTCTTGTATCAGGTTGCGATACTTCCCGACAGCGTGGAAACAAGCTATCTTGTTCCCGCTGCGCAAGCCCACAAAGAGAGGCGACCACCCAGCCCACTATCGCCCGATCAGTCTTCTCCCTCACATGGGGAAGATTCTCGAAAAGATAATACTAAACTACCTGAAAGGGTTCTGTTCGGAAAATGCTATCATTCCGTATGAGCAGACAGGTTTTCAGGCTCATCTGAGTACAGAACATCCGCTCGTGAAGGTACAAACGGAAGCCACCCTTGGTATCAACAAGAATACAGCAACTGCTATGATCTCGTTGGACTGCACACAGGCTTTCGACTCAGTGTCCCACGGGATGCTGTGCCGACAGCTTTGTGACTGGGAATGCCCAGAGCAGCTATATACCATGTTGGTTTCGTTCTTGAAGAACAGATCGGTGAGGGTACGGGTGGGTGATTGCCTCTCTAACCCATTCCCTCTGACTTGTGGAGTTCCTCAAGGAGCGGTTCTATCTCCGGTTCTTTTCAGTATGTACACATCTGAAATTGTTGGGACAAACTATCAGAAAGCTACTGTAATCGCTTTCGCCGACGACATTGCGGTTTACAGCAGCAGCATGAGTGCACAAAGAGCTCTTACACACGCCGAGTCAGTTTGTAACGTTATCAGTGACAGACTGGGCATGTTAAACATCAGCGTAAACGCCGGGAAGACCGACTGCGTAATCTTCTCCCTCCAAAAGGGGAAAAAATCCTTGCCAAAATCGTATAGCGTGGGAGGGCAAGAGAGCTCACCAGCTTTCTCAATGCACTATTTGGGTATAAAAATGGATAGGCATCTCCATTTCTCTACTCATTTTAGTAATAGAGTGGAAAAAGTGCGACAAAGGTCTTACCGGCTATCGCACTTGCTAACTTCACCTAACCTGTCGCTTCGTCTTAAATTGATGATATATAAATGTGTCCTCCGGCCAGCTCTGCTGTACGGTGCCCCACTATTTACCCACTTGACTGACAATACAGCCAAATGTCTCCAACACTTCCAGAATGGAATCATGCGAAAAGTGGTCCGACACACCTCTTTCGAGAGGTTGAAGAACGCTGACCTGCACCCGTTGCTTGGTGTGCCGTCGGTGGGTGAGTTCATCCGCCGGAGACACATTAAGTTTTTTGACTCGTTGCAGCACCTGACAAATCCAGTGTTTAACACTATGACCCCGCCACCCCTCCCGCATCGATGGCAACAGACTGTCGGGGAAAAATTATGATAAGAATTAGTATGTAAGTTAGTTTTAAGGTTGATCAAAAAGGTGAGCCCCATCACCTTATTAGTCAGTTTCGTCAAGTCACGTATAATTTATGTCATTATACTTGTTTATACATTATATAATTTCTATAAAATAACAAAACCTGTATATAATGTAGTGATGCTACAGGAAATACAAAATAATTTGTAAATAGATTCGCCTGAGGATCTATAATTATATATAATTATCTGTAAATTTAAAGGGGCTATGAAGAAAAAAAAAAAAAAAAAAAAAAAAAAAAAAAAAAAAAAATAAAATGCAACAGTGAATCTTCTGCAGAATTATTTTACAAGCCTAGTTGTTATGTGAGCGCTCTGTCGTCACATCAGTAGTTGCCTTTTTCTTTCGTGAATTTCGTTCAGTAGAGCACAGAAATATGCGTCGACTTATTTTACGGCCATTTATGATTATTCATGCAATTAAACAAGAATCAGATGAAGCACTACCGGGTAATTATCTTGCAATAAACAGTTCATTGACAAAGTAGTTTATTTATATCCTCATGAATAAATTTTAGTTCCGAAATAAATACCACGCATTTCCTCACCACCAATCTTATAGTACACTCTGCAGACCTCAAAAACTTCTAAAGGTGGTAAAAGATACTTCTTAAGAACAGCAATCAATCATGTACAAATGTTTAAGAAGAACCCAGAGTCGGGCACTCCATACTCTCAACAGCTCTAGATCAACATCGCCAAGTCTCAATATCCTAAAATAAACCATTATTTAACACATTAAAATGACTTTATAATAGATAACACACAACACATTAATACTAAAATTGTTTAAAACTAAATGCAGACTATACGAAAACTTTACAGCACTTTGATCCATTAATAGAAATCTCTTTATTTCTATGATTTTTAGTACTAGACTTGTATGAAATATGGCATGGTTTGTTCGCTGATTAGCATTGCTGATTGTATATTGGTACATCTTTGTTGCGTCAACCTCTTAATTACGAATAATTAGAAGTTCCCCTCTTCTCGGTCAAGAAAATATTTACTTATGTTTCCATATTTTAATAATAACGATTATGACGTCAGTAAGAGAGGGGGGAAAACTAGTTGGGGAGGATGGGGGACACCCCCATCACGGCTGTTATGCCTATATAACCGAGCCGTCTTGAGGCAGTTTACAGAACCGGCACTTGGAACACTTCTCCCTCTCTGCACTGGCGCTTGCTGCTCTACTCAAGCCATGGCCATCTCATTCAACTACCTCTGCATCTATCTCTCTTCTTCGCCTCGCTAAGACTAGCACCTCCTTGGAAGAGACCTCTCCCTCGCGGACGACGGTTGCCGTGGCCCTACAAACTTTACCTAGTAGCGTCTCCCAAAGCAATCCAGTCTGCTTCTCTCCGGTTCACACTCATCTTTGGGATCCGGACGGTTTTCGCCTACCCTTAGATACCGAGTGTGAATTCGCGGTCATTCCAAGACCACATAAACTACCTATAAACCTACCCTGTTCCTCTTCTCCTGACCATAGTGCTTTGTCGGGGCACACCTTTAGCAAATTAAGCTGCCCCCCGACTAGGCCGCCAGCAAGGGTGAAAGACCATAGGTCCACCCGTTTTATCTCTTTCTTGGCGCTCGCCGGACGGCGGCTAGAGGTTGTAGCGACCCTAGCCCGCGGCGGGCGTCTCCTCCCCACCTTGGGGATCCTCACAACTGATAACTTCCGACAGTCTTAAACAAAATAACCCACTCTGAACATCCAAAACACATTCATCATATTTCTCTCCTAAGCTACTGTCTTGAACACATCTATCTGGGTCACATCTTTAGTACCACACCGTCTCTCTGATGGGCGTTATCCAAGGACGGAGAAATAATGCCACCGTAATTTTCCCTTTGCCAGTGTTAAAATATTATTAAAAAAGAAAACTTTTATAGCGTTTGTTGTACCTACTTCACCACGAATAAATAGAAGTTACCATCTTCTCTGGCCAGAAAACATCCGCCTACCCCTATATATTTTATCCTTCCCCGGCGGGCGCCCCCGACAACGTTAGTCTTCTATTTATGAATAAATTCTATCTTTGCACTATTTTAATTCGTCTTGATTAATTAACGAAATGAATTCTCCATGCGCGGATAAAAGAAGGGTTGTAAGGAATCACGCCATCAAGATTCAGCACTAATCCTATTTAACAAGATCACTTTCTTTAATTTATACAAGTTATGGCCTAACCAATTTGATAACGAATCCACTAAATTCTCAGCTAAAAGTCTCAATTGTTCCTTTCTCCTTTGTCTCCTCTTTCTAAACATAAACATTGTCGTACATCTTGGACTATAATAATGAGTTGAAAAATATATAAACTGACACTTTTCTAAATGATATATCGGTACACACAGTTTACCATACTCTCATATCTCATCGACTAATGACATGCTTAGATTAAACACTAAATCGACTAAAACTCATTAGCGTATTCCGGTTTAGGCTATATCACGCCTCGCATATCAACTATCATCTCATATCAGCTAGGATATCTCACTGCTCAGGATCAGCCAAATCAGAGGTTACACAATCGTATTTCTATGAATCGTGTATGACTCCTTGATTCCTTGAAGGGTTAGAATTCAGCGAGATTAATTGTTGTGGTTAAACTTTACTCACATTAGCGTAAATTTGTCTACGAATGAGTAATTAAACAACAAGCAAACTATGGAAATTCTCAAGTAAAGAACGGAGCATGGTTTACCACATGGTTGAATTTAGGCTTATGTTAGCTCCTTTAAACTTAAAAATGACTGAAAATGAATAAGGAAGTTGCTTTATTTGTAGATTCATACCTGAGGGAACAATAAAAATCAATAAAAGGATACAACTCAAGGACTTGCTACGATTGAATAACTGCGATAGAGACCCAGGTGGTTCGCCAACCAACTAGTTGCTTCTTTCAACCCACTCGGCTTGTCTTTGGATCTTTTATCTGAGATTTATTTAGACCCGAGAAAAAAAAATAACTAACCCTCTTTTTACTTTAAGAAATTGATTTATTTATAACTATCCCAGTAGAATAAATCCGTGGCAGCTAATTCGTGAAAAATACAATGCTTATAGACACAGCTGTAGGCTTTGGTCTAGCACGGTAATCCTGGCAACCTTACATTTCAGGCCCTTAAACCTAGAATTTCTAGCTGGTGGTTAAGAGTTTCTTATCCCTCATGAGGATCAGCGGAACACGTCCAGAGATCTACCTAGCTCCTTCAAGAAAAGTGTGAAAATTGAACTCAAATATTTGTAGTGCTAACAACGCCAGTTTTAAAATAAACCATTAACAACAGCAAATTAGGCTACATTCAGTATATATGTATACAGTAGAAAGAGAAATAATACATGCATATTTCTATGAATGTGTCAAAAGTATTGCAGTAACGGATTAACCTTGAAGATATAAAGTAGAGCGAGTTCAATAGCCAAGAGAATAGTTTTAGGCATTAATTAAGGTACTAATGTACATAATAATCAATAAAATAGTAAGATCGACGATATAACTATCAATCTATATCAACTGTAACTTAGAGAGACCATTGCTTGCGCACACATTTTCACATTTCTACTAATTTGTTTTTTTTGATTATTTTTTTTTTTAAAGTAGTGCGGTTTCATTTAAAATGTTAAACTCATGCCAAGCATACTGAAGTTTTGTAAAAAAAACCCGATAGTTTTCAGAAACGGTAACAAAAATGTGATGTTTATACGCACAATATAAGTTTTTACAAATATACTTGTTTTTGAAATTTAATGATTTTTAACCTAAGTGACAATTTATTAATATTACATTGCAGATGATACAAATGACGAATCTGTCTTCGTAATGCTGAACGGTGAGGAGTCAGAACTTAGATTCGCTATTGCCACAGAGGTGAGTTGATTAACTAATTTCTTTTAGTAAATATATTTCGTTTATAATATCACATGATACCGTTCATACACGTATATTTTATAAAGGAACTTTATCATAATTATTGGTGCGACTATTGTGGAAAGTAGCACTTTTTATTTATGATGAAAATGTGACATAAGTCTTCATAGGGTGTGGAAGTGTGGAGGTATATAATATATACTCAAAAACTAGTAGTGAAAAAAACACAAAAATGATTATATCTTACGACTGATATGATAAGAAAGATTACTTGTGCTTAAGAAAAGCATTTCAATTGCGGGTGTACTACGAAAAATGTTGACTTTTTCCTGAGGTGATCCTTGAGGATTCCTAAAATATTAAACTAAGTTAATTTGAAAACACTTGAGATGATGTATATTATGTATCCCCATATCTTAATAGCATAATTAAGGAATATTTTATTTTGTGTTACTTGTAATATATAGTTCGTCAAGAATTAGAGATACTACCTAAATCTACTACCTGGGATTGGCAAAACGGAGTTGCCCTTGGCCTTGAGGGACAAGCCATATAAACTATTCCGTGTGAAATAGGAAGCAGGGGTCATTGCGTTTAAAAGCAAATTTATGCCTTATATAAGCAGGTCATTTCTCCCTACAGGGAATGAGAGATCTGTTTATTTCTGCCAATCATATCTTCGTTTATTTTGGCCAATTTGGGGCTACTGCACCCACGCCCCTAGTGAGCTCTTGCCGTGTCGGGATCCTGAACTAGCAACTTCTCTCTATACTGACGCCAAAGATTTATTGATAAAATATGGAAAGATAGGTAGGTGTTTTCTGGTCCGTAGAAGAGAGTAACTTCTATTTATTTTTTCGTGGTAAAGGAGTTGGCACAACAAGAATAAATGATAAATTTACTATGCATATTCAAAATTGCTATTTTGCCAATTTTCTCAATTTATCATATTTCTCTTTTATTTGATAAAATTTTATTTTCATGGTTCTTTAACTCTTGTATGATTTATTTCTCAAGCACATTTAGTCATATTAATGACATATCATCCCAGTAGCTAGAAATAATAAAATGTGAGGTTACAGTTTTTGATTATTAATTGAGGACATCAAACAAATATATATTTTTTATCTATCTATACACAGTATACACAATATACCTTCTGTGAACATATTTCCTACTCGTTTAAATTTTTCTATTTAATTTAAAAATACTACCAATCTTTATTAAAGTCTGAATGTGTTACAATGTTAGCGGTGAGGATGAGCTATCCATGGAATATAACGCCCTTTTAGAACGTAGGTACTTTTACGACGGTATAGCCTCTGCCCCGATTTTACATACCGAAGCCTACTTTATTTGTTCAACTAAAATGGTTGATTATATTCACTCCATAGTTTACTGAAAATTTCCTTCAATTAAAATTAACTTGGGCAATTGAACAGAGCAATTTTTGTTGTTGGCTTCAAAACTTTTCTTTTACATCATTCATACTTTTTCAATAGCTCGTATTACTTTACGTTTATTCCAATTCAAAGGCCTCAGAACTGGAGTCAACGCTCCCTTCTACATTATAAACCCTCTTACCCCTTCATAGTGATCTCCACGAGCCACCTGACCTGGACCTCATACCCCCAAGATTTTCTGAATTACAAATCCTCTCTTCAACTCTTTATCCATTAGCACTAATTCTTACAACCCTCCCCTTCAGCTAAAAAAGTGGAAGAGAGGGTTGATATATTATAAATAGAAAATTATGTCATGCGCTCCTGCCATTGATCATCATCCACTGATGTCATAAGCGTCTGTGGTTCTCTTGCCCTCTCTCTGGTCTTCCCGACGATTGGAGAGAAACGGGGGAAGCTCCACTGCTGGGCGGAATGTTTATGTATATATTGTATGAATGTGAATTGTACATCAGTATTAAACAATTATTTGATCCCGATTAATAATGCTTGTTCAAGGTATTAGTAGTTTTTTGTATAGACATCTTTATATATAAAATTTTCTTTTATCCTCTGCTTTTGGATAGTTAGCTCCTGTGGGGCTCCTTCTTTCTCAGTAGAGTTTTTATTCGTTTGTTAAGTCTTTAATATACTAAAGGAAGCATACGATTTAGAGAAAGGTTACTTAAATTTTACCCTGAACCCTTTGCACTACTTCGTGTCATGAACGTTCAAATCTCTAATAGCCCTTTACGTTAGAAAAAACCTAGGGCTGCAAGTATGGTACTGTCCACTTCATCCCCTCAGTGTAAACGTTAAAGAAAACTATCAATATTAATCAAGGGTGTTTATGCTAGTTGTAGGGACCGCAAAGCCCGTTTGAGGCTCAGCCTCAGAAAGGGTGGGGAAAAAAAAAAAAAAAAAAAAAAAAAAAAAAAAAGTTGTAGGGACCGCTAACTACATAAGATAAATCACCCTATACTCTATTGTATATATATTGTAAATTGGTTATAATATGTTGTAAATTAATTCAAACAAATGTAAATAACATTACCAAACCATAAGTCATTGTAAATGCTGTAAACAATAAAAGACGCAGCTGCAAAAAAAGTAGTTAGAGGCTGGAAAGGGTAGAGCAGGTAGCCGGCGACCCAGACCTAGGCCTGTGTCATTGCCGAGAACAAAGCGCTACCCCAACCGCGATACCATTGGCCACAATAACGCCTTACATCATTGGCTGCTAGCAAAGGCACAGCTGAGTATAAGTAGGCACGGGTTTTGACCTGTAAATCATTCTAACAACGGCTCTCTAACTGGTGGACTTGCAGCTGCATTGATGTTTCAAGACTTGGCCTTCTCATTTATGAAAACCTCTGCATCTCTCTCTCCTAACCTCGCTTTGTTTTAGTCCGGCTTTTTCAGACCCCACACTCCCCTAGTGGAATTATCTGCATTCGTCTCGATAAAACTAGCAGCTCCTTGGGAGAGACATCTCCCTCGTGGACAATGGTTGCCGCGGCCCTACAAACTTTACCTAGTAGTGTCTCCCATGGCAATTTAGTCTGCCTCTCTCCGGTTCACACTCACCTTTGGGATCCGAACGGATTTCGCCTACCCTCAGATACCGAGTGTGAATTCGTGGTCATTCCAAGACCACATAAACTATCTACACTACCTACCCTATACCTCTTCTCCTGAACATCGTGCATTGTCGGGGCACATACCTATCAGATATGGAGTCAGATAGTAAGACCCGTCGTAAAGCAATTGTCCAGGTCATAGCTTAATCCACCCTCACTTCGTCCCCAGAGCTAGGGTAACTTGGCACCCCCCTCGTGACGACCCGACACTAGTTTTATTTTTGATTATATTATTCTTAGTCAAAATCAATAGTTTGTTTTTTTTAATATAAATTCTACAGTAGTTTTACATTCGTCCCTGAAAGTATCAAGGTGGGTTATAAACCAAAAGTTTTGAAGTTTTTTCAGGATCTGAAAAGAAACTGGAACAGGAACAGGTAAATGTGTTTCCTTTGAAATATACCACCTTGCGGATATTAAATCAGTGAGGAAATGCTCCCTTTGAATGTATTTTAAACAAATTACATTTTCAAAGTCTTTTATCCTTTGTGTAAGGGCATCTTTTAATCGGGTTTCAGAATCTTTTCGAAAGAATTGCCAAAAAAGTGAAAACTTTGAAATTTAGGAGCTTGGTAATTTCTAGAAAATAATACAGGTCTGGTAGATCCAATGATCGTTGGCGTCACAATTTTGTTTTTCTACTATAAGTTTTATACTGACTGAAAATTCGTTTTGAGGCTTCTTACCTAATTCACACTTACGATTTACAAGCATGTAGTCATAAACATACCAGCCACATAAGGGACGAGTACTGGAGGAACCTCGGGGAACGCCTTCCATAGCCTCGATACCAACGATACCAGGGCCATTATACGCTCATACGAATACTGATTGAACCCATACTGAGAGTGACGTAATGACGCTCCACAGCTCTCAAAACCTGGCAATTTAGGAACGTCAAAAAGAGGAAACATCTCCTTGTCATCCCTAAGGTTTTCCGCATCCAAAACTCTCGTGCTACTCCACCCAGCGCAAGTGCAGCTTACTCTGATTACTGCGGTAATCTTGGAATTCTAATACAGTCTTGGCTATTACTTTAAAATAAAGTGATTTTTTTTAATTTATAAAACTAAAATTCGAACCTGATAAATGAATGTTTATATAACCTGTTAAATGGAGTAAAGTTTTATGGTAAAATGTTAATCATTTCAGCTCGCTTGTATCTATTCACGACCCCAGCCAGATTACCCATACTTAAAGAAGAACAGACCAAATGCGGTTCATCCGTACCTATTAAAGCTTCTCTCTTTAGATTTTGTAATAAATATATTACAATTTACAGTACAGCATTATTTAATTTGGAATAATTTAATTACTACTTGAAATATTTAATGAAAATTGCATCATCTGCAGTATCTATCTATGCTCATCTTAAAAGAAATAACCTTTTAATAAATAAGATATAAGCTTACAACAAGTATATAAACATATAATATGACTAAATTATTCTATTCGGTATTCTATGAATCGTAAAAGATATTTCAGGCAAAAGACATATTCTTCTTTACTTTATGGGTAAGGCGTAGTAGACAACCATTCCGCACAGCTCGGTAGCTTTGCTTTATCTAACATCTATAGACCATCACGGGGTCGATCCGATATGTCATATTTTCCTGCTGAAAATAGAATTCATGCATTCCGCACCGAGAGATGGTTTTGTAGAATCCAATGCAGCTCTGTATTGTTCCAAATTATGATGAAATTTAATAGTTATAATAGTAATAATTATACTAGTTGACCCGAAGATCAATGCTCTCGAGATTTTTTTACTGTCATTATTATTTTATTGGATAGACTTATAAAACCGTATTTATTATTGTTTTTCAAATTAATTACGATCTAAATTATATTCATGAAATTTCAGACAACGGAAACAGAAGACGGTGTACCGCTATCGCCTGTTAGATAATCTCACATCATAATCACCGTAAGAGCATAGCTAATAGATAGACGAGACAAATATTTTTTTTCATGTTTTAGTTGATGTTTTGATTTCTTCAACGTTTTTATCATGAAATATATTTAATGTAAATAAGATTAGCTCTAAATTTCCTTTTCGTGGGTACTTTATAGTACTCTCGTAGAACACGCAGGCAGACTAGTAGTGTGACAGACTGACAGACAAAACATGATCGTACCTGTTAGCAAGTACAGACTCTCTCTTTGGGGTACAACTCCCTTTGGGGTTGGAAATTATTTATTGGTCGTGCAGGTACACAACAAGTGTATCAAGAGTAACATAAAAACGTGAATAATGTTCAAATTTGAAAATAAATTTCAAATAAATACAAATCTTCAATTCGGTTGATCTTTGCGTTCCAGAATTTTTGTCAAAAATAACAATTTTTTTTTCCAAAATTACTTAATAAATCTTTTAGAACCAAGAAGATAGTAGCAAGTGCATCGAACCCAGAACTCTCACATATTTCTTTCTTTGATGAATAATTATTAAATTATTATGCTCGTTTATCATAACTAATCATTATTAAAATTTATTTTGGTTCAAATGTGACACAATTGTAATTGACAAAAAAACTAATCTTTATTGTATTTTAAATCATGTGTATGCCACAGAAACTTCGTTCTACTAGTTAAAAGAAAGTAAAATAATGGTAGGTGTTTACTTACTGTCGATAATAAATATACAATATCAGGGCAATTGAAAAATGTTTTATATAGTATACAGATACAGAATATATTACCATATTACTATTTTATTAAATTTCATTGCTATTTTATATTTTTAACTGTCTTAATTTATGTCTATGGGAGTAATAAACATGTGTCGTCAGCAACTTCATGCGTTTAAGCAGCAACACTTGTTCACAGTTTTTTTCAATTCCGTTCTCACTAATGATTTGGCTTTCTAATTCTAATGTCCCAAAATGGGCCTAAAACTGTCAATTAGTCTTTGGTGAGTAGCTATAGGTAAATTATGTGCATAAGAAAACAATAGAATTTCAAAAGTATCCTGACGTATTAATAATTCTTATTTGAATAGTTTATGGTAAAATTTCCTCCTAACGATTCTGAATGTAAAGTTATTTGTATGTTAAACAGTTCGTTTCAAACTCCATTATTTGTCCCTTTCAAATTTCAATTCAACTTTCGTGGCATTTATTTCTCTTTATGAATACTTAAATTGTTTTCTCATAAAAGAATAAAGAAGAAAGTAAAGTGAAATATGATTTTATTATTATTGGGCTATTTAATAAAACTCTTTTTGTTCTAAAAGAATATTTATTTCATGATAAAACTCTGGTTCAAACTGTATAATAAATAGATTTCATAAAAATCCAAATTGTAAATAGGTTGGTAAAGAAGATTTATTCAAGATTTCACTGAGGTAGCGGGTGAGTTCTATAAGACTAAAATATTTTTTTAATTTTCTTAATTATTTGACAAGTGCCTACTGATAACACCTATAAATGACACTATTACATTATCTCCTTGAGTGGAAATTATATAACCAATACCAGAAGAAATTTAAAGAAAATAATACAAATGATTTACCACAATAACAAGAGAAGAATAGTATAAAATTAAAAGCAGTTTTTAGGTTGTTCTTTCTTGTTTACAAATTAAGTGACAAAACCGTTCTTAACTTATACACCAAACAATATAATTTATCTTGAAATAAGTATTGAATACAATCAAGATTCATTTTACAATGCTAAAGAAGATTCCAACTTAAAAATATACTACAATTATGGTTTAGTGGCTGGTTTTAGTATTTAGTACTCCTGGCTATCTTTCCTCCTGGAATTTTCCCGACGAATTCCAGGATGGCTTTATATTTTATGGTAATTATCTTCGAAGAAGTGATGCATTCATTTGTATGGAACAATACATTCCAATTGATGATTACCAATCAATGAGCATTATAATACTAGGGAATACCCGGGGACAGTAACCAAAAACATTCTGCGTGAGTGAGCTAAGCATTTGTAACCCATTAAAGCTGCAGAAACAAGATGTACCTTGATGGAGGAAATGATTGCCGCAGGGTTTTTCTAGAAGGGAAAGGATTTTTTTACCTGGAGGTTCCTTCATTGAGGCGAGCCACCGCCTTGAAATTAATCCATCGAATCATAAGGAAGAGCCATTACTATGATGGGAGTTGTGGCCTCCATCTGTTGGCAGTCCACTCACTGCCCGCGAGGCGGCCACGTCCGTAAACAAACGACTACTCCACTTTCTGAGTGCGCAGGTGTTGCCTGTCGCGGTCCAGTTGCCGACAATGAGCGTCTATTAGTGTCCATCTAAGGGTCGTTGCTCTCCTCTCTTCAGGCAGAAATAGATACATTTCTCCTTATTGTATATTTTGTCAGTCAATAGCGTTATTGTCATTCCATCGATTAATTATCACATCATAACTGACCTTTTGATTGGGTGATTGTACTAGAGTGTTATCGACCTTTATAATGATCTTACATTCTTTAACTCATCCCTTCCTAGCTCATTAAATTCCATAGTAGCCTATCCAACCACCCTAATCCCCTAGCACAGTCATTACACTGCGCCACTCATCCCTATAATCCTCCTTGGAGACCAAAACGGAAGTAGCCTCGAATCCTGCTGCAAATACGTGACAGTGGGAGTGGTCAGTTTCTCTGTTCTGAGCGTCTGTGGCTCTCACGCTCTTGGTCAGCCTCCAGTGGCTCTTATCCAGTGACGCGGCTGACGGAGGAGCGTGGGGGACCCCCAGTCCCAAGACTCGGCTTCCTATTTCGCATGCGAGTGAGGTGACAGCCATGTGGACTTGGGAGATCTCTGGGCTGTTTGTAAATACTTTATGAATGAGCGGGTGAATGAAAATTGTAAATATGGTATGAATGAGACCATTTATCACAATTAATTATTACCCAATGAGGCAGATTGTAATTTTATCATAATAAAGTTGTTGTTAATTGAAATTAGAGTGTCATTATGTTTAAACTGGCTTATTTCAAAAAATAATATAGCTACGGTACCAAAAGCGCTACCACATTTAGAAGCAGCACCCCTTGACATTTCAACAAACATATTTCTATGGCTGTCTCCTCCACACTTAATCCTTTTTGTAGCAGCCTCTTTAAAATGACGTGAATCGCAATTTATTCTTCAGATATTCTGATAGAAGGAATAAATCCGGTCGGTATGTCGACCTGATTAATCTATGTTAAATAGATAAATTTTATTTAAAAGAAAAATCAAATAAGTATTTAATATATTATTTCTAAATCAACATTGTTTTCATGCACAAGAAGTTTTATGACAGCCTGGTATGTCCATTTTTGCAAACTCCTTTTTTCTTTTTTCTATTAAAGCTTTTTTCAAAATAAAACAGCTACAGCGTGGATTTCTCCTCTATTCTCAATACCTTCATGGCAATTTTCGCAGACGACCTGTAGTCCTGTAATCCCACCTAGATCCTGAAACGATATCCTTTAGTCATCAGAGGACACTCCTTAACGAGATGATTGAGCACTGGTGCAACTAAAGGTGGATTAATGTCAATGAAGGAAACTGTGGCAACATTACATTTGCGTCTTATGTCTTGTCTATTAGTTAATTTTAAATTCTATCCTCAGCTTTTATGTCGTTTTTGTCACCCTTCATTGGCCCGTATCCGGCGACGATGGCGGAACATGAGGGATCTCTTGAGTATCCGCTTCCTCTTTCACATACGAGGGTGGCCTGAAAAGTTTCCGACCTAACAAAGCTTTTATTTATTTTATTATCATCTTCATGTTGAGGTCGGAAACTTTTCAGACCGCCTGTGTACGAGGGAGATGATAATCATGAGGGATTGGGAGGTTCTTGGGGTATGGTTATTTGCATAAATCTTATGAATTACTACGTATACATCGTATGACTCATGAGTGAATGCAGTAAATAACGTATGAGTGCTACCGTTGGTCGTGAAATAGAGTAGACCAAAATATTTACTTACTAAACATTAAACAATACTTTCATTAACAATTGGCTTATACTGGGTGCCCCAATATTACTTTGGTGTAAATCTGCTGCTAAATGAAGAACAATTCATTGTAGCGTAAATGCTAACAGGAAAGGCTCGATTGTGTAAATATTAAAGGTACAGAATATATCTAGACTCACCAAACCTACATTTAAAATCCATATATTGATTTAACAAATAGTTGCATAAAATATTCAACACTATCCCAATTTAGTATATCAAGAAATAGGATGTCCCGGGAATCAGAAATTAATATTTGAATCATTTTATTGTAATTTCATTGGCTAGTTATATAATACTTATTATATCTTACATTTTTAGTATAAACGTGTACCTCAGTTGAGGCTTACTGTTCTCTTTTTTTTTCCCTTTAACCCCTTCCAGTTCCCTAAAATCATACCCTTTTTTTCTACCTTCTTAGGGCCAAGACACCTTCACTTGTGCCTAAACCTTCACTAAAGTATGTTCTAACGCTGTAACTGATTAATATTTGTATATATACCAGTGTTTTGATTGTTATTCATAATAAAACAATTTAAAAGACTCTCCTCTACAAGATTATTTAACTGGCTAATAAGTGATAAAATGCGATGGCAAGAGTGTCACTCACGTATTTAAGGATTTCATTATGTCTCGTTTATTGCAAACAGATAAATTATGTTTTCTGTGAATTAGTGACACAACTATTTCAATTGGACTGTTATTATTTTCAGGATCCTTTTTGCATAACTGATTTTACAGGGAAATTTATTTTCTCTTAGTCAAATAACAGTCTAGAAAACTGGAATTCTAATTACAGTTTCATGATCTTACTATCCTCTAAAACCCCAATAAGTACTACTCAATGTCAGTTGATCCTCATTGGGTCACCATATATATTTGTTTCAATATTGTATTATTTATACTGTTAACGAAAGATACAAAAAGTGTTCTTCTCACTGTATCCATAACTCTATTAATTGTGGAGGTTCAGCCTCAGTCCTAGTCCCTTCTGTATAAGTGATATTGCAGCTGGTGATTTGCCCAGTTACCGAGGTTTTATTTATTACGTTATTATTTATTACGTCGGGACAAATGGACCATCACGTATGCAGTGCTTACGTTAAGAATAAATCAGGAAAGGGATACGACTTTCTCTTAATTATAGAAGTTGGGGAAATTAAGATCTCGCTTGTGCAGGGTAGCTAGGTCCCTGAAATAGGTCTGCCCCTTTGCATCGTTAAGGATACTGACACAATTACCTTAAATACAAAGTTCTCTATTATATAAAATACCCTTTTTTTTCATCTTACGTTCTATTTTACCGCTCATCTCGTGTTAGGTTAACTAAAAGTATTAATAACCAGAAATAAAAAGTAGAGATCCTACTTCACAGCCCGGCTTTATCGGTACGCCTCAAGCTGCTGATATACCAGAGCGTCCTAAGACCTGCTTTGATGTATAGGACCCCTCTCTTCAAGTATCTGACTCCTAACACTCTCAAAACGCTCCAGCAATTTCAGAACAGAGTTCTCCGCACCTCCCTCAAACATACCCCGTTCGACCGAATGAAGGCAGACGAGATGCATAAAAAATTTGAAGTGCTCACCATTCAAGATTTCATCAAGAGAAGACACATCAAATTTTTCGACTCACTCCGACACAGCCACAACCCACTATTCTCCGACCTTCAACCACCACCAATGCCCGTCAGATGGAAGCACTGCTGGACCGCCGAAGCCTGGAGACAGATGAACGTGATCGAACCCTAGCCCCCTGACGGAGACTGAAGATCTACACCCAGCCGAGAGATCGAGGCCGATCTCCGAAGCTACAAGACCCCATCTACCTGTTTAAGCAGGGTCGACCTTCCGGCCGAGAGGCCGACTTATTTCAGGCCCCTGCCGGGCCTGGCCAGGCTTGACCTGGCCGACTACAAACCCTTGCCTAGGTACCCCTAGGCTCCACCCTCGGTAGACTCTCACTACCTTCCTGATTCCCCCCGCCTCCTTAAGGCATACCCCACCCTATATCCTTCTCATACATCCTTCAAATGGGGGACCCCTCTTAGTGAAAGGCGCTCATTAGCCCAAAATAATTTTGCCACATCCTATTTTATAAGTTTGAGAGCTAAGGAAAAAAAAAAAAAAAAAGTAGAGATCCTCAGGATAAAAAACCTAGTGTTTAACACTATGACCACATCGATGGCAACAAACGGGGAAAATTAGGTTAAGAATTAGTTTAAGTTTTCATTGTTAGATGCAAGTTAGTTTCAAGGATATGATAAATATGGTGAGCCCCATCACTTTAAATAAATTCAGCCCATTATTGTATAATGTACACCATTATACTTTTGTACGATCCAGATCACTTATTTTGTACACTGAACTTTGTATAAAATGTAGCCAAGCTACAGGAAATACAATGAAGCAATTGTAAATAGATTCGTTTGTACTTTAGAATCTATATTTTGTACATATATAAATTTGTAACAAGAGGATATGCGAAAAAAAATAAATAAAAGGAAGAGTTGCTCATAAAAATGGATAAGCATCTCCAGTTCTCTGCCCATTTTAGAAGCAAAGTAGAAAAAGTAGTGATTCTAGTATAACTTGTGGTGTCAAAGAGTATATTGTTAGCTATAAAGATAATAACAAAAGTAAATGTCCAATTTATTTTCTGCAGAATAACGCTATTTTTATTTATTATATATTTATTCGATATTGATGGTTACGGCAGCTCTGGTAGCAACCGGTTTATATTTGCTGTAATAGATGAGGGGCGGCAAACAGTACCTCTTCCCTTCCTAATATTGATGGTTACGGCAGCTCTGGTAGCAACCGGTTTATATTTGCTGTAATAGATGAGGGGCGGCAAACAGTACCTCTTCCCTTCCTAATATTGATGGTTACGGCAGCTCTGGTAGCAACCGGTTTATATTTGCTGTAATAGATGAGGGGCGGCAAACAGTACCTCTTCCCTTCCTAATATTGATGGTTACGGCAGCTCTGGTAGCAACCGGTTTATATTTGCTGTAATAGATGAGGGGCGGCAAACAGTACCTCTTCCCTTCCTAATATTGATGGTTACGGCAGCTCTGGTAGCAACCGGTTTATATTTGCTGTAATAGATGAGGGGCGGCAAACAGTACCTCTTCCCTTCCTAATATTGATGGTTACGGCAGCTCTTGTAGCAACCGGTTTATATTTGCTGTAATAGATGAGGGGCGGCAAACAGTACCTCTTCCCTTCCTAATATTGATGGTTACGGCAGCTCTGGTAGCAACCGGTTTATATTTGCTGTAATAGATGAGGGGTGGCAAACAGTACCTCTTCCCTTCCTAATATTGATGGTTACGGCAGCTCTGGTAGCAACCGGTTTATATTTGCTGTAATAGATGAGGGGCGGCAAACAGTACCTCTTCCCTTCCTAATATTGATGGTTACGGCAGCTCTGGTAGCAACCGGTTTATATTTGCTGTAATAGATGAGGGGCGGCAAACAGTACCTCTTCCCTTCCTAATATTGATGGTTACGGCAGCTCTGGTAGCAACCGGTTTATATTTGCTGTAATAGATGAGGGGTGGCAAACAGTACCTCTTCCCTTCCTAATATTGATGGTTACGGCAGCTCTGGTAGCAACCGGTTTATATTTGCTGTAATAGATGAGGGGCGGCAAACAGTACCTCTTCCCTTCCTAATATTGATGGTTACGGCAGCTCTGGTAGCAACCGGTTTATATTTGCTGTAATAGATGAGGGGCGGCAAACAGTACCTCTTCCCTTCCTAATATTGATGGTTACGGCAGCTCTGGTAGCAACCGGTTTATATTTGCTGTAATAGATGAGGGGCGGCAAACAGTACCTCTTCCCTTCCTAATATTGATGGTTACGGCAGCTCTGGTAGCAACCGGTTTATATTTGCTGTAATAGATGAGGGGCGGCAAACAGTACCTCTTCCCTTCCTAATATTGATGGTTACGGCAGCTCTGGTAGCAACCGGTTTATATTTGCTGTAATAGATGAGGGGCGGCAAAAAGTACCTCTTCCCTTCCTAATATTGATGGTTACGGCAGCTCTGGTAGCAACCGGTTTATATTTGCTGTAATAGATGAGGGGTGGCAAACAGTACCTCTTCCCTTCCTAATATTGATGGTTACGGCAGCTCTGGTAGCAACCGGTTTATATTTGCTGTAATAGATGAGGGGCGGCAAACAGTACCTCTTCCCTTCCTAATATTGATGTATCGGCAGCTCTGGTAGCAACCGGTTTATATTTGCTGTAATAGATGAGGGGTGGCAAACAGTACCTCTTCCCTTCCTAATATTGATGGTTACGGCAGCTCTGGTAGCAACCGGTTTATATTTGCTGTAATAGATGAGGGGCGGCAAACAGTACCTCTTCCCTTCCTAATATTGATGGTTACGGCAGCTCTGGTAGCAACCGGTTTATATTTGCTGTAATAGATGAGGGGCGGCAAACAGTACCTCTTCCCTTCCTAATATTGATGGTTACGGCAGCTCTGGTAGCAACCGGTTTATATTTGCTGTAATAGATGAGGGGCGGCAAACAGTACCTCTTCCCTTCCTAATATTGATGGTTACGGCAGCTCTGGTAGCAACCGGTTTATATTTGCTGTAATAGATGAGGGGCGGCAAACAGTACCTCTTCCCTTCCTAATATTGATGGTTACGGCAGCTCTGGTAGCAACCGGTTTATATTTGCTGTAATAGATGAGGGGTGGCAAACAGTACCTCTTCCCTTCCTAATATTGATGGTTACGGCAGCTCTGGTAGCAACCGGTTTATATTTGCTGTAATAGATGAGGGGCGGCAAACAGTACCTCTTCCCTTCCTAATATTGATGGTTACGGCAGCTCTGGTAGCAACCGGTTTATATTTGCTGTAATAGATGAGGGGCGGCAAACAGTACCTCTTCCCTTCCTAATATTGATGGTTACGGCAGCTCTGGTAGCAACCGGTTTATATTTGCTGTAATAGATGAGGGGCGGCAAACAGTACCTCTTCCCTTCCTAATATTGATGGTTACGGCAGCTCTGGTAGCAACCGGTTTATATTTGCTGTAATAGATGAGGGGCGGCAAACAGTACCTCTTCCCTTCCTAATATTGATGGTTACGGCAGCTCTGGTAGCAACCGGTTTATATTTGCTGTAATAGATGAGGGGCGGCAAACAGTACCTCTTCCCTTCCTAATATTGATGGTTACGGCAGCTCTGGTAGCAACCGGTTTATATTTGCTGTAATAGATGAGGGGTGGCAAACAGTACCTCTTCCCTTCCTAATATTGATGGTTACGGCAGCTCTGGTAGCAACCGGTTTATATTTGCTGTAATAGATGAGGGGCGGCAAACAGTACCTCTTCCCTTCCTAATATTGATGGTTACGGCAGCTCTGGTAGCAACCGGTTTATATTTGCTGTAATAGATGAGAGGCGGCAAACAGTACCTCTTCCCTTCCTAATATTGATGGTTACGGCAGCTCTGGTAGCAACCGGTTTATATTTGCTGTAATAGATGAGGGGCGGCAAACAGTACCTCTTCCCTTCCTAATATTGATGGTTACGGCAGCTCTGGAAGCAACCGGTTTATATTTGCTGTAATAGATGAGGGGCGGCAAACAGTACCTCTTCCCTTCCTAATATTGATGGTTACGGCAGCTCTGGTAGCAACCGGTTTATATTTGCTGTAATAGATGAGGGGCGGCAAACAGTACCTCTTCCCTTCCTAATATTGATGGTTACGGCAGCTCTGGTAGCAACCGGTTTATATTTGCTGTAATAGATGAGGGGTGGCAAACAGTACCTCTTCCCTTCCTAATATTGATGGTTACGGCAGCTCTGGTAGCAACCGGTTTATATTTGCTGTAATAGATGAGGGGTGGCAAACAGTACCTCTTCCCTTCCTAATATTGATGGTTACGGCAGCTCTGGTAGCAACCGGTTTATATTTGCTGTAATAGATGAGGGGTGGCAAACAGTACCTCTTCCCTTCCTAATATTGATGGTTACGGCAGCTCTGGTAGCAACCGGTTTATATTTGCTGTAATAGATGAGGGGTGGCAAACAGTACCTCTTCCCTTCCTAATATTGATGGTTACGGCAGCTCTGGTAGCAACCGGTTTATATTTGCTGTAATAGATGAGGGGTGGCAAACAGTACCTCTTCCCTTCCTAATATTGATGGTTACGGCAGCTCTGGTAGCAACCGGTTTATATTTGCTGTAATAGATGAGGGGTGGCAAACAGTACCTCTTCCCTTCCTAATATTGATGGTTACGGCAGCTCTGGTAGCAACCGGTTTATATTTGCTGTAATAGATGAGGGGCGGCAAACAGTACCTCTTCCCTTCCTAATATTGATGGTTACGGCAGCTCTGGTAGCAACCGGTTTATATTTGCTGTAATAGATGAGGGGTGGCAAACAGTACCTCTTCCCTTCCTAATATTGATGGTTACGGCAGCTCTGGTAGCAACCGGTTTATATTTGCTGTAATAGATGAGGGGCGGCAAACAGTACCTCTTCCCTTCCTAATATTGATGGTTACGGCAGCTCTGGTAGCAACCGGTTTATATTTGCTGTAATAGATGAGGGGCGGCAAACAGTACCTCTTCCCTTCCTAATATTGATGGTTACGGCAGCTCTGGTAGCAACCGGTTTATATTTGCTGTAATAGATGAGGGGCGGCAAACAGTACCTCTTCCCTTCCTAATATTGATGGTTACGGCAGCTCTGGTAGCAACCGGTTTATATTTGCTGTAATAGATGAGGGGCGGCAAACAGTACCTCTTCCCTTCCTAATATTGATGGTTACGGCAGCTCTGGTAGCAACCGGTTTATATTTGCTGTAATAGATGAGGGGCGGCAAACAGTACCTCTTCCCTTCCTAATATTGATGGTTACGGCAGCTCTGGTAGCAACCGGTTTATATTTGCTGTAATAGATGAGGGGTGGCAAACAGTACCTCTTCCCTTCCTAATATTGATGGTTACGGCAGCTCTGGTAGCAACCGGTTTATATTTGCTGTAATAGATGAGGGGCGGCAAACAGTACCTCTTCCCTTCCTAATATTGATGTATCGGCAGCTCTGGTAGCAACCGGTTTATATTTGCTGTAATAGATGAGGGGTGGCAAACAGTACCTCTTCCCTTCCTAATATTGATGGTTACGGCAGCTCTGGTAGCAACCGGTTTATATTTGCTGTAATAGATGAGGGGCGGCAAACAGTACCTCTTCCCTTCCTAATATTGATGGTTACGGCAGCTCTGGTAGCAACCGGTTTATATTTGCTGTAATAGATGAGGGGCGGCAAACAGTACCTCTTCCCTTCCTAATATTGATGGTTACGGCAGCTCTGGTAGCAACCGGTTTATATTTGCTGTAATAGATGAGGGGCGGCAAACAGTACCTCTTCCCTTCCTAATATTGATGGTTACGGCAGCTCTGGTAGCAACCGGTTTATATTTGCTGTAATAGATGAGGGGCGGCAAACAGTACCTCTTCCCTTCCTAATATTGATGGTTACGGCAGCTCTGGTAGCAACCGGTTTATATTTGCTGTAATAGATGAGGGGTGGCAAACAGTACCTCTTCCCTTCCTAATATTGATGGTTACGGCAGCTCTGGTAGCAACCGGTTTATATTTGCTGTAATAGATGAGGGGCGGCAAACAGTACCTCTTCCCTTCCTAATATTGATGGTTACGGCAGCTCTGGTAGCAACCGGTTTATATTTGCTGTAATAGATGAGGGGCGGCAAACAGTACCTCTTCCCTTCCTAATATTGATGGTTACGGCAGCTCTGGTAGCAACCGGTTTATATTTGCTGTAATAGATGAGGGGCGGCAAACAGTACCTCTTCCCTTCCTAATATTGATGGTTACGGCAGCTCTGGTAGCAACCGGTTTATATTTGCTGTAATAGATGAGGGGCGGCAAACAGTACCTCTTCCCTTCCTAATATTGATGGTTACGGCAGCTCTGGTAGCAACCGGTTTATATTTGCTGTAATAGATGAGGGGCGGCAAACAGTACCTCTTCCCTTCCTAATATTGATGGTTACGGCAGCTCTGGTAGCAACCGGTTTATATTTGCTGTAATAGATGAGGGGTGGCAAACAGTACCTCTTCCCTTCCTAATATTGATGGTTACGGCAGCTCTGGTAGCAACCGGTTTATATTTGCTGTAATAGATGAGGGGCGGCAAACAGTACCTCTTCCCTTCCTAATATTGATGGTTACGGCAGCTCTGGTAGCAACCGGTTTATATTTGCTGTAATAGATGAGAGGCGGCAAACAGTACCTCTTCCCTTCCTAATATTGATGGTTACGGCAGCTCTGGTAGCAACCGGTTTATATTTGCTGTAATAGATGAGGGGCGGCAAACAGTACCTCTTCCCTTCCTAATATTGATGGTTACGGCAGCTCTGGAAGCAACCGGTTTATATTTGCTGTAATAGATGAGGGGCGGCAAACAGTACCTCTTCCCTTCCTAATATTGATGGTTACGGCAGCTCTGGTAGCAACCGGTTTATATTTGCTGTAATAGATGAGGGGCGGCAAACAGTACCTCTTCCCTTCCTAATATTGATGGTTACGGCAGCTCTGGTAGCAACCGGTTTATATTTGCTGTAATAGATGAGGGGTGGCAAACAGTACCTCTTCCCTTCCTAATATTGATGGTTACGGCAGCTCTGGTAGCAACCGGTTTATATTTGCTGTAATAGATGAGGGGCGGCAAACAGTACCTCGTCCCTTCCTAATATTGATGGTTACGGCAGCTCTGGTAGCAACCGGTTTATATTTGCTGTAATAGATGAGGGGTGGCAAACAGTACCTCTTCCCTTCCTAATATTGATGGTTACGGCAGCTCTGGTAGCAACCGGTTTATATTTGCTGTAATAGATGAGGGGTGGCAAACAGTACCTCTTCCCTTCCTAATATTGATGGTTACGGCAGCTCTGGTAGCAACCGGTTTATATTTGCTGTAATAGATGAGGGGTGGCAAACAGTACCTCTTCCCTTCCTAATATTGATGGTTACGGCAGCTCTGGTAGCAACCGGTTTATATTTGCTGTAATAGATGAGGGGCGGCAAACAGTACCTCTTCCCTTCCTAATATTGATGGTTACGGCAGCTCTGGTAGCAACCGGTTTATATTTGCTGTAATAGATGAGGGGTGGCAAACAGTACCTCTTCCCTTCCTAATATTGATGGTTACGGCAGCTCTGGTAGCAACCGGTTTATATTTGCTGTAATAGATGAGGGGTGGCAAACAGTACCTCTTCCCTTCCTAATATTGATGGTTACGGCAGCTCTGGTAGCAACCGGTTTATATTTGCTGTAATAGATGAGGGGCGGCAAACAGTACCTCTTCCCTTCCTAATATTGATGGTTACGGCAGCTCTGGTAGCAACCGGTTTATATTTGCTGTAATAGATGAGGGGCGGCAAACAGTACCTCTTCCCTTCCTAATATTGATGGTTACGGCAGCTCTGGTAGCAACCGGTTTATATTTGCTGTAATAGATGAGGGGCGGCAAACAGTACCTCTTCCCTTCCTAATATTGATGGTTACGGCAGCTCTGGTAGCAACCGGTTTATATTTGCTGTAATAGATGAGGGGCGGCAAACAGTACCTCTTCCCTTCCTAATATTGATGGTTACGGCAGCTCTGGTAGCAACCGGTTTATATTTGCTGTAATAGATGAGGGGCGGCAAACAGTACCTCTTCCCTTCCTAATATTGATGGTTACGGCAGCTCTGGTAGCAACCGGTTTATATTTGCTGTAATAGATGAGGGGTGGCAAACAGTACCTCTTCCCTTCCTAATATTGATGGTTACGGCAGCTCTGGTAGCAACCGGTTTATATTTGCTGTAATAGATGAGGGGCGGCAAACAGTACCTCTTCCCTTCCTAATATTGATGGTTACGGCAGCTCTGGTAGCAACCGGTTTATATTTGCTGTAATAGATGAGAGGCGGCAAACAGTACCTCTTCCCTTCCTAATATTGATGGTTACGGCAGCTCTGGTAGCAACCGGTTTATATTTGCTGTAATAGATGAGGGGCGGCAAACAGTACCTCTTCCCTTCCTAATATTGATGGTTACGGCAGCTCTGGAAGCAACCGGTTTATATTTGCTGTAATAGATGAGGGGCGGCAAACAGTACCTCTTCCCTTCCTAATATTGATGGTTACGGCAGCTCTGGTAGCAACCGGTTTATATTTGCTGTAATAGATGAGGGGCGGCAAACAGTACCTCTTCCCTTCCTAATATTGATGGTTACGGCAGCTCTGGTAGCAACCGGTTTATATTTGCTGTAATAGATGAGGGGTGGCAAACAGTACCTCTTCCCTTCCTAATATTGATGGTTACGGCAGCTCTGGTAGCAACCGGTTTATATTTGCTGTAATAGATGAGGGGCGGCAAACAGTACCTCTTCCCTTCCTAATATTGATGGTTACGGCAGCTCTGGTAGCAACCGGTTTATATTTGCTGTAATAGATGAGGGGTGGCAAACAGTACCTCTTCCCTTCCTAATATTGATGGTTACGGCAGCTCTGGTAGCAACCGGTTTATATTTGCTGTAATAGATGAGGGGTGGCAAACAGTACCTCTTCCCTTCCTAATATTGATGGTTACGGCAGCTCTGGTAGCAACCGGTTTATATTTGCTGTAATAGATGAGGGGTGGCAAACAGTACCTCTTCCCTTCCTAATATTGATGGTTACGGCAGCTCTGGTAGCAACCGGTTTATATTTGCTGTAATAGATGAGGGGCGGCAAACAGTACCTCTTCCCTTCCTAATATTGATGGTTACGGCAGCTCTGGTAGCAACCGGTTTATATTTGCTGTAATAGATGAGGGGCGGCAAACAGTACCTCTTCCCTTCCTAATATTGATGGTTACGGCAGCTCTGGTAGCAACCGGTTTATATTTGCTGTAATAGATGAGGGGTGGCAAACAGTACCTCTTCCCTTCCTAATATTGAGCTACCCCTTCACTTTTCCACCTTTATTTTTATTTTAATTTTTTTTTTAAATGGATTTATTTGTTTCAATGAATTTCCGGTTGGAAAGTTTTTATGTCTAGATGTAGAAGTAATACAGACTACAGCCGCCATCATGAAATTAGACACGGGATGAAGGGGCTACTTGGCGCGTGCTGCCACGTACGGGCGGACAGAGGACTAATAACTAATTTGCTCATTGCTTAATAATTGGTATTATCGAAGTAAAAGGATCGCTTTGACAGAAGAGAAGTAGTGCACTGAGCGGCATCAGGGTTTGTCATGTATTGCGGGTCTCAACCGTCTAATTTCGTGACGGCAATTACATATCATACATAAAATACAGATTACCAGTAAGGTAAATAATCACATTTCTTAAATTCAACGATAATTATATTTTTGTTCCTCGATAACTCAAAAAAGAAACTTTATTTGGTATAAAACACAAATGTACCATTATATATGGTTACAAGCTGAGACTTCAACAGCGAATGAGGCTCATGAGGAAGCAACAATTGTCTTATGCCTAAGGGGTATTTATCTGTGTACACAAAGTGGTAGTAGGGGTAGCAGGAAGGCGGTAACAGTAGAGATAAGGGCGCAGATAGAAAAGGTCGTGAAAGCCAATTATTTAGAATAGAGGTCTGGGAAGGGAAGATAAGTTACTAATAGGATAAGATAAGATAATTATAATAGGGCTGATTATTATAAGTTATGAGACACAGTCCTTAGGATGTTACTAGCAAACATACCATTTGTTAAGATAAGATTATATATATGTGACATAACTTATGATAATTCATACGTTAGATCATTATTTTTTAAACATCTTTATTTGAAAAATCACAATTTGTTTGTACATAATTTTTGTAATTTGTATGTAATAATTCATTCAGTATGTAAAGTTCGTCGCCCACTCAAACACATATTGCAACCAATTAAATTTTATGTATGCATAATATTATTAAATGTATATTATGAAAATTGCTAATATGAAATGTTCACAGATGGAAAAGGACCCCTCGCCAGCAGACGCCTACTTGGTCATGTACTCAGTTATAGACAAGGCTTCCTTCGAAAAGGCAGAGTCGATGCTTCGCAAACTGCAGCACTCGCCTGCCACCAGGTACAAGTCTGCGATACTGGTCGCCAACAAGGTAGATCTGGCTCGGAGCAGGGCTGTTTCGTCTCAAGGTTAGCTACTCACTGTCTCTCTTAAACAACGGTTCTCCATAAATATTTATGTATTTTGTTTTTGCTTTTAAATACTTCCATTGAGGTCAGGGAAGGGATTATAGTTTTGTTCTCATCTCAGACATAACATCTTAAACTTTCTTATCCTTTTCTACAACAATGTAAAAAGTTTCCGACCTAACAAAGCTTTTATTTTAGCTTTTATTTCACTAGCTTTTATTTATTTTATTATCATCTTCATGTTGAGGTTGGAAACTTTTCAGACCACCTGTGTAGTTATTATTCTAGTTTAGAGCGTCGTGTGCTTCTAAACGTTTTCCTGGATGAATCAACAGCTGTTCTCAAGTTGCTTATATGACGCTGTTCCGTTTTTCATTAGAAGAATAAGTTGTTATGACAGTTTTATTAGCGGAGGATGAGAGATCAGTGCTCATAAGATGGAATGTGCAGAGGAATTTCTGCCGAACGCAATGGTAATTTAAAAACTACAAGTAACCAATTTTACATGATTGCAAAATTATTTATAAGCTGAAGCGATACACTTGAAGATATTGAATTAAAATGTATGTAGTCAAAAATGTTAAAGGCATCTTCTTCGTCTTCATGCTAACCGATAACATCAGAAATAAACTAAGAAATAAGCACGTTAAGAAATGCTGTTAATTATTGAGTAAATACCGAGCCAGTTTTTTTTTCACGTCATCAATATTTTTTCCGCTTGATCGGATCTTAATTGGTTATGTATGAGAAGCTCAGCTGAAAGGAATGTACGCTTGGGTCTAAACATGTTATGATTAAGTCCCTTGACGTAGGTACGGGCTGCAACAAATCCCTTGCAATCGACTATCATATATAAGTTCGGCCATTACACAAATTTATTTATTTTTCTTCGGAAAATGAAGTTTTTGAGCAGTCGGGGTGCAGCTTATAGCTTAAAGCAAATCAGGGTTTAGATAATAATATCGCCCGCAGATACTCTCTAGGTAGTCTCACTCAAGTGCGAATTTCATAGAATTGATCCCACCGAATCAAGTGGTGCTTTTCCCTTGAGGGAGTTTGGTCTGGTTCCCTTCGCTCCTGAAAAGGTCCATTGACTCATCTAAAACAATCGATATCTCTATATGTGACTTAGGCTCTTCTGTCTAAATAAAGCCTTATATTTTTAATTATTTAAATCTTTAATAAAAATATAATCATTTTTAGTAGATCAATTGTAATAATTATTAACAACTTTTACTTTTAAGTTTTCATAAATGTGTAGCAGTTGTTGTGCGGGCTAAACACAAAAAAACAGCCTACATGGGAGCGGTATAAAGAGAGAACAATTACAGCCGCATGCGACCAATTAGCAGAGCCTGCTTCCATTAGCACGAGTCAGTGGTGTGTTATATAAATGCGAGTATTTATTCATTTTTCGGAAATACCGTCGTTATTCTGCTAATAATAACGACTGCTATAAAACCCATAGAAACCACGATTCTTGCTGCTAAATACTTCTTGATATTAGGACCTTTCTTATGCTACAACTATGCCCACACTCCAATAACGAGATTTTCTTTCAATCCAAAAGGACATTTAAATTCATAGTTGAAAAACGGTCAAGAAGAAAATAAAAACTAGAACATGATGGAATGAATTCTCTCGTTCTTCTTTAATATTAAAAAAAAAACAGTTCATATATCAAACCAAGCAATACATCATAATTTACCAATCGGAGGAAAACGATAATGGTGAAGAAACATATTAATCTTAGATATTTACTGGTGTTGAACGCAGACCTAGGGCAAGACAAATTGAACGTTGAACGGTTTTTCAGTTTACAATCATTTCGGATAATTCTCATTCTTTATACTCATCATACAAATTGAAACTCAAGTGAAATTATATGAAATAAAAAAAAACAAAAAAGACTATATTCTGTGCCATTGTTCCCTAAGAATAACAAAAAGGTAGAGACAGATGAAAAAATAGCATAACAATAATTCCATCGATGTTATTTTCCTAAACATAATAATGGGCTTAAAATATGTGGCGACTTGAATGAATCAATTGTAACAAAGAACATAAGGAAAATATAGTAATTATCTCCAGGGAGAAAATGGCGTGACTGGTTTCTGGAATAAATTTAGAGAATGAATTAAATTAATAAAATATATTAATAATGACAAATTACGCATTAGATTGTAGGGAGATAACGAACTGGCAAAGTTTACAGTGAAAACGAGAGATTACTCGTATACCCTACAGATTTTGTTTAATCTCTTTGTTGTACGCCCTGCGTTCAGTCGATCACTACTGCGGATAATTGCGGTATCTTCCAATACACAAAGCTATCCACGTGTGGGTTAGACCGTAACCCAATTTCGTTCTCTCTCTCTCTCTCTCTCTCTCTGAATATTATCCGTAGAAAGGTTATTTAATGGAATTAGAGAAAGAACAATATAGAAATATAAAAAATATTTCTTTAACCTTCTTGCTTCTATATGTTCTCCAACAACGTCTGATATCAAAATCGTGTACATTAGTTTAATTTATTCTTTAATTGTACTATTTCAGACATTCATACGCTATTTACACTCATTATATTTTCTTGGCTTTTATTTGGTTGAAGTCTATCTCGTTAGTAATAAACAAGCTAGAAGGTGTCACTTAAAGCTAATGCTTCAGCTTAGTAGCAGCGCGAACCTAAGCGATGTGATCGATTCTCGCTTAGGAGAGGAAATTTTATTTTGTGGCAGTCCCAGCGAATAAACTCAGCATTCCTGGAAAGACTGGTCAGCCGTCGATAACCAACCTTTCTAGCCACAAGTCAACACGATTCTCCCACAAAAAAAAACAAAACAATTATGAACGAAATGAGGATGTGAAGCGGGGCCAGTTCGCTGCTCAAAAGAAGAAGCTGAGTTTCGATGCCTTTCATGGATGGGGTTATTACCCAATGTCAACCCATTAAAGCTTACACTGCGGTCCCCACCGGACCACAATATTCAACTTATTGTTCTGCGCAATATTTAGAAAAGTAGATGGTACAGAATGACGGACCATCAAGCACATATTCGTGGCTTCAAGAGAAATTGGAAGACTGCTAAATTGTATGAGTGACTATGGAGCACTACGTATTACTACGGAGTACTAACTTTTGGAAGCTGTTGAAGACCACAATTAAGAGGAATTCATGTGATAATGTCAGCTCATGAAGCGCGAGTACGTGCAATAAATTACTGATCAAAGATTATTCTTGATGAATAAAAGTAATTGTTCATTTCGTCAATTTATGAATGAATATGGTTACGAAAATTTCCAACAACAAGCTAGAAAACAGGACAGACTATCTTGTCCCTACCCTTAAAGCCAGAAAAGAGAGATCCCACACTTTCACTCTACCGCCCGGTTGGCGTAATCCATCACGTTCCAGGTTCTAGAAAAAAAATCTTCTGAATTTACTGGAGAATTAAACCATCCAGCCTGAGCAGGTAGGGTTTCAGGCCGGGCTTAGCACAACATCACTTTAATTCATAAAATGCATTCATCAGTTACCTGCATCACCAGTTGATTGGTGTGCCGTCGATGGGTGAGTTCATCCGCCGGAGACACATTAAGTTTTTTGACTCGTTGCAGCACCTAACCAACCCAGAGTTTAACACTATGACCCCACCATCTCTTAAGTTTAAATTTGATCAAAAAGGTGAGCCCTATAACCTTTATTACTCAGTTCAGTCCAGTCAGGTATAATGTGTATCAATTATACTTGTTTATTCCATTATATAATTTTTATAAAATAACAAAACCTGTATATAATGTAGCGACGCTACAGGAAATACAGAAATAATTTGTAAATATATTCACCTGAGGATCTATAATTGAATATAATTATCTGTAAATTTAAAGGGGCTATGGAAAAAAACATCACTTTGTGAAGATGTAGTTGGAAGCCATCCCAGAAAGAACTGCTCACGCGCTTTTGCCTCCATCCTATGGGCTTATTGTGACCAGCTTCTAAACAACGGAATAGTCAGAGCAGCACTGTAAGAAAGTGGTTGTCTTCTTAAAGATGCAATCAGTTAAGGTACAGGTGTACATACCCTCTCTGAAATCATCACGCACCTTGTAGAGCACCTCAAGAAGCCGAGCTGTACCCAGTACTTTTCAACATGTACACTTATAAAATCGTAATAAATACAGACCAGATTATTCCTTTACTCAACAATTATCGGTTGATAATCTTGTTGAGAGGTATAAAATAATATAAAATATCTTGGGCTCTCAAGCAATAAGAACAATCACTGTTAAGAAAACCAAACAAATATATTCCTCATTATAACAACAAATAAATAAAATTCTTCTTTAACAATTGTAGCGACCGCTAACTACATTAGTTAAATCACCCTATACTCTAGTGCATATATATTGTAAACAAAAGTAAAATAACAGGAACTAAATGTGTTGTAAATCATTGTAAAGTGCTAAGAAATAAAACGCGGAAGTCAAACAAGTCATAAACAGCCAGGTACCCACCGGCCTAAGAGCAAGGTGGCCAGGGCTACCCACCTGGCATGCCATAAACAGTCGTAAACTTAGCGACTCTTTTAGGCCTCTCTACCGGTCACGCGCCTTGTGACAGAAGTGCGCGGAAATCACTGCTGAATTAGACCCTCACAGCCTCCCGGTAGAAACGATATTTAAACCAGGGTTTCTGGCCCTGTAAACCAGTCTCCTTGCAGACTCTCTGGCGACCTGTACCCGTGACTGTGCTTGTTTAGCTTCAGCTCGAACTTTGAAAACTTGACTTATTCTTTATGAAACCTCTGTACCTCTTCTCTTGAACATAGTGCATTGTCGGGGCTCATACCTATCATAAAATGGAGTCAGATATTAACGCCGTCCTGGAACGATTGTCCCGGTTATTAACTCGAACAATCCGCACTTGTCACCAGGGTTAGGGTGATCAGGCACCTCCCTAGTGACAACCCGACAACAATAAATAAAATAAAATGGCTATCTTCAGTTGAGCAAATATCTATATAGTCATTTCTGATGAGAATTTCTTGTTTAAATAAAGATGACAGCCGGTATCGATTGTAGCTCCAACCTCACTGTTGTGGTTCTATTGATAAACTTGTTGGTCCTCACAAATAAACGCCAAAAAGGCACCTGCACTACACCACGTAATCTCCTGTGCCTCCTGGAATGTCTTCGGACATTCTAGCCGTTATTTTGAGGTTGTAGCAGGGCGTACTGACAACCAGTAAATCTGGAATAAACTAAGCCATGCAAGCTGTGTTAATCTACTTGTTGGACTGACGGTCCGCACTCGACACCTTACGCTCATTGGCTCCAAATTGGTCACGTCATCCATGGTGGCCGGCAACAAAAATATGTGCTGTTATAATCTCGTATGATCAAATATTTAAAATAATTAAAGGAATATTCTTCACTTTTATAGTGGCTTCAATGGCACTCAATGATTTCATATTTCTTACTTTTAAGTCAGCTATGCAATTGCTAACACGTTAGGAGAGGTTTTCATGACAGGCAGCAGTTGAGGAATGAGATGGAACGTAAATATTGACCAGGACCCATTAAGGGATTCGGAAGAAGGCCACCAGGGAACACAGCCATCCAATGGTCTTTGAGTCGACTTGTTCCCAGATGAAATGCTTTATGGTGGAAATGGTTTAGGTATCAACCAGCATGAAAAAGAACTTCGTTCATCCCAATGCCCTCAAAACCACCATTGTCAATCACATCACAGTTACCTTTATCAATGCCCTTAACAAGCGATCAATATATTTTCCCATTTTCATATTTGACTATAACCTTTGTTACTTTTAAATGTAATAATGTAATAAAATTGGTTTAAAAAAATATATATGAACATTAATGTCACGTCACAATGTGCATATGCAATACACTCATTTTTGGCCAAAGGTTTTTTTTATTTTTTAACGCTTAAAGTTCATCATTAATAACAAAGAATTTTATATCTATGTTCAATTTTAAAAATAGTTTATTTCTTTATCGTCTCTATTAAAAAAATGTATACATACTTCACATTTTTTATACGAATTTATTATCAGTATTTATGTAGATATTACATCTCATTCCATGAAACTTGTGTTTCATAAAATTCCGGAAGGAATGTAACATGGATTCAGGAATCCCTTAGCGTAGGACGCTGGCTAGGCTTTCGTTCTTAAAAGACTACGTAAACGTGTCATTTTTTCAGGCTAGCACAAGTATTTGTTGGTTATAAAAAGACCCTATTTATAAGACACGAAATGACACAGCGTTGCGTCTAAAACATGGTAGTCTTAAGCCAACGCCTTTTACTCTCGTGTGGAAAGTGATACGAGAGGCATACAATAATAAATAGTGTATTTATTTCACCAAACCACCTATTGGACCATGAGGTAACAAATTTTTTTTTCCATATCCCCTTTAAATTTACAGATAATTATAGATCCTCAGGCGAATCTATTTACAAATTATTTTTGTGTTTCCTGCAGCGTCGCTACTTTATATACAGGTTTTGTTATTTTATAGAAATTATATTATGAATAAACAAGTATAATGATATACATTATACGTGACTGGACTAAACTGACTACAATGTATATCATTATACTTGTTTATTTATTATATAATTTGTATAAAATAACACAACCTGTATATAATGTAGCGATGCTACATACAAAAATAATTTGTAAATAGATTCGCCTGAGGATCTATAATTATCTGTAAATTTAAAGAGCTATGAAAGAAAAAAAAAGAAAAAGGTAACAATGAAAAAAAGAGGTAACAAACTGTCTCATTCAGAAACATATCGCAGACAATGGTTCAGTACTAGGCGAGAATCTACTGCTTCGTAATCAACGGTAGGACTAGGAAGGGGGCTCGTGAATTGCAGTCTAGTCACACGGTGGTCACTCAGAGAAGTTTACACACAAAATTGAACTGATCGGCAGCACTATTCCTTATTTTTTTTTTATTTACTGCAATTTTTTTTATTAATTATCAAACGGTGAAAGGCGAAAACTTCATTTAAAAACCTATCCCTATTGGGGCCTCTCAATATTTTCTTGAGACGATTTTCTTCAGATTAAAAAAAGGATGAAAAGGAAGGAAAAGGTGAATGGGTTAAATTCTTAACCTTTAGAACGGGCACCTCCAATCAAGCGGCTTAAAGGTAAAATATTGATAAAAAGCTTCCCCTTGGAGCGGTAAAAGTTACAAATTGACTGGTTCAGAGAATGAATTTTTTTTTCTCTAAAAGTAAGGAAATCTAGAACCATTTCTGACAGTTTACAATAGACAACTATAACTTTGATAATCGCAAGCATACGATCTGTCTCCTGTAAGTCCCCCGTGGACTCGAAGACTTGCAATTTCACATGGAGGTTACATGACAGAAAAAATATAGCCGAACTGGTAAAAGTAATTGTCGGGAAATGTCACTAGGGGAGTGCCTAATCACTCTAGCCCTGGAGACAAGTGCGGATTGTTGTAGTTTATAACATGGAACATGTTCCATGTCGGCGTTAATATCTGACTCCATTTTTATTGATAGGGATGTGTCCCGATAATACACTGTGTTCAGGAGAAGAGGTTCAGAGGTTCATAAAGAATAAGACAAGTTTTCAGAGTTCGGGCGGGAGATCGGCAGCGTAATATTTACAAGTCGTCAGAGGGTCTGCTAGAGGCTGTGAGACAGGGTGACTGCCAAGAGGTGTAGCAGAGAGAGAGTAGACTAGTAGAAGATTCCAGGGCCCCGGGGCCCTGAAGTATCGCGACCGGGTGATAGCGGCTGTCTAGATGCAGAGACTGGAGAAGAGTGTCTCTACATGGCGAAACTCCTTGATTTAAATATAATCTCCCCTTCCTAGTGGAAGGTGGAGCCGGCTGAAAGGGGGTTTTTTATTATGCCCAGGTGGCCAATACCCCTTAAGTTTATGACTGTTGGCCTAAAAGGGTGTGTTTTATGATGTCACACCTACCGAGGTACGTGATCGCTCGTCCCCTAAAGGACTATTTCTGGCATGATTTTATGACCGCCAGAGGTCTACCGTGTTGGTTTTATTAGGGGCAGGTGGCTTACCCTCTCAGGTTTTATTGCAGGACCTTCGACCCTCTGTTACTTGTTTCACGACTACCAACCTCTCTATGATTTATTACAAGAAGTTTACAAAGATTTGCATTTATATTATAATACATTATGCACCAGAGTATAGGGTAATTTACATATGTGGTTGGCAATCGCTACAGTAATTAATTGGTGATTAAAAACTGTAGCGTCTTATGTTTTGATGAGTATGTAAGGGTCTCGAAATCATGATTAAGCATAATATGCTTCCTCTCCCTCCATGGATAAACTTTCCTGAACTCATAAATTTTTCAAACCTAGGTTTGATTCAATCACACAGCCTTCCCTAATTGTGTAACTCCTGCAGTTTAAATCCCCACCCGGAACTTGCCAAAGAACTACACCATTCCACCGTTGCTATCTTAATTGCTCTACCTCTTGGAAATACCATCCATCCTAATATCCAATCCAATCAAACGCTAAATAGTTTGGGAATGTACTTTTAGTATTTTAACGTTATTTTTATCAAGTATTTTATTCAATTAAATACTTATACTAAACTGAGAAGTGTTATTACTATTTCTTTAAAATAATTATATATATTTTGTTTCTCTTTCCTTTTTTGTTTTGTATCATTAAAATATTATTTATTTTTTATCTATAAAATGAAGTTATTCGAAAAGAACATAAACCTATAATAATGATATTTAGGCCAAATCCCGCTTCCAAAATTACTGGTTAACTGATGTCAGAAGTGTAAAATAATGAATAAGACTAAAGCCATAATTATATAGTTAATTTTTTTTCTTAGCCCCTTGGGTAATTATTTTTAAAATGATTCTTTAAATTGATTTAAAATTTTACAAATGAGGCTTTCTCCTTTTACTGCATTCCATGTCTTAAAAACTAACAAATCTTTTCGTGGTTAAAAGTTATATAAAGTAAAATGGTACTCGGTAATGGTGCTCACCGTCGGGTTACAATAAGGGAAAACTAAAACTATTTTTCTATAAAGGAAAAGTTTTGATAATTGATTCCAAGAAGAGAGGGTAGGATTCCGAGAGGCAATTCCAAACCAACTTCTTTATTGTTCTAATTGAAATATTAAGTTTGAAAGGTATGCATCTTCGTTTGATATTACACCGGGAAACAATCTCCTGTCCGCTTTAGCTTTTCCAACAACAACGCCTGATTGCGAAAAAAGAACTGAACCGCCTGCAGATCTTTTCTTCTCAACAACTGCTGACGGCGTAGGGGTAAGGGCTCTTTAAAAATAATTGAGCGGTTCATTTCTCCTCACTTTAGAAGCCCAACTGAATACAGCTCGCACGCCCTAAAACCTAATTTCTGGCTCGTATGTGAATGGCCACTGATGTTTCAAATAGTCTCCTGTTATAGAGTGAGTGGCTCGTTAAGGTTAATTACAAACCCGATACCTGAACCCGATCCGTTTCGTCTATGTTTTCAGCTCCACTTTCCAAATGTCTAACTAAGGGTGAAGCCCCTGCTCAAACTGTTAATTGAGTAATCGTTAAATTATTGCATAGAATCAGTTGTCGGTTAGAAGGTCAATTTTATTGCCTATTTTAACAAGACCGGGGCGATACTGGCAGTAAAAATGATCTAAAATTTCAGAAGTGCATTCAATAACAAAACGATTTACACCGTATCTATTTTGGTTAAGTTATAATATAGATAATTACATTAAAAAAATTACACGTGAAAACCGTCGGTTCCATTTCCTTCTCGTTTAACTAACTTGGTTCTCTCTCACTTTCTAACTTTCGTAAGTCCCATCTCAGAAGTTATTTTTCCCACATTCCTATTTTTACAAGTTTGAGAGCTTAGAAAAAAAAAAAAAAAAAAAAAACATCTCAGAAGCTATTAAGCTTCAAAGTTCTGATTGTATCCCAATCGTTAAGGACAAAATGAAGACAATGACGCAAAAATGTTATAAAAACTTAGGTTTTGGTTTGAATTTCGATAACGATTTCGATTAACGTTTTGCTGTATAAAAATATAGCTACAGTGGAGTCCCAATTTTCCACTGTGTCACTCAATGGCATAAAAATACATACATACGCATAATATTCAATTACATACTTCAACTCATTAATTTGATAAATTTGCATCTTAGGAGGCCGTACCCAAAAGAAACCGGAATGATGTTGAATGTAGCGGAGTTTTGTAATACCGGGTTTCACCGGTAGTAACGTGTAAAACAACATTTTTACCAGTCAGTATGCCAAGTTCCGTATTGCGCGCTCGTCGTTTTTGTGATGGCTGAATTTCGTTAACAGCGCGCGGCCGTGAAGTTTTGCTTCCTGCTCGGGAAAACTGGCATAGAAACTCTTGACATGCTAAAAGCTGCCTACAAGGATGATGCTATGAGAAAACCTCAAGTGTGTGAGTGGTTTTCCCGTTTTAAAAATGGGGTAATGTCAATCAATAGTCAACCTCGCTCTGGACGTCCTTCGACTGCCCGCACCAAAGAGAATTTCAAAAAAAATCGCGAAATCGTCCTGAAAGTTTTGATACGATTTCGCAAGAGTTTGCGGAGAAAAAGGAGTGATTCGTAGCAGTCGGAGGACTGTTTTTTCCACCACAACAACACTACCGCCCACACTGCCCTCTCTGTGCGCCGATATTTGGCCAAAAATGGTTTGACCCTGTACCCCATCTTCTCTATTCACCTAATCTAGCCCCCTCCGACTTCTTTTTATTCCCCCCAATCAAAACGGACATCAAAGGAAAGTGTTGAAAGGAGATTTAAGGGTTATTTTTTATAAAAATAAATAAACCAATTTGTAAAAAATAGCTCAGTTTCTTTTGGGTACATCCTCGTATAGCAAAAGCATAAGAATATTAAAGCATTTATATTTAATGCATACATAAATACAAAATTCTTAGTAATTCAAAATGTTACGATTAGAAAGTGAATAATACATAGCGTTACAAAATATTGAGTTTTTATCCTTCTTGCTTTAAACGTCTAAATCTGATTATCCACGGTTCTGGTTACTATTTGGACTCTATTTCAATTTTTTTTCAAATCTATATTCAGTGACCATAGTCAGTAGTTTTCACGCAATATATTTTTAATAACATCACTCAATCGTCTTGGATTGCTCTGACAGGTAGATTCACGTCCGGATCCTTCCTAAATATTTTGTTTCCAAATAGTGTTCTAATTTGTTCACATGTTTACCTACATTATTAACAAATATAATTTTGTTTTGGTGTCTTCTTCATTTATAGTCAAGAAATTGATTAACACAGTACTAGTACGTAATTATTTGTTATAATTTTAAGCACCATGTACACTTGATGATTCATATAAAGTTCATTTATGCCATTAAACAAATCAATTATTTAACATATTTTGACTGGATTTATTGTTAAAACTTTCTTTTTTATTAACAATATTGTTTCTTACTTATTTATAAGAGTTTTTCCTTTCTTAATTAAGATACCCACCGGTCTCAAAAGACGTGGTCTTTCTACATCCCTAGTTTCAACTTACCTCATTGACTTCTTAAATGAAAAAGACCCTTGTGTCTCGAAAACCTGCTATTTATGGGCAACCAGGTGTGCAAACCCCCACCCAAAATATCTGTAAATCACAGGAGCTATAGCAGGATACCTGTTCCTTGGTAGCCAGGTCAAAAACATTTCCTTTATTCAAATTATTTCAATAGAAAACTCCTCTTATTCTAATAAAAAAATTTAATTTGATGATAAAATTGTCATTACAATATATTAATAAACATTAGCTGTGATTTTTAATCTCACCATTTTAAAAATAATAGCAGCCAACATGGATTTTGTAACAGAACCACCGATGCTTAGATTTTTTTTTCACTGAATTCAGATTTGAAGGTCATTTTTCATATCACACAGGGATTTACTCAAAAGTTACAGCTATTTGTAACCATCATGGCATATTTTACTATGCAATAGAGATGTTAATAATTACAAGTGGACCAGATATCATAGGTATTCAAAATATTTATAACAATAAATTAAGATCTGACACCTTATTTTTCTACCATGCCTAGGTTTTTCAGTTATTCCATTTTTATTATTTTTAATGGTTATTAACAGGTTAAGGGACTGTAACTGATTGTGTATAAGAAAAACCAGAGACCATTACAAATGGTATTTGATGTTATCCAGGAGAAAAACCACATCTCATGATATTAAATACTATCATACAATTGTTTATGTACATGCTAGTATTGGATATCAAGTTATGTAAATATAAATGAATGTTAATAAACCTTATTTTCAATTTATCGGTTGATCAAGTTCACTAGTCAAGCAAGTTCCCCTAATTTCCTAAACTACATGTAAACATTTAATACAATAAATATTCTGTAGTAAAATAAGATTTTTTAAAAACCAAGTTTTGATTAAAAAAATGAGTTTTAGAACTGAATGTATTGTTAAAAATACTGTAAGAAGACTCATGGATATGTGGTACACTTATTATTATTGTGTCCTTTATTACCTAGTGAAATAATTTAAAATAGTGATAACCTTTAGTTACAAGTTAAAATTCCAACGTGATAGGAAAAATAGGTATCAGATCTCAATCCAGTGTGAAAAAGGTAAGATGTAGCAATCAGCATTTTTATTGCAATTTTTATTTTATTAGTTAGTGTTATGAACCAAGTTTCTATAATTATTAGCAAAAGAATTAGGATCCCAGCCCTCTCTCCATCTTTTGTCTTTGGATAATAAGTGTAACTGCTTATTTCATTTCTGTCCAAATTAATTTTAGTAATACCTTAATGTTTCAGATGGGAGATGTGCAGCCTGCACATACAACTGCAAGTTTATCGAGGTGTCTGTTGGTATCAATCACAATGTGGATGAGCTCCTCGTGGGCTTGCTGACCCAGATCAGACTGAAGGAGTCCGCCCCAGGCCCGACCAGCACCAGCCGCCATTGGTACCACAGTCACGGAGTCATGAGGGCCTCCATCAAAGCTAGGCAGGTCTTCACATGGATCTTTGGCAAGGAGGACTCAAAGTTCAAGAACTGTGAGAACCTCCACATTCTGTAGGGATTAACTTCACCACAGGTTCAGTCTTGGCTAGTACTTCTGTCCTTCTATCTGAGCCCAGGGCCGAGAGCAGTCTATTCTGCACCCTTGGCTTACGACCTTTAATTTTTTAGGTTGTCTATGAATCATAAAATTGGTCAAAAGAACAGTTATTATTTCATACAAGTTAGTTTTAAAATGCTGGTGTCAGCTATGTAAACTTGTTAAAAAGTAAAACTAATGCTGAAATTCACAAGCCCAAGAAAAAGCTTTTTGATAAAAGATTCGATAAATATTATTAATTATATAAATTTTTTGAGTCTAATGTTCTCAAAACAAAATTATAGTATTGTTAAGCTGGGGATTTATATCATCTGTACATATTTTCCTGGGTGGAATTTCAACTTTTTTAATAATTTCATGGTCATCTGTTCTTGACTCCTGTTTATCTAGTGAATTAAATTTGTTTTACAGGAATCATATTGAGTCTAATACAATAGTATTAAAAAAAAATCAGTTCTTCATTTCTATAAAGTAACCTTACTATATCTATTCTGTAGGATTCTATAGGAGTATTATAACAGAGTAAAATTACTGAATCTTAAACCTACGAAACGACATACTATTCTGTCAAGAACTACAATGTTTTTATGTGAAATATAAAAGGGTTTCCTGTTCTTGACATGATTCTAAAAAAGTTAAAACTAAATAGTTCTTTTTGATATATTATGACCTTTAAGTACAACATTATTACATCATCCGAATCCAATAACAATAAGCCATACTCTAATTAATGAATCTATTTTAACATGTATATACACAATGTAAAATGTATAAACACGTAATATATTAATACATATATAATATAGTGTGTGTTAAATTAAAAGATTATTGTACCTTTGGCATCTTATAAACTACATAAATTAATTGGACCAGAGAAATTATTTTTTATATATACATATAATCAAGAAATAAAAATCTTGTACTATCTCTTCTATTATCTTTATTATTAATTATCAAACAAATCTATATTCATTAAAATTTATTGTCAGATAAATTTAGTATATTGAGCTCAAAGTTCAACATAATAAATATCTACATATATTTCTAGAATATTATTATGTTCACAGTCTGTTAAAAACCATAATTCATTTATGAGTAAAGATTATAATATTTTGTGTCTTGTGACAATAATATATCCACACACATCTAGTTGACATAGGGTAAGAAGACATGGTCTAGAGGAGGAGATGCTAGATTACAGAGTTTTGCCCCCAACTTCACAACAAGCTGTGACAATACATTATTTTTTGTCTTTTTTTGACTGTGTGATAAGTCGAAGACCCTTCCCAGGCAGACTCCCCCAAAAGGTACTCCCGATTAGGTTAAGGTGGAGATCCTGAAAATTGGAGTGATATTGACCACATCACCTCCCTAGGTATACCCAATGCTTAAGAAACAATCTGTTTATCAAGGTTGCTTCCATAGCTGGTAGAAGTTACTGAGGACCAGAGAAGTCCGAACTGTTTTTCTGTAAATGAGGTGGATTCTTCTTCAGTCTTCTATTTCAGTAGGCCCTACCACAGCATGCTGCCCAACTACATATGATTAAATTTAAAGTCAATGACTCAATGCATGTATTGATTTACATCATTATTACAATAAAAAATAGTAGTTGCAAATTTGTTAGGCACCTACCTAAGAACATAGGAAGGTTATCATTATTTTTATATCATAATAAACATAAATTATTTATTTGTTACAAGTTCAAAGATCTATACAAGGAGTTCTGCCAATTTAAATAAAACTGGTCATTGTTATTATTATTTCCTTGTTAAAGACGTGTCAGCCTTAATGGGGGAGACTATCACACTTTGGTCCGCTAAAGAGGAGCCTCTGGGTTTCCATTAAGTTTCTTCAGCTTAAGTATGATTCTTATTTGTTGTTTGAATTGCTTGTTTTCATTTTCACTTTATGTTTATTCTCCTTTATTCCATTTTAATGATTTGCACATACAGTCTTGATTTTTAATTTCTGAGCATTCATCCAAGCATTATTTTTGATGTTTCAAATATACACTACAAAAGCACAAGTAGCCATGGGCTTCATAGAAGTAAGATGGCCGTATGTAAGCCTTGTATGTACTATTTTCAACCTTGTCACTAAACATCATCCCTCCTCCTGCATTCATTAACAGTTACCCAAGCTTTGACATCTTTCCTATGTTGCTTGTCAATGATAACAGACCCACAATTTAGGATGGACGTTTGGATTGTAAAATAGTACCTTAGGATAAGGAACATGGTCATCCATTAATTTGAGGCCAATACATTAAAAATTCCATCACCCAAAATGAACAAGTAGTGTACAATTGTGGAGAGGCTGATAGAGAAGTGCTGGAAAAATGTATGAGTAACTTTCCCATATTTGTTTTTATTTGAGATTGTTTGTTAATTGAAGCAGAAATTCAACTTGGGATAATCATTTAAGTCCATTAGCCAAAATAACAAATAATGCAATATGGGAATTCCCAAAATAAACGGTTTTTGGGAGGATGAGGAATTTGTCCAAATAAAGGAGTATTTTCCTGGAAGTTCCCTTATTTTTAACACCTAATGTAATGGATTTACACTCATTTGCCCGAAATATTCCAAACTTTACTACAATGAAATTATTTATTTAGTTATAACTTAATTAATAACAATAATAATTAATTAGTCTTATAAAATTTCATCCCGAGCACGGTTCAATTGCTGTTTTTGATAGAATCTCTTTGTAATTCCTATGGAAGAGATAAAATTTGATTGTTTTTCATCTTGAAAATTTAAAAGTAGTGGAAAAGGGAGCATTATAACTAACATCTATTATGAAACAAAAATGAGAAACTAATAAATCGTAATAATAGCATAAAAAGTCTATAACTTTATAATCAGTTCCCCCATTAATTATATGTACTGGCATACATATACTTTTGATTTGATTTTGGTTTTGTTTGGGGGGGGGGTCTTATAATCATCAGAGGCTCACAGCTGCTGATAGAAGTTAGTCTGGGATAAAAATAACCAGGGCCCTAACATAGTCATGAGAGAGTGTTTGTGGGTGGCTACCTCTAAAGTAACTGGTTGAGTAGCGACATTAAACTATACTTTTTTATGATTGAAAAAACAGATAAATTATTTCATGAATGTATCTTTGGGTGTATGGCAAACTAGCAAAAGTGCAAAATGCCGTTATTCAGGAGAAATAAAAAACAAGATTTAAGTTTTGCTGCAAATCAATTAAATTTATTACCTACCTGAAACAAACGTTTCTCACCATAGTTAAGGTTGGAGGGTCCATTCACTATTATAAATTCGGCCTAAAAGACAACTTTTCATAGCGAAATTGAAAAATAGAATTTTTCTACAGCTAGTTTTCTATACACCCGACGATATGTTTTATATATGAAAAGCTATCCCTCCCCCACATGCTTTGTTGAAAAATGTATTACTAGTATTTGTAGAATTCTTTGTTGCTTTAACAGGGGTCAACAAAAGAGCTGATAAACAAGTTGTGTTTACACTTGATTAATAATCAAGCTCATCGATTAAAAATTAGCATATACTTTAATATAATAATAAGTAAATAATTTCTAATCAGTATAATTTTAAAACTGGCCTAAGGCCATTGGCAACACTGCTTAGAACGTTGTATGTAACCTTCTTCAGTGTTGTAACCTATCCTACCGTTTTGTTTATACAATCTTGAGACTGGATATGAAACCTTTAGCTTAGCTTTAGTTTTTTATATTTATAAAAGTCATAAGGTATGTAGGTTTTTTTTAACTTTTTATATGTAATGCAGTGTTTTCGAAATCAAATTGTATCTAGTTTTCTGTTCATTTTTTTTAAATCGAGTTGTCAGAATGTGTTTCATTATTCAAATAGCAATTCAATGTTCAAATAAGCCGTGTTTAATCAAAATTCTACCATTATCTTTAATTATTCTACCAAAAGATTATTATTCTTAGTTTAATTAAACTTGTTATTTATCTTTATTATTAATTATTCTTTTTATTTTCATATATATTTCAGTTAAACTTGTAAAATGACTGTGGATGATGATAAGATTCGTTTCCAAGTTGAATTGGAGTTTGTGCAATGCCTTGCCAATCCGAATTATTTAAACTTTTTGGCACAACGAGGATATTTTAAGGACCAAGCGTTCGTTAACTATCTCAAGTACCTGGAATACTGGCGAGAACCAGACTATGCCAAACATTTAAAATACCCATACTGCCTCTTCTTTCTAGATCTTTTACAGACAGAATTTTTTCGTAAAGAATTAGCAAATGCACAATGTACAAAATTCATCGATGATCAGGAGGTGCTATTTTGGCAGCATTATACCCGAAAACGCAAGCGTCTTCTTGAACAGGCGTCTACTAGTTAAAATAACTTAACAGGGTATACATTTTTTTTTTTTAATTATTTTGCACCATCACAACATTTTTTTATTTATTATTGCTCTTCGGTTTAATTGTAGATAATATTTTTCTAGATATAAAATTTTCTTGGTATAATTTTAGTATATTGAAGTAGTATCTGTATGTAATATAAATTTTTGTACTAACATTTAAAAATTACAACTTGAGTGATATTAATTTTGTTATTTACTTGATAAGTTTTATTCTCTGCTTTCTGAAACTTTATGTTAATTTATTAATAATTGGTCTTCCATTAAATATTTGTGGACATTGATACGGTTGGTATGGTTACTACTGTTGTATTCATTATATAATGCAGCCATAATTTGCCTTTGTATTAATGCCAGAAGCGCTAATCTATTCCAAGGTATAGGGATTTTCCTATTTAAAATTCATTTATTATTTTGTCAGTTTAGTGCCAAAAATGTTTTATAAATTTATATTGTATGTTCTTGCTTTGCGTTTTGTAATTAATTCTGTAATTTGATTTATTTATAGTATTTTTACAGCTTAATGTTGCCAAGAGATGTTATCTTTTTCAGAATTGCCTTTTTTTTCTTTTTTTTTTTGTTCCTCCCCTGTGGTATATAAACTTATTTCCCCCGTTTTTCATAACTTTTTCCTCGCCAATTTGCAGGTCACTGTTTCGTTACTGAAATATGGTATCAATCAGATTTATAGATACAATATCTGCTTTCTTTTTGTAAGATTATTTATATATATATATATATATATATATATACATAAAATGTATTTTGTACTATCATTATGCTAACAATATTTAGATAATATATTTTAAAAATATGAAACAAAAATTGCAATGTGTAATTTTTCCCAGTATATTGTATAAAATTTATGAATATTTCTCTATCTATTAATTGTCAATGTGTCATAAATAATTATAAAATACTTACACAATTGTCTATGTAAGGTATCTGTGTAGATTGTTTTACAGATTATAAAAATTGTAACTAACAAAAGTGCCTGTTGTCAGAAAACTCTCAAGAATTATTAATTACTAAATGTCTAGCTTAGTAACAAAATAATATTCCTTTTTTAGTTTTTAATAAATTACCATTTAATGATATGTTCAAATTTGTGACTAAGAAATGAACTTTTAAAATTAACTTATATTGTTAAAATAATACTCATTTACCACTATGAAAAAGAATATAATGCATGACAATTTCATTTGAATGGTTAAGAAAACAACTGTCCATTCATTTCCTAAAAATATGCATCCAACTAATTATATGTTGCTAGTCACAATTCATTTAAGGCCAGTACTTATTTTAATTTTTTCCCCTATTTATATATTTACTGTTTTCAAACTCCAGTGTATTAATTATGAATTATGTAGTGATCTGACAATATACAGTTATTGTGTCTATTTGGATTTTGGAAATCATAAATTAAGAATAGAAAAGGTATTCGAGTTTATAATAAATGTAGAAAATAAATATTACATGGGTGTAAATTTTACTATATGGCTCTATTTTTAATGTAATTATAATAATGAAAATATATTAGATCTTGTTTCAACCGTCAACTATTTTATTTCCTTTTTCTTTTAATTTCTGGCTTATCCTTTTTTCAACACTTGCTTGCTTTGCAGCCTCCCTCTTTTTGTGTAATTCCATGGCGAGATTCATTTCTGAAGAAAGTTCTAAAATTTTTGCCTAAACAGAAAGAAGTCTTGCAAACAACTTAATAATGAACTTTCTTCATCATAGGCCAAAAAGGCTAGTAGTTATATGAAATGAAAGAAAAAGAAACTTTACTATGGGATTATGTTCCCTCAAAATAACTAATATAAATTTACTGACTTTACATCATACAGATAAATTAAATTGATAGATCATAAAAAAAAATTTCATTTTCACAAAATTAATCAAAAAATAAACTATATTCTGGGACTAAGCCCCCTAAGAATAACAAAACTGTTAACTGAAATAAGGCCAATACAAACTGCCTGACTGAGCAAGCTTATAAATTTGGGATTACAGATAATTATGTTAAAAATAAATATTTATTTTTTTAAAAACATACTTTTTTGATTCGATATTTCAACTCCCAAAAACCATCATCAAGTATCAATAATTGCTTCATAGTTGCGTATTTAGATGAATTTTACCAATAACCCAAGTCTGCAACCAGAAAACTGGAGATATTGTGACAGTTCCTAATAAATTTTTGGTTGCTGAAACCCAGAAAAATACTCAACAAAATTCTATCAAGTCACATGTTTTCTACCAAAACATTTTTTGGTTGTCATTTAGTGTGATATTTCTTGTTAAACACAAAATCCAGTAAGATATTTCTGACTCAAAACTTCTGTTCTCGGATGATTTCTTTGTTTCTTAGGACACAAATATGATTTAAATAGTAAACTAGGGTTTTGGGATTGGAGTGGCGAAGGAGAGGTAGGAACAAACTCACATACTGTTTACTTTTCAACTGGATCTTGGAAAAAAAAAATCAACCTTGCCAGCAAGGATCCAGCCCAAACTTGTTCTATGTGGTATTAGGAATGAGCATAACTGAGATTAATGTCACATTTTATCATGATTCAACAAAAAGGAAGTGCAGGTTCTTTGTTTAATAACTCATTCTCCTATCTGTCTCCGAACTTATTTTTTATTCTTTCATTATTATGGCTCCATTAGGTTGTGTTATTTTTCCTGACAATTTTTGTTTTTTGTGGTGAGTAGACAAGTAAATAGCAACAAAGAAACATTAGTGGCCTTATGAAGAAAGAATCTTTTGATTATATCAAGTAAATACTTGGAGACCAAGACAAGGACTGGGCTCTTCATAAATTGTGCAGAAGGTTCGAACCTTCTGAAAACAATCCTTTCGCTTTGGCATTCCTATGATGTGGCGTTAAAAACTTAACCACACTACCAATTACTACTTCAGTGCAGTTGGCATAACAGGGTTCAATACTCAAAAACAAAAAAAAATAACTTATAGCCAAACCTAAATTCAGCTATTTTTCCCGTCTTTCATAACCCTGAACTACCCTCAAGTTAGGATGATTGAGTCAGAGGACATAGATATGGCACTCAAACAGGACTCCAAGTTTGATATGATGAGGGGTCTTGACTTTGTATTAGGATCAAGCTAAATGACCTAGTGCTGGATTTAAGATTTTTAGAAGATGCAGCTGTATTGTTGGAGTCAAGACTCAAAGATAAAAACAAGCTGTTCCCAGGAACATCATTTCAACCCTTCATCATTCCCCAAAAAAAAACATTGATCTCAACACCTAAAATTTAACAGGAAAATCCCATGTAGCTAGCCAAAACGGTTTTTTTGCAGACCTATGTAATAAACCATAGTACTATTTTTACCGTGTAAGTCTTCTGTTTTTCTATTCTCATTCTCTGATTGGTTCCATATGGTGTTGGCCTACCATCCAAGTATGAGTAATCTGGCAAATTAAGTAATTTGGAGTCATGATTTAGCTGTTCTGGTAACCCTCGCCTATGGAAAACAAATCAGTCACATAATAATTATATAACGATGTAATAAATAAAAAATATTAATGGATGATAAGCATATATGTACAATAACAGTAATACAAATCAGCAGAACCGTATGAAATCTAAGTGGCATATTCTACACCTTGGGTTATGCCAATTATGAATTGGCTAATTAAAGAAAACAGGAAGCATGAGGTTAAAAAAAACTAAACATGATAAAGTATGTCCATTTTAAGTGGCATATGAACTTTTACATGTCTCAGCTCAAAATAATAAAGTTTTGAGAAATTTGCCAATGCTTTATTAGCATAATAACATTATTATACATAGAAATTTAGAATTGCAGCAAGATAATTGAATTTTTCTTTCCTTCTCCTTTGTCATATACTGTTATAGACTAAACAATTTGTTGCTTCATTTTTTTCCTGAAGTGGGACTTAAATGACCAGAACACTCTCATTGGTCCATCTTCTACAATCGTAATGTTGTGTTAGGTGAGTCGGATATTCTCAAACTGATCTTGGGATGAGCCATACAGTTGTTGACTAGAAGAAGAATTTTTTCATGAGTTTGTTATTCCATGATGCATCGTGTATATCTTGGCAGTCATCCAGGATTTATAGTTAGCTTTCTGTTTTACCAGTAAGTGTTTGAAGCACCTAGGATTCTTAGACTTTTTTATAACCAAGCTTATAGCTTTTGCTGATTCCCATCATGTTGGCAGTAGGCAGTCTTTTGATTTTTTCCCACCAAAGCACTTTTCTCCTCGGAAGAGACATGTTGAATCGGAGCAGAGCTTAAGAAAAACTCCTGTCTCCTCTGCTTTGAGGTTTTGTTGGTCTTCCCAGTCTCTTCGGATATCTGGCCAAACGTATGTAACCCAATCACCGCAAACACTCTCATTCATAGAAGCCATTCTTCTGAATTTTTCCAGCACAAAATGTTATAGAAAGCAGGCCTTGAAACAATCAGCCCACCTGTTGCTGCAACAAAAATCGTAGTGGTCCAGTTCCACAGCAAGTTCATTTTTAATACTCCTCTGGTTAGTGGAGTTTTTAATGTTGAGTGTATTGAAAACCACTTGAGCAGAACTACGTCAACGTTGTCTTAGTCACATTTCCTATTAACAGATTCATGAACAAAAATTACCGAGAGAGAAGTAAAAATCTAGGTGGTCGTCTAATCCTGGGAGATGGTAATTCCCTTTCCAGGGGATTCCTGGTTTGTCTTCCACTTCTATTGTCAAAAAAACTGAAAACTCCAGTTAATGTTTGTTTCTTATAACCGAGGTGTTTGTTGTTATAACTAAAGTATGGGTAACCAACCTCTCCTACTAATGCTGGTCCTTATATCCGAGGTTTCCTTATGAGCGAGTTACATTGTACACTTCTCGGTGAGGATTTCAGAAACCAACAACAATTACAATTGTTACTGTAGAAAAATTATGGGCAACAGGCCATGACCATAAATACTTAAAAGCATCAAGACAGAATGTTGTTTATTTAGTATTTTAAATCCCAAGACTTACATTTCCCTCCATTTCTGGTTTATGTGTAAGCTTCCAGTGGTAGAAAAGAATGTGAAACCCCTTAATCTGTCTGAAACAAAAAGTAAATTTTATTTTGGATATATTACAATTTTAATACATCAAATGCCTAACCAAGTACCTTATTAATGTTAATATATTATTATATTTTAACTTCATTATTATTAGCAATGTCTAACAATTAACATTAATTCAGTTAACTAGTTAAATTAGGAAATAAAGAAATCCACGGTGCAAAACCTCATGAAGAGATCTAGTCAACCAAGGCTGTCACCATAGTTGTAAGTTGGCACTAGGCTTTAACCTTACAGCTTAAGAAATATAAGTGAACTGATACGACATCAAGAGCTAACAAGGTTCCAACTGTTGTGGGTAGATGGGCGGTACTAATTACTAGATCTTCACAACCTTTATTTAGGTTTTCTAGATCAAATTTGTTATTCATCTATTCAAGTGGATATTCATTTTCTTTATTAGGCTAAGCAGACCTTTTATCTACATAAAAAAAAAATTCTCATGGTAGCTGGGTCTAGTTAACATGGCTAGACAAAGAAGAATGTAATTTACAACTAATTAGGAGAGAGTAAGAACTATTCAATTATATTCACAGCCAGGTAAGCTACCTTTATTAGTTGATTTTAAGTGTTTTTTTTTATTTAAATGTTTTAAGTGTGAAAAACATGAGCAGTTAAGTACAATTACATAAATTTAATACTCTTAAATCACTACTCTTCCCTTAGCTTGCGAAGACTAATAACAGACTTGCTTTCGTGAGAAAAATTAAAATGAGGGTACTCCTAGGGTAGCTAAATAAATGGTTAGGTAGATTCCCCAAGGTACAGAAGCAACAGCACCCCAGGCATGTGCCAGGATGTACTTATTAAGACATTTTTGACTAAGGTCTATGTTAGATTAGTATCTGTGGCATTTCCCCACCCCAATAAAAAACTAGGTAAACCTTTATAGAACAGAATCGTATAGTTAATTTATTGTTCTGGGACTTCGTCCCCTAAGAACATAGAACCTGGGTGGGCTCATATATGAATTCAGAAATGACAAGAAACTATTGTCACAAAATAAAATTTCAAGTATCAGCCAGCCACAACCCCTTCGTCAAGACTTGGAAGTCTAGTGCTAGATCTATGGGAAAACGTTGTCCTCTTGTTTTAATGAGAAGACATAAAGTATTATCTTGATTTAATAGATTATTTTTCTTCTTTAAGTTAAACTTATTACTGAAAAACACAAATCTCAACATAACCGTTTTTACATATATACTGTTCAACAATCAAACAGCCTTTTAACTTATTTTTTTTTGGAACACATAATTTTCAGCTCTACCATCAGGAACCTCTCATTTTTATTGTGTGCATGTGGAAAAAAAAAATTAATAATGTCTGCAGATTTAAACCCAAGACCATCATTTAATGAAGCATGCTTTCTGGGATAAAAACTCACATCAATAAAAAGTACCTCTGCTTATTTCACATTCATTTCAGTATTTCATTGAGACCGGTAATAATCATATGGCTCTCTATATCAGGATGATCCTTGCAAATGCCCAAGACAGAGGCAAGAGTCTATATTTATCATTCCTGGATCTGCAGAAACATTGGCAAACCATATTTCATTGAGATAATACCGACATTGGGATAGCAAGAACAGGACAGATGTCTAATATCATAGATTCATAAAATAGTTATTAGACAAAGAAAAGTTTTGAATGAATGAACAAAGGCTTTATTAATTTTTAAGCATGGAGTAATGCTCTTATGTAAAATATAAATGTCATAAATATAGCAGACTTTCAACACTAAATTTTAAAATCAGTGATTAAAACTAAACTTGTGATAAGTACTAGATACTTGTTAGCAAACATCACCTGAGTTGTTGCTTGCCATATTTCTAATAATAATTTTGTCTTGGAGACAGGGTAAGTAGACATACAAGTTTACTGCTATTTAGTTTTTCCAGAAAGTAAACACTAATATACCAACAGCACCTGCTATTAGCACCTAATATCACCAAAGTTCCAAAAGGAATAACAATTTAATGGCTCCCATTAATGAATTTAAACCCTGTAACTTCAAGTGTCTACCTCCATAACTACACGATTCCAGAGCCCCTTTACAATTTGATTTAGTTCTCGCTATCCCTCCTACTGTCATTTAACAATGCATAATAATCATTATCATTTTAATATTTAGGGGAATTTTCATATGATGCTTTATTGGTGATTAAACAAGAAGTTTAGAAGCTTTGAATTAGATTTACTTGGGTTATTATTTTAATAATTCAATCGTTAGTCAAACCCATTTAAAGGTATTATTTTAGCTGAATGATTACAATGAACTCACTCAGTCCGTGAATCTGGCGACAACAATACATTATTAATCACAATCGGGCCTTATTTAAAGGCAAACTATAAATACGGATAGTTGAAAATGAGTCGTTCAAACTTTTCCATAAGTTTGACCTCTTTGCCTATTTTGCCTTTGTTCACTGAGCTCTGTATGAACATAACGTGGTAGTTCTTAAGTTTACTGACAGAACTAGTTGAAACTAAGCACACTAGATGGTTTATGAATAATATTCTTAAATTTCAGGGACAACTAAAGCTATTATGAACTCAAGAGAGAATAATAGATTTGATTGACATCCAACATTTTTTGCGATTTATAAATAAACTTATCCCTTAGACTGGACAATCAATCAGTATTAAGTTATAAAACTATCAAAGGTTTTTACTTGCACATATATCGCAAATTCGTCAGGAAAAATTTTTCATAGACATTTCATACCACTCCCGGTAGACTTTCCGCACATATAAGCGTTTATCCTCATATATTCCAAATTGAACATTTACTTGTAAGGTACAATGTGTTACTATGTGCTGTCTTACTTTTAACTTTTAAATGAAACGTGCTAGCTTTTCTAATTGTATTATGACAAAATAACAATCAGCATAGTTCGAGTTGTTGTGGATACCACAATTTCAAAAAGATTGAATCATTTTTCAATACCAGTGTAGCGACCGCTAACTACATAAGATAAATCACCCTATACTCTATTGTATATATATATTGTAAACACATGTAAATAACATTACCAAAATATATATCATTGTAAATGTGGTAAACAATAAACATGCAGCTGTGAGCCAATTAGTTATATGAGCTGGGGTACCAGCTGCCAGTAGCAGGAACTAAGCGACCCAGCCCGCCGAGAGACCCTTACCCAGGTCATGTATCGGTGACATATCTCTTTGTCAGATAACAAAGAAAACCACATACTCAACTGGCATTGGGTACTATAAAACCAGAGCTGATTGGCTGCTGACAAAGCCAGCTGTGTATAGAAGACCGGCGGTTTGGGGCCTGTATATCATTCCTCTGACAACTAACTGGCTCGTGGCTGCTCTGATGTAAACTCTGAAACTTGGCTTCTTCATTATGAAAACCTCTGCATCTCTCTCTCCTCACCTCACTGCGTTTTAGTCCGGTGTTGTCAGACCCCACACCTTCCTAGTGGGATTCTCTGCCTTCGTTTCGCTAAAACTAGCACCTCCTTGGGAGAGACCTCTCCCTAGTGGACAACGGTTGTCATGGCCCTGCAAGCTTACCAAGCAGTGTTCCCCACGGCAATTCAGTCTGCCTCTCTCCGGTTCACACTCACCTTTGGGGTCCGGACGGATTTTGCCTACCCTCAGATACCAAGTGTGAATTCGTGGTCATTCTAAGGCCACACAAACTACCTAAACCACCTACCCTATACCTCTTCTCCGGAACATAGTGCATTGTCGGGGCACATACCTATCAAAAATGGAGTCAGATAGCAAGACCGTCATAAAATGATTGTCCAGGTTATAAACTTAATCAACCCTCACTTCGTCACCAAGGCTAGGGTAACTAGGCACCCCCCTTCGTGACGACCCGACACCAGAAACCCTATTTGGCTGTCGTGTTCATTACGGTTCCCCTGACCGATCTATACTATAATTGAGTTTATTAGTCAATTAATACAAAAAAAATAATGTTTATTTCATATTGAGAAGAGCATCAAATTAAAGTTCTTAATGTCTTTGTCAATACATGTTTTCCTAGAAGCACAATATTTTGTGAGGTAGTTAAAATGTATGCCCTGATATTGAGTAAAACAATTAATTAACTACTTATCCAAAACGGTAATGCTGTGAACTAATAAAGTTAATACTATAGCAAAATACAAGAAAATGAAGGAACATCAAGAGATGGTAGTGTGCTGTTTATTCCTTATATATTTAAGGACAAGTCAACAACAAGGGTCATTATCACCGTTAGTTTCTTAACATCAATTACAGAGGAGAAAGTCTTCCTTGATAACTACTTTTCTTCAGCTCGTTTTGTTCATTTTCTCGTTATTGTTTTGTTTTTTTTACTATTTCTTCTTCTTTTAGAATATATATATCTTTGTCTTCTTCTTCGTTGTTTCTATTTTCTTCTTCCTCCTCTTCATAAAGTGGACAATCTAAAGAGTTCTATTATTTCATAAAAAATGAATCGATGCTTTCTGTTTGTTTATGTTCAAAGCTAGAATTTAAGATTCGTCGTGTCCATTCATTCAATACCTCACTATATAACTTAGTATACACCCTTGCAACTGACAAGAAATTTAAAACTTAGGGCAGGGTATAAATTTTTCTTGATTGGTCGTGACCAAAGCAATTGGTGAAAAGTTCCAGATTTACTAATACCCACCTGTGTGTCTGTAAGTCTATCAGCCTCTCCTGAAGACTGTGGAGTCGTCCCCTGTTTACCCCTATAAACATAATATTTTAAATCGAGATTCCATTTGGTTATCTGAATGGCACACTATTATCGCCCGATATCGATTATTTTTACATCCCCTCAAGAGTGTTGGGGTTGTCTTACCCACACAGTATTTTCCCCTGATTATAAGTCGTATCTTTACCAAGTTAGATATAAATTGCATATGGCATTCCGTAATTATGGTGGAATACTCTTTCGCACACAAAAATATATCCATTTATATTAATTTTACATTCATTAATATTAATGATTACATAAACAGTAATTTCAAATCAATGGATCAGTTCTAAAATATAATAATAAAATGAGATGATTCTTCCTAAAAAACGTCCATACAACAGTGAAGATTATTTGATGTAAATAATTGGAATGCAGCACTACTTATTTTTTAAGATTCGGAACTAACTTTTAAAAAATAGCGAATTGAGCGCATTGCAGTTTCATCTGTTAAGCAAAAAGAGAACTAGCTCCAGTACAGGTTGGTAAGAGAGACAGGGGTATTTAAAGTAAGACGTCGCATATTTTCATATAATATTCCATAAAATAACCCGAAGGTGAGCCCCATCACCTAGGTCCTTTACAATGTATAATTTTTAACAATTTAACAACTCGATAATGCTAGTTTTAAAACATGCACTCCTTAAAATGCATGCTATGCAGTACAAGGAGAAACCATCAGAAAAAATTGTAATGAATTTATAATAATTAAATTTAAAAAAATAATTACTCACAGGGGTTGAGGGGAAAAACAAATTTAATAAAATAACAAAGTGTATATTTGCCTAAATGTCTATCTAGTACGGGTGCCATCATCGAACTTTATTTCGTTTTTTCCGAGGGCGTAATGTCATGGTTGTCCGCGTCCTTAATAACTTGTATGAATTTTCTCCATAGTTTTAGGTTGTCGATTTTTTATTTTAATTTCTCCACGTTTTTTAATACTTTTTTTGTGTTGAAATGGAGGAGAAAAGTTTCTTGAGCTACAATGGCCTCGCCCAATTTATTGAATGTAATCAAAAGAAAATTACTGCCAAGTGAGAATCAGAATAATTTTCTTTATTAATATTGTAACTAATAATGTTATACTTTACTGATAAACGTTTATCGACTTTATATATCCCATCCAGGGATTCAAAAGTTTCACTTCTATCAGGTGCTCAGAGACACTAGCTTTGTTTTTTTTTCGTTAATTTACTTTACTTCACTTTGTATCCTTTTCTTTCGGTTATACAAATCAGATAATAGAAAACACATCTCAAATTATGGTCAGGAAATTTCTTTTCAAATTGGCAAATAAAAACCTAAAATTTGAGCCGAATAAAAATTATGATGTTCATTGGGCCGTTTTATAGAACCCCAATAATGCATTCGCATGAAATTTTAATACATCCAAGACTTATGTTTTAAATGTTACAATACTTTTTTTACTATCCCTCACAACTGTCTCTAGCAACACTTGACAATTATTCCTGAGGAAGTTTATGGTATGAAAAGTATAATTATAAACGTCTTGCATGGCATAGTATTTTAATTTTATAGCTATTATAATATTTGTCTTAATAGTTTTTGTTTATCTGATTATATTCGTCTCTATAAAATTTAAAATATTAACGGAAGTAAGTTGTAAAAGCAATTAATTGAATTAGTTTATATATTAGTTAAGTTTTCAGCTTTGCAAACATAAATGAAATAAAGATTCTTTCAATTAATTTAGAACACATTTATGAAGATTAACAATCAGAGGGGCATGGGACGTGTGTATTACGTGTCACGAACATGCCGACAATTGTCGAGTATTTAAAGTTAATTAATTGTCTCAAATATACAATTAGAACTCTTTACTCATTTTTTAATTTTTAAGTAAATTTTAAATTTTTATACTTGTATCAAATGTGTTGCTTAGACCGATAGCGACAGACCGATTTGTATTATTTAGTAAGCCGTAATCATAATGTACACTTAACCTTATCATCTAGGTTTTATTTATCTAATTTGGTTCTTAGAGTTTTTTTCTTTGATTGATGAAGGTTTGTACGGAAAAATATGTCAAATCAGAAATCTGTGAAAACTGAGAAAAACGGAATCAGCAAACCGGCGAACGTATCCTCAGCATGGGTTAGGGCTTTCACTGCTAATTCCAAGTGGGATGACAAGGTAAGCTTTTAACTTGCATCTATTTTAGAATTAAACAATAAGAACTGTACTAACGCTATTTAAATTTTCTGTTAGGAAGAGTTTTTAGACGTTATTTATTGGGAAAGGCAAGCCTTAGGAGTCATAGTTGGAGTGATTTGGGGTCTGATACCTTTAAAAGGCTTTCTGGCCCTCTTATTGTAAGTATTTTTTTTTTTAAAGTATATTTTATATGAACTATAATTTACCAGTGAATAATCTACATCGGGAAGGATCATTAGTACATTTTGTAATCATAGAAGCAGCCTAAAAGACTAGTATGTTGTAACTTAACGGATAATGATCAATTGATGTTTTCTGTTGACAAATTTATTTTGTACTAGTTTATTATTGAGGAATTTCCTTTTAACATTCAAATTTATTGGCTGCGGAAATTCTGATTGATTGTTATCGCCCTAAGTTTCCTCCTCAGAACCAGAACCCGCATGGTCTAGTCTACCAATCAAATCAAGAATATAAATTGATAATGCTTAAAAATTGCAACTAATAACTTTTGTTTACATTTAACTCTATATTTAATATTGGCTTAATATTTTTTTTTACTTATGTTAGAAAAAATGAGATATCCATCCAGGGAAGGATATGTTACAAAATTGCTATTTCATAGTACTGTATTAATTTACAGAGTTCATTCCTTGAGGACAAGATTCTTTTATTGCTTCTAATACTATGTACGCATATTTTTCTATTTAAGTGAGTCCCACAGACCTCTACACACACTAAGTAGGTAGGTATTCCTGTTTTATTACTGCACAGTCGGTTTTATCTCATTTAATGTTGTTATCTAATGTTGGCCCTCCATTAATCAGAATTTGTTGTACAAAGCATAAAACAGGCAAGAAGATATTATCATCTCAAGGTTATACAAAAAAGATATTAAATTTTTATCTAATTACTTAATGGATGAAGTTTTGAGATACTGTGTAGATAGATGTAAGGAGTTCTCTGCTTACCACATTAGTTCTCAAATATGGGGAAAGTAATTTAACATTAGCTGTAACTATTACAAAGATAATAAGTAAAAAGCTCTGTCGTACCTGCCATAAAACAAATCAGAATATAGTTTCATATAATATATATCTTAGTGTAGGAGATTGCAATAATCTTACCCAATAATAATTCATAAGTTAGAGTTTTTCATTCTCTGATATGTTTATCTGATGTTATCATGTTTTTTATTATTGATTTATATGATTTTTCAGGTTCGTATTAGTGAATGCTGGCCTCATCTACTTGTATTTCTCCAACTTCCAACGTGTGGACGAGGAGGAATATGGCGGAGCCTGGGAGCTAACAAAGGAAGGTTTTATGACGTCCTTTGCTGGATTTTTGGTAATTTTTTTCTTGAATCAATTTTAATGAACTAGTTAATTCTTAACTTGTTTCTTCATTCTCAATTGGACATGACTTATGCCGATGGGCTTTACAAAAAAGTATTGTTGGGCTCATGGCCTGAAAATTTTGCCATTATATCGTCCCTGCCATGTCATACTATCGAATATGAAAATGCCTAGTTTTGAGGAGAGCAAAAACAAAAACACTTTTATAGTTGAGAAAAAAAAATCAGCGCATTGCCAAAACTGCAAAGTTTTTACTGCTCCTGAACAACTGATTCTATGATTTGCCACAAAGCATATCTTATCAAGGTATTGATAATGAATCTGAACAAGGTATTGAATATGAAAAACACACTTTTTCATATTAGATAGTTATGGTAGGGAGGATACACACAAAACAATCTGTCACAAAACCATTTCAGGCCTAATGATATATGCCAAAATTTCCTTATCATGACTAAATTATTCTTTGCAACATGAAATTGAGATTTAAGTTAGGTGGGCGTGTTTCAAGAGTTTTTTGCACCAGTCTGAACCAAAAGGTAATGGGAGTAAAGTGTGTTACTTATTATTAAACCAAAAAAATGTTCAGGAGGACCATTACAAAGTTCCATATTTTTTCCTCACAGCTATTAGGTGTGAAATAAAGTGTGGTAGGAGATGGATTAAATCGTATCTAATAACATAGCTCTTTCTCGGACATCACCCTGTCATACAATGGCAAAAATAATTAGAGATGCTTCTTATAAATAATATCTTAATAAGTTCATCCAGTGTCACTTTGGCATCAGTGATTGTCATTTAATACCGAAATTTGTGTCATCGGTGGAAGCTGTACTTCCTCTTCTCCAAGTCAGCTCATTTAAGCATCAGCACCTAACTTCCCTTCCCCTCTATATGTACTCCCCCCACAACTATTACTTCACTACTACTAAAATTTTATAATCATATAATGACATTTAATAAGAAATATTGGCTCCTCTGGCTTTAATAACTACTTCTATCCTTTTAGGCATACTGATAAAAAGTTTCTCAATAAAAGCTTAGAGGATGTTGTCCCACTCCTCTAATACAGCCGTCTTTAGCGTTTCATGCAGAGGAGGAGGAGGATCCCGTGACCTTTCCTTTGATTTAAGTTTGTCACACACATGTTCGATTGGCTTAAGGTCTGGACTTCTTGTTGGCTACTCTAGCTTACGGATACCTGTTGTGTTCAGGTACTCATAAACACATGTTGCCTTATGATGCCGCGCATTATCATGCATAAGCAATGATTCATCGCCAATAAAAGGCATGTAAGGCACTACATGATCTTGTAAAATCATCTCCACATACCTTAAAGTATTCAAGGCCCGCCCCTCCTTGGGTTGGTACAACTCGCTACATGCATCCCAAGAAAGGCCACCCCCAGAACATGATAGAGTTCTCTACAAATGACACAGCACTGACTGTCTAATTATCCAGACTTTTTCACGATTTGTTAAGAGCCACTCTCCTCTCATCAGTGAATAGGATAGTTTTTCCTTCCTCTTCAGTCCAAGGTTGGTGTTCTCTTAAGAATCTTAGTCTCTCTCTACGGAATTCTGCAGTAAGAAGGGACCCTTTCATAGGCCTTCGTGATCTAAAAATTTATTCTCTCAATCTTCTTCTAACTGTTAACTCTGAGATTGTTGTGCTAACTGTTAATGCTGAGATCCCCCAATACCGGCAAGCTGGTTTGTTTCCTAAGGGCTTACATTTCAATAAAGCAGTCATCAATGAGATCGGTGACTTTTAGACGACCTGAACTTGACTTTAGTTTGAATGAAACTGTAGAGTAATGAAAAACAAGGCAATTAGCGATGTCACACAAAGATTTTCCTTCTTTGCAAAGAGTGGCTAAACGACTCATTTCACACGAATAAAACATAGAATGACGAGTTAAGAGAAAAATTGGTATACAGAGCAAACAAAATATAAAAAAATACTGAAAGAGGAATTGAAATCAATCAAGAAAAACATTTAATCCTTCATTTGTTGACAAATAGTTAGTAACAATGATATGAATAATCTCTAATGCCTCATTTAACTAATCTAATCATATTACTATAAATAAAATAAAACATAGGTTAGGATCCTAATATAAAAAATCTTGAGATTTATAGGTTTTGCAATTTTTTTGATGTGGAGTAAATGTTAGTAAAAATAATAACTAAATATATTTACACAATGACTTTGTCTAAATAGTTGCTTAAAAAATAGTTCAGTATAACTTTGGCCACTGGAACAAAGTTGGGAAAAGCTATAAAGAGTTTTCAAGAGAAATTTTTAGTTTCTCGGTTTCTGCTTTAAAACCTTAAATATTTTCATGAATTTTTGCCTCTAACTGAGAACAGTTGTATTTATCAATTGAAATGAACTAATATCAAAGGGATGGATTGTGATCATGCATTTTATTTGTGGCCAACATTTCAGACAAATTGAATTATTAATTTTATTATTGTTAATATAATGTAATAATGATTCATGCTCTATAGCTATTGCCAATTTATGAATTTTTAATTTTTTTTTTAGGTGACCTGGATTATAATATACTCTGGGATGCATTTTGATTAGTCTTCCATTGAACCATCTCAAAACAAGAATTTATTTAATTTATTAAATATTTCAGATGTAATGTCATAATTATATTATATAAGATTGCATTTAGGTATCACTGTTTTACTTATCATCTACAAAACTATCGTTTTGTAAAACTTGTGGTACCTTTTGATATTGAAAATAGTTATGTTTTAACTATCTATTGACTTTAAATTAAATTAATTGTTGTTAATTTATTACTTGTTCTTTGACTTATCAGTATATTACAGTTCAAATATTCTATATTATAACTTTTGTTACTTTATTGAGAAAGATTTATTTAATTTTTTTAATTTAATCTCAGTTATAAGTGTTCATTTAATAGTTTGTCCTAAATATATTTTTTTCTTTGTGTTTTTGTTTACAATGTAAAAACGCTGATGGTAATTTGATTCATTTTTTCCTCATCATGTGTAGTTAGTAAATTAAAAAGGTTTTTTTTTTACATGGAATTGTTAATAATTTATTGCAGTATTTATTATATTGTAGTAAATTTATCTCAGTTTAATATTAATGCTATTAATTAATTCTTAAAATTGATTAGAATTTTGTTTCAATAATTTGGATATCTGTTCTACTATACCATTGTTGTTTTTTAATTTAATACATTCCCTTTTATGATGAATCCCTAACATTTAATTTCTTAGTTAATTCTTTTAAGAAGATGGTCGGTCTTTAGAAGACCATTTTGTGAAGAAAGAGTGTATAATTAATAATGATTTGTGTGCTATAAAGCTCCAATAACAAAGAACATACGGCCGTCCCTTTGAAGTTGCCCTTATTTTATTATTTATAATCTTTCCATTATTTCTGTTCGGTACTAAATGTAAACATGGTCTACTTAACACCAAATAAAATAGTTTGTTTGTAATTAAAACTAATATTGATAAACTGAGTATATTTTGAGGGGATTTTACAATTATCTGAATAGAAATCTTGTCAGATGAATCAAATGCTTGTTTGACTTGCAGAAACTGGACGAAATATTTTGCTTGGTTCCAAAAATATTTTTGAATGCTTTCTTTAAAGCATTCTCTGAATTAGATTTACTTCTATTGGTAAATATTCTTGTAGTATTTATTGTTAAAAGCAGATTTTGTATAGAAATTTAAGGTATATTCCCCAAAGTTTACAAGTAAAGGAGTTTTTATATATATGAATATTGTAAGTTATGTATGGAGGGTCAGAAGAAATAAAATAATAAAACAACGATTTGTATATTTTCACCTACTTTTTTAACTTATAAAACAGATACCCTAATTTTTTATTCATGGAGATTATATTTGATGACCGCACCATATTTAATTAAGTCATTGATTAACCTATTACTTCGGAAATTAATTTATTAACATTACAGTAATTTATTTTTATAATTTAATATAAGATGCTATCAAATTAAAGTCGAGGTTTCTATGTTTTGATTAATATCTAATTGAGACCGTTGGATTGATCAGAGAATCCTCGACTCAGCAATGAGTTGTTATAATGATAGAAGGGGAGAGGAATGTTTGTTTAGACTGTATATTTTAAAGATCATTTAAAGTCGATAACTTTTTGTTCGCAGTATTATATTATAACGTATATATATTATATTTCGCAGTATTTCTGCTGGCTTACAAGACATGATATTTTACATGGCAATTGCTCTTGATGTTATAAATGATGAGAATACTACCATACAAATTAGTAAGAGTTGTTGGTCAGTTAATTATGCATTTGCATGTTTTTAAGAGGGTTCAAATATTTTTGTATGGAATTGTGAAAATTTTAAAAATATAGTGATACAAATTTTATAGTTAGTAAAACATCTAATATTTAAAGTATATAAGTCAATTGTGGCTATATTTCACAAGAAAATTCTAAACCCGAAATATTCAGACCAAAGTTTGCTCTTGAAAATTGAGGAACTTGTGCCATTTAACGATGCCTGAAGACCACCAATTATGGCTCATATTCTGGTAATTGCCTTAAGAAAAGTATGGTAAACTAAAGATTTAACAACCATCTCCTCTTTACCTTCCTATCTTCATCAGAATCGCTTGCAACAATAGTCAGTACTTCATGCTGCTGTCATGAGAAATCTATCCTGAATACTGTAGATTAACTTTACGATAATGAAAAGAACAAATAACAATAGACAGCTTGATTATTTGTCATCCTCATCACTAGGCATTAAATCTGATAAAAAACACATTTAAATACTAAGTTACAAATATAAATGTACCAGTATATATATACACACACAACTCTGAACTAATTTCTTCTCGCAAAGGAATTTCGTGTAGAACAATTAAAGGTTATCTGGAAATTATATGATAAATGAGTATTATAATGATGAAATTTATTATTCTCAAAGAAAATTACTTCTAAATAAACTTTTTATGTCTTTCTCATTGATTACTGGACAAAGTTTAATAATGTAAGTGTGACATGACAGAAGTCGAACTATCTCACAACGTTTTTAAAGAAAAAACATTCAATTAAGAAATATTTTAGAATAAATGATGGAAGTGTGATCATATTTGATACCATGATCAAATATAGAATTTAACATACTAGCATCATGAGAAATAAAAAAGAAAACTGCGGATAAATAGGATGGTTAGTAAAAACAAATGAAAAACAGATTCAATCTTTATTTATTAACACAATCTGGACGCTGCATTTATTTACATAAAAGTAACTTACTATTATTTATAATACTGATAAATAAATAGTTAAACGTTTATAGATAATATAATAGATCGTCATCATACAAATCTAAGTTTTGAAAATATTTAATACTTCTGAAATTTCATAAAGAAGCTAAATGGATTCAAAAGTATTAATTGGGGTTTCACACAATACATATAGTATCTTTGAATTCAGGGAAAGCTGAAAACATTTCTAATTTAAGAGGCTAACTTTTTTTTAAGTTTTTAACTCGGGTAAATAATCCAAAGCATAATATATGTATAGTAAGTTAACAACATATACATCATCAATAAATTCCTATTTCGATTATAGTTACAAGTAAGATCAACTTCCAAGTATTATGCTCACAAATCACATAAAAGATCAATAACCAGAAAAGTACATATTTCAATTTATAATACCCTGCACATTAAATACCTATTTTACAACCACATGTAATTTAAAAACAAAACTTCACTAAATAACAGTTATTTGCTGATTTGTGATGCATTTCACTCTCCTGATTTTAGAAAATAGAGAGAGAGAGAGCAATATTTAGGAACCTTCCATCCCACAAATAGACACTTCATTTAATTAGAGTAAACAAAAACTAAAATTAGTTAGATTGATTAATATAAACATATAGATTCGCCGGAGAATCTATAATTATATATAATTATCTGTAAATTTAAAGGTGCTATGAAAGAAAAAATATATATATATAAACAGAAAGTGCAATTTCAATTAATGAAATCGAATGATTCTCCTTAAAAACAGAAAATACATGAGGATTATTTTATATAAACATTTGTAATGTAGCACGATCTATTGGCTATATTCCGAACTAACTTTTTAACAAATAGTGAATTTAATTTAGTGCAGTGCCATCTGTCGAGAGAAAAAAAAACTAGCTCCAGTACAATGAGAGAGAGAGAAATATTTAGAGCGAGAGAGAAGTAATTCATAAAATAAATATACATGCCGCGCTACCTGTTGGCGAACTATGAAAACTAAACAGCAATATTTGGCATTTTCATTGCACGGTGGCGCATTCTGTTGAGTACTAAGAAAACTAACTAGTCTTGGCAAGGCCGATTTGACGTCAGAAAAGTTTTCTTTAGTATCAGGTCTTCAGGATCCCGTAGGAACTAACCACTGGGAGAACTAAGCCTAGTACTGACTGGAGATGTGAGCTCCTGCGGGATCCTGAAGACCTGACACTAAATTAAAAATTTCTGACGTTTAAATCGGCCTTGCCATGACGTCAGTTCTCTTAGTGCTCAATAGAATGCGCCACGGTGCAAATGAAAATGTCAAATATTACTATTTAGTTTTGACTATCTGCCAACAGATAGCGCTGCATGTAACTTTATTTTATGAATTACTTCTCTCTCGCTCTAAATATCTTTCTCTCTCTCTCTTGGCGGTATGTAATGGAGCTAGTTTTCTTTTCACTCAACAGATGGCACTGCAATGCATTAAATTCACTATTTTTAAACGCTAGTTTGATATGTAGCCAATAGATCGTGCTGCACGTCCATAAAATAATCCCTCTCACCCTTAACATTACTTAAGACCGCGAAATTTAAAATCAGTAGAGTGAAATGAATAAATCAATCAGCAAATAACTTATTTACCTGTTAAGTTGTTTTTATATAATACATGGTTTTATTGAAACAGCTTTTTTATATGTAGGATGAAGTATTATAAACCGAAATGTGTTTATTGCTCTTTTATGTGATTCACCCCATAATACTTGGAAGCTGATTTTATTTGTAACTGTTAAGATCTTATTTGTAAACGAAATATGAATTAAATAATTATGAATATGAGGTTGTATTAACTTATTTAACAAATTTGAAGTCATGGATCATTTACCTGAGTTTGAACCTTACAACAGTTATCTCTTTAAATTAGTGACATTCAGAGCTCTTTCTTACTTTACTTCAAATGAGACTATATATGTGTATGTGTTACACTCCAATTAATAATGGTCAATCAATATAACTTCTTAAAGAAATTTCATGAGTAATAAATATTTTCTAAACTAGTTTAACTACTTATTTAAGTACGTAAACTTAGATTAGTATGGCGATGAACTATTATATCATCTGTAAAAGTTTTATTGATAAGTTCTATACAGAAGAATAAGTTTCTTTTGTGTAAATAAATCATGACAATGTCCAGATTACGTGAATAAATAAAGATTGAATAAGTTTTTGATTGTTTAACAGTGTTTATACTTACCACCCTATTTATCCAAACAATGCTTCTTTTTATTTATTAGGATGGTTATGTGTTAACTTCTATATCTTATGGATCATGTTATCAAAATATGATCACATCAATACGCCCATTATTTATTCTAAAATATTTCTTAATTGACTGTATTTTTTTAAAAGATGGTTTGATTTGACTTCTATCATTATCATTATTATTTTTATATAACATAGTTCCTCATATTCACACACTAGCTGAAAGATTTAAATTTCTCTTTAAACCTAACAAGAACTTCATCCTGTTAGTGGAGGTTCATAAAATTGGATGTAGAAATCTTTCTTTCTGAATGAATTGTCTACCATTATTACAAAATCTTTAAAAAATATATAAAATTTGACTATTTTTTACCACCGTTTGTTTTATCTTTCGATTCAAAGACTCAAGGTGGTTTGTAGTCATAATGTTGTATGTTACGACTGAATTTTTAATAAAAATCCCCTGCTACACAATGTTCTCTTATACATGCCAGTTTTTATTTGAAACTTTTTTTCAAATTCAAAAGCAATATATTATTGTATTCCTTCATATACTGTTATTTGTTTATGGCAAATGCCATTTTTGTAATATTTCTAAGGAAGCTCATTTATCAGTTGTACTAATATCCATTTTATCTTGGGTAATAGTGTTTTTAATGTATGGAATAAACACAGAACTCATTTCGTTCCAAGCAAATATTCACCAATAGCTTGTCTTTCTCTCAAATCTATATCCGTGATTAGGGACTGAATCTTGATCCATTCAGGATTATTTGTTTTGAACATCACTTTGATGTTTCTGGCAGTTTCGTTTGCCAATAGAAAAACACATACCACTTCCATTTATTTCCAGAAGAATATGAAGCGTCATATTTATATTATTCAATTTTTAAGTTGCATAAAAAATTAGTAACTACAGGAAAAAATAAAATGCCTTTTCCATTCTTTGTCTACAAAAATATTCCATCTAGTTTATATAAAAATATTTTTGTCTATCATTGCCCACACTTTTTAAATAATTGACTGTGGATTCAAGTTCATTGTGAGTAATCAAAGCAGTAGTTAAATGTCTCTGCTTAATATTATGAATATCTTACCTCGTTAGGGATTTCCCTTTGTTCTTTAGTATGAAATATTTCACTAATTTTAAATTGCATCTTAGATTCAATATAATATATTATCTACATTTCTCACAATGGTCTTGGAGAACATGATCTTCACTGTTGAGGTAGGGCTTCAAATAAATCATTATTAATCGGATGGTTGTGAGTATCCACTAAATCCTTGTCACAAGACTGTCCATCTGCTGCCAATATTAATAAAAAATGGACAGCCCTCGTCCTCCTCAGAGTATTGGAAAAATAAATTATAGAACAATTATTAAAAGAAATAAGGCATAGTTCCTCCGATTAATATCGGGACACTAGGTGGATGGATATTAAGAAGATGCTTACAAGACAATGTTTGACCTTTCTAATCTATACTTATAAAAGCCAAATACTAATTCATGAAGATTAATGAACCAATTACTTTAAATGTTGGGAGTTAGATCTACCATTTCTGCAATGAATGAATGTAATTAATCAACCAATATTAGTGAGGCGAATTCTTAAGCGGATTGAATCAAATAAAATTTTCAGAGGATGAGACAATAGTAATGGGAATAACTGTATGTTGTTATCAAGTGGTATCAATTTCTCGCTATTTTCAAGCTGCATCCTTAACCTTTTGTTGATTCCGCAAATTAGGCAGTCCTAAATTTAATGGTAGAATTAACTAAAGATACCTGGATTATCTCAAAAAGTTAGTATGAAGTAAATTAAATTAAAAACAAAGCGTCTCTGGGCCCCTGATAGAAGTGAAATTTCAGAATTCCTGGGTGAGATATATAAGGTCGATAAAGGTTTAGTTATTAGTACAGTATTAAATTATTAGTACAATATTAATGAAGTATTAAATTATTAGTACAATATTAATAAAGAACATTATTCTGCTTCTCACTTGGCAGTAATTTTCTTTTGATAACATTCAATAAATTGGGGGTAACTCAAGAAACTTTTCCTTTCCATTTTAACACCAAAAAGTAATAATAAAAAAAGAAAGAAAAAAAAAGGAGAAAATGAAATAAAAAGATTAAAAATCAACAACTTAAAACTATGGAGCAAATTCAAAGAGTTGATAACGGGACAACTAAGACATTAATTCCATGGAAAAAACGAAGGTAGCACTTGTACTGGACATTTAAGGAACCTACAGTCCGACAACTACACACTTTGTTGTATATGAGCCTTTGTGATGACTAAACTTCCTGTAGTATTGTAATTGTCCACCAAACAGTAAATATTGATTCCGAAATGTTCCAGTCTTATTTTTTGATTTTGGGTCTGGCCTATCCCACAATTGGGAGGGGGCACACAAACATGTTTTTGTCTTAGGCCTCTTAAAACTTTCCTTTCTTAATGAACATCGAACATGTCATGGCAAGTTTCAACGATATGTGTCATGTGTTCTTATAAATAAGCTGATAACTGGAATCAGCCCTAAGGCAAATATTAGAAGATTCACAATGGAAAATTTCAGCTTTCTAAGCCTCATTGTATATACTTATAAGTATATATATATGTATGAAAGTAATATATCACTGTGATGTGGAAGTTATATTATTGTAATATTTTCTTAATTACTCTATTAATAATATTTATTTTAATTATTTATAAAAAAAAAACTTTATATTCAAACTTTTACTTTAATCCAGGGTTCTGTTAATTATATAGGAAACTTTTGGCAAAAAGAATATTGATTTTATTATTACTAACATTACAAACAAAAATTTACATACAAATATCATCACGTACTTTTAATTTCTTCTTATGCTGGCCAGCGCTTCTTCGCGTTGGTATCCTCATTGTTCATATCACTCTTTGCTCGATCTGCTTATCTTCATGTTGGTTGATTTTAAAGTTGTCCTGATGTTGATAAATGAAAACGGACCATCAGGGGCCAGCTTGGGTACGCCACCTTCTCTCACTGTGTCTGCCCAACGACTCCTTCTACCAGTCAGGAGGTTCATCCCCCACTTCTCACTACTTACTCTATACGACCAGTCAGGAGGTTAATTTCCTGTCCGATGCCTTCTTGACTTATAATTTCGCATTTTTCCGATATTTTTTTACATAAGCACCATTTAAAAAATATTATAACAATATATATATATATAATATCAGAATACCACTCACTGATTCATCACTGTATTTCAAGAACAATGAGGCTTGTATATATATAAATATATAAAGTTGTTAAATCAAATAAAATATTTCAGTTAATTATTATTTTTTAAATAAACTTTACACTATGAACATTTTAGGGATAATCAAATATATCTGGGAACATAAATTGTATCTCTTTTAATAACATAATCATAAGTTCATAATAATTAAATTCTATACACTTATATCAAATTTTCAACAACCTAATTAAAAAATGTTAGAATACTAACATATTTTTTAAATAATACCCAAAATAGAAATTATAGCAAAATATGATGCATTGAATTTACATACAGGATTCAAAAAATATAATAGACATATAATTCATTTCTATAAATAGTATGTAACAATAATATAAACAATTATACACAATGGAACACAAGTTCATACATAAAACTGAAAAGCCTATCGAGCTCGTTTCCTTGGAGGAGGTCCATCTTCATCTTCGTCTAGAGCACTTGAACTGCATGCCTGGAAATCATTAAAATTTGCTGACTGAAATATTAATTTTTTAGACATAAGTAATTACAGTATTCTTATAACCGGTGGTTTAACAAATAAAACAAAGTATATTTGGTCAAAAATATAGCTTTTTCACAATCATTGGATTAATCTTGAGAAAAATCGCATGCACCCACCAGTTCATGTTATATATTTTTTAATTTTATTTATTAATTTATTATCCCTGCAAGGTGGCCTTTATTTCTGTATACCGGGTCAATCACACTTTTCTGTTAACTTGTTTATAAATATAAAAAGTAGGGAAAAGGCAAGGGAAGAGCCCCCTAAATAAATAAGAAGAATTCCGTTAAATAAATAAAAATCCCCCTAAATAAAGAGAAAGAAATCCAATCAATAATTACGCTTTGGAGCTAGTTATCATTAGACTAAGATGTATTGTTAAATGAACTATCTGTACCTATTTCTAATTATTTAAATAATATTCACTTCTGAAAGGTTGATGGTACCCTAGGTGGTGATAGAAACGTATGGAAATCCACCTTTGCCACTTCTATTGACAGTTGTAGAAAACAACTGGTCTGTTTGAATCCAAATGACAAATATTAGATAGATTATGAAAGTGAACGAGGGAAGGACATATTGTGAAGTTTTGTTGTTGATGAATTTTGTAAATATTAATTATTAGGTTTATTACATGGTCTATATCGTATGTGGGCAACTTTTGATTTCACTTATTCACTTTTTTAGCACTTTGACAGTTTGCATTTTCTTATTACTAAATGACAAAATCAGATTATGTGTCACCAAAATTTTACATATTTCATTTCAACCATTTACATCACAAATGTAATTGTACCTTACAGACATATTAGCTTTTTAACTATAGTGCCATCAATTTATAATTTCCCAGTTTTTACATTGCTGGTTTGGCAATATTTTTATATTAAAGTATTAATTACTTTTAAATTTCAAACTTTGATATACCTTTCAACATTTACCAATGTGATTGTACAAATTAAACACACCAACATTTGAACATTAGAATAAACTTCAATTTTTAAGTTTTTACATGTGTCCGATTGACACTATTTTCATATAAGGTTTTAATGAATTTAAAATTTCAAATTTTTCTATAGATGTTAACATATTTGATTGTCCAGATAAACACCATACCATTTTAATACAATACAATAACTTCAATTCAAGTTTTTAGATAGATTTTAACATATTGACAAATTTTATTGTACAAATAAACACACCAAAATTTAAACATTAGAATAAACTTCAATTTTTAAGTTTTTACATGTGTCCGATTGACACTATTTTCATATAAGGTTTTAATGAATTTAAAATTTCAATTTTTTCTATAGATGTTAACATATTTGATTGTCCAGATAAACACCTTACCATTTTAATACAATACAATAACTTCAATTCAAGTTTTTAGATAGATTTTAACATATTGACAAATTTGATTGTACAAATAAACACACCAACATTTAAACATTAGAATAAACTTCAATTTTTAAGTTTTCACATGTGTCCGATTGACACTATTTTAATAATAAATTATTTCAATTGATTTTACTTTCAAGCTTTTCAATGTCTTTTACCATAATTTCAACTTTGATTTTACACTATAATAAACTTTAATTTTCAAACTTTACATATGCCTATTTGCCAGTTTTAATAATAGATTTTTCTATTAATTTTAAATTTTTTATTTTATTTTTAATTACTTTTTTTTATATTTATCCGATTACCATTAGTTTGTAATAATAAGGTATAGCTATAAATTTTTTTCTTTTCTTTTTATAATTATATTCGATTGTATTAAAAACATCTCTGGAGCTATTTTTGCATTCTTTCCATTTGTTTATTTTTATGTTGTTCCTATTGAACTCGCCAAAGGAAATTTCACTATCATGATATAAAATGTTAAATCGGAATCTTTTCCAATTCCAACTTTTACCTATTATACTTTTTACTTTACTTATAATTTTTACTGAATCAGAATTTTTAAATTGCTGAATCTCTAAATTATCATTATAGTTAATTATTTGTCTTACATCAGGATCGATTACCGGTTCATTATTTATGCACGTTTTTTGTTTCTCAAATTTAATTTCCCTTTTTAAAGGATGTATTTTTTCATCCAGTTGTACATCAGACTGTTTGAAAGAATTTTGTAATTTTTGTTCACTGATTTCTTTTTTACTGTCATTATTATCATTAATATGTGTATCTAAATTATTTTTAATTAGTTCCCGTTCATAATCTACGAGTTTACTTTCGGTTTCTAATCTATCTTCTTTGAAATCATTTGTCCGATTTCCCAGTTCCGGTTTTAAATCCGTTTCTTTATCAACATTAAATTCTTTGAAAGGGTTTCGTAATCTTTGCTCAATGCTCTCGAATCTATTGTCAATTTTATCGAGTTTTTCGTTCAAATCACGTTTATTTTCGGCCATATCACTTTTAGTTTCTTCTAATTTACGATTATTTTCGGCAAATTTTTCGTTCATATTTTCCATCATTAACCTAAACATCGTTTGCATCTCACTTTCCTTCAGACTTGATTCATTTAAACTAAAATTTTGATCATTGTTTGATGCGCTCGTACTAGCACGTGGTTGCCTATTGTAAACCTCATCCACTTTATTATCTACGTATCTATCTATTATAGTTTGCTCATTTGGATTAATATTTACACTATGCTTATCTTTTTCCATGACTGAATTCTATTAATATGAATCTTAATCACCAATACAATTTTTAACCTAACCTTTATCAAATTTAACACAATTTTCGTGACACTCTTTATAATCCTTTAGCCAGATTTCCTATATTAACATTTGCCTGTTCTCGGGCGCCAAATATTGTAATATTTTCTTATTACACTATTAATTATCATTATTTTAAATATTTTATAAAAAAAAAAAAAACTTTATATTCAAACTTTTACTTTAATCCAGGGTTCTGTTAATTATATAGGAAACTTTTGGCAAAAAGAATATTGATTTTATTATTACTAACATTACAAACAAAAATTTACATACAAATATCATCACGTACTTTTAATTTCTTCTTATGCTGGCCAGCGCTTCTTCGCGTTGGTATCCTCATTGTTCATATCACTCTTTGCTCGATCTGCTTATCTTCATGTTGGTTGATTTTAAAGTTGTCCTGATGTTGATAAATGAAAACGGACCATCAGGGGCCAGCTTGGGTACGCCACCTTCTCTCACTGTGTCTGCCCAACGACTCCTTCTACCAGTCAGGAGGTTCATCCCCCACTTCTCACTACTTACTCTATACGACCAGTCAGGAGGTTAATTTCCTGTCCGATGCCTTCTTGACTTATAATTTCGCATTTTTCCGATATTTTTTTACATAAGCACCATTTAAAAAATATTATAACAATATATATATATATAATATCAGAATACCACTCACTGATTCATCACTGTATTTCAAGAACAATGAGGCTTGTATATATATAAATATATAAAGTTGTTAAATCAAATAAAATATTTCAGTTAATTATTATTTTTTAAATAAACTTTACACTATGAACATTTTAGGGATAATCAAATATATCTGGGAACATAAATTGTATCTCTTTTAATAACATAATCATAAGTTCATAATAATTAAATTCTATACACTTATATCAAATTTTCAACAACCTAATTAAAAAATGTTAGAATACTAACATATTTTTTAAATAATACCCAAAATAGAAATTATAGCAAAATATGATGCATTGAATTTACATACAGGATTCAAAAAATATAATAGACATATAATTCATTTCTATAAATAGTATGTAACAATAATATAAACAATTATACACAATGGAACACAAGTTCATACATAAAACTGAAAAGCCTATCGAGCTCGTTTCCTTGGAGGAGGTCCATCTTCATCTTCGTCTAGAGCACTTGAACTGCATGCCTGGAAATCATTAAAATTTGCTGACTGAAATATTAATTTTTTAGACATAAGTAATTACAGTATTCTTATAACCGGTGGTTTAACAAATAAAACAAAGTATATTTGGTCAAAAATATAGCTTTTTCACAATCATTGGATTAATCTTGAGAAAAATCGCATGCACCCACCAGTTCATGTTATATATTTTTTAATTTTATTTATTAATTTATTATCCCTGCAAGGTGGCCTTTATTTCTGTATACCGGGTCAATCACACTTTTCTGTTAACTTGTTTATAAATATAAAAAGTAGGGAAAAGGCAAGGGAAGAGCCCCCTAAATAAATAAGAAGAATTCCGTTAAATAAATAAAAATCCCCCTAAATAAAGAGAAAGAAATCCAATCAATAATTACGCTTTGGAGCTAGTTATCATTAGACTAAGATGTATTGTTAAATGAACTATCTGTACCTATTTCTAATTATTTAAATAATATTCACTTCTGAAAGGTTGATGGTACCCTAGGTGGTGATAGAAACGTATGGAAATCCACCTTTGCCACTTCTATTGACAGTTGTAGAAAACAACTGGTCTGTTTGAATCCAAATGACAAATATTAGATAGATTATGAAAGTGAACGAGGGAAGGACATATTGTGAAGTTTTGTTGTTGATGAATTTTGTAAATATTAATTATTAGGTTTATTACATGGTCTATATCGTATGTGGGCAACTTTTGATTTCACTTATTCACTTTTTTAGCACTTTGACAGTTTGCATTTTCTTATTACTAAATGACAAAATCAGATTATGTGTCACCAAAATTTTACATATTTCATTTCAACCATTTACATCACAAATGTAATTGTACCTTACAGACATATTAGCTTTTTAACTATAGTGCCATCAATTTATAATTTCCCAGTTTTTACATTGCTGGTTTGGCAATATTTTTATATTAAAGTATTAATTACTTTTAAATTTCAAACTTTGATATACCTTTCAACATTTACCAATGTGATTGTACAAATTAAACACACCAACATTTGAACATTAGAATAAACTTCAATTTTTAAGTTTTTACATGTGTCCGATTGACACTATTTTCATATAAGGTTTTAATGAATTTAAAATTTCAAATTTTTCTATAGATGTTAACATATTTGATTGTCCAGATAAACACCATACCATTTTAATACAATACAATAACTTCAATTCAAGTTTTTAGATAGATTTTAACATATTGACAAATTTTATTGTACAAATAAACACACCAAAATTTAAACATTAGAATAAACTTCAATTTTTAAGTTTTTACATGTGTCCGATTGACACTATTTTCATATAAGGTTTTAATGAATTTAAAATTTCAATTTTTTCTATAGATGTTAACATATTTGATTGTCCAGATAAACACCTTACCATTTTAATACAATACAATAACTTCAATTCAAGTTTTTAGATAGATTTTAACATATTGACAAATTTGATTGTACAAATAAACACACCAACATTTAAACATTAGAATAAACTTCAATTTTTAAGTTTTCACATGTGTCCGATTGACACTATTTTAATAATAAATTATTTCAATTGATTTTACTTTCAAGCTTTTCAATGTCTTTTACCATAATTTCAACTTTGATTTTACACTATAATAAACTTTAATTTTCAAACTTTACATATGCCTATTTGCCAGTTTTAATAATAGATTTTTCTATTAATTTTAAATTTTTTATTTTATTTTTAATTACTTTTTTTTATATTTATCCGATTACCATTAGTTTGTAATAATAAGGTATAGCTATAAATTTTTTTCTTTTCTTTTTATAATTATATTCGATTGTATTAAAAACATCTCTGGAGCTATTTTTGCATTCTTTCCATTTGTTTATTTTTATGTTGTTCCTATTGAACTCGCCAAAGGAAATTTCACTATCATGATATAAAATGTTAAATCGGAATCTTTTCCAATTCCAACTTTTACCTATTATACTTTTTACTTTACTTATAATTTTTACTGAATCAGAATTTTTAAATTGCTGAATCTCTAAATTATCATTATAGTTAATTATTTGTCTTACATCAGGATCGATTACCGGTTCATTATTTATGCACGTTTTTTGTTTCTCAAATTTAATTTCCCTTTTTAAAGGATGTATTTTTTCATCCAGTTGTACATCAGACTGTTTGAAAGAATTTTGTAATTTTTGTTCACTGATTTCTTTTTTACTGTCATTATTATCATTAATATGTGTATCTAAATTATTTTTAATTAGTTCCCGTTCATAATCTACGAGTTTACTTTCGGTTTCTAATCTATCTTCTTTGAAATCATTTGTCCGATTTCCCAGTTCCGGTTTTAAATCCGTTTCTTTATCAACATTAAATTCTTTGAAAGGGTTTCGTAATCTTTGCTCAATGCTCTCGAATCTATTGTCAATTTTATCGAGTTTTTCGTTCAAATCACGTTTATTTTCGGCCATATCACTTTTAGTTTCTTCTAATTTACGATTATTTTCGGCAAATTTTTCGTTCATATTTTCCATCATTAACCTAAACATCGTTTGCATCTCACTTTCCTTCAGACTTGATTCATTTAAACTAAAATTTTGATCATTGTTTGATGCGCTCGTACTAGCACGTGGTTGCCTATTGTAAACCTCATCCACTTTATTATCTACGTATCTATCTATTATAGTTTGCTCATTTGGATTAATATTTACACTATGCTTATCTTTTTCCATGACTGAATTCTATTAATATGAATCTTAATCACCAATACAATTTTTAACCTAACCTTTATCAAATTTAACACAATTTTCGTGACACTCTTTATAATCCTTTAGCCAGATTTCCTATATTAACATTTGCCTGTTCTCGGGCGCCAAATATTGTAATATTTTCTTATTACACTATTAATTATCATTATTTTAAATATTTTATAAAAAAAAAAAAAACTTTATATTCAAACTTTTACTTTAATCCAGGGTTCTGTTAATTATATAGGAAACTTTTGGCAAAAAGAATATTGATTTTATTATTACTAACATTACAAACAAAAATTTACATACAAATATCATCACGTACTTTTAATTTCTTCTTATGCTGGCCAGCGCTTCTTCGCGTTGGTATCCTCATTGTTCATATCACTCTTTGCTCGATCTGCTTATCTTCATGTTGGTTGATTTTAAAGTTGTCCTGATGTTGATAAATGAAAACGGACCATCAGGGGCCAGCTTGGGTACGCCACCTTCTCTCACTGTGTCTGCCCAACGACTCCTTCTACCAGTCAGGAGGTTCATCCCCCACTTCTCACTACTTACTCTATACGACCAGTCAGGAGGTTAATTTCCTGTCCGATGCCTTCTTGACTTATAATTTCGCATTTTTCCGATATTTTTTTACATAAGCACCATTTAAAAAATATTATAACAATATATATATATATAATATCAGAATACCACTCACTGATTCATCACTGTATTTCAAGAACAATGAGGCTTGTATATATATAAATATATAAAGTTGTTAAATCAAATAAAATATTTCAGTTAATTATTATTTTTTAAATAAACTTTACACTATGAACATTTTAGGGATAATCAAATATATCTGGGAACATAAATTGTATCTCTTTTAATAACATAATCATAAGTTCATAATAATTAAATTCTATACACTTATATCAAATTTTCAACAACCTAATTAAAAAATGTTAGAATACTAACATATTTTTTAAATAATACCCAAAATAGAAATTATAGCAAAATATGATGCATTGAATTTACATACAGGATTCAAAAAATATAATAGACATATAATTCATTTCTATAAATAGTATGTAACAATAATATAAACAATTATACACAATGGAACACAAGTTCATACATAAAACTGAAAAGCCTATCGAGCTCGTTTCCTTGGAGGAGGTCCATCTTCATCTTCGTCTAGAGCACTTGAACTGCATGCCTGGAAATCATTAAAATTTGCTGACTGAAATATTAATTTTTTAGACATAAGTAATTACAGTATTCTTATAACCGGTGGTTTAACAAATAAAACAAAGTATATTTGGTCAAAAATATAGCTTTTTCACAATCATTGGATTAATCTTGAGAAAAATCGCATGCACCCACCAGTTCATGTTATATATTTTTTAATTTTATTTATTAATTTATTATCCCTGCAAGGTGGCCTTTATTTCTGTATACCGGGTCAATCACACTTTTCTGTTAACTTGTTTATAAATATAAAAAGTAGGGAAAAGGCAAGGGAAGAGCCCCCTAAATAAATAAGAAGAATTCCGTTAAATAAATAAAAATCCCCCTAAATAAAGAGAAAGAAATCCAATCAATAATTACGCTTTGGAGCTAGTTATCATTAGACTAAGATGTATTGTTAAATGAACTATCTGTACCTATTTCTAATTATTTAAATAATATTCACTTCTGAAAGGTTGATGGTACCCTAGGTGGTGATAGAAACGTATGGAAATCCACCTTTGCCACTTCTATTGACAGTTGTAGAAAACAACTGGTCTGTTTGAATCCAAATGACAAATATTAGATAGATTATGAAAGTGAACGAGGGAAGGACATATTGTGAAGTTTTGTTGTTGATGAATTTTGTAAATATTAATTATTAGGTTTATTACATGGTCTATATCGTATGTGGGCAACAGCCGGCCCGCGGGCCGGATCCGGCCCGCTGTAAGATTTGATCCGGCCCGCGAGACATTTTGAAAAACCTAATTTAAAAAAAAAAAATACACTACTTACTCATACTCATGGAATCAAGTGAGCGAGCAAGCCGAGTGGCGGTGATCATCAAAGAGTGAGGCGGCAAACATCAAAGTTCAAAGCCATTGATGTTTGCCGCCACACTGGCGGCGCAACAAAGGATTATTGCTTCGCAATTGTATTGTTCTACACTAGACGATTCTAGATCATTCCTTCATTTTGCCTATATAAGCGGGTGGATGGCCGGAACTTAGTTCAGTCCTATTCGAGCTACCGTGGTGATAAGTTTGCTTTGTGACTTTGTGTGCATCTTGAGTGCTTACTAATTATACCTATTTTCTTATTAAGTTTATCGAACGATAAGTAAATGAAAATGATGTCTGGTGGAAGGAAACGAAAAGTAGATGCAGAGGGTCGCCAGTTTCAAGAAAAATGGACTGAAGAATTCTTCTTTATCTTGCACAATGGTAAGCCTATTTGTTTGATGTGTAATGAATCCATTTCGGTGATGAAAGAATTCAATATAAAGAGGCATTACTCAACTAAGCATCCTACGCTGCTCTCACTGACAGGACAAATAAGAAAAGACAAAATCCAGAAACTTACCGCAAATTTGGAAAAACAGCAGCAAATATTTCATAGACAAAGAACACAACTTGATAATGTTGTGAAAGCTAGTTTTATAGTTAGTTCAAAATTGGCAAAGTCATTGAAACCATTTGCCGAAGGAGAATTTATCAAGGAGTGTATGTCAGAAGTTTGCAGTGTTTTGTGTCCTGAAAAGAAAAATGAATTTGAAAAAATTAGTTTGTCAAGACGAACCGTTGTACGACGTATAGAAATGATGGCTAATGATATAAAAACAACATTGACTGGCCGTATGACTGGTATTGAATCATTTTCCATAGCATTAGACGAGAGCACCGATTTGTCTGACATAGCTCAACTGGCTATATTTATTCGAGGTGTTGATAAAGAATTCACTATTACTGAGGAATTGCTTGCTTTACAGCCGCTAAAAGGAACCACTACAGGAGAGGACATTTTTAATGAAGTTCAAAAGGTATTCACAAGTTTTGGCTTGCCATGGTCGAAATTAGTTGGAGTATGCACAGATGGTGCACCTTCTATGGTCGGCTTACGTAAAGGTTTCATCGGAATTTTGAATGAAAAAGCAACTGAATTAAATGTGCAAAAAGATGGTTTGATAGTCCTTCATTGCATTATCCACCAACAGAACTTGTGTTCTAAGTCCATTCGACTCCAGAATGTTATGAATGTGGTAGTAAAAACCATCAATTTTATTCGATCCCGAGGGCTTAACCATCGTCAGTTCAAGGCGTTTTTGGATGAAATATCAGCCGAGTATGACGACGTAACATATTATTGTGAAGTCAGATGGCTAAGCAAAGGGAAAATGCTGAAACGGTTTTACGAGCTTAGAAATGAGATAGCAGAATTTATGCAAATAAAAGATAAACCACTATCTGAATTGAGTGACGCAAAATGGATATGTGACTTAGCATTTCTTGTCGACCTTACAGGCCATTTGAATGATTTAAATTTGAAACTTCAAAAACAAGGACAGTTAGTAAATGATTTGTACAGCCATTTGAAAGCGTTTCAGAACAAAATCCGCTTGTGGGAGGCACATATGCTGTCTGGTAACAGTTACCATTTCACCACGCTCTCTGCGTATGAAAATATTGCTTACGCTCAATATGCTGAAGAACTCAAGTTACTGTCGGAGCAATTTTCGATCAGATTTAGCGATTTCAAACACATGGAAGACTGTTTCAATTTATTTGCTACTCCAACAAAAAGTAATGTACAAAATGCTCCAATACACTTGCAAATGGAGTTGATCGAGATTCAAGAAAACTCACTCCTAAAATCTAAATTTGAAGACGTGGAGTTGTGCGATTTCTACAAAAAATACCTCGAAGAAGACCATTTTCCGCAGCTTAGAAAATTTGCAAGAAGATTGATTTGTGCGTTTGGCAGTACTTATAAATGCGAACAGTTCTTTTCATTGATGAAAGTTAATAAATCAAAACATCGTACAAGGCTGACTGACGATAATTTGGAAAATTCTTTACGTCTTTGTACCAGTGGAATTAATCCAAACATCGATGAATTAGTTTCCCAAATTCAAGCTCAAGTGTCTCATTGATTTCGGTGTCGCTATTTAACTTTCGTAGTTTGTAACAATTCTAAATTTAACGATTTAATTTAATGCTGTAGGTACCTATTTTTTCATTTCATTTTGTTATTTTAATAAATTGTGTTGTAATAACATTGTCGTATTATTTCATGGCTGACTGATATCTATCGCTAAAAATTATGAACACTACTTTAAAATGCACTACTTTTAAACGCGGCCCGCGAACGTATTTGCACACTAAAGTTTGGCCCATAACATGTCAAAGGTTGCCTATACCTGGTCTATATAATTATAAAAAAGTAAATCCAATGTAATTTAAATTGTTTTAGATAGCGTAAGGTTTAGGATAGTTATTAATATTATTATTTTAATTAGAAAGTATTTTGAGGTAAATTAAAAATTAGTTAATAAGTTAATTAGTTATAGAAGAGATGACAGAACCAGATGTGAGGTAAGAGCAACTGGAGAAGAGGGGAACAGCTAAAGTGTATATTTTTATTTATTGATGAATATGTGTCTAATATTTTTTATTACCTTTTCTTATTTCATTTCATTTCCCTGCACATTGTAAATATTAGCAGGGACTGATACTGTCAAAGACCCCACCACTTTATGTTGAATAAATAATTGTTTTTAAGGGGATAGTCCGATAAAAAATATATTATTATTATTACTGGGTAGATGCAACGAGTTAACCATATGCTCTATATTCAATAAAAACAATAATTTTGGTTTTTCATAAAACTGAGAGAACAAGAAAATCCCTGATTATAATATACAATAAAAAGCCAATACGTATCGTAATCAAGTAGTATACTTGGGCATTCCATTCTCAACCTCTACACAATCCAATAGGGCAGCTAAACACTTCTAAACTTCAACTAATGTCATAATAAATCTCCTGAAGAATTTCAAATCAGGCACTAGTCCGCCTCCTAAGCTATGTCTATTTAACTCATTTGTTAACAGTTTATCTCTTTACTATGCCAAAATATGAGTTCTACGACATGGATACTTTGGAGAAATCGAGACAAAGGTTGTGTTTAAAACCCTATTCTAGCTACCATCGGAAACACCAAGTCAAATATGGTATACAAAGAAGTGAATATTGTCAAAAAGATTATCAAGGGGTGGATTAAATTATTATAAATGCAAGAGAAGAAACCTTTAAAAAATGTTTCTGCAGACTGTGTGCTTTGTTGAAAACCTATGTCGGGTTAAGATTGTCGAATATCCCCAAAGTGGGGAGGAGACACCCGCTGCGGGCTAGGGTCGCTATAACCTCTAGTCGCCGTCCGGCGAGCACCAAGAAAGAGATAGAGCGGGTGGACCTGTGGTCTTTCACCCTGGCTGGCGGCTTAATTCGTTTTGATCTGAATCCATAAGATCTTAGAAGGTGTGCCCCGACAGTGCACTATGTTCAGGAGAAGAGGAACAGGGTAGGTTTATAGGTAGTTTATGTGGTCTTGGAATGACCACGAATTCACACTTGGTATCTGAGGGTAGGCGAAAACCGTCCGGATCCAAAAGGCGAGTGAGAACCGGAGAGAGAGGCAGACTGAATTGCCATGGGAGACGCTACTAGGTAAAGTTTGTAGGTCCAAGGCCACCGTCGTCTGTGAGGGAGAGGTCTCTCCCAAGGAGGTGCTAGTTTTAGCGAGACGAAGGCAGAGATTCCCACTAGGAAGGTGTGGGGACTGACAACGCTGGACAAAAACATAGCGAGGCTAGGAAAAAGAGATGCAGAGGTAGATGAATGAGAAGGCCAAGTGACGGTCCTGTTCGTTATGCCCAACTTGGGCCAGTCTCGCTGCTTACATAGGCAGGCCAACCAGATGGGGATGGTCCCCCACTAGCTTCTCTCCCTTCTCTGACTGACATCATAAGCTTTATTATAAACATAGATAGATATTTTCTGGGCTGAGAAGAGGGGAACTTCTAATTAAGAGGTGGCCACAACCTACATTTACTTCATAAATGAACAACTGAACTGCATAATAAGTTACTCACTATAGTAGGCTTCAAAGACCTTTAGCGTGTGCGGAACAGAACCTTCAGGTAACTATTCGAAACAAAGCTACAATAATTAAGGGATTAGCACATATTAAACTCAAATATTGTAAGAGCTATGGATTCTTTCACAACCAAATGTGTATTCTGGATGTCTAAACAGTATGTTTATTTTGAGGTTACAGGATGTAACTTTCGTTCTAAACATAAATTCCTGAATTTTCCATAAGCTGAAATTTTGTTTTCATCTTTTTTAAGATGGAGAAAATTATCAGATTTGTATTAACCCCTTGACATACAAATAAAATGTGTGTGTACGCGATATATATCGCAAAAATAGTGCGATATGGCCAAAAAACGTTTACAAGGCATAATTTTCAAAAATATGGGGGTTTCTATTATTTTTCACTTTGACCAATACATATCTATTTTAGATTTTTTTATTTTATACCAGTCCTTGTTCATTTTTGTATTCTGCTCCATTTCCATTTGTGCTGGATATCTATTCGTTTCTCTGACTATCATTTCAAAAAAGTCATCACATAAAACTTGTTTGAAAACACACAGAGGAGTTGCATTTGTACGCAATCTTCGTAGAATAGAGCAGTTTATGCCCGTAGTTTCAGTAAATTGTTTTATATTGACAATATTTTCTTTTTCTTTCAATTACATTCATCCTCTGGTACACCAGATTCGTCAACTATTTCAAGTCTTGCACGTTTAGGGACATTTTGTCGAATAAAATAGCTTCACTTGAATACTCAACAGTATAAACACTTTGATGACCATTTTCAATCTTACTATCATCACTAGAGTAATCTAATACACTTTCATATAATACATCCAAGTCGGGAGCACTATTTCTAATTTTTACTAATTTCAAATAAGTACTACGGCGTTTGTCGTGCGAGGTCAGTACTGTACTGATTACCGCTTTCATCTTGTGTCTTTTACTGGTTTAGCCAATGCGGTTTTGTTCATCGGTACTGTTGAGAAGGGGAAAACATCTTAAACAAAACAGGATCAAGGCACGCCTGCAGCAGTTAAAGAACCTAATAGTATACTGCGCGGCGTTCGCCAAAGAAAGTTCTTACCTTCTCGGGAACGTCAAAGTCTACAATCACACATAAAATGAATAACGTCTCCCAGACGTCATTGTATGTCAAGGGGTTAATTGAAAATGAAAATTGTTTTCTATTGAACTCATTTTTGAAAATTCAAGGTAAAAGAAATGTTTAGATAAATAAAACAAGTCACAAACTACACCCACAGGATCTATGGCAACTGATTGGTTTCAGAGAGTAACAAAGGATTAATTGTCATGGCCATAAAATATCATAAGATGGATACCGTATTACTTTAGCAGGATTGGCAGCCTTACTATAAATTCAAGGTTTATTTTTACAAAGAAAACAGTTCATCATAACACATTAACTAAATGTTAATTCTTAATTGAACTGCATCTCATCATTAGAGCTTTTAAGAAAACACTTATAAGAAAAACGATTCATTGGTGGAGATGGCTTGAGAGAAAGACAAGAGACCCCTACAGAGTCGACTGTCCTTAACAGCCATTAAAAAAAATTACTCTTTTAAATAATAATAAAATAATGGCTACGTCACTGATATTAATATCTGCTAGTACTAAGATTAAAAATAGTTAAAAATACAAAAGGATGACAGAAATTCTTTATTAAAAAACATAAGTTTTTAAATTAAAGATTACTATTCACTATTCTTTCTCTTCCATGTAAATAAACATAGTGCCAACCTAATTAATTATATTAACAATATTAATATCACATTTATGCAAGGGTCTCAATTAAAATAAAATATATATTTTAGTCTGATAAAACATACCTGATTTGCATCAGCCTCGGCCTCAATTAAATCTGTAAGCATTTGTTCGATATTGACATATTTATCAGGTGTGACCGTCACACTCTTAGTACAATTGTACGTCTTGTAAATACCAACAAGCAGATCAGCCAACTCAAACATGTTGGGCCTTAAAGAAATAATAATGAACTGCGCATTTTTTGTCCTTTCCTGAAAAAAATAAAAATACAAATGATCAGTCAAAATTTTTTTTGAAAATTTAATCAAATTTGGCCGAACCCAAAAGGCCAGGCTCTAATTTCAAACAGGTATGATGATACCATCTTTTGTCAGTGTGTTTGAGGATTACTGGTGATGCAACAATTCTAAGAAAGGCTCATGCTCAGAGCATTTATTGTCTTATTAAAAAAAACCTCAACAATGCTATAGAAATTGTTAAATGCTGTTGGATTAAATGGTTAATCTAGATTTATGTATACAAAATTAATTCAACACGCATACAAAAAAAAAAAACCTGAGTAAAAAATCATGAGATACCAGTTAAATACAAATTAAAAGTAAATAAGCAAGACCTGGGCACACATACATCACATGCATCAAAATTTTAAATCATGGCAAATACTAATGAAATTTTCATGTCCCACCCTTTTCAGATTTCATAAAAAGTGGTATTTATGATATGAATGTAAGATATATGCATGTAACCCATCCACTGACCCTCTATAGATCACCAATAAATAGATTTTGTACTTGGTTGATTTTATTACAGCAATTTCTTGATACAATCCTACATATCTAGTGAATCAACATAATATCAATACACAAACATAAATAAAGGTAAACTTACTTTTATGTAGTTCCCAACAATAGAAACATTCTTGAAATCTAATGCAGCATCGATTTCATCCATGACATAGAGTGGGCTTGGTTTATAATAGTGAAGAGCAAATACTAAAGCTAGAGAAGACAATGTCTTTTCACCACCTGACAAATTGGAAATGTGTTTCCACGATTTCTTCGGTGGCCGCACGCTAAAAATGGAATACAATTTACTGTTTTTTTTTTAAACAGGAGAGGCTTTAATTATAAATATTAATTTGAATCTATGTTAACACGTTCAGTGCTAATAGAAAAATCCGTAATCATCCACAAGTGCGACACGGGGTCAATTAACCCCGTGCAGTAACTATCCACAAGTGCGTCACGGGGTCAAACGGCCCCGTGTTCTTTCCATAGTTTAAACATATTCAGCTTGCTGAAAATTGATTAATTTAGGAAAAATCAATTGTTTTCCCACTTCATAGGTTTAGGTCAGTATACCACAGCAGCAGGACATTAATTGATTTATTCAAAAGTTCATTAACCTAATGGAAATTGTACTCTTAAATAAATTATTTTTGTTTTCAAATAAAGACACCTTTTCCCTTCTTGAAATTAAATTTTATGAGATTTTAGACACGGGAAATGAGTTTAATTTTTTTGTGAGGTTCGGTACCCCCCGCCCCAAAAAAAACATATCCTTTTACATATTATAGGAAAATAAAACTCACAACAACTTTTAATAAAACTTACAATAACTTTTATTTTTATTTTGATATTTTTACATTTAATTTACCTATAACATTGCTTTAAAAAAATTTGTAGTTGAGGAAAGCAAAAGAATACCAATTTAATACAAAAAAAAAAAATACAATAATTGAAACGGTTAGACAATATGAAATATGTTTAATGCATTGATGCGTGTTTATCATTAAAGCATGAAAGACAAAGAGATGCTGAGGCTTCGTAGAGCACTCCTCACAATATGTGCGAACTTTTTTCACTTTTTTGTCAGCTTCTTTTGAGCTCATCGTTTTCCTCAGCTTCTCGTAGCACCCTGAACATTTTTTCCTCTTCCTCTCAACGTCGTGAGCTAGCGTGTGGATGCGTTTAGGTGTCCTGGGCCGTTCCAACACTTCTTGTTCTGCTTCCTGGGCTAATGCTTTTGACAATACCTCCTTGAACTGCAGATATGGTACGGATTTCCCTGTGCATTCGTTAAACATAAGCCATGCATTGGTGGTTGCTGATCCAAAAATTAGCTCTAATGCAACTTTCCTCCACCACTTACGCCCTTTTCTCAAAACTGAGTAATATGATGACATTTGGTCACTATAGTCTACTCCTTTTTTGGCTCTTTATTATCTAGTACACATTGATTCTTGACTGGCGTACCCTTACGATTTTTCCCTGTTTCTACCAATTGAAGGTCATAACTTTCTACTGTGCTCATCATAAGGACATTTTTCTTATCACACCATTTGATAACTTTCACTCCGTTCTTCTGCTTCCCTATTATGGATCCTTTCTTGACTTTTTCGCTCATTACATTTTTTGGTAAACCTCTTCGATTAGGTCTCAATGTTCCCCAATACCTATAAAAGTACCAATAAAAGTAGCACGGGGTCTTTCGGCCCCGTGCCGCACTAGAGGTCTAATTTCAAACCTCAGTGCGGCCCGGGGTCATTTAACCCCGTTCTATTTTTTATCGATTATTGAAGTTTATAACATATAGCCATATTAGTTTCAACCCTTTGAAAAAATCAAAAGCTGAAACAGGTTCGAGCATTTTTGAAAGTTTACCTCTTACAGGCTCAGCACTAGTGGAAAGTTCCACACGGGGTCAATTGACCCCGCAACGCACGGAACGTGTTAAAAATCATCTTTTGTGTTTGTATGTAAAAAAGGTTAGATTTCAGTCAACAGATGGCAATACCTGTTATCAAACAACTCTATCAATTTAATTGCTTAAATCAGTTGCTGGACAGAATGAGTAATAAAAAAATAAGTAAATACTTAAATTGGTAAATATAGTTTTGAAAACAATTGACTGTTCATAGAACAAATATTAATAGCGTATTCAAGATTTAATCTTTTCCTCATTTTGAACTAGGAAAAACAGATTGAGTTTGAAATGTTTAAATGAAAAATCTATAAAATATACCACGCCATAAAATAATACCGTGCGACAAGCCAAAAAAAGTGGACCATTTTAAGACAATAATAAAACTTTGAAAATTTTTGTAAATATATTTGATCACATACAGGATAAAACTTCTTTAAATTAAGAACTTGAAAAAAAAAAAAAAAAAAAAAAAAAAAAAAAAAAAATAAGATTTAAACAATGAAAACAGGATATTTTGATAAAAAAGAAAAAAAAAAAAGAAATTTTAAACATGGTCCCTATCTGCTATAAATAAATTTATGATAGCTAAATTAACTTTAAATGAATTCGAACTCATACAGCTTAGCAAAGTAGTTTTCTTAAACATGAATGCGATTTCATGATAAATAAAAATCTTAAATATTAAAAACAATTTATTGAATTTTCCTTTTTTTGATATAAATTATTTGCTAAATATTGCACAGTTAAATATAAATATAAGAATAATAAGCAAAATCCTCACTGTGAATCGAAAAAAATTAGCTTGCCTTAATTGTGACTCCTACTTATAAACAGTTAAGTTATGCAGGTTTTAGGATCTCAATAATTTATCTTGTCTCATTTTGATCAATTTTATGTAGCAACATAGGTAATTATAAAAAAAAAAATTGTAATTTTAGTATTGCATTTGTTGGGGCCAAACATGGTTGTATACATAGGAGCCTAATACCCTACCTTAGCAATATTAATAGCCCTTTCGAGGATTTACTTTGTATTCAGGGCCTTTCAACCATGTTTGTTCCTAACAGCATTGATAACTAACCTAAAGCCGATCCCTTCTGAGAAGGGATCCAGTGAATCGACAAGTTCAAACTCTGCGTCCCCACCAAGAGTTATCATCTGGTACATTTCCTTTAACTTGGCACTGATGATTGTAAAGCCTGCCATAAATTCATTCAACCTTTGCTTTCTGAACTCTTCATAACCATTCCTTGCTTCATTTCGTATCCTAGTTATTTCTTCTAATTCGGATATTTTCACTTTCACAATGGCGTCCTACAATAAATATAATATAAACAGCAATAATGATAAATGCGTATCAATGTATTAAACTAAAAAATAATAAATTTATAGTTTTCACCTTCTCTTTAAATTCATCGATAACTTTTAAATCTGGATTTAGTTCATTCATGTTTTCCTCATGTTGGGCGATAAGGTAATTAATATTTTCTTCTTTAAATTCTTTAACTTCTTCAGCAGTATATTTAGGAAGTTCTAAATCAGTTTGTTCATCAGGTATTTCTTTAAGTTTCAATTCGGCGAGCTAACAAGGATTTATTTTTACAATTATAAATATGTCTTTAAAAAATTTAATAAATGAAGAAGAATATTCAAGTCATATTTAAATCAAAACTTGATGTTACAAACTGTTCAAGAGTTTGCAAATGAATTTTACTTTATGCGACTATGTGTAAATATTGTTTGGATGTAAAAAGTAACTTCAGTAATTATATTAGTATTTCAAATAGTTAAATACAATTATACTATAAATACGCGCTCAAATTAAAATTAACCGACTGTACCTTCTTTTCTGCAGAGGCTAACCTGTCGCTGTGTCCTTCTAACCGTTTATCCAGCTCCTCTGCTTTCCTCTCAAGATCCATGATGACACCTTTCATAGTGTTAATGCCTTTATTGGATGAGCCAAGTTTCTCTTTGATGTCAATTAACATTTTATCAATTTCCAATATTTTTTCCTGAAATCATAATTATTTATTTTCTTAGTTTCCAGCCAATAAATGAATAAATAAAGGTAAATTGATTTTATGGATTGCTCCCAAAATGGAATGACCAGCTTGGTGGAATAGGTAACATTCTCTGAACCTAAAATGAGGAATTATTTTTTAAAGTTTTATTTTAACTTCTGCAAAATTGAAGCTAGGATGTTCTCGGAAAGATATTTTTTATTAATCAGTTATAATTAATACTACATTTTCAATAAATTAGACGGAAAATAGCATGACATTTCTGCTCTTCATACGGTTTCATTGAAACATTTCTATTAACCAATTATTGAATACAAACCTTAAAATGAAATTTTAAATAAAGCAAGTTTTTTTCAATGTCCACCAAATAACAGATGCATCAGGATGAGTAAAACTATAAAATACCCAATAAAATGATTACTTACTGCAACAGACTTAGACTCATCATTCAATTTAACTGCTTCTTCATCAAGCTTTTGATTTTCTTCTTGAGCTTTCCGAATTGCTTCTTCAGCTTCATTGATTTCATTGGTTAAGGATTGTAAGCGCTCTTTCGTTTTCTTTGAGTTCCTAACCCAAGGCAATAACACATACACAGTGATTATAATGATAATAAATAAAATCAAGCATTGGTTCTAAATAGGATTTAGAAATATGAAGAAAGACTAGAATTCTTTTAATAGAAGTTACTGATAAAATTCAGTTATTTCATATTACATTTTCTTTCATCAAATTTAACATTATATTTTCTGATGTGAATGTCATTAAAATCAAAATAGCACTGAAGGGGGAATATTTCCAATATTATTTTTGTTTTTGTGTCCGCTAGATAGGCCCAACTCTCTACACGTAGAAATGAAAACCTCCATTTTTGAACTATGGTTGTTTTTTAAAATAACACTTAAAAGAATCTACCATCCCAAGGCCAGTATAACTTTGGATGGCGAAAGAGAGAGGTGTCATTCCAAAGCTTTTGACTACACTACAATTAATATTGGGTAACAATTACCATCGGAATGTGTGGTGAAAATAGAATTTCAAATTTGCGAATATTAAGAACATTGATTGAAATATGTAATGTATCTTCGGATTCTGTTAATTGTACACTGCGCAACTGGTGTCATTCAAAAGCAAGCATTCTGGTATGTAACTATTATAAGACAACTATTGTTCTTAAATATCCCTTGAATACATATTCACTGAAAACAATTGTTCAAATAACTCTGTCTATTTTATTCATTCTAAAATCTAACAGCACCAAGCTTGAGATCACAATCAGGAGAAAACTACTGGTTTGTGCCCCTAATACCATCTATCATTTGGTCAAGTCTTGTCACTTTCTTGTGTTGTATGTGATAAGTAAATAAATTTGTAATACACCAATGATTGTTTTTTACCTTCCTGCGGATTTAATAGCGACTGATAGTTTTGTTATTTCAGTAGTAACCTTGTCGAGCTGTTTAGAAACTTTGTCAAGTTTTTGTTGAGCAGCCTGCATACGGCCGGTGGTCAATGCATTTATCTTAGCAGTAACTGATGCTACTTCCTTTTCTACTAGCCCTGAATCAGCTGCCGCCTTGTCAAAATCTAGAAAAAAATATTGTTGCAATTAAAACGGTGTCAGTTCTCAGCATAATTATTGCTAGTTTCAAATCTCTTCTAAACACATTTAATTTATTTTCACTTGACGCTCCATTAGTAGAGGGTGGAGGTTACTGATATATTAAATTGCTTTTGCTGCTTTGATTATAGTGCATAGTCTTCCCATTAAAATCAGAAATTGTTCTAAGCTAACGTTTGAAAGAACACTATATCATACACACAGGCTAATCTACAAGAAAGTTTTTCTTTCCTTGAAAGAGTGATAGATTTTTAAAATTTTTACAGATGGATATTATTAACTGATGACTAATATTCATATATTTTGGTCCAGCATAATAAAATCTACATTAATTAATTAATTTTTAACCCTTAAGCTGTTAAGAGAGAATGGGGCGACATTCTATACGTTTCTGTTCCACATGTTGAGCAGTATAGCTCGACATAATCCGTTTTTTATTCTGGCTTTAGGAAAACCCTACTTTGACTAAGCCTTCTTAATCTTCAGACAAATTTGCCAAATCTACAAGATCACTGCAAGTAACATCTCGACAATTTAATTTTTAATAATAAAATAATTCAAATATTATCAAAAAGCCATATAAATAAGGAGGTATACCCCATGGCCATGTTTTAAGTAAGGTCATGGATCTAGAACAGTTTCCAGGTCACAAATTTAGTAATAAATACTACTTTTTGATAAAAATTGTATTATTAACAAAATTGTAAATTAAAACCACAACAGGACTTTTTGAGCTCGATTTAAACAAAAAATGTATTGCATAGATTCTGAATTCTAGTTTGATGGGACTTGAAACTATAACAGTAGGATATAAATATCTCACTAATTAAAAGATAATAACTGAAAATAATCCCAACAGATAACTACACCCAAGAATGTTTTAATAAAAGATTAAAAAGGCTAGGATAAACTAAAATAAAAGTTAGATTAAATCAGATCACTCATAGGTGAATAGAGGAGCGAGGCATGGACTAGATCTTTCCCCCTCTTTACTTAGGATCAGCACTAACTCATCAAGATATTATCTGAGAAATTATAATAGGAGGTATACAAATTTTTAACTACCTTCCTTCAGTCTTTCGACATCATCATTTTTCTTTTCAACAATTTCTGGATCTGATACTGTTTTGGACACAACACTTTCTTGGTTTTGTACTTGGTTTCTCAATGACGGTTCCTGCTGGCTCAGATTCTGCAAATTTTTTCATAATGTTTTTAAAAAATCATGAAAAACTATTACTGAATTACAAATGAAGATAATACAAAAACATGACAATAATGTACATACAGCGTTGGGTTAACTTAAGCTTTGTGATAGAACAAAATTTATTATTAAGAGAAAAGATATTTAGAAAAAATAATTAATGAGGTAAATTGTTGTTTTATAATTTAGAGTAAATATCGGAGAAATGCTACATACTTTAACTTCCATTGACCCTCTGGCCAGGTCCATCTTTGATGTTTTCAGCTGCCTGGAGAGATTACTGGTTTCTTCTTCAAGACGATTCATGTGTTTCTGTAACATCTCTGCTCTTTGCTGTAGCCCCCTAACACGCTCCTCCAGTTTAGCCATAGTACCTGGACTGGTACCATCAGTAGTGACTACAGCAGATCTTCCCATTCTGCCAGTTCTCTTTTCGCGACCACCTCCAGACATTGTACCTTAAATGACAAAAATAATGATGTATATTAACAATCATTAATTGAAGTACAATTGACAATACATAATGTAAATATTGTGATGTTATTTTAAGGAGTAATTTGAAAGGATTATTTTATATAAAATATGAAAAGTTTAATTTCAAACAAGTGAATGTAACAGCTGGGAAGTTTTGTCAGTAATTGGAACAGCTGAGAGAAACAATAGGAATTCAGTTGTTTGTAGATGCTTAAAAGAAAATGAGATGTTGTCAGTTGTTTAAAATTGCATAAGAAGAGAGGTATAGATGATGATGTTGAAGAGCTGGGAGCCATGGAGTAATAAGTGTGATGACGATATTATTCAATTATGAATCAAAGAGAGAACTTTCAATGGTTACGAAATAAAAATAAGAGAGTTAAGTCAAATTTAATTATATGTTTTTGTAAATTATGAGTTATGATAAATGTAGATTATTTATTTAAAAATATTTTAGCAATTACATATATTTTTAGAAAAAAATGATTAAGTTTTCTGGTTCACTCTAAATATTTACGTTACACTGATTTTTACAACTGACCAATTATAATTTATGAACTAAGGCTTGGAATAATATAATATACATTTGACATAAATATTTTTTTTTAAATATTTAGAGACTTAAAATCTCAAGTGGGTTTCTACCCTTGAATTGAAAAATTGAATATGAAATTAATTGTTTAAGTTATATAAATAAATAATTACAGCGTTGTTTTAGTTGGAAGTGTTCTTGCTTTGGTACCATGTTGATTAAATAATTCATTTACAGGGATTAGCTCAAATTCTTAAAAATTATATCTCCTTTATTGTAACTAAAATTTTCATCAAACAATGATCTTGACTGACTCTATCACTGTTTTTTAATAACTGACTGTACACATAACCAACATCGATGTATTACTCACTACTAACTGAATACTGATTATCATAAGTCCAAGCAACATCTGATGCTCCTACATGGCACAACAGTCGTAACCCCTAGCCAAAATAGTCTAGGCCCTAATGCATCTATCTATCTGTCTATTGCCATGGCCTCCTAAAATATTCTAATATCTAACACTCAATATAACATGAGTCAAAATTGCTATCTAATTTACAGAAATATTAATTATTTTTCATGATCCTAAAATATCACAATACAGACATCAATACCGATACAGTAATAATGTTTAATAAATGAGTATAATTATAATCATTGATTGATTAAATAATAAATATCTTACCAGCCAGCTCGATGATTTCACCATTGAGGGTCACTACCCTGTACCTCCGAGCACCATAGGCAACTCTTCTAGCTTGGGTAAGGTCATTGGCCACAAGGCACTCCCGGAAGCAAAAGTAGAACGCAGGTCTCACCCTCGGATCCTCCACTTTTATCAAGTCGAATAAACGTGGCACATTTTCAGGCCTGGTCATCAAAATAACAGTTAAGGGTTTGAGGAAATAGACATTGGTCAAATAACAGAGTACAAAAAAAAAGAAGCTTTTAGTGGACGGAAGCTTTGCATCGGGTTCCAAAAGAAACAATAAGGAATTATAAAAAAAGCTGAAAAATGTTCATTTCTTCAATTGGTCATTCAACCAAACCTCTTTTGGCAGCACGATTACGTGGACTGGGATTTATATGTATTTACATATTTTCTCCAGAGCAAAATATTTGCTGTACCATCAATCAGTTAACATTCTAAGACATTTGGGTAAATTTTTCAATGTTTCAAAAAGAAACAAATAAGAAAACTCAGTTGGCAGTGCAGAGAGTCTGACTTGAGATCGGGTCTAATATCTTGTTTCTTTAGCTAATTAAAAAATAAAACCATTTGTATACAAAAGAAACAATTTGGTTTCTATAAGCATTTCTTCCTTATGATTTTTTATGAAAGCTTATAAATCAACTGATTTAAAAAATACATTATATGGTTCTATATCCAGCCTATTTAAACTTTTTAAAAAAAAAGTGAAGTTTATCTTTAAAATACCAATAATCATTAGCAATATTCTAAGTGGGCAGTTTTGATTGGGCTTTGTAGATTTACACTAGTGATATCAATATCCACTTAATAAACAAAACTCACGTTTTTACATTTTCTTGGAAGGAAGTTCTGCTCACTTGATCTAGGGCCATGAAATTACCTCTACCAACACCTGAGGTCTTCAAAGCATTCACACAAGCCTTTGCTGTGCTCACCGTGTCTACTAAGATGTGATCAAGAAATCCTCCAGCAGTACTCACTGCACAATCATACTTCAGATCTATTCCACCCAAATCACCCTGTAATTACACGAAAAAACAAAACAAAAACATTAGCTAGCTTATGTTTTCAAATAAGAAATACTGATTAATCAATATATACTCTTTATTTTAAACAAAAATTCTCAACAGTCATTCAACCAATCCTCTTTTGGCAGCATGATTACCTGGGCTGGGATTTATATGTATTTACATATTTTCCCAAGAGCAAAATATTTGCTGTACCATCAATCAGTAAACATTCTAAGACATTTGGGTTAATTTTATTTTACATATTTCTTTGGGAGTTATACATACTTTTTTAAAATCAAAATTAATTTGTCACTTTCAATTGAAAGATGAGAATTTCGGAGAAATGATAATCTGCATGTTGTATTATTGGAACAGTTTTATTCATTATATTTGATAATATTCATAATATTATTATGGATTTAATAATGTTGAGTATTATATAGATAATTAACTAAGGATTTTATACTTAGAAAGTTACAATTTTTGAGAAATGATGAACTGGTTTCAGATTCTTGGATAACTAGACTGAGAATTGTTTACTTTTCTAAATTTATAAAATACTTTGCCTTAAAGCTTAAAATTTCTATTGATCTGTCTCCTCAATTCAAGTTTTGATTTCATACAACAAACATGAAAAAGTGGTCGGTGAACAATGCAAAACCTGCTGGCGATAACAAGAGACTTAGAGGACAAGTGTATTCATGAATTTCTTGACGAAACATTTAATAGTGATATGGGAAGTATATATCCCCCGTCCTGTGATAAACCAGTTTTCACCTAATGTTTCCAAGTTGTTCAGCTCACTGGTACATAAATACATAAAGGAAACAAGGAAAGAAAGTCAAAGTTTCAAGAAACTTTCTTAACTGCATCTGCAAGTGTATGCACATCAGGTGAGTCAAATTTTAATATACACACATACTGTGCTTCAGTTAAGACCAATATCCCCTTCTAATAAAATTAACAAAAATCATTTCAATGGTTTCTTGGTAGAAAAATACCTGACCAAACCAATCTAAGGAAAAACTATTTAGAAAGTATTTACATGAAAACTTCCACTAAAAACCGAGATGGTCTCAAAATAGGGTGAATTTGAAAGAACATTATCCTGACCCACGCTTTCCACCTTAAACAGTAGTTAAAAGCTGCGGCAGTTAAAAACTACTTATCATAGATGGATAAACCTACCTTAAGTAATCTTACCTGGCAGACATTTCAGTTATCGCTGTTTGCCACCGCCCACACCATAATGAAATTAGAGAGTCAGAAAATGTTAGTGATTGGTAGTATCACAATTATCAACTGTACCATATAAAAACTGGAGGAGTCACTGAGTCCATTCAATTGAAGATAAAGAAGCGCAGGGGAAAAACTCAGGCTAGAAGAATGTACTTCTAATTTCAGAAGTGAGCCGTGGAAGTGTTACAGAAAATATGGAAGTCAAATTGTCTCCAATGGGAATTGCGGCTTTTGTACAGACTTTTATTACTTTGGCCGACGTGGAACGATGATTCAGCAGTTCAACAATCTAACTTAAGGCCAATAGACGCTGGTTTTTAGTAAAAAATCCCCATAGTTTTATATACTTTTAATAAGTATGAACTACAGCTACAGCTTATATTTGAATAGTAGACAAATTATTAAAGCTTATATTCTGTTTCCTTTCTTTCTTTTTTTACGTGTTTATTCATATCATATTTATTTTGAAAACTTGTTTTAACAGAAGATTTTAAAATATTTGTTGACATTTTGACTACTGCAAATTTACAGTAATTTGCATTTTGCATACATATTTTACATTTTTAGTTACATATTTTATTATATATCATTACGAGCCCAGATAGATTACTAATGCAAAAATTTAAGAAAAATTCTGAGGATTTGGGGAATTATCTAGTACTAGGTACTATCAAATTTGTGGGTTTATATGCCTTCTTAACCCTTACCTTACTTAATAAGGATATTATATTAATTTAAATAGATTATCTGAAATACCTTTACATTTACTATATAGTAGTCTAACTCACTGACTCCTTTTCAACATTGTTTTCTCTTAATAATTTGTCTACTATTCAAAAGAATAATTTGTCTACTATTCAAAAGGACTTATTCATCGGAGACATGCACTAAACACTTACCTCCAGAAAGTCCCCCAAAATGGCGGACAAAACATTAGAAAGAAAAATGGACACTGAAAAAAAATCAACATAAAAGGAACATCATCTGACATACTAAAGAAAAAAAAAAGGTCTCTAAATATTGATTACATTTTTTAAAAAAAATGTTTTTTTTTCAACATTGTTTCCCAATGAGTTGTATAACCTGAGAATGTAATCCACTCACTTAAAACCTGATTAAAATAGCAAAATAGTATAAATATTAACTTGTAGAGAATATAAGAAACAAAAATAAAACTCACAAGTCTTCCGAAAATGCCAGGTATGCGACCATCATCTTTCTGTCTCATTAAGAAATCCAGTACTTTGTTTCGTGTCTGAGACATATTTAGATTATGTTTCTTCTCAACCATCATGGCCTGTTGTTGATGTAATTCCTTCAAAACACGATTTTCTTCTACTCTGATTTCTTGCAGCTCTTTCTGTTTAGTTTTTAGAGTTTCTTCCAGGGTTGGAACACTATTTTGCAGTCTCTCAAGATCCCTAAAAATAATTATATTTATGGGCGATAGAACAGACTGAAAACACTATAACAAAAATTTAAATGAGATTAGGGAATGCTTGATGCATATTTATAAAATGAATAATCTGAATTTTAAGACAGGTGAGTATGGGTTTGAATCATCCATGGGGAAAACATGATGCAAGAAAAAAATAAGATTTCCTTTTGAGAGTAATTGTTCGAGGTGAAAATAAAATAGTCAAGATAGTCAATTAATAATAAAATAACTCTAATTTAGGGTATTGCCAAAACCTATTTATAGCATTATTGTTATAGGAATTAAGCTTTCATTCCTTTACAAGGGACATTTAGAGTCTCTATGTCAAACAAGTGTTACAACAATGTTATTATTATCCTCTAAAGTTCCAAAAAATATTATATATAATTTATCTTTAATTTTATAGCGTAATGAATAGGTACAAACCTATTTATTTCATAATCAATTTTTTCCCCACTTTCCCTACTAAGGGTTACCTGTCGCAGACAGGGTTCCCTCATGGACCTTATACACTGGTAAGTTTATGGGACCATCGAGTATTTCGTAACCTGTGGTGTGCTTATTCCAGTGCAGTTGGGTTTACTGCATTGGCCAACGCACCTTAGTTGTTCTTTTAAACCAGTTTTATTTTATTCTCAGTTCTGTTTTGTTTCCTCAAACTTATAACTGCCCTATTCTTAATCCTACTTACAAAACTTGCCTCATAGTTTGTCTTAATCTGTGTTGTCATATCTTCAACACCTGGTCTCATGGCTGTTGCCCAACACAACTGACAAAGATACCGCAACAAAGGCAAGAACTAATACTTAAGACTACAGAAGAAAGAAGTAAGACCTCGCTTCCTCCTAAATACTGGTATTTATAGACAGCCTCCTCCCACCATAAAAATGGAGTTTTTCGGAGCTGTCATAGGGGTTTTCCTAGGTTTTTTTTTTTCATTCCACCTGTCTTATTATACCTGCCTAGATGGCCAGGGTGCCTAGGCATTTCCTATGCTACCTGCTTTCATTACTAAGAGTTATGGTTTTTCCTGTCCTTTGTTTTCAAACCCTTAACAATACATATTCAATCTAATCAATAGTCGTTTTAAAATAAAACTTTATAAATTTATTTTCTCTATGAATGCTCTGAGATCGGAGGCCAATTTGGCATAGTGAACCATTAGCACAAATGGTTACTAATCCTTTAAAAATGTTAATTTGTTTTTGTTAAAAATTAAAAACAAGAGGAAATTCTGTGCTATTGATATTTTCTTGTTCTTTTGTTGCCTCTTAACTTCTCAACAAAAAGAGCTACAATTTTTGTTTTCATATCGCTTGAAGGGGATAAAACCTATGATATTTCCATTGGCTTACACTGAAATACCATCGGTCACTGTTTATAACATATTTTTATTGAAGCTGGAAGTCATCGCTTTGAATTAAAATATAAAATTAGATTAAACTATCTCCGGCAATGCCAGGTAATCCTGCTAGTTGAAAATATTTTTAGTAAAGTCAAATTACTTAAAACATTCACAAATATAACCCTAAAAAAAAACCATTCTTGTTTTACCACAGAATTAATTATCATGTTACAGCGCGGATTATTTTGAAATCAAATTTGTTTTCTTCATATAATTTCTTAGCTTAATTCATATAATTAAGCCTATTTCACTACACGATAGAAAGCACAACAAAGGCAATACGTTAAAGGATTTCATGGTTATTCTTATAGTATTTTCAATGGTCAACTCAAATATGAAACCATTTTTTCTCCATCACATCTAGGTTATTCAGAAATTGGATTTTAAATTACCAAATTATTATCATTTCAAGTGATAAAACATACTTAAATTTACAGGTGGTTACAAGATATACAAATATTTAATATCATCATATGAGGTTTACTTATGGAGAACACAGATTTCTGTTTGTTGTAGTCCCTGGTTTTTTTAACAAGTAACCAGCAGTAGTCCCTTGATAATAAGTATTTGTATGTTTAGTGCCTCATATATCAAGCTGTTTAAGCATAAATAAGTGCTAATAAATGTAATTTTCAATATAGCAGTTGAATCATTTTCCTAATTTTGTTCAAGTATATGTAACCACTTGAAATGATTAACATTTGTTAAATATAAAACCTAGATTTGATGAAAAAAAAAGTTTCAAATCTGAATTCAGCATTGGCTTTACTATAAGAATACCCACAATATCTGGTCCTGTCAGCAACAACTCATGAGTACCACCGAAAATCTCTGCTTTAAAGAAAAAAAATGTTTCAGATCTGAATTGAGCATTGGCTTTACTATAAGAATACCCACAATATCTGGTCCTGCCAGCAACAACTCATGAGTACCACAGAAAATCTCTGCTTAAAAGAAAAAAAATGTTTCAGATCTGAATTGAGCATGAAAAGTCCTGTAAGATACATTGGAGATAGTATTGCAAAAATTGTGTCGACAAGTGTTATTTACAACAAAGTTATAACTTCTTACCTATTCCCATCATCTAGCTTGGAAACAATACTATCCAAAGTTTCTTTTAGTTTTTGCAACTTTTCTTTCTCTTTTTTCTCATTATTTAAGTATAATGAAAGCTCTGCTTTAGCTAGTTCGTACTGAAATTATAAAACAACAAACATATTATAAAATACAATAGCCATTACTAATATTAATTATCAGTCAAAAGTACAATACCTTTGATCTTGCTTCTTCTTTAATTTTGTTTAAACCAATCAAATTATTATTGAGACCATCTTTCGTCTCTTGGAGTTCTTTTGTTTCTACTTTAATGCTGCCTAAGATTTTTTGCACTTCTGCTTCTTCTTCTTCCCTTTCCTTCCTTAATTTTACTTCACGAACTTTGAGTTCACCTATTTCTTTTTCATTCTTTTCAGGCAGCCTTTCAAGTTCAGCAAGCTGTAATAAATTATTACAATTTTTTTAACTGCGAACAATTTATAATTCTGGTTAAAGTAGCCACGCAGAAGAGCAACATAATCTAAGGGAGTAAAAGTTCCCAAGAAATCGGAACAAGAACTTGTAGTTGAGAGATCATTTCGGCTACACCATTTAGAATTCAATAACATAGCAAGTTACATGTGATAAAAAGATCACCATTAAAACTAAAACAACACCTGGCTGGGACGATATTACTTTGGCCACGGCCAACAACTTTTAAGAAACCATTGTCTTTCGGTGTACAAAGGTTATTTGATATAGAATTCAAATAGTCCTTAATTATGGTCCAGTCGTGGCAACAATCAAAGCCCGACACCTCCAAATGTTATTAAGAAAAGTCAGATTTTGGCTTCATCCTTAACGAAGAAGAAGAATTTATAAGATAAAATTTATGATCTATTCAGTCAGTAGTAATTATATGTTGTAATGTAGAAATAATGATTTTTCACTAGATCATATATGTTTTTTTTTACTATATGTATATATCATGTCTTTTACTTTGTAGGGCTTCCATTTATTTCTTCAAAATTGAGAACCTTATTTATCTATTTCCCCCCCCCCCCGAAATCAGACACCCATTAGTTGGTCTGCACTGGTCTCCGTGAGTCCCTGATTCAAGCTAGAAACAAGAAACTTTATAGTCTCAATTGGCATTGTGAAGAAATGGAAATATAACCATCTACATAAAACCCGAGTAGGTGCCATTAATTAAAATAAATAGTTTCTATAATTTTGAGGAGGATATCAATAGTCTTGATTAGCAATATGAGATTTTTGTTTTGTTTCTACAATTTACAACTACATAAAGGTCACTGATAAATTAATTTAATTAGTAAAATATAAATATTTTTCTGTATTCGTTGGGGCTTATATTAAGTTGTTAAAACTGTAATTGCAATTTTTGTTCAACCCCAGTTTCATATAAAGGGATAACATTTTGCATTAATTAATTAATATAATTCCAATTAAAATAATAGTGAGGTGTTTAATTAACATGTCCCAATTTTCAAAGATCGCTCCCACCTTCTATGGTGCTCTGTATGTGGAGTCATCCTGATCCACCTTGACTGTACTACTCACATCCTTACAGTCTTGGAGCTTGAACCCAAAAATTAATGTTCTTTCAATTCACAACAAAGGCAGGTGAACTATTCTTTGGGTTCAGGAACTGGGTGTTAGCTATATGCACTTGACTCCTACTGTTAATGCTTTTGAAGGAAGTCAAGACTCCACAGTGAGTTACAAAGCCATGTTAAGTAAGTTGGAACAATAAATCAATATTTTGACTTACGTGTATCATTTTGAATAATTATTAAACTACCTTATTTTCTTCTTGTTTCTTGTTTTCCAAAGCTTTTTTTCTCTTTTTATTTTTTTGAGCTATTTCTTCTTTCAGTTGTGTGGCACGTTTTTCAACTTTGTTGAAAGATTCCTTTAATTTCTCCTTTGTTGTTCTCAGACCATCAATCTCTCTGAAATAATGAAAAAAGGAAATAAGACTTTTTTTTTTTCAATGTGGCTTATAAATATAACATGAAGCTAACAAATATACTTTTTTTTTGTGGCAACTTCTTTCTCAGAATCGCCTATTTCCTTTTGAGTAGACTTTATGCTGGCTTTCTTTTCAGTGATTTCAGAAGTTAAACTTTCCTTTTTCTCTTTTAACTTTATACATTCACCTAGGTGATGAAACCTGGAAAAAAAAAACCCATTATATTTATTTAAAGATTTTCTCAAATAAGCGACTATTCTATCCCTAATTTACGCAGTAAAAATGGAAGTGAACTACAGATTTTTATGTTTTAACAAAAAGCAACAATAACATTCATGCTCAACGACCCAAAACTTCCCACAGTTCAGGACTTTTCCGTTCACAAACAGAAAATCATTTCAATAAAACAATAGCTTCAGAAAATCCACTAATTCAGGATGGGAGATAAGCATTCTAATTTAAATTGTAACTATTTCTATTATATTGAAAACAGTCCTAAACAGATTGTAAATGAGGTTTTTTCTTTTTGATTGAGCAGGTTTTTATTTTAGTTTTCATACTATAGTAAAACCTCTACCAACTGACACTCCTAACCCACTTCAAATTAACGAACACTCCCCATTACTGGACAATTTTTTCACACCAAAATTTTAATATAATTTTTAATGCATCATGTTCATAATGTCAATCAAATTTGTAAATAAAACTCTAAAAGACAGAGACCATGACTTTATTCCGTTCCCCTTTCTGGGAATAATTAGTTTTGTCTGGTCTAAAAAAGCAGGAATATCTGTGTTTACATTCTAAAAAAGTTTTTCCACGTAAATACTTTTATTCTCAACCCTATTTAGTTCTCTTCTAATCATTGTGGTTAGGTGATGAAAATGCCTCCCTCAAGTAAGTCTCACGATAGAACAAAATATACATTTGATAAATGTTTATGGCCATGAAATGTTAGATGTATGTTCGTTAGCGGAAAGACGATATCGGTAAAACGCAAATTTTGGAAACTCTCAATAATCAAGCTGTGCTTTGGAGCAAAAAAAAAAAAAGTGTTAAAAACAAGAAAACTACTGACATTGACGATATCATTCTAGTGGGGTTCGTGCGAGGGCAACCAACATACCTATTACAGGACCTCTCATTCAGGAAAAAGATAGTGAAGTTGCAAACCAAATTAAACTTAATTCAGAGCATCAAACGAATGATCGGAAATATTCAGGACCCGGGAATAACATAAAATTTAAATTTATTGATGTTGAAGCAGGGAGCTGTCGTGGTTGAGCGGATTGAAAAATTATGCTGATAAAGACACTTATAATTGTGATGAAACTGGTCTCTTTTTCCATACATTACCCAACACAACTATGACCAGGGCAGTTTTGAATGATTAGCTAATGAAATTAGATTAAAAAAAAATAATACAAAAACAGAAAATATTTGTTATTTTTAGATAATGCATCATCCCATCGAAGATAGTGGTAAAAAAATCTTTTTCCTAATGAACACCAGTTAAAGAAGTTTACACTGATAGACTTTTTACAAGAATTTATTCAAAAAGTACAATGAGGTAGTAACGGTTAGTAAAAACTGTCTTACCTCTAAGTGGGAAGAGAGAGTGTGACTGAGTGGAAATCTGGAGGAGCTTATATAGGGAGAAATGGAACAGTGCTACTTCAGCGGGCGTGGCAAATTAGTTGAAATATTGCCTCACCCGGCGGTCGTCATCTGGGCCATTGCTTGGAGAGGGACGATTTATTGTTTCCATAACATGGCCTGATAAATTAGGGTTGTCTCATCTGGGTAGGTGTCCTGCAGTGCCAGCAGGCTAGCGTTGGCATTTCATAATTCACCAATGGAAAATACTTTAAAGCTCATTACCAATCAAAGGTTTTGAAACACCCCTGTTAGTTAAATAGAAGACGCTTCTGCATTTTTTTCACCTGTCAAAATCAATTACGGTTCTCAAGGTTATTTTTTTTAGTATGTCTTCGGATACAAAAGAAGATACACTGTCAACTGTGAGAAACTATTTTAAAAAGGCAGGATTCAAAAGAAACAAATCCGTAATTCCTACAATAGTTGACAAAGAGCCAATAAGAGAACTAAACAGCTTGTTGCAAACAATAGGAGAAACTAACTAGATATTGGAGAGATCCCTATACGTACTTCATTTAATAAGCTTCGAGCCCTGGCCCTGGCAGTATTTTTATTCTTTGGCTAATAATTATTAATAAGAATACATCAGAATTTAATTCTACACACATAATTGACAAAATAGAATAGACGTAAATCTCTGAATAAAACAATGTACAGGGAAACTTGTGTAATAACTTTACATAGAGTGTGCTGATATTACAAAAGTAACCCTGGGCAAGGCAGGCCAGGCTTTGCGGCTAGGTCACACCTTAAGTAAGTAATAAAGTATTGTATTTTTTTTTTTAATTTTTAAAACTAAAGTTAGTCAGCGAGTAAAGGGGTTATTTATTAACTTAAACTAAAAAAAATTACTTTTTGCAATGTTGGAGCTGGTTTTGCAATTTCACCTTTCCGTTACTAAGGTTTACATATTTCAAAGCACTTTCCATAGGAGCTCTAAATGCTTCTTTATCTTTTTCAGCGAGTTTTACTTGGTTGAATTTTACTTGTCTTTCTTCACATAGAGCGAGCACTTTGGCATCAAGTTTTTCTAATGGTTTCTAAACACAACAAAAAAGTAAATAACAATATATACAGATTCAGATCATATACCAAATAATAATAATGTTTTGGCTTGGGAAGGCTACCAACCCTTCACAGCAAGACAGCCAAAAATTAATAAAATTCATCACATATAATTAATTACCTTTAGCCTAGATGTACCAATAATATCCTCCAAATATTCCAGCATTCCTGACTCATGTTCATTTGGCCCTTTAGGTTTCATCATAGCGATCTGCTCTACTTCTCCCTAAAGATAATAATTTGATATTTATAACTTGCAAAAAAAAAAAAAAAGGGGTAAACTAACTGTTACTTGTTCATGATACGGCAAGTGTGTATATTCTGACCCACACACTATGTAATGTCCAGGACAATAGACCTTTTCAGTCCCAGAGATTGAGATTATTAAGAACACTTGCAAACTGTCAACAGCAATATATCATCAATGACGTAATAGAATGTCCTTTCAAATTATAAGATGTTATAAATGGTTGAAATTTTCTAATAAAAAACCATATTACACTTTTCTGCTTCTGGGCCACCATACTGTCTGGACAATTATGTTTTCTAGATTATTTTTTTTTTCTATAAACTTAAAACTGACATTTCTGTGGTTCTTCTAGAACCAGTACTGGAGATCCAGTGACTTCTACAGACTTGTCCATCAACAGTGAGTTATTTAAAATTGTTATTTCCAATAGCTTCTCCGCCCATATTGCGTCTCTGAATCAACAAGGGGGATAGAGAATGACAAACTCCCTGAAAATCAAACTTGGCCACAAAAAGTAAGCCTTTGCTAGCAGTACTTTCTCAGGATCCAGAACACAGACTTGCTGCCATCTATCAACAGAAAGCCATCTTGCCACCCAACATAACTTCTTTATTACAGAATATAACACATACCAGACTCGACCGGTCATCTGGCAGAGCTCATGTTCTACCATCCACACTTTCATGATCCCTCCTCTACTCAAGTGTCTATACCCCTGCTTTCTATTGCAAAGAAGTAGCCACAGTCATCAACAAACTCCCTGCCCATAAAACTCCTAGATTTGACATTAACACTCCGCCATCATTTTTTAAAGAAATTAGTTTTGTTCTTCACTTTCATTTATAACTCAGTCCTCAGAACCATTTATTTTCATCTTTATCTGAAAATATACTTAAATCAAAGTGATCCACAAAAAACAGAAACCTCTACACTCACCTTCATCTTACTTAAATTCATTCCTTTATAAAAGCAAGGACCAGCATAGACTATGATAAATTAAATTTTCAGCTACTACCAATATAACATTTTTTTTATTTTATTAAAAATAATTCAATTATTTTTACCTGAAGAATTAGGAATCTATTATGCTTCAAATCAATCCCATGTTTACCAAGAAGGGCTGCAACTTCTTTAAATTGCACCCTTTTACCATTTATAGCATAATAAGATGAGTTATCATAGCAAGCTGTTCGAGAAATAAATATTTCTGTACCTTTAATAATATCAAACAATTCTCCTCCCTGAAAAAATCCCAACACAAATATGAGTTATGAAATTAATAAATAAGATTGACAATGAGAAATCCTGAATAGATTTTAAAAGTTGGCGATAGATAATAGATTAGCTAATTTATTTTTAAAAACATTTAATCTTACTTTGTCTTGAACTTGAACAAAATGAACTTCAACTGTAGCACTTCTAATATCCTGGTGATTTTCAGACTTATGAAGCAAAACTGATATCTTCTTTGAACGAATCTTAGTAGCTCTATATCCAAACACAAACAGCATGGCATCGATAACATTGCTTTTACCACTTCCATTAGGACCAATGATGCTGGTGAAACTCTGAAAGATTCATATACTGTAATGCGAGTTAAAAATGAATTTTAAATTGGTAAAGATGAACTGCTCTTAATGCTTGTGATGTTATTAACAATCATATATGTTACATACATGCAGGGGTTCTGCTAAGGATGACAGAACTTAGGCCCGGCCCAAGGATGCAACCGAAAATAATTGAAAAGCATTAAATCAAATTTCATGTTCTTTATACAATTCATATTGTAATATACATCCTATAAATTCACGCAATGAATTTGAAAAATATATTCAAAGCACATTTGGGAGTTGTCATTTACTGATTAAAGGCGATTGGTTGGACACTGATAGTGTACCGCAATTAAGGGACAATTTCTCTATCAGCTAACAATCAGCCTGACTTGTCAAATTTTCAACAATGCCATTCATCACTACTTTTGAACAAAAACAAAAGTCTTTTTGAGTATGTAATCAAACATGTCGGTAGACTACAAATATACGGCTTTAAATGTTATAAAGTGTGAATGTACATGATATTAATGAGAACTATGACCAATAGAGACATATTTCCGCTCTTGCCCAAGTATAATCGGCACAAGTCAGTACCAAACTGTAGTTTACATAAAGCATCTCAACTGTGTCTTATCCAAAAGCACTGCAAACCTAGGATGTACAAAACAGGCCACCTTAATAAACTATTAACCTTCACTGATGAGTTGTTGATACCGAGTAGTTGAGTAGACCTGTGTCACCTGTCACTATTTGGTCAAAACAATTAGAAATAGTGATTTGCCAAATATATATTTGTCTCATAAGATAAATATGTATATATCTAGAAAAGTGTAGATGTATTATTCTGTACATTGTTTAATTTGTGTCAGATAACATTTCCATGAAGTGCTAATGATTTATGTCATTAGAATTATGTACTACATTAGTACATGATTAAATAAGAACCATGTATCAAATCAGATCCTAACCCATGGGCAAATGTTAATACCTTATATTCTAAATAAAATTCAGATATTATACTCACTTTGTGAAAAGGCCCTAAGGTTTGGTGGCCAGCATAGCTTTTAAAATTGACATTAACAATTTTTGTAATTATCAATCTAGGGGCACCATGTTCTTCAGCAATACAAACATCTTGTACTGGTGGTGGAGGAAAATATATTCCAGCAACCCGACTACCTCCTTCTAGATCACAATCAGAATCTTCTGAATCAGATACTGCTGGAGGTTCTTCAGGTTTATCACCCTTAGCTACTTTTTCATTTGACTTCCTTGGACGCTTCTTCTTCTTGTCATTCCTTTAGCAATATTAGAGTAGTCAACATAATTTGAACAATGTTATAGAAAAATAATAAAAACAGAGGATAAGCATAAAGTTACTTACATGGTTGCACTAAAATGTATTATTAAAAGTTGACAGAGAGATAATATATTCAATTATAACAATAATTTCGTTTAATAAAAACCGTTAACACCGACACTAAACAAACTTCAGACGCTCCACTCTATCAGTTAGCTTCGAGCGCCACTCAGCAACGGATCAAACCTAATATCGTTTTAAAAACATTTAAAACTTATTTTAAAACATCACTGTCTCAATAATCTGTGGTAGAACGCATAATATAATATACGCATAGTATAAATAATTAATTTACTAAAAATTAAATTCTAGGAAAATACTAAGAATTAGTTAGTATTGATTGAAACATGTATATTCTTTATTACAAAAATGATCGACATATTACTATTTAATAGCAAAAAAACATATTCTTTATACATATCATAAGTGAAAAAAACCTACTTACCTGATTTAAAATATTTAAACTCCAAAAAATATAATATATAAAATTACCCAGTTGTACACAACAAAAGAGGTGGGGGGGGGGTATTTCATGACGTTTCTGAATCATTTGATAACTTACATATTTAGCATCAATATCTATTTTGTTTATTTACTTATTATAATATTATTAGATTATAACAGAGGTATGTGGCAATATCATTGCCTAGTGTGGCCAAGGTTTTAGTGGTACCAGAATAGCATTGCCTTTAATAAATCTTAAAATATGGGGGCTGTGTTTTTTTTTATTATTTTAGGAGTCTGCTTTGAAATTTACGGATTGGTAAGTGTTTTATGTTGAGCTGTGTCCTATTTTTCTATGCACAGATAGCAGTTTTAATGAAAACGGTATATCAATGGACAGTTAACTCATTGCCCGAAATTTATGAAAAAATATTTTTTTGTACCCAGAAACATAAGATTTGTATTTTTTACTAACCCTCCCAATATCCTTTATTGCAGAAGAAACTCCGAATCAGGCGCAACGCAAAACCAAACTTTTAGAAGGCAAATTAGAATTAGAAAAATAAAAAATATAAATCTCAAACAACAGAGGCTGATGGCAGTATTTTCGGAAAAATTCCATTAAATTTCCATTAAAAATGGATTTTTACAGAAAAAATAGATAAAATTTAATCAGTGTAAATATTTTTAATTTTTGATCCATTTGTCACACTTTTTCTTTAAAAAACGTTCCCCCGCTTTTGTGATTATAGAAACGTATGGTAGGTACCCTCTGAACCCAAACCAGTTTTAAATATAATAAATAGATTCATTGTAATCAGGTTGCTTACCTGCCTTCTTCTTATTAAAACCACCCTCGGGAAAAATCTTCGTACACTCCTCAGTGGCCTGTCAAGGTGTGTACTTAGTGGTACTAGTCAGGGCCTAAGAACTTCCCTTTTACTTGACGATCGATCCTATCTACAGGTTAACGGGATTTGTATTATATTTTTCTGTAGATCTAATGATCTACTTGGTACTTTGCATACTGGCGACATTTGATACAGTATATTGCCAACATATCAGTCAAGGTTTGCAACAGATGCTCGTTGTGGATGTTTAGGAGGATCAAGTAATGATGTATGCACTGTGATCGGCAAAAGTCAGTCACCACCTTAAGGAAAAGAGCCATCTTTCACATCTGGGTTATATGCTAAATTTTGTTTTCTCCATGGAATGGGAGCTGATAATTTCGAATGTTCCATTCTGGCCTAGATTAACTGAGAATAATGTGTTAGCTGGGCTTGGCTAAAGTTCTAGGGGGCAATTGTTATGTTTGTCAAACCATATGGAACATTGCAGTAATGTTTTGCCCCTATAAACATGGTTTAATGCTCGGGCACTGACAATACTACCAGCTATCTCATTTTCTGTTATTCCCTCGTCCTCTGGCGCCCACATTAACTTTATATTGCCCTTTTTTTTATCATATAATTTAGCACTCAATAACATGCCCAGACTAGTTCAAAAGAAACGATATGAGACATTTTAAAGCAGCTTCACTGACAGAAACGTCTCTCTCTTTGCAAATCCTTTTGTTTTCACGAGCAGTGATTTCTATGGCTTAAACTTTGCCTTGGGAAAGCAAGGAATCTAGAGGCTCAGGTACATATTTTTTATAACTGTATTTTTTCATAAATTGTCAACAGAAATTAGTCCATACAGATTAATTAGGGTATAAGACTCATGAACAACCTGACAAAGTCACATATATTGTTGGGCAGAGAGGTGATTAGGGTGTGGGCATTTAGCGCGTTAAGAATGCTCAAATGGTCAGCTATGTTGCCTGAATTCATTGGATTTAGTTGTTACCCACTTTGATTGAATTTTAAGTGCCACTCTTCGTCTCTGTTTGATGCGGCAAACCTGTATACTGACTTGAAATGATCGCGATTGCTCGTAAGTGGGACCATTCCCTGCCACACTATACGATCGTAAAAGTCCAGAAAAGCTTGGCTGGTCCGACTAAATGTTTAGTATCTCGATAGTGCTGACCCTCCTACAAATTAGTACCAAGTGCGTCACAGAGATTTAGCCAAAATCCGACATTGGGTGGATTTGCATTTTTTGGCAAGGTAATTTTCCCTTATTTACGGTGCACTATCAATCTTCAGCGAATTTGGCTATGATCATTGCAAGCCTAGTGCCTATCTTGAAGCGGCTTCTATACGGCTTAGGCACAAATGCATGCAAGCATTTGCAGATTTCTAAGATTGGTTCCGGTCCTTATTTCATTCATTTACTTAAGAAAGGGAGGTGTTTTAATCATAACGGTTGTTGGTACCCTCTATTCCTTCTTAATTCACTTAATATTAGTTAAAACTCTATTATCTAATTTCCAATATGGTATTTAAGTATTTGTCATTACCAATGATGAATTTCTCATTTCATTTTATTCATATTATTATTATTATTATTTTGTTCCGGCATTTGTGCACTGCGGCCTCAGTGAGACCTATTGTGCGCCGTCCATGTCCCTGTCCTATATATGTGACAGGCCCACGGCCTTTGCAAATCTGAGGATACTGAGTGGATCGATCAGTTCACATAGTTTGGGGTCTACAATGCGATCACTACCAAAGTGAAGGTATCGCCTTCTAGCTAGGTTATCACAGTCACATATTATGTGACGTGCCGTTTCTCCCTCTTTCTTGCAGAATCTGCAGATTGGTGATCCCACTATACCCAAATTAAAGAGGTGTTTGTTTAACCGACAGTGACCTGTATAGAGTCCTGTCACACTTTTGAGTGTCCACCTGTCCATTGATAGAAGTACTGAGCTTCTTTTCTTACAGGGTCCATCAAGAAACAGTTTCGAGTGTTCCTGTTTCTTAGTTTCTCTCCAAGAGAGTCTTGCCCTGTCCTCTAAAGCTAATTTTATACGCCTTTTAGCGTAGCTGAGGCTGATACCACATATGGGTTCAGGTGCAAGAGGTGTCTGTTCTGAGCTCACCCTTGCAAGGCCATCTGCCTTTTCATTGCCTGTGATGCCTGTGTGTCCTGGCACCCAGTCGATTCTAACCTTATTGGCTAGCGAGAGTGTGTTTAGGTTGTTTTTACACTCCTCAACCAAATAAGATCTGGTCGTATAGCTTCTCAGGGCGCCAATGGCTGCCTGGCTATCCGTGAAAATTGTGATCAGTCTGTTTCTTACACCCTCCCCAATTAAGGTTTGGGTACAGACATTGATCGCCATCACTTCGGCCTGAAAGACCGAGGTGTGTCTACCTAAAGGAATAGAAATCCCAGATTCTGGTTTATCTTTCCTCCATATGCCGGCCCCTGATCCGTTTTCTGTTAGTGAGCAGTCTGTATAGCAATTAATCCCATTACACAGTTTATGTGGTTTGGTCTTTGTGTTCACCGCACAGTACAAGACGTCTGTGTGTTTCTTAACTTGTAGGTCAGAGTGCATTGACAGCACCTCGTCCTCATCAATTCTTCTGAACAAGTTCCCATGCCCCATGTGAGTCATGACTTTGGATCTTGTTCCTGATTTCGCAAGTCTGTAAGCCACGTTCAAGGCTTGCGCTTCTACTTCTATGTGCAGTGGATTCAAGTTCAATAAGACTTCCATTGCAGCAGTAGGAGTTGTACTCATGGCACCAGTAATCATGAGACATGAAAGCCTCTGTAATTTGCCAAGCAAAGTTCTATTTTTACTAATGCTACCTCTGTGCCACCACACCATAGAGGCATAGAGCACCATTGGTCTCACTGCTGCGGTATATAGCCAGAATAACATTCTGGGTTGTAGTCCCCAGGTCCTACCCACAGCCCTTTTACATGCATAGAGGCATCGTAGTGCCTTCATAGTAGTATTCCTGATGTGTTTAGACCAGTCCAATATACTATCCAGAGTAACCCCTAGATGCTTTACCTCACTACAAATGCTTACCTGTGTCCCCCCTATATAGGGTGGTCTAACTATAGCATTTCTTTTGTTAGTGAAGATACAGAGATTTATCTTCTGGAGATTGATTCCTAAACCATTCTTTTCACACCAATCCCTCAAAAGATCCATCGATGCGGAAAGCAACTCAGAAATGGTTTCTGAGAACTTGCCCCCTATGAGCACAGCAATGTCATCAGCATATCCCTGTGCGTAGAACCCTGCAGAGTCTAGGTTTGTTAACAATGAGTCAACAACCAAACACCACAGTAATGGAGATAACACCCCTCCCTGTGGACATCCTCCCACTGGCTTCATCCACAGTTTGGTTTGTCCCAATTGTGATTGTAAAATCCTATTCTCTAGCATGGTGTTTATCCAGCTAGAGGCTAAGGAACTAATCCCCTTTCTTTCTAAGGCTATCTATTTTATTCATAAATAGATGTAACCGAAAGTAATAGTGGTGAGGACAAATATACGGAATACTCACACTTATATTAATTAATTAATTTATAAATCATAATTGTACCAAAATGAAAGAAGAGGGGGGCATTGGTTTCAATTTTTTTTCTAGAATGGTTTAAATACCACGAAAGAAAATATGAAAATCTCTAAATGATCACGGAATAATGAAACTAAATCATTTATTTCGTTAATAATGTGGGATTTTGGGCCGTACCCAAACTGATAGGAACTACAGTTAACTGAAGATGGCTGCTGGTTAGTTGTGTTGACATTTGGGTCGGTTATTTAGTTCAGTTAGTTTGATGTTTCTGTTTAATAACACATTTTGTTTTCTGGGCAATCATGGTTTATATATGTTGTTTGTAAGTTTCCTTATGCCTTCATGCTGTTATCTTAGATCAGATAGTTTATTTTTGTGTTTAATGATATAAATTATCAATCATTTATCAGTTTTGTGTTCCTGCAGGTCTTGCCAGAAAGAGTTAGGTGACAATCATGCAATTTGAAAATGTAGATTTCTTCAGTATTTGGATAACTTCGTCATTAATCCTTATTTGTTTTACTATTCTTATACTTTCATGTGTTTGTGGCTGTCGCAAGAAGATTCCAAAGTATGTTAAATTTGTTGATTTGTTTTTTAAACTATATTTTTTTATTAATGCATGCTTCAGCTGCTTAAACCTTTTGTTCTTTTTTTCGTTATAACTAGGAATGAATTACTGGGACTTGCGGGATTAGTAAAAATAACCAATCCTGATGAGAATGTCAACTTTAACACCTTACCTAATATTCAGTTAAATTCTGTAGAAGTGTTTGCTGATGATGAACTAAAAACCGAGAACTATGACCTGAACAAAAGGTGCTTTTCTTTGTTTTTGTTTTTTAATTTGCTTTTTTATGTTATTGTACATAACAAGTTTTTGCTTAATTACCCTAGATATAATTGTGTTTCTTGTCTAATCATTTGTTGCAATAATCTTAATGTGTTTTAAACTTGTCTCGGTGATACGCATGTTATCAATGAAATTTGAAACAGTAGCCATAGTACATTACCTAATATTTTTTTCTGATAATTCCTCATTAGAGGTAGCAACGCTGTAGCTACAGCTACAAGGAGTCTGCCGGACCTTCCAGTTGACTCGGGTGAGGCATCTGAAAAGCTATGGTCCAATACAGAAAATAATGCAGATACTAATTCTGATCTCTATGCTACTGTTGAAGGTTACTATTTCTTAATAGTATTATTTTATACCTAGTAATATGACTTATTTGTAATTTTATTGCAATTAACTCATCCTTACAATTGAGTGGATGTACTGTAAATTATAACAGATTGAATGAGATATATTGACAAGTGTAGGAGGGATAAAAGTAATCATAGAAAGTATGTTAATGGTTCTTAATATTTGTATGTTCTAAGTAAGATGGAAACCAAATTGAAGATAATTGTTACACTATTTTTATCATCTCTCTTAATTTTCTTGTCAGGACCACTGATTAGAAATATATAGTATGTCGAAATGTCCATAAATAAATTTCATGGAAATATAATGTCTTATTATCAGCTTGAGCCAAAATCCTTACAAATGCCTCTGCTCAAATCTATATTAACTCCCAACATTCATTAATTTTTTTAAATGGATTTTTCAATTTGTATCAACTTTAATCAAGTTGTCTTTAGGTGTCAATAGTATATCAATAGCAAACATTCAAAGAGCTTCTAGGTGTTGTCTTTTAGTGATGAAAGAGTTTTTGTGTAAGTCGTATTAGTAATCAAAGGGCCAGGAAGGTAGAGTGAGGTAAATTAACATTGTTATTTATATATTGGCTCACTGGATCCTTTAATAAACTTATGACTTTGACTTTGATAATACCTAACATCGTTAATTTTATTTTTTATTGAGATGAGTCACTCTTAAAACTTTCTTGAGACAGTCTTGATAAAAATACATAGCCTAGCTCTTTATCTCAATGATAAATGAGGGCTGGCTTATATCCTATATAGATTTATAAAACATATTTGTAAAAAATAACAGTTATGTGTTTTTTTTATCAAAAATTATGTACTAAAATTATCTTTATTATGGGGATATAAGATATAAGGATACGGTGATAAAGATTAAGTCGGGTTGGATTGCATCAGGTGGATATGATTCCCCCTTGATGATAAAATTATTCCCCACTGGCGGCTGCTAGGTCCCTGAAGTATATTGATCATTGCCATGGTTGTGAAGACTATCTTAACTGTTACTACACCCTGTAAAACTTTAAATGTATTATGACTATTTTTACCCTTCTTATTTACTTCTTTTGAATTTTTGGTGGTCAGATGCTAATCGTAAGAAAAGGATTTTGACCAGTGGCCTTACTGTCGACAGCAGTTACACTCCAAGCCAAACTGATGACAGCCTTTCTCCTTATGCCAGGCTTAAGGGCGACCATTCGTATGATCAGCTACAGCAAAGTAATTTATTAGAAACAACAGTAATTAAAATTTTTTTGTATTGATCTTGTCTTACTAATCATTATGTTAATTAGATGAACATCCGTACGCTCAAGTACGGAATGGAGGACCAGTAGCGAGCACATCACAAGATGCTACTGTGAATTCATCAGTTCCTAGGTATGTAATTAAAGTTGTGTTATTTGCAAACTAATTTCAAGACAAACTATTTTTTTTTAAAGAAAATAATTCTAGTAATTATTAGTTAAAAATAAGATTTTTAAAATAAAAAAAATACCTTTGACATTTCAACCCTTTTATTAACTTCATTATATTCACTAGGAGCCTGCAGTTTTTAGGAACAAATCGCTATGTAAAATTATTACAATTATTGTTTCCTTCAAGCCACTAAGGGAGAGAAAAAAAAAAAAAAGCAACATTTATTGAGAAAATAAATGTGCAATATTTCTGTTTATATTTATATATTATAGTGTATTTGTTGCTTACAAAGATAATTTAAAAAAAAAAAAAAAAGGTAAAAATGATTGATGAGTACTTTTTAATATTTGTAATATCTTTCGTAATATTTGTAAGTATTGAAATTCAATTATGAGGCAAAAACAACTGTTTAAACAATGTGTGATGAAAATATTTTTAGTAAGGGTGGGTAGTTTTATATTTATAATTATATCATCAAACAAATTTTGAGATATTGAGATGATTTCTAGAGCATTCCGATGTAGTTAGTCACTTATTGTTTACACAAATGACTCACTGTTTTGACTCAACACTTCAGGAAACTAATTATAGGTGACATGGTGATATATTGCAAGTATGATTTGTTTATTCAATGGAAATTAAAAAATAAGGACCTTATTCATATATTTTTTTTTCTGAGCTTAATATTGTCATCTTGCATAGAAGTTATGTTAAATCATATTTATTTTAGGTATTAGAACATATTTCACACATTGTCGTATCTTTTATAATTTTGTTTACTATTCAATTATCAACTTTTTTATTACTTTCAAAAGATTTTTATTTAAAATCACAATAAAGAAAGTATGTATTTTTTCGTATCTTTTAGACTTTTACGATTGGTTAAGTATGAATATAACAGTCTAATTACATTATCACTGATGTGTAATATAAGAAAAATATTAATAATGATACTGAATTATATTTTCTTAAGAGTATTTGCACCGGTGTAGGTTGAACCTTAATAATTAAATATTTCAACTTCTGTCTGCCCACGGTTTTTTATTTCCAAAAATACTTGCAATTTCGATGACTTAAACCATTATTCTTAGGTGCTTAGAAGAGATGCTACCTCCATGGCTGCAATCTTGTAACTCCAGTTGAAAAGGGAATCGCTAGGTGGCAGCCGTGGTGGTAAAATTTCCTCTAAGCACCTGAAGATGATGGTTTAAGCCATCAAAAGTGCTAATATTTCAAGAAATAAAAACTGTAGATAGACAGACGTCGTTATTTAATTAATACTGAATTAAAACATAAAAATGAATTCAAAAGTAAATGCTTGGCTCTTCTTTTAGTATTTCTCAGTATCATTGTTTTCAGAATAAGTAATTATATTTTTAAAAAATCTTTAGGTTTAAGTATGACAAATTGCTGCATTGTGGAAAGTTAGTCAAGTCAGTTGGTAGCTAAAAACCAGAAAACTAAATGCCAGTTAAAATGGCATGAACGTGCTAAGCACTATGCCCTATAATATAGTTAAAGTTATAGCCTTATTGCTACAATAATAGTATCACCCGTTGCAGAGAGGGTTGTATCATACAAGTAGCATAATAACAAAGACATGTACATTTATATTATATTAAAACAGGAAAAAAACTAAACAAATGTACAATGATCAGCCCAGAATGTGCTGGAGTGACTCGAATCCTGTTTTAGTCTCTAACATAAGGTATTGAGTGGCTCATTAATGAGTCTTCTCTACTCAGAAGTCCAATTATTCATTTTCTTTCAGTCCATGTTTCGTGGCTGCACCATCTTGATTTCTTTATTACAATTGTAAGGGAAGTGGCTGTATTTATCAGAACCGCAAACCTTCTTCAAACCTGATAAGGGCTGATTCCTCCTTCCTTTTCTTTATTATGTAGGCCGCTATTAATTTCTATAAATTTATTAATCTAAAAATATTATTATGTTCAAATCAAAAAGAAACGAGGAAACCAGTAAAAACAAAATAAATTAATCTTACCGAATTTTATTGGTGCAGACTTCAACATATTTGTACAAAATTAATAATGAAATAAAATGTTGATTTTTTCTGTACATATTAAATAAAACCTAGTTATTTTTTTTTTCACTATTGTTCAATGTAAAAATGTCTTAAACCAAAACATGAAGAAAAAAATTATTGAAAACTAAAAATTATTATTCTTTTCTTATTGTTAACAAAATTAATAAAACCTTTAATTTGTATTACTAAGTACAAATTATGCAATCAGAGAAGTATCTTAAATTAAAAAATGACTACCATCACTATCATTAATTTTGGTGTAAACATCATAAATTTCTTGTAAATGCTCGTTTCGAGTCAATAATTCTGTTCTAGTGTAAAGGGCGGGTGGAGCATTAATCCAAAACATTACACAATATTGTTTCTTTTGTCTTTAGTTTTCTTAAGGTTCAATCATGTAAAAGATTAAATTTGTACGATAAAACTAGAGTGATTTCTTATTAATCCCTTTAGTCCAATAGTAGAAATTATATGAATTTTAAGAACTTAAGATGAGGTCTGTTTGCTTTGGTCGTCAATGAAGTTCAAATGAGGTCGAATCTTAAGTCCTGAACGGGTGGCTGGGCCCGGTGTTGAATCCAAGTTGTAGGCGAATCACCGTTAGTAGCCACTTCGTCGTAATATTGTTAAGAGGTTTTCTTGGAGGTTTGAAAGTCGATAAAACACTCCATTGAGTGAAAATAATAATAATTACATTCAAGTTTAATGTTATTTGGATTACGGACAATTACTTGGTTTATATTATCGCTTAGATCGATTCCGAATTAATCAGTACACGTCCAGTTGTTGCCAAAGACAGTTCTATTCTAACAAACCCTTCGTCCAGTTATAACTTGTTTAACTTCAATCGAACAATTTAAAAACATAATCAAATCAAATTAAATCTTATTAGTTATATGTTTGAGTTTATTACTTCAACAAAATTCATTCTTGCTCCAACAACAATTTTCAACAATATGTATGTCTTTCTTCCCTCTCCTATTATCCTTTCTCATAGTGAATACTAAAAATCAATTCTTAGTGTTATAAAAAAGTCATCTAAAATGCTTAATTCTTCACTTATTTTATGCCAAAGCCTTCTTTATGATTAAACCTCTGCATGTTGATATTAAATAATGTTTCATATATCTCAAAATAATGTAGAATTTTACAAATGATACATTATCAATTATTTTATTTTTTAATTACAAAAAACAAGGTTAACATATTATCTGCTTCATGTTTTACCTTCATGTTTTATGTTTACTGTCATGAAGAGGAAAACTTGTAAAGTTGTTGTATTTAACACTTTTGCTTGTTTCAGGAACTCTGAAAGAGAAAGGGAAGAAGGAAGCAGAAGTAATACCCCATCAGTTGGGGAACCTTCTGTAGTTGATGAGATACCAGCGGCATCGGCGATTGCTGGCTCAGTTCCCGCTAACCATGACCTTCCTTACATGACTCCACCAATTCCTCAACAACATTTCTCTGGTGACTCACAAGATTCTGGAAGTAAGTTTTTAATATTTATATTAACTTTTTGCCCTTAGATTTCCAAGCAATGACACTATTTTTATTGTGCCCATTATCAAGTTTAAATTCACTACCTAACTTATTAAAGAATTTTTAAAATGTGTTCAGCAGCTCCTGAACTTATCTTGTACAAGCAAAGCAACGTGGCCAGGGTATTTATTTATCTTAATCTTCAATTATACTGGAAAATAAATTAATTCTATCTATTATGCAGAATCAAAGTCATTTTATTTACAGGTTACTGGAATACTTCACAAATTCAATATAATATTAATTTAACTCAAAACTTGACCGTAAACAACATTTGTAGTTGACCTCCAGGAGTAAGATTAAATAAATTCTTGTTTGAACTTTCACTTGAGTAAGCAACCTACATTCGTTCATGGGAGAAACATCTCTTAGATCTCTGTGCATTCTATTTGACTAAACTTGGGTTTAAATGTCATCAAGACTGTCACCAATCAGCTCAGCGACCCCAAAAACTATGGATTTGTCACCAATTTCGGTCATTTTAGATTTTATTTTTTACCCTTCTTCTGATGGGGCTGGGCTTGACTTTAGGGGTGTCACAATTCATCTCAGTAGACCCGAATGCTATGGATTCAACATTTATGTATTAATTTTACATGTTCACCCCCTTCCCACCTCCTCCCTGGGGTGTCTTAACCCTCAGAATTTTTTCCAAATTGTAACTCATAGGTGTAAATATGACTGTAGGCATTTCGGAGATATGCTGGAGCATATACAAACATCAATTTATATATATATATTTTTTTTGTGGACATCTTAATTTTTAGAAGCAGTAACTCTCTTGGAACAAGTGATAGTATAAAACAGCTGGATAGACTGGGCCAGTTTACAAAAATTGGATGGAAATTTCATCTTTCTAGTAGACTCGACTGCTAATGTATCTTCGAGCTTCAGTTGTTTGTTAGAGAAAATTTGAGAGATATTATCCCCCAGCTCTCTAATGTTTTGCTTTAAAGTTATATTTTGCACATGCCTACACTAAAATGAATTTGCTAAACATGTATGGATCTCAATGAATAGATAAAACAATTCTCTGCATTTTAATATGTGTTTCTGATCAGTATCCCAAACCGTAAGTCTTTGTGCGTAGAAATCCATCACTGAAACATTTTTGTTGGTTGTTTGGTTTACCTGGCTCAGATAAAGACACTGTCACTTTTAAATTAAGAAAAAAACACTTATAAAATCAACTAAAAGAGGAATTAAACCATCACATTCACTGAACGATGATAAACTGGAAGACTTGCCAAGTCAACTTTTCTGAAATATGACCATTTAAGATTTAAGTTTTTCAAACTTCGTGAATCCAAGAGCTGGGCATAATGATTTCTAACTATATCCAGAAGGTAATACACAGTTTTATTAATTTCTAGAATATTATAGAGAACTATTAATTTTCATACCAAAGCTTTTGCTATTCACATCAAATCCTCTTAATTTTCACAACCTTTTAGAAGCTTCTATAGAGTTCTAATTTCTGCGGCCTTCTCAAGCCTGTCTTCTTCAGTTAATTAATTAATTTTTATACCTGTCTAGAAGGTTTTTTTAGGGTTAATTTCATTTCTACAAATTTTAGAAGGTTCTACTTATAACGAGTTCTATTAATTTCCACAACCTTCACTGGGCGGAGATCAGTACATCCAGGATTTAAATGCAGGCTTGGGACTATTTTTTTTCTTTGGCTAATAATTATTAATTTTACTGCAGGTATCTGTTATATTTCTTTTCTACGTAACATAGAATTAAAAAAAAAAAAATGATTAAATTTGTATGGAGTTGAATGACACTGTTATTAATGTAGCATGCTTATAGTTAATATTTGAAAATATAATTGCAGAAGGCTACACAAGCATCAGTGTGAGAGAGCCTCTTGCAACAATACTGGCCAGTAGAAGAGGGGACTCACACTATGCTACAGTATCCGACGACTCAGATGAGATGTATGCTGCCATTGATGAGAGAAACACATCTGGCAGTGAAACTTACGCTCAAATATCTCCACCGTCAGTGGCCCCTCATGTCATTCAACATCAGCAGAGTATAGGTTTGTTTTTTTTTCCCCTTTTACTTCATCTACTGTTGTGGTATATTTATTTTCAGTATTTATTGTTTTTAGATTTTTTTAAAAGTCATTTTAACTGTTTTCTGTAAATATTTAATATTTTTGTGTTATTTATTTGTCATGCAAGTTTATGTTTATGTTTATTTTGCAAAATTAAGCTTATCACTTTGTTTTATTTATTTTAAATGCAATCAATAATTAGATTAGATGTTTAAGTAGAAAGTTTTTACTTTTCATTAATTATTTATGCACTGTATAGCAAACCTACATCACAATCGTCACTAATAACGCTCCGGCATCAAGATCGCACGGGTGGAAGAATTTGGCAACTCTTTTTAATCACATACTCTCGTTCTCTCTCCTCCCCCTCACCTTACCTGCCCATCCCTCTGCACCATGGATGTTGATGTGCACCTTGATCAGGGAACTGATAAGATAGTGAAAAGCACCAGAAGAATATTTATCTGCATGAAAAATCCCAGTCCATCACCTGATCATCTGGTACACCATGTCAGTATACTTCCACCAATCCCACTCCCTGTGCAAATGCTATTACCCATTTTGTCATATCTCTGATAAATTTAACTCACATTCATCTTTTTATCATCCTTCTCAAGCACCAATATTTTCCTTTATGCCTAAAACTATAGTTTCGACCCCAACAATTTCTTTTCTCCTATATATATACTACCTTCTGTTCTAATTTCTGCTTTCATGAAATTCCAGGTTTGATGATGGTATCCCAGCTAAGCTCATCAAGTCTCGTTTATACTTCCTTTCATACTTAACATTTACAGCTTTACTTTGCAGAAGTCAATTTTTGCTACCTTCTGGAAAAAAGCCAATATCCACCATTTAAATAAGGTGTTAATTATCCACCTCACTTAGCACTCCAATTGTCCCATCTCTATCATTTTCAATCTATTGAAACCTCTTGAACTATTAGTCAAATCTAGAACTTCCTTTTTTCTTGATAACATTCTAAATACACAAATCAGGTTATCGACCTGGCTATTCCATTCAATCTGCCTTAATTAAATTTATCAGCGACCTTCACTCCTCCATGGATAACTATTAAATCACAATTCTCATCCTCCTTGTCTTTACTAAAGCGCTCAAAATGATATTCAATCCTTCTTAAATTAGAAAATATGTCCTTCTATAGTGCTTGATTCCTGGGCAATCCCAAGTTGTCCTAGTTTTAAACCCATTTATCCATATATCCAAAGGAGTATTTCAGGGCTCCTCCATTTCCCTACTCCATTCTGCTTTTACGTTGATGAACTCCACAACCAAATTCAATCCTGTTATTTCCATGCTTATAGGAATCCCCAAATATACCTCTCCTGCCATCCCTTTGATCTCCAATTCTTCTCTTAAATCCAACTAGACCTGAACAAAATTAGTTCTTGAGCCAAGGGAGATAAATTAAATTTAAATCTTGTTAAGCCTTAATCAATTATCATAGGTTTGAAAGCTCATACCCACTCTCTCCTGGAGCTACCTACTGTTTACATAGATCCTGATCCTAGATCAGTCTATAGCTATGAATGGCTGTATTGGTTTTCCTAATCGCTAGACGTTCCATATCACCATAAAACTGTTCAATTGATCACATCATCTCCTGTTTTCCCAAAACTTTTTGTTTCATTTTTATCCTTTCTAAATGTGAAAAATTTAAATGATTCAAAACCTGTTCCCTTTGAGATGGCATCGTTATGCTGAGCCAAAATGGTTTTCTCTCGGCCAGTCGGCAATACTTCCTTGGAACCTCTACTAAAGCCCCATCACAGAAATATTCTCCTCAAACTCAAATCCTCCATCCTACCCCGCAACACAAGATGTCGCTTATCTGACCTCTGCTGCCTGTCCATGGAACGGGGCCTTTGATTATACTTTTCTTATCTGTGCCTACACCCTTTGGAACTCCATCCATCAGTCATTCTTCGTCCCAAGTATTTTTGAATCCCGTCTTGGTAAATTTCTTCTTTTCTCTCAATCTGCCATTTTCTAACTATTTTGAGAGTTACCTTAGTTGTATAAAGATTTTTTTGTGTTTTTTTTTTCTATTATGTTTTAACTAAAACATTGAATTATCTGTTATTATTATGTGTATCCCCTGACTGTGGCCCAGTATAAGTGTCAGTTTTCTTATTCTTAAGGAACGAATCTCCCTGAATAAAGTTAATTTTTTTTTTCATTTTATTAGTTAGTGTTTTCTTACTGAAAAGTGAAACTACATATCTAAAATAATGGATCCCTGTTTGTTATTGATAAGCAGTTATCAGTTACTATAGTAGCTCAAACACCCAATTTCTTTAAAGGTTATTTATCTATTTTATTTGAATTGCTCTATTTTAATATATTATTTTTCTTATCAATTGCAGATGGTCGTTCGACATCAAGTGATGATTCGCCAAGGCGGGAGAGGAGGCCTGCAAATTCTCCCCTTCCTGAACCTCCTGCAGGCATTGTCGACGATATGTACGCTAAAGTGGTGAAGAAACGGTCTCCGGAGCACACTCCAATTCAGGAGGCACCTGATCCAGACCCTTCTCCTCCCTGTTCAGTCATTGATGAAGCCCCACTAGCAGGTTATGAAACAGTTGCAGATCCAAATTATGAAGAATTACAGGATCACGATTATGCAAGTCTTTCGAGAAGGTAATTTATTTATTGCAAAGACATCAAAGAGTATAAATCAATATACAAGTGCAGTGAATTGTTTTTAATTAAAACAATCAATATTCAGACTAAAATAACACAAACATGCTTTCTAACCTGAATTAAAATTTTTTTTAATTTACCTACATGAGAGATTGTTTCTTGTGGTCTAGTGGTTACCATGCTGACATCTAACTACGGAGATACGGGCTGTCAGAAATTTTTTCTCTTGGGCATGTGTTTGGCATGGGCCCACTCAGCCTCATGAGGATAAGTGAGTTGGTACCCACCAGTTGAGAACACTTTGTTAAATTTTTTTTTTAAGGGATGTCATTGATGCCCGATTTTACTTAAACGATGAAAGGTAACTTGCTTTGAGCCCCTCAGCACCACCTTCCAATTATAGCGACAACCTTTAATCGGCTTCTGTTTCATCATGCGATCTTGCACTATTTATTTATTAATAAATTAAATATTCCAATATTTGGATTTAGTTTTTATTTTGATGCCTTAATTCATTTTCTCAGGGTATATAATGATTTAAATTTAAGCTTCATTATTGTTATTTTATGATTTGTTGATCTAGATATGAAACTGTAGACCCTAACTATGAGAGTGTGGAGTCTTCAGAGCCTCCTTATGAGAGGGTTGAGGCACCTGACTACGAAGTTGTGATGAGGCAGGGTGGGCAGGAAGTGCCACTCCCCCCTCAACCTTCTCCTTCACCTCAGCATTCTCCAATGTTTATCCACATCCCACAGCAGCACTCACCCCACAGCTCTCAGCAACATTCACCGGTGCATCACTCACCTGTGTTCCAGGTGTCGCCCCATCATTCTCCTGTTCTTCAGGCTCCGCAGTCTCTGTCAATTCCTGAAATCCCTCAATCTGTACTTGATTTGTATGCACAGGTCAACAAGTCTCCTGAGAAACCAGATAAGCGGTCAGTAATGTAGAGTTACCGATTTTTTTACCTCTCTGATATTTGATGTCTCTACTAAGTGTCCGAATATCACCTGAGCCACAATGTATTTTTTTTTTTTAAATTGTCAAGTTTAAAATTGTCCATGCGTTAGCTGTCTATTTTTTTATTCATCTGTGTTCTAGTCTGTTCAATTTGGAAAATCAAAAGAAAACATTGAGGTAGGTACCCTTGCCTTAAAGGGAGGGTAGTTCTACCAGTATTCTACAAAAAAATCATAGAAAGATTTTTTTCCTAAGTTCAATTTAAAATTCCCCATTTTGAATGGGGAAAATTTTGATAATTTATGGTATGCTAATTTTATTTATTTAGTTAAAAAGCTATTTATTACCTGGATTTTTTAAAAGTTATATTCTAATATACAGTTTATTGTAAATATGTTTTATTATAACAATGTTGGGTGCCTAGAGGTGCACACTCTACTTGGTGGTAAATGACAATAGTGAATTATGTTATTTGTAAGTATGCAGGGTAGCAATGTACATACATAGTGCCTGTAAATAATGTGCTAAGTATCAAATATTTCTTAGCCGCAGTGAAAAACCTGAACTTATTAAACTGTATACAGATTAGGGTAAGAATTGTAAAATCTGTCTCGGTTTTTAAAAAATATAGATATATTAACAATTGAAACTCTAAATTATTTTTTTAAATGTCTGCTAAAAGTAGCTCTTACAACTATTGCTCTAAGATGATTTAAAGCATTCTGACATAACTCAATGACTTGTTAACATTCCTTAAACAATTTTGTAAAGAACTTAATTAGATAGTTCTCAATTTTTTTTTTTTTTTAAATCATAGATAACACTAATGCGAAAAAAACAACAAATAAAACATTTGTGCTGACTCCTAATTCGAAGGCAGATAAATTTATCCGGCCACATTTGAGAAAATTGAGGTATAAGTAGAAAAACAAAAAAAAAAATTTTAAATCAATTGTTTACTTATTTATTTTTCAGGGGAAAAATTAATAAGTTATTTGTAATTTGTGTGACTTTTTTAAGGTTTAGTGAATGTGAGCAAAAGGCAAAATTCTGATCATTGTGCATGATTTTTCATTTTCTATTTTTCTTCAACTGTCTCCCGACACCATGTCCAGTAGTAATCCGCTAGTATCTTGTCATTCCATTTGTCACATCCAATATCTCAATAAATCCATGATACACAAATATCCATTCGGGCTACTTCCTGATGGATATGTTCCCCATGGACTTCTGAAACTTCCCCAGGTTGGGAGGAAAAAAATCAAACGGGAGTTCAAAAACTGAATTTTAGTGATATCTTGCAGCCCTGTTCTCACTGGAAGAAAGCAATTCTACAACAATTTGTTTGTAATCACTTGTTGCCCATAAATTTGTGACAAACTTTTTCAAATGCATTCCAAGGCTTGTTCTCCATTTCTTTCAAACTTCCTTTGAATGTAAACTTCCTCCCAAGTATCATTTGATTTATTAAATTTTCGTTTTAAGTAAGCGAAACCTCTTACCTTGTCCATTGCTTCAACAAAGTTTTTCACAAGGTCTTAATAACACTTGACCTGTGAAGGGGTGGGAGTAGGTTTTAGTTTTTCTGTGCCAGGGATTAACATCTGCCTAGAATAGCAACAAATTCTTTAGTATAATTCTTCTAAAAAATTATATTATGCTCGCAGTTTTTTCTTGTTGAAATATGTGGTTTTACGTTCAAAACCATTCAGGTTTTTGTTTTTTTCTTCAATTAATTTTCCAGTGAAAAAAAATTTCCCAAAAGTACAATAAACAAGATAATAAACTACACATTAAATGCCAATTTTTTTTTTTTTTTAATACAAACAAATGTGTCTGATAAAGCCTTTCTCACTGCAAATTCATGTTTAGCACACCTCAAAACATTATTGCTAGTGGGAGCAAAAATGAATTATTTATTTGTGCAGTATTTTTTAAAATGTTTTGATACTTAGTTTTGCACTCAATGTGCAAAATAAAATTTGACATATTTGAGACAACATGAAGAGAGCGTAAGATGTAATATAAATGCAAGGTGAGAGAGATGCATGCTTTATAGATGGTTTGGAAGTGATAACAAAAAAAGAAAGAAAGAATTTAGGAAAATCTTATGACATATTATTTGAATAGAAAGATAAAATAGTCGTGAATTTCACATTCGTAACCCTTCGTCGGTAACATAGACTCAAGTCTGGTCATTTTTAAGTTCCTATAGCTATCAGTGCCACTTTTCCTCAGGTTATTTGAGGATGAGATTATCAATTACTATCAGTCAATTTATTCATTTAATATATTAATTTTGATGTAGGTTTACAATGAAGTGAGCTAACATTTATATTTATTTTCTTTTGGTTGGAAAAGGTTTGAGCAGTATTAGGTTGCTTGGGAACTGTGTTATAGGTTTTTTTTATTTATTTATTATGCTTCCTGCATACTTGTTTTCTGTGATTTTTTTTTTCATGTATAAATTATGGCTTTACATATTGTAAATAATATTATATAATTTATTTTAATAATCAATTAAATATAAAGAACAAGAGTGAATGATTGATATAGAACTTAGCTCCCATTGTCTTCAGCCAGCTATAGATTTATTTCTAAAACTATTCTATCTTTTGTTAGTATTTTTATAAAGTATTTCTGTATTGTTTATTACTTTTGTGTGCCTTTGTAATTTTCTATTTTCAAATTTGTGTGTGTGTGTGGGCGCGTGAGTGTGTAGGTTATGCTGTGCAGAATCGAATGGATGTACTTCAAGATAAAGATTTCTGTATACATTTGTTTAGAATTAACTTATGAAGGTTACAATTTTACATATTTAAGTATTGAAGCTGGTATTTAACCATAAGAAATTCATGTTGTCACCATTGTTTGGAAAGTGTGTGACCTGGTGCTATCAGATTATTGACAAGAAGTATTATTTTTTTATTGTTTATTCTATTTATTGTTTATTTCATTGCATTTTTTATGCGCATTTACAAGATTTGAATAAGCATATTCTGCTTTATAAGCTATTAAATATACATTTGTTTATCATGTATGATTGAAAAAGAAATGTGTAACTAGCATATTCACAGATATGTAAAGTATTCGGTACACATTATTTTAAGAAACTCAATAATAGTTACTGCTCACCATTGTTCTGTATTATCATCAGGTCTTTAATGTGTTACAGTGGAAATTCACTTAATTACCTCCCTCCCTCAATAAACAGATGTGAACTAACAGTTGTATTATTTATTTCAAAATTTGCCAAGGGTTTTCATCAAGATTATTTTTCTTAAAAAAGCTCTTTTTTAGATAATATCAAAATGCCAAACTAAAGATATTTGTTCCTAAATGTTTGATGGGATTAAAGAGTATTGTGCCATTGGTCAAGTTGGGAATCGGGCAGAGATTTTCTTTCCTTAATACATGTTCATATATTCCTTAGCAATATTTTAAGTCTTATCTAAATACACAAGATAAAATAGAAATTGTTAATGTATTAACTTTTTTTTTTTTAATTTTAAAACCGAATTTATTAATAAATGATTACCATTCTGAAAAAAAATGCTTGACTTTATCTTCATATTTATTTACTAAATATTTGTGTGTTCTGCTTAGTTAGCAGTTAATTAAAATAGACTATAATAAATGTGCTCAAGAATTTATGATATTTTTTATCGTCTGTTTGCAAATACTGTCAAATTCATAAACAGCTGAACATAATATAATCTTTTATGTTACCAGCAATATATTCTTTAACATTTTTTTCTATTTTTATATTAATTATCTACTTTTCTTATTTTAACAGTATTGTACGTGTAGTATTGATTTTAATATTACAAACTAATAATTTTGAAAGTAATTGTCCTAAAAAAAATTAGTTGAACCAGTTAAGTATATTTTCACTGTAACTTCTAACTCTATTCATGTAAGGCAATAGAATAAAATTTAGATGAGCCAGCAACCATTGTTTAACGTAATTAGCTCTCCCAACTCCCAACTGTACTTTGTGTTTTAGTTACAGATACTTGTTCAAGCTTTGTGCAATTGATTTAAGTTAATATATTATATATATATGTGTGTTGTAGGTTTTGACTGGAAGTTTTCATTATTTGTTATGTTTTCAAACAGCAAAATTATACTATCTATATTGAAGTTGTCATTGGATATTCCTCTAAAATAGCTGATTCCAAAATTAAGATGAAACCAATATAAGATTTGAAACTTAACGAGCATTTCTTAATATAAAATGTTCACTCGTTGACAATAATTAAGAATTAAATATGCGATTTTGTTAGTGCTATTTTCTTGTTTCTCTAGGACAAAGATTATGTTTTTGGAAACTTGGATAGATTCCATGTTTTATTTATATTTTATTAAGATGCTTTTATTTTTATAAATGAATTTTATTTTATTTATTGATTCAAAGTATAAGTGTAAATTTTCAATTAATAAAATTTAAGACTGATTTATTAAATATGTGTGGTTGCATTTATGGGCAGCTTGTAACATCACTCTAATAATATACAAGTCGCTACTTTGGAAGAAAACCTCTAAATCTCAAAAATCGCAACTTATATACTTTTTGCATAATAATATAGAGAGCAGTCAATTCAGGTGTTGAGTTATTTGAATGAGTTGTAAATGGACTTGTCTCTGAACTTTTTGAGTTGTGCTCGTTTTCTTCCAAAGCAGTAAAAAAAATATATATATATATTTGTATTGTTAAATTTAAATATTAATTATTCTGTAGTTATTGCTTGATTTTCAGTTTTTATATAAAGTATTATTAAATTACCAGTTTTGTTGATAGTTTATTATTTTATTTTTCCAAAGAAATTTAATAAAATATGTTTTTGAAATTTTTTTTATTGTGTTTCCCAAGTGACTGCTTCTAATAATATCTTCCTGGATTTGGCCACATTTGCCAATGACAACTGTCTTTTCATTCCATCAAGACCACGATATAGCATCCCATAATCTAATACCCCACTACTACTACTAATTCACCTCTCCGAAATTAAGGGCTGGTACAATCGTAGGATGAAAGTAAAAGAGGAAAATGCACCAACATTACTTTTGCCCCACGACACAGATCCTGCCCACCGCCATCTTCAATGGTTTTCCTCTTCCCTTATCAGATACCCTGGATTCCACCTTAACGAAAGATTAACTTGGAACCCACATACACGACTTAAAACAAAGGAACTCATCAGAGAGTTTGGACTATTATATAGACTGCGCAACAGGAAATACCACCTCATATTAGAAAACAAAACCATACTAAAACCAACCTGGACTTGAGAATCTTGTCAGTGGTACTGGGTTTTCCCCTCTGCCACTAGAGTAGTGTTGAGGATCTCCCCAATCCTTGCTTCCTCCATAGCCAAGAATTACTGCTGGTAATTGTAGGGATCCCCTGGTCTTTGTTTTTGTATCTATTATTCAAATATTTCTTATTTATATCTGTACCTCGGAGGGATACAACACTATGTCCATTTTCATAACTTTACAGGAGAGGAGTTTTAAACTTTTTTTCAACAAAAAGTGTTATTGGCACAGCTATTTATTGAGATGTAAATAACAATAAATAGAATGTTCCGGTAAAATATTGTTTCAACATCTCAATAAATAGCTGTGCCAATGTTGAAAATAAGTTTAAAACTCCTCTCCTGTAAAGTTATGAAAATGGACATAGTGCTGTATCCCTCCGAGGTACAGATATATATTTTAATTATATATTTTTTCATATAATTTATAACTTTATATTTAACTTTTACGTTATCTCAAGGTTCTGTTAATAAAATATAGGAAACTTCTGGCAAAAGGAATAATGGTTTATTTTCAAATTTTGATTTAAAAATTGATATACATATTAACTACGTACGTAATAAAAGAATACTATTAAATCTAACATTAAAATGGTACCTTATAATTATTTGTAATGGATACTAATACTGGCCAGTGTTTCTTTGTGTTGCTATCTTCGATGGTCGTCTTCTATTGCATGATTCGGATTGTCTTCCTCTAAGCTGCATCGCATGATCCGGATCATCTTACTTGAGCGTCCTTTGTTCTCTTGCCGGGTGAAAGTGAAAAGAACTGACCTAGCGTGGGTTGCTAGTTAGGTCACATCCCCTCGGTCTCTGATGAAAGAGTCCGTGTCTCTTCGTCCTCTGCCGGTTCCAAGATGAAGAGAGCCTTATTGATCTTTCAACTGGCTATTCAATGCCAGTTGTTTCGGATATTTATACTTTGCTTAATTTTGAAGTTTATAAAATGGAATATTTATATTAAGTTATTGATATTATTTTTATCAAAAATATTAACAGTTAATATAACGACAATAAAAACGTTCATCCTTTCATAGGCATGAACCACGGATCGTTCGTACGTTCTTCAACACTTGCTTTTTCCGAGTTTATTTAAACAAACACTATTAAAAATCATAACATTAAAATATCACAACACTATATTGCATGAATTTGTATTGTAAATGCCGTCTGAATGAAAAAGTTTACATAATAAATCTTTATTTAAATAAAATGACAGTCTGTCCTTAAATGGCAATAGATAATTGTGGTAAAAAACTGTATTCATACCATGTTTACAAATTCACCTTTAATATTTCATTTCTCTATATTTATTTCTATATATTGTTGTGATATTTAATATTATAGACTTTGTATATCAAGAAATATAAATATAAATATGTTATTCAAATCATGTATCAAGAAGGCGAAAAAAAAACAATCGAGAGTGGAGGAAAAAACAAAAGGTAGTATAGTTGTTGTGATTATGATGAGAACACAGCATTATTCACTCTAGTTTTGGGATCAGCCCGTGATACATGTTAGCTGTAAATTGTGCGTCAGAAAAACTTTAAAATTTCTTTTAGTTAGTGGTATTGAACTTAGCAGAACCAAGAAGAGCCATTGCAAGAAAGGAAAAAGAATTGATTTGGTTTGAAAATAATTGATGAGGATAAAAGAAGAAGAAGCAAAATTGTAAACAAGTATTTATATATAATTAATATAAGTCTGTTTTTTTTGTAATTAAATATAACCTTTTTGCCAGAATTATTTTTGTTAAAGAACCTTAAACATCAGTTAATAACTAATAAAATAAATATAAAGTTAAAGAAGAAAAATAAAATTACGATATCTTTCAAAGAACGTAATAATATATTTCATCGAAATAAATAGTAAACAAGTGGATATTTTTCAGATAGACTAATTTTCTTCATATCTTGAGCTAAGAGATCTGATAAATCAATTGGAGGATAAATTTCCCCCAAAAAATATTTGAATGCTGGTTTGGTTGCAGAGTTCTAAATCAGGATTATAAATTGAGGTTAATATAGTTCTTATCCAAACTAGAGCAGGAAGTGTTTAGAATGTATTGTTCCAAGAACTTATAAGTAGTGAATGCCACTTACAAATAAAATCTCCAAGTTAGGAATTGAACTTGTTCTGCTTTTTGTTAACAATGATATTTTAAGGAGTAGAAATTCAAAATTATTTAATGGTGTTTTGGGAGTCACCATTTTAGCCTCATTCAGACATCAAGTGCATCAAATGAACTGTCCCTTGGCCAAAAAGGGGCTGAGCAAATATTATTGGCAGTTGTAGCGATTACAGTCATAAACCTGAAAGCATAATTTATTTGTAATAATAATGAGAGTTCAACCACTAGAGTCCAAATTACAATGACATGATGAGTGACTGAAAGCACAAGATTTTTTTCTTTCTTTCTGGAAAACCCCTAAATAAAGATTATTCATGTTCATGACTATCTAGAGGTCCAAGTTAGGTGGGCAGGAAATGATTCGAACTTTACAGTATTTATTCCAAAAGATATGAAAAGTGAAAAAATCCCTGAAGAACGGCAATATAGTGTACACAGGTGGTCTGTAAAGTTTCCGACCTCAACATGAATATGATAATAAAATAAATAAAAGCTAGTGAAATAAAAGCTTTGTTAGGTCGGAAACTTTTCAGACCACCCATACCCATCCACAAGAAAGGAATTGGATATATTACAGACAATTGTATTATATAAAAGCAACTTGTGGAAGTTGACCAAGAAGAAAAAACAAAGACAAGGAACACAAATGAAAGGCCACATATTTTTCTTAGGGGAATAGGTTCCAAGGTATGAAATATGGAATGCTATTGCAAAGAAAATTGTCCTTCAGGGATTGATCAAGGGAGATAGAGCAATGCACCAGAAATCAAAAGCTATGGTTAGAAGCAATGGAATGCTAGGAAAGTCCTTTCCGAACACATCAATGTGTCAAACTTTGACATAGTCAAAGCACTTTACTGTTTATTGATGAAATGTGTAAAATGAGGACTGCAGTGTCATTTTATATAGACAAGAAAACAGATTGGCCTCAGTAAATTGCAATACAAGCAAATGTAGGTAGTACCTTTGGCAAGTATCTAGAAAGTCTAGGTGGGATCATCTCAGGAACAAAATAATACGATTCTCGCAAGAGAAAATCTATTGATTGCTGACCTGAAGGGAGCCTGGGAAAAGCGACAACTGAAACTCATGTTTCATCACGTCTTTCTTGAAAACTCAGGAAACTAAGTTGGGCACACAGTCACAGGCTTGAAAGCAGGGAAATAAGGCCAACTGCAACCTACCCTTGAGTGATGATGGGGGTGAAGGTAACAGGAGAGGGCTTGTCAGCATTCACCTTGAATCTCCATTTGAAGAGCCATGGTTCCAAAAGGGGAAGGTGTTCCTGCAAGTGCAAGAATCAAGCCAGGGGATTGGTAGAGAGGTTGAGTTCAAAATTTATTTTGTTAATTTTAGGTTGTTCTGTAATTATGGCATCTGCCTGTATTTATGGATTTATTATTAATTATTTTTTAACATTTTTCAAACAAATTTTTAATTGTTTAGAATATTTATTCTATTTTACCTATTATTATTTTTTATTGTGGACGTCTTAGGACAGGTTGGTATATCTTATACTTAAACGTAAAATCTTGTACAACTCTGTTAACCTAAAATGTATATAATTGAACATATTAAAACAATAAATATGAAGATGCCAGTGATCAACTAATTTCGACCATCTGGTACTTATAAAAAATATAGCCTTATATGACATATTAACACAAATATATGCATTCACGAATAAGGGCAATTATGGAAATAACTCAGCATTCCTCCCTATTCCTGAGATGTAGTTAGAGGCAGTGAGCAATTATATTTGGAATATAATTCCATATTGGATTTTCCTTAGTTAATTATGGAACGCAGGCATCGTTAGTCAGCCGAGGAACGTCCTTGACGGGTCTCCCGGCAGTTGTCCGGACTTATTGCAACCGGTGACTCATCATGCTTGATAGAAAACCATCAGGATTGGCAACCATGAAAGTATTGGAAGGAACAATCATATCACAGATTTTTCCCCCTTTTGGAGGGAGAAGATTACGCAGTCGGTCTTCCCGGCGTTTACACTGATGTTTATCATGCCCAGTCTGTCACTGATAACGTTACAAACTGACTCGGCCTATGTAAGAGCTCTTTGTGCACTCATGCTGCTGCTGTAAACCGCAATGTCGTCGGCGAAAGCGATTACAGTAGCTTTCTTATAGTTTGTCCCAACAATTTCAGATGTGTACATGCTGAAAAGAACCGGAGACCGAACCGCACCTTGAGGAACTCCACAAGTCAGAGGGAATGGGTTAGAGAGGCAATCACCCACCCGTACCCTCACCGATCTGTTCTTCAAGAACGAAACCAACATGGTATATAGGTGCTCTGGGCATTCCCAGTCACAAAGCTGTCGGCACAGCATCCCGATGACATAAATAGATCTATTTATCTATTACTAACCTACGTCACCTGTAGAAGTTCTCTCCAAACGCTCCAGCAATTTCAGAACAGAGTTCTCCGCACCTCCCTCAAACATACCCCGTTCGACCGAATGAAGGCAGACGAGATGCATAAAAAATTTGAAGTGCTCACCATCCAAGATTTTATCAAGAGAAGGCACATCAATTTTTTTGACTCACTCAGACATAGCCACAACCCACTATTCTCCGACCTTCAACCACCACCAATGCCCGTCAGATGGAAGCACAGCTGGACTGCCGAAGCCTGGAGGATGATCGACGTCATTGAATCCGATGACTGAACGAACTACACCCAGCCGAGATATCGAGGCCGATCTCCCGGCCGACTCAACCGAAGCCACAATGACCCCATCTACCTGTGTAAGCAGGGTCGACCTTCCGGCCGAGAGGCTGACTCATTTCAGGCCCCTGCCGGGGCGGGCCAGGCTTAGCCTGGCCGACTACAATCCATTGCCTAGGTGCCCCTAGGCTCAACCCTTGGTAGACTCTCACTACCTTCCTGATTCCATCCGCCTTTTTAGGCATTCCACACCCTATATCCTTCTCATACATCCTTCAAATGGGGGACTCCCCTTAGCGAAAGGCACTCATTAGCCCAAAATAATTTTTCTTTATTTTTTTCCCACATCCTAATTTTATAAGTTTGAGAGCTAAGGAAAAAAAAAAAAAAAAAAATGTAGAAGTTCTTCGCCAACCCAGCGGGGAGAGCCTTGTAAAGGCGCCCTTTACTGTCGTTCACCCTCAGAACTACACCTTTCGCCATAGAGGTAACAGTGCACAAACCTCCACCCTAGAACTTTTACTCACAAAAAAGCCACACAGGATAAACAATTGTGAGACCCTGGACCTAGTAACGACCGACCACCTACCAGTATTGTATTCCATTGACGGTAGAGTTATGATCCCGCGTCCCACGAAGTACGACTATCGTCGGGCTGACTGGGACCTATATCGATCACAACTTTACCACCAATTGCATACGGTTCCTGTTCTCCGCAGTACAGAGGAAGTGGATCGACAGGTAGTTTTCCTAACTGAGGTTATCGTCGATGCAGCTAACACAGCTGTCCCAAAGTTTAGCCCGAAGCCACCCATGCTACAAAAACCACCAGACCATATTCTTCGACTTATTGCATTACGCAATAATTGGAAAAATAACTGGTATAGAACAAGGAATCGTCAGGCCAAGAAAGTTGTAAACTATCTTACAACACAGATTCGTGGCTTGATGAGGAATTGGAAGACGGCAACGTGGCACGAACGGCTTCATGGCTTACATGGCGATTTCCGTAAGTTTTGGAAGCTCCTAAAGACTACTACCAAGAAGGACTCAGGTGTCCGTCTTCATGACGGAGACACCCTGTACACATCGGAAGAACAGGCTAAAATATTGGCCGACCACTATACCGTAGACAACGCCGCTAGGACAGGTAACTACCACGAACCTCAGCAGCTGAGGACAGGTCAGAACTATATGTTTGTCTCCCCGAAGCAGCTCAAGGCGATTCTTCGCCGGTGTCAGGGAAACCGAGCACCAGGGGGCGACAGGATACAAACGGTATTGCTGAAACAGCTGCCAAGGAGAGGGATTGCCCAACTCGTTAACCTGTACAATTCATGTGTCAGGTTGCGATACTTCCCGACAGCGTGGAAACAAGCTATCTTAAGCCCACAAAGAGAGGCGACCACCCAGCCCACTATCGCCCGATCAGTCTTCTCCCGCACATGGGGAAGATTCTCGAAAAAATAATACTGAACTACCTGAAGTGGTTCTGTTCGGAAAATGCTATCATTCCGTACGAGCAGACAGGTTTTCAGGCTCATCTGAGTAAAGAACATCCGCTTGTGAAGGTACAAACGGAAGCCACCCTCGGTATCAACAAGAATACAGCAACTGCTATGATCTCGTTGGACTGCTCGCAGGCTTTCGACTCAGTGTCCCACGGGATGCTGTGCCGACAGCTTTGTGATTGGGAATGCCCAGAGCAGCTATATACCATGTTGGTTTCGGTCTTGAAGAACAGATCGGTGAGGGTACGGGTGGGTGATTGCCTCTCTAACCCATTCCCTCTGACTTGTGGAGTTCCTCAAGGTGCGGTTCGGTCTCCGGTTCTTTTCACATTGTACACATCTGAAATTGTTGGGACAAACTATAAGAAAGCTACTGTAATCGCTTTCGCCGACGACATTGGTTTACAGCAGCAGCATGAGTGCACAAAGAGCTCTTACATAGGCCGAGTCAGTTTGTAACGTTATCAGTGACAGACTGGGCATGTTAAACATCAGCGTAAACGCCGGGAAGACCGACTGCGTAATCTTCTCCCTCCAAAAGGGGAAAAAACCTTGCCAAAATCGTATAGCGTGGGAGGGCAAGAGGGCTCACCAGCTTTCTCAATGCACTATTTGGGTATAAAAATGGATAGGCATCTCCATTTCTCTACTCATTTTAGTAATAAAATAGAAAAAGTACGACAAAGGTCTTACCGGCTATCGCACTTGCTAACTTCACCTAACCTATCGCTTCGTCTCAAATTGATGATATATAAATGTGTCCTCCGGCCAGCTCTGCTGTACGATGCCCCGCTATTTACCCACTTAACCGACAATACAGCTCCAACACTTCTAGAATGGAATCATGCGAAAAGTGGTCCAACATACCTCTTTCGAGAGGTTGAAGAACGCTGACCTGCACCCGTTGCTTGGTGTGCCGTCGGTGGGTGAGTTCATCCGCCGGAGACACATTATGTTTTTTGACTCGTTGCAGCACCTGACAAATCCAGTGTTTAACACTATGACCCCACCACCCCTCCCGCATCGATGGCAACAGACTGTCGGGGAAAAATTAGGATAAGAATTAGTATGTAAGTTAGTTTTAAGGTTGATCAAAAAGGTGAGTCCCATCACCTTATTAGTCAGTTTAGTCTAGTCACGTATAATGTATATCATTATGCTTGTTTATTCGATTATATAATTTCTATAAAATAACAAAACCTGTATATAATGTAGTGATGCTACAGGAAATACAGAATAATTTGTAAATGGATTCACTTGAGGATCTATAATTGTATATAATTGTCTGTAAGTTTAAAGGAGCTATGAAGGAAAAGAAGTAGAAGTATAATTTTGAAGCAACGCTTCATGGATAATTATGAAGAGAATTGTTCTGTTCCAAAAAAAAAAAGTTAGATAAAAATAAAAGTTGCTTTGACAGGGCGTTCGATCGAAAAGAAAAATTTAGTTCCATTTAAAAGAAATTAAAACCTTCGATTTTGCGAGAACGGCGTATTTTATTTCTTCCTGGCTTGGTTGTTCCTCTTACGTACTGAAGATTCATACACCCCTAACTAGTTACGGTGAGGGGTACTGTAACCAGACGGAATGTCAGGTCCCTCGACTCTCAAATACAGTTTTTTGGCCCTGTAATTGAAATATCACTTTCACTGCTTTAACTACAAAAAATAATAGTTACAAAATTGTAATGGTTTGAATTTCATAGTGGAAGACTGGAGAACGGCAGGCCTCCAGTAAAAGTATAAAGACCTTTCTGGGAAGAAATACATTTCCGGAAAACATACATTTCGAGAAAATCCTTTAAAATTAAAAAAAAAAACTATTGCTCTGCCTGATTTATTGATACACGTGATGATTGTCAACAGCACTATAACAAAATTAATTAATAAAAAAAAAAAAAACGTACATGAAGAGTTCATATTAATTGAAAATAGGTAATTGAAGCCTGAGGCTATTTGGAAAAAGTTCCCTGCCAGCCAATGATCGACCCCATCTTTCACCTGCAGTTTTTCTCGTAGAACTAGAAGCCAGAACGTATTTTTATTTCAACAATGTCTGATTTCGTTTTTAATTTAATATATTTTTTGTGGGCTCATCCGTCTAGATATAGAGAGACCCATTTAATTTAAATGGACATTTAATGGTTGTTGTAAATTTAATTTAGTATTATACTTGAAGTGTAAGTCAGCTTTGTAGTCAGGTAAAAATAACTTGTGATATAGTGGTTAAGGTACGTGTTGTGGGATATGGAGGTTAAAGATCCTTAGAATATAGTGAGTTTTTTTGCAATTGCAGATCCATAAATTAGAACAGAGGCTACCGATATCATAATAGAGAGTGAAAGATATTTATTGCTAGATCACTACACATTTATATAATATGATTCGTTTTCTTGTCATTATCATTTATAAATTTAATACTTTTAATTTAGAGGAAAAATAAACAAAAATAAAAAATCTCTATCATAATGATAATATGCAGTAAAAGCTTATTTCTCATGTATTTATTTTCTCTTATGGTACAGGGTATAGTTAGTTAGTAATAAATATTTACATGTGGCAAGATATTACATTTATTACAATATGTTTTGTCGTACTGTGATCGTTTTAACGTCGTTTTTTTTTTCTTTTTTTGATGACTTCTATTCTGATTATAAGAGAGATAAATAAGTGGGGATATTAAAAAAAAAAAGAAGAAATTCTTAATTCTTCATGTATATCTGTAAATTTCTTATGTATTTATTTTTCTCTTATAGTGATGGGTATAGTTAGTAAGTAATAATTATTTACATGTGGCAAGATATTACAATATGTTTTGTCGTACTGTGATCGTTTTAATGTTGTTCTTTTTTTTTTTTTTTTTTTGATAGATTTCTATTTTGATTATTAGAGACATTAAAAAAAAAAAATTTGTAATTCTTCATGTATATCTGTAAATTTCTTATGTATTTATTTTCTCTTATCGTAAAGGGTATAGTTAGTAATAAATATTTACATGTGGCAAGATATTGCATTTATTAAAATATGTTTTGTCGTACTGTGATCGTTTTTTTTTTGTTTTTGTTTTTTTTTTTGTAGATTTCTATTTTGGTTATTTGAGACCTTAAAATTTAACTACGTAAATTAAGCAAAGTATAAATATCCGAACAACCAAAGAGATCAAGAGTCAAGAAGGCAGCGGTAGGTAGTATAGAGACAAGGCTAAGAGCAGGACAGACACTCTTTCATCTGGGACCAAAGAGACGAGACCTACCAAGAAGCGGCCCCCCGCATCAGGTCAGCCCTTTTCACTTTCACCCGGCACGAGAACAAAGGACGCTCAAGTAAGACGATTCGGATCACGCAAATGAAGACGACCATCGAGGATAGCAACACAAAGAACCACTGGCCAGTATTAGTATAACGTTACGAATAATTATAAGGTACCATTTTAAAGTTAGATTTAATAGTATTCTTTTATTACGTACGTAGTTAATTTGTGTATCAATTTTTATATATTCAATGTGTGTAAATAAAACCATTATTCCTTTTGCCAGAAGTTTTCTAATTTTATTAACAGAACCTTGAGATAACGTAAAAGTTAAATATAAAGTTTTAAATTATATGAAAAAATATATAATTAAAATATATATAAATAATAAATATTTGAATATTATATACGCAAAAAAGATATATTTTTAGAATAATAACATTAGTTTATTATGTGTTGTAGGGTTATAAAGATAGGAAATAAAACTTCTTGCCTCTCATAAAGTTTTATAGTCCGGGAAAGCGCTTCCAACTGTCAAACAATCATCCTCAGTGCTTTAACGCTACTCCATGTAGATCTACTTTATGCAGATCGCTGAGCTCCGTAGAAATAACAACCGTTCTTCGATTTATGCATTTATTTTTCATTGATTCTACTGTCATTTAAATAGAGTAATTAAGTATAGAGGATTACTATTTGACAGTTGATAGAGCTTTGTCACTAAGTATATACAATTTTGTGGAGAGGCAAGGCTTTTTATTTCCTCAGTGTTAATTTAATTAAATTAACACAATTTTCTCAATTAGTTTGGTTTTTATTTTTTTTTGAAATATTTAGGCTTTTGTTGTATATTTTCTAATGTTAGTTCCATAATTCGGAAATTACATTACCAGTGTAAGAAACGTGCAGTATAAACATGGACTGAACCAAACATGTACCATTTGTAATTGTGCTTCTAAGAAAAATTGTATAATGATAGACTTTTATAAAAATAAAACAATTCATGATCCCATATACACGAATTGCAATTGAAAGTGGGATCCTTTGTTATGCTAATTTAAAATTAGTTTCTTGGCTGGTATGGTATTCAAATATTTAATTGGAACTAAGGAGATTAATTATAAAGAATTAAACTTTGAATTTCTTTTTGCGTTATGAGTCCTTAGCCTCATGAAAAAGAATCAAGAATTTCAATATCTTCTAATGTGTCATGTAAGGAATGTTAAAAATTAGAACAATTATATTTTAAATAAAACATATTATGTGTAATATAAGAAGTTATTAGATACACCTTTTGAATTTTAGACCGATTTAACTATTATTACTATTGACGAACACACACACATACAAGGATAGGAAATTGCTCAATACCTGCTTGAAAGTGAAGGGTCTAAAATAAAACTTGGAATAATAATTTATTTCTGCCAATTTTGCAATGGGCTTAAAAACATATTTCATGGTCATAAATGTGACTGTTTGGCAGCTTGGTGAATTAGACTGGATGCTGCAATGGTCTGATAATTGTAGCAGGTGGTGGTTCAAGCTGATTGTATACTTTATAAATTTTACAATTAATTTAAAAATACCATTCTGTAAAAACAATATTTTATGTTTTAAATGATTTTGGGCGATGTAATTAATTTTTTTTAAATTTAAGTTTTTATTTGAAAAAAACAAAACAAACCATATGTTTATCCATCTATAAGAACAATTATAATTGTGATCATTGATGATTCGTACTGTATTTACAAAACACATGCATACAATATATACATATATACATAGCCTAGAAACTATCTTGATTCTTCTGCTGGAATTGGTGATGGGGGAGGGGGAGTTGACATTAAGAGAAATTCCCTAACGCTGCTGCACATCCAACTTTATCACAGCACGGTATTTACTGTGGAGGATGGGAGAGAGCGTGAAAGCCACAGACTATCATGACCTGAGTGGAGAAAGCTGGCAAAGACACCCTCTAGCGTATTCATTACAATTGGTCTTGAAGGCCACTTGCTCGTACACAGTACCGGAGAAGGATCGCACGGACAGGGGTTGCTGGATAGGGGTCACGTTAAGGGGTTTGAGTGCTAGGATAATTAGTAGGGAACACTTACTAAGCGTTGGTAGATGGTTTTGACATTAAGTACGTCACAAAAAAACATATACGGTTGAATTTAAAAATTATTTTAACGTTTTTACGAGTTTCAGTCACGTCTCATTTTGAAAAGATACATTTTTAACCGGTTTTGGCATCCCTCTTTAGGTTCTCAATGCACCAAACTGTGATCCCTCCACAACATTGTTGACATTAGTAATAGATAAATAGACTGCTCAAAATATTAATATTTTTCTCCACTGACAATGGGGCTGTAAAAAGAATCAGTTATTGAAGGCATGGTGAGAAGCAGTCCGTCAAGGTGCTTAATGAACTTGACGTAACGTATTTGTTTACGCGGTTCTTTATTTCAGGTAAGAATTAAGATGGCGTGCATATTAAAACATTAGTGGGGGGGGGATTCCATTGTTAACGTAAACAATTGGACCAACAAAGTCTATTGGCTATTTTTCTCAAGAATTTGGATTTGAAATGATTGAGTTGGCTAGTGTTGGAGTGTTTGGTCAAAGGCCCTGATTTGTTTTCCATTTTTGTCATTTATACGCGTCGGGTATTTTCTACTGAGAGGTGAGATTTTCTGTTGTATAAGTGTTCAAACCCCTTTGTGATTTTTTTTAAAAATTTCAATGAAGAAATTAGATATTTAATTAGGGATCCTATAATTGTTTATTCATTATATAATTTTTATAAAATAACAAAACCTGTATATAATGTAGCGATACTACAGGAAATACAAAAATAATTTGTTAAATAGATTCGCCTGAGGATCTATAATTGTATATAATTATCTGTAAATTTAAAGGGGCTATGAAGGAAAAAAAAAAAAATTAGGGATCCGATGAAAATTTTGGAAATTATTTGTGGTGAATTGGCTTCTTTGCCAGATATAAACGAATGTGCAGGGGAATCGGTGATTGGGTTTGGAGGCACATTCCTGAATATACTTGTACAAGGTATAAATCTTTTATATTATAATTTTATGTATTTGTGGAGTTAAGGTAGGAGAACGAGTGTAAGAACTAGACTAGACTAGATCATAGAAAATGTCATCAAGACGAATCACTGCTTAGGGAACGCACAGTAGATAAAGGTGTTGAAGTTGGTCAGGATTTTTATGTGACTAAGTAGGTGAGTCAGAGAATGACCTTGGGTTCATTCAAGATAACATTAATAAATACATTTTAACTTCTAATTGAAACCATGTTGAATAATCGTCATTATTGAAATGATCATACCCTTAATAACAAAGAACACATACAAATAGTCTATAAGAAATTCATCATTCGTAAAGTATCCTTTTCATCCAATTTATTATAAGTTTATATAAATGCAGCAGTAAATAAGACGACGTAGTCCTCAGATGGCGAGGAGGATGGGGAGGGCCAAGGAGAGCGCGACAGAGGCCCGGGCGGCGCTGTTGAAGGAGTTGAGGAAGTGAGTGAGCGGTGGCAACTCTGGAGCATTGCACTGGATCAACGGAGGCTGGAAGCTGCTGGGCCGCTGCTTCCGGTCGCCGCTCCGCTGCTCTGATTGGCCGAGGTAGAGCAGGGCGTGACCTGATTGGTCCAGCTCCAGCCTAGCCAACTCGTGCTCCGTGGTCGGTACAGTGATCCCCAGTGCTGGGCAGCCCTGCGAAGGCGTCAAGTCCCGCCGCACTCCCAGCTGCAACAGGCAATGCAACTGTATTAGTCAGTTTCAAAGCTAATGTTTACATTTATTGATAACTTTTCAATCAGATGCTGTTCAGAAATCGTACATAAAAATTAGACATCCCTTCAAATTAAAAATAATAAAATAAAAATCCTTGAGAAGAGTTTTTAACCTGTGGCCGAACTCGCTGTAAAACAAAAGAGTTGACACCTATTAACATTTTGACGCAATTTATTCACAAACTATCTTATTTATAAAAAGAATACATATTTAGAAATATTCTATGTCAATCATGGACGTCAGTACTTATAACTGAGACATTTAATATAAAAATTTTATATAACTGATTTACCATAATAGTTGTATGGTAAGGAACAAGGTGGCTTGGTGAGACTGGTTCTGCGATGGAACAGCCTTCTCCAACTCTTTCCAACTGAATGGCCCGAAGACTGGTGAGAAGTCACTTTAAAGAAAAAGGTGAGAAAATTCGAATGTTTTCAGGATAACGCAACAGCTTCAACTCATTGCTAAAGGACACAGATACAGTCCCCTACATTGTATAGGTGCTGGTGAGTCCCAATGGTGGCCTCTGTGCAAGAGTGAGGATATAAAGGATCTCACCTTACCAAAAGCCAAGTTGTAGTTAAAGCATCAGATAGGGAAGAGGTATAAGTCTAGTAATCACTGAGCTCTTGAAATGCTGGAAATGGGCAAAGGATATAACCAAAGTTGTGGTGCATAGATAAATATACAATATATTTATTAGAATAAATTAACATAACTGTCCAGTGACAAATCATTTTACTATTTACAACGAGAGCATTGAAAACTTCTAGTGATTGAAAGTATTATTAGAACGACCTCTAGCTGGTTTACCTATTTAATTAGATTAGATTAATCACGTTTATCAATATAAATTATTCTTCACTGCGCGTGAAAGATTTCTCTCCAAACATTTGATTGAATGTTTCGTTCACCAATTTTCATTTAAAATTCACATTTATTTTTAATATCGGTCTGAAAATGTAATTATAAACACAACTATTTTTATGAAAAAACACACACTTTGATATAAAATTTTTGGAATCTTAGATTTAAAGGTTTTCACATTCAATTTTGTTAACGCAGCTTGTATAGTTTCTTCGATAAATACATCAGCCACCAAAGCAAAACGGGGTGTACTCTCAGTAGAAGTTAAGAATTTCTGTTTTGTTAGAATTTTTGAAAACCATAAGTTTTTACTTCTCCTTTAATACCCACTACCTTGCTTTCTAAACAAATCCTTTCTACCCAATTATTACCCAATTAGGAAATTGAGTTATAGCACGACTAAATCAAGTAATTTTACATCACCTAATTGTTTTATTTTTTATTGCAAAATTAACTCTTCAATTAGTGCATATACAGATCATAAGGCTACTGCTTTATATGAAGACTGGTTTTTTCACAATTTTTGATCACAGAATTTTATCTCGTAAGCATATAATTATGATGGTGGATAAAAGATCCTTGAGCTATAACTGACAAGTTTATGGGTGTCAACTGCATTTCACAATAAGCCAATTGAAAAACAAGACTGAGAGAATACAGCAGCCTAGAACAACGATTTAAACATGAGTTTCCAAAAGCTGTTCAAAGACAGTCAGCAAGTCCCCATTTTCTTGTCTCTCTTCATTCAATCATGTTTACAATATCCACTCCTAATGCGCTTTTCTTCCCATCTTGCATACGAAATTTGGAAGAGATGTCTTTTATTTATTTCCAGAAGATAATAAATTTCTATTTCCCACATAGTTTTCACTTCTTGTTTATGCTTTCCAATCTGATATAATTTTGGGTTTACATAACTGTAATGTACGATGGGATTTTTTAGATGGGCTAGAGCTGGTGAAGGAAACTAATGGAACAACTTTGTAAAAAAAAACTAATTATGGAAAAATTAATTAGTAGCTGCCATATAAGCCCTATAACAGGACCCGATTCAGTAAATATTAAAACTTTATTGGTTAAAAGAGGATTCGGTAACATCGTTTAAGGTCAATGAAAAAACTAGTACATTATTGAGAAAGTTCTTTTATTTAACTAGTTCTAAATTCCCTGTAGTCGGCAAATATCATCGGCATATATACATAAAGTATATTTTCTAATACTTATCCGAATGCCATAAAAGTTTATTTAATTACGGAATATTTCAAAATGAAAATGTGATATGTACCGAGAGGGCATAAAAAGGGAAAGATTCTCTGCAGGCCGGAATTTACATCGTCCAGAAAACTTGGAATTAGGTTATATTGAGGTTGTGATAAAATACGTTAAATAACCATTAAAAATATAATGCTTTTTTTTTTAAATGAGTTGATATTTCCAATAAGCAAAAAAAAAAAATTAATATCAAAGAAGTACTCCAACACGGATTAAATGTGTTACGTTTAAACATGAGAAAAATAAAAATTTCTCTTTCTAAATTTCACTTTAGCGAAGACGGTGGAGTAAAATCATCTGTATAACGGTTAGTTTAAATTAGTTAAGTCTTGACTTCAGAGTGTGCTTGGATTTGGCTTCGAATAAGATAATGAAAAAGTCTGTTTCATTGCCTTTTCTAATTGGAGAATAGTATTCTTTGACAATTTAAAGTAGATCCTTCTTTTCCGCTAATGTTTCACGAGTCATTTACGCCTTTCTTCCTAATGACTTTAACCAGGGTTTGTTCGCTTTAGGTTCTTACAAAATGTATTGCGATTGTATGTTTTATTTCATTCTATTTTCTAGGCAGATTTGGTTTAAATAGGTTTTAACGACAGACATTAACTTAAAGCTTTGAAGGGATATACCATCGCAACTATAGTTTAATAAGATACATATTCCGTGAGTCTGTTTATATAGTTATTAACTACTTAACAATGAATGGAGATATTGCATCTATCACATTATTAACCTTAATAAAAGATTCGTTGTTTTTAAATTATTAAATAACGCTAAAAAAAGGAATGTATTATTTAAATAATGAATACGTAACTAATGTCGAAGAGTGCCACAGTACGAAAGTTTTCGGTTTTCCTGTTTTTTGCTTGAGAATCTTCCATTCACATATATTTCTATGAGAAAAAATTTCAGATATTGAGTTTCAATATTTACCGCTGGAGAGAATCCGTGGCAGTCTTGAAGTGCAGCTACAAACCTAAATAGGTGAACACTTTTGTGAAATTCCACTTTTTCGTATTGTGGCGATCTTCTTCTAAGGGAACGATGTGTTCTACTGCATCAGGAAATAGTGAAAGAAAATGGTAACGCCATACTCCAAAATTCGCTAGAGTTTCAAGAACTCTATCGTCCATGAAACGACTTGTGGACCTTTCCATAGTTCACATGCTGTTGAATCGCTTGACAATAAATGTCTTCGACACACCTTACATATTAAATTTCCTCCTTATTCTATCTACTACGTGTTAATAAATATTAAATGATAATACTCTTATCACGCTACAATATGTTACAAGCGATACACAGTTAGTCAGACATATAAGGCCACAAAACTGTGAAATTTTCCAATATTTCTGAAAGAACAAATTGTTTTAGTAAGATGTAGTTCTAAAACTAACAGACCTGATGATCAGCCATCGATGACCCAGATCGTCTATCCGGGTGTCTGGGGCTTTGTTTGCCCCCGTCATGGATTCACAAATAAAGACTATTTGCAGATAGTCGGATGTAGAGTATAGTATTAAGTAAATCCCAGCCTTTCTGGTTATTTGATGGATGCAGTAATAAAAATTAATGCTTCAAGTTAACATTATAGCAGGGGAAACTCGTATTTGTTCCCTAATTAGTTTTTTTTATATAAATAGTAATTAACAAAGAAATCCATAATGGTACATATAGGACTTATATTTATTTCCGATCACTTATGAATAAAGAAACATTAAAGATACTAAATAAACAAAATAGAGTAGTAGCATGAATATTTTAATGATAGTAAATCTAGACTAATTAAAAATAAATAAATAAAGTAAAGTTGTGAGAGGGGGTGTGCCATAGGCAGTAGAAATCCATTTTCCTCGTAAATAATCTGAATATATTCGACCTCGAAGGTGCAGAGGTAGTGTTTCGAGACATATTGGATCGGAGCGCGTGGAAAAACAACGCCATAGGTCGGAAGGTGTGCTTTATTCCCGATGTTTATTTTCTCTTTAGATAACTGCTACAGCTGGAACAACAGCTTCCTCTGTGAATAACCAACCCTGCCCACGTGATCCCGACGTGAATACAATCTAAATGTGACTTTTGAAAATTCTCCTTGACTCAATAGACATTTGACTGGGTTGATTCTTATTCCGAAGCTGCCTTCGGTTATCTCGCTTGAATCGAAATTGTTTAGTCAGTGTAGGATGTGAAACATTTATTTCATCCTCATTTATAAGTTATAAGCAAAGATAACGGCTTTTTTGTACTTACTTCGTTGGACCACCAGGAAATAAAATCTTATAAGAATCAAAACTGCAATCTAACTCCATCATTACAATCCACCATGATCAATTGCTAAAACAGAAACATTTTGCAGGCTTCTATCTTGCACATAAATGTACATCCTATTTGTTTGTGGCTGATCAATTTTCTACTTAATGAAGAGACACGAGCCTGCAATCATTGCAACCAGAGACTAGAACTAGGAAAATTAAAAACCTAATCATTTTTCATGATGTTTAGGCCACAGCCATATATTTGTATTATTTTATCTTGAGGAAACAGCGAGATAGCTGTCTGTCAACGTGACGTACGGCGTCTTTCCATGTCAACCCCTCCCCTCTTCCAGCATTTTTATAGCTTTTATGAACTGTCACCAAAGCAACACGTCACAGTGAATGTTAAATGATACAATTTTCATTCACTCGCTCAGTCATACAGAGTTTACAAACATACCAGAGACCTCCCAAGTCCTTCCACATGGCTGTCACCTCCCTCACGTGTGAAGGAGGAAGCAAAGTCTTGGGAAGTCCCCCTCGCTCTTCCGTCAGCCGCGTCACTGGATAAGAGCCAGCGGAGGCTGACCTAGAGCGCGTGAGCCACAGACGATCAGGACATGATTGAAGAAACTGACCATTGCAGGACTCCCACTATTGGTTTATAAGAATGTGGTATTCAGATATCGGAAGTTTCTAATCTTTCTTTACTACTCAGCCCCTAGCTTCCTAAAACATCCTTTCTACCCAATGATAGCACAGGTAGGGTATTAAGATATTAAGACACTGAGGTAAGTGGTATTATAAAAATGGGTGGTTTCTCCTTTAGGCATTCCACACCCTATATCCTTCTCACACATCCTTCAAATGGGGGACTCCCCTTAGTGAAAGGCACTCATTAGCCCAAAATAATTTTCCTTTATTTTTCCCACATCCTATTTTTATAAGTTTGAGAGCTTAGAAAAAAAAAAAAAGAAAAAAAAAGTGGTATTATTTTATATTGCAAAATCAATGCGGCGCATACACCTTTAAAAAGGTTTTCTGAACACGTAGGTAAGAATTAGGATTTCATTAGCGCATTATCTGGCTCAGACTGACTGAAATTGGAAAAATTTAGAATTTAAGCATTATATTTTTGCCCCAAATTACTTTGCGATTCTCCTGCATGTCTAGTAGTTTTTGCAGCATGTATTTATTATCTATCATACTATTCCAAAGTAAGCAATATTAGAACTGTATGAATTCTATATTGTGCGTTTACAAGAGGCAAAGCACTCGGAATCATGAGGCTATCGATGTGGAAAATTGATTAAAGGTCAGAGAAAGCGATTATAACCTTCAAATAGAGGAAATGAAAGAGATTAAACGTAATTATAGCCCCAAGGAAACGGGTTATGTCTACAAGTATTTTACTAAGATACGTAGTTGAAAAAAGCATCTGCTTAAAATAAAGGGAGTCTAATACTTTGTAAGAAAATAAAATAACAGCATCTGCTAAATCTCAATTTTAGCTAATAATCCCAGAAGAAGAGGTTGTTAATGATGTTGTGATTGTTAGTGAAATGTGCATTGATGAATGAAGATTATGACAAAAAAAAATCCTTAAAGCCAGTTCCCATTAAATTAGATTTCATAATAAGGTCCAACCACAGCGAATATAGTTTAGCTAAATTTTTCTGTGGTTCTGTATATTAAGCTCCAATGGTGCATCCAATTTTTCCGCGAAACAGAGAAACCCTAATCAAATAGATTTATAACATCAGTCAATTTATTATGGATAGATAAACGACTTTATTATGATAAAATTACAATCTGCCTCATTGGGCAATAAGTAATTGTGATAAATGATCTCATTCATACCATATTTACAATTTCATTCACTCGCTCATTCATACAGTATTTACAAACAGCCCAGAGACCTCCCAAGTCCACATGGTTGTCACCTCCCTTGTGTGTGAAGGTGGAAGTGGAGTCTTGGGAAGTCCCCTACGCTCCTCCGTCAGCCGCGCCACTGGATAAGAGCCAGCGGAAGCTGGCCAAGAGTGCGAGAGCCAAAGACGCTCAGGACATAGTCAATTTGTTAAGTATTTAAAACTTGGTCACACCATCGTTCTGCTAAGTACACACACCCCTATAAAAAAAATGTGAAGTACATGAAAATAAGTTTAATGAAGAAATATTAAACCTATTAAGGAGAACCGTTTCCCCCACGGAAAGTTTCTTTTTAATAAAGCCTTTCTAAAGTAATAATTTAAGGAAGTTTAAATTACCCTGTAAAAAAGTAATTAGTCTAAAAAAACATTCAATTTATTTTCCTCCAAAATGCACCTTTTTCTTTCTCGTAACAACTTGAATAATTAGCCTTAGTGTACTGACAAAGGTCGTATTTGCGACTCTGTCTGCGACAAATTGTTCAGCCTTGTATGAACTTAAACATATGAACCGAATGAGACTATATTTTATTCATCGAAAATTAAAAAAATCTTTTAAATTATTTAATATCAGCCCTAGAGCCAACAAGGGTCTAGTTCAGACCATGTATTATTTCAGTCCGGTTTTACAATCTTTGCTGGAACGAGGGCTCCAGCTGATTAATGCCTTCGATATATCACGCTGGGCAGGAGAAGCATTACCGCGTGTAAAGGGCACCGCCCAAGTCTTTCCTCTCTTCAGCTAAATCTTCTTAGAGGCTGATGTCTTACGGCTTAATGAAACCGAGGACGTTGTAATCCTCCAAGTGAACGCCTTTTAAGGTTGTTGCCGTTGGCTTTCTTAATCTGAAACACTTATGCTGGAAATCAACAACACCTTGGCTTAGCAAACTATTTGTTATGCCAGTGTAGTTATGCTCTTCATTTTCCTTTCATTTCTTTTTTTTTTTCTGTGGTTTTCAATATAGCTTCTGAAAATTAAGAAAAAAGTCGAGGCAACGACCTAGTTAATTATTCAATTGTCAATTATAAAATCAATCCTTGCCTGAGGCTTGATCGCTCCCCCCGAAAAATGGAAATGCGCTGAGCCTGGCAAAGCATCTCACGAAATAGAGAGTTATTTGCACAAAAGGTTATTACCAACTTTAATTGTGTTTCTTGAATCAGTTTCCCCTCGTTTCGTCACTCAGAAAAAACAATCCTTAACTTTTGATTTTAGGTTCATCACAAAAATTTGACTTCACAAGAAGGTTTTTGTATAAATTAAAAAATATTGATGCTTCTGCAGGCTTTTAAATCCATTTTTAAACGAGTGTGCCTTCTAAGTACGAATTAAGATCAATCGAAGTATAAATGCCGGTACCACTCAGGGATCAGTTCTATCGCACCTTATAAAATTTTATATGGTACAATTCTGAAGACCAAAGAACCGTTTGATAAACCTTTTTAACACTTGACATGCTGGCTAAAAGCCAGAATGGAATTATATCCCTTACTTCCCCAGCAGCTCATCATGTATTTCGATAAACATAGTCAAATACACATGTAGGTTGTTCATGATGCGTTTACACCAATAACTTAAACTCATAATTGTAGTCGAAATAATTGATCACGTAGGTTATCAATACCATGTAATTCAGCATCATGTAGTAGTAGTGCTATGTAAGGAGCGATAACTAGGTAAGTCAAAACGTCTTTTTATAAATTTGATGCAATTCTTTCTTCTATCAACCGAAGATAATATAAAAACAAATTATCCACTCATAAAAAAAGGCGCTCACATTTGTATTTATTAAGTATCTTTTGTTGAGCATAATCACGTAATGTATTAAAATGTAATAATTTATACGCTGATTGATATAGCACTGCCCAGCAGTTTCATTTTAGGGACCGAATAAGCGATACTTTAGTTTTATAATCCATTTCATTTGTTAAGAATTGATGAAATTCAAGGCGATATTATTTGTATACGTGCCAGTTTAAGGAGTAATTTTGCAATATAAAAATCAAACGAGGCAACAATATTTGCATAAGTAGTTAGGAAATGTCAAATTAATTCGCCTACTATAGCATCTGAGGATCTAGTGTAATCTACTCATTGGTATCAGTAATCATTGGATAGAAGGCTTTTTAGGAATCAAGGAGGTGAGTATTGAAAGGAGGATTAGACACTTCTGATGCCTTTAAACCACTTTAACATAAAAACTAAAGTGTAACTTGTACTGAGAAGACATAACAGTGGGACTGACTTGCAGTACAAATGTTCTTTGTGAGTATGTCATAATAATTTGTTCTTTAATTGACGTAGGATTGCTGCGTGAGATTTGAGGTATTAGTGAAGCGTCTTTTGGCGCGGGATGTTGCGAATAGAACAGCTTTGGCGACCTTTATCTTAGTGATTTAAGCTTCTAATTTATGAATAAAAAGATTATCTAATAATAAACTGAGCGTTACCCGTTGAGGTCGAAATCGTCTCATTAAACTATTATATGAACCGTCTTTATCTTAAAGACTTTATTTATTTAAATTTTGATTAAACCGACGAAACATGCTGATCCTAGTATTATGTGATTGCTGCCATATTTATAGGCTACACTAGAGAGAGTGGTAATGATATTACTGCTTCTGGATTCTAATATATTAGCAGACTCCTAGTGGCAATTTCTCTCTCGCTATCTCTGAAATAGAATTCACGAAGCTCCTGGTTCCCTGATGCTACCCCGATTGCAAGGGACCTATCCTAGATATCCTAAGGGTTTATTTTAAGGAGGGTTCCGGTAGGTGTTCATTATCGTGCATGAAGGAAAGTGAATATCTACTTGAATAATAGTTTGGAGGATTTCTTAGTGCTAGTCACTCCATGCCCTCAGCTCCATGAATTAACAACGGCAGTAAAACCAGTAGACCCTAATGAAATGCTCCTAGAATAATTTAATTTATTGAGGGGATTAATTAATTGGGAAATATATGGTACTGAGCTTTGACTCGACTTTATAAATGCTTTCTTACTCCTGTCGTTTATGCTAATATACTAGCAATTCCATAAGGACAATACCGTAAACACTACAGAACAAAACACTGTCAGTATTCTGCTTTGTCAAGAACCACCAAATTGATTTAGAAGGGTCATTACAAGTCAAATCAACCAATGTCTGGAACTTCAATCAATGATTTTTTGTACGTATTTAGTACTGTCAGATTCAGATTTTTCCTATTTTTAATTTATAAATTAAAAAAAAAAAAAATCAACTATAATACCTATAATCAGCTATGTAATTTGATAGGTTACCAGAATTTGCCAAAACAAATCTTAAAATTTTTAAAACACAAAAACAAAATTCGAAATTAAAAAAAATAAAGTATGTTACATGTACATGCTATTAGAATATATTGGTCTAATTTTATAATTGTATTATAAAATAGTTTGGTGTGGAATGGCCCAGAATATAAATACAGTTGATATCACGTGGAATACAAGTGCTTATTAAGGGATACTTTAATCGTCTACAATTTATTTTATGATCTTCTCTCCATTCAGCCAAACGTCAAAGAATCTACCGAAGGTTCTTTGATTTTGTTCTTTGTATGAAATTGTGTATGATACTTACATTTGGTTTAAAAAAAAAAAAGGTTTATTGAAAAAGGATGATTGGAAACGCTATTCATACAATCAAAATGACATTACAAGCTTTCGGATATTTGGGAAGAAGACTATTTCTTTTGCTTTGCTTACGTGATTAGTGTACTTTAGATGGGTGTCATCGCTTATTAATTATAGCCAAATTACAAAAAAATGTGTCCTCTAACCTGCCAGATTCCTGGTGGTCCGCAGGTGTGGTCTTGGGACAGACTCTTGACCAGTCCTTCGTCATGGAGCGTGAGAAAAGCCCTGAGGACCCTGAAGTCGTAGTCGATGGCCCCAGGTATCCTTATACGAGTCACTTCGGTAAGTATGCCCTCTGCCGAAGCCGTCAGCGTGGGGGATGTGCACATGGCGTCTTGGTAAAATTTGAAGTCGGCTTGCCATGAACCACCTGTAATTAGAACAATTTTTTATATTATTTTTACACAATAGTTACCTAGCAGCTCTAATATTCAACCCTGTTTTTTTTACAAAAATAATTGCCCTATTATATTGTAAAGTTTGTAATTAAATTTTAGTAATTCGGGACTGGAGGTTGGTCTAAATTTAAAAAAATAAATACGTTATAATAAATTTTAGTAGAAACATAATACAGTCCCTACAAATAGCCCAGTTTCTGAGCATGCGCTACTATTAACAACCACGTACAACTATCGCTCTCCAAATCAATACCGATAACTACCGTTTATAGACCCTTTTTCGGCTTTGGGATTGTGTCAACTGGCAACTTAAGTGAGGTGGCCACGAGGGAGCCCTCAATAAGTGAGTAGATCGCTAGTACATTGGTGTGAAGTGCAAATAATAGTGACATCGGACAGAGTGGTCGGCCATCTTGACTGAGGCATCAGCCGTCGTTCACGATACATAGCCGTTCTGAGCCAGACCTGATAGGTGGCTCAGAGCCAAGACCGGTGACTCGCCACTGGAATCCCACCGGCGCTACGTATTTTATTTATTTTATTTTATTTATTTTTTTTTAACTAACAAAAATCTTAGCTAATGACAAAATGAGATTTTATCAGCAGCTAATATCACAAAATAAAAAGAAAAGATCTAGGTCCTTAGGTCCAACTCCGCCAACGTCGCCAGTAAAGCGAAAACCCAGACGCTCAAATAGGAACATCCCTATAAACTCATCTGCTGCCAGCTCTATGGAAGATCTACCACCACTTGCCAGCACTTCAAAAGAAGAAACTGTAGCAGAATCTCCATTCTTCACACCGAATAGCTTCGAGGTACTGAGAAATAGCCAACCTGACGACATGGAAGTTATTCAAACACCAACACAGCCCAAGCCGCCTGCTATATTCGTAAGGAATATTAGCAATTTCAAACTATTATGCTCACAAATGAGCAAAGTTGTAGGTACCGGAAAATATATGTGCCTCAATCGCTCTCGGGATACAAAAATTTCCCCAGACACTCCGGATACTTATAGAGCGATCATTAAGTATTTGGAAGAAACCAATGCAGACTTCCATACATATCAGTTGAAACAAGAACGATCGCTTCGAGTAGTGATAAGAAATCTGCACCCGACCACACCAGCTGATGAAATTGAAGACGAACTATCAGCTCTGGGATTCAAAGTTCGGCAAATAACCAACGTTTTACGTGAGGACAGACAACAAAACGAATCCACCAAAACGGCATTACCGTTATTTTTTGTAGATCTCGAGCGGACACCTGGCGTGGAGAAAATTTATGACTTAACAACCCTGTATTACACAAGAATACAGGTTGAAAAACCTTACCCCAATAGAGACATCGTCCAATGCCATAATTGCCAGGCATATGGGCACACAAAATCGTATTGCCACCACCCTCCTAGGTGTGTAAAGTGTAGTGGGCAGCACAAAAGCGAATTGTGCAAAAAGCCCCTAAAATCGCCTGCTGTATGCGTGCTCTGCCAGCAAGACCATCCGGCCAACTACAAGGGCTGTGAGGCCTATAGAATCCTCAAGTCCAGGAGCGAGCAACGTCGCCGGCCAGAAGAAGAGAAGCCAGTAACAGGTAGCTCAAGAAGCGCCCCCACCAGATATTTGAGGCCTTCAGTCTCTTTTGCTGATGCCGTTCGGAACAGAGAGCAGTCACAGGCACTGCCCACTTCTCGTCCGCAAGTATCTCTTCCCCAGCATTCCGCTCATCCCGCCAACCAGCAAACCCAATCCCATCCTCAACCACACATCTCCCATATTCCTTCACCTCCAAGCTCTTCAGATCTCACTAGCCTATTAACATCATTCCTTACAGAATTCAGAACCCTAATTACCCCTCTCATTTCCCTTCTTACAAATCTTGTCTCCTACCTTATCCCTGTTAAACAAAATCCATAAGTGGATCCTTCTGACTCCTTATCCATTCTCCTTTGGAATGCGAATGGTGTTCGCACCCACACTAACGAACTGACAGCACTACTCCATGACAAGAAGATCGACGTAGCTCTTATTACTGAAACAAGACTTACGAGCAAACGACCATTTACCGTTCGACAGTACCAGACTTATCGAACTAATCACCCAGATGGAACAGCTCATGCAGGTACTGCTGTCATTGTCCATAACTCCATATCCCACCACATAGTTCCTTTGGTATCACAGGATTTCCTTCAATCCACTGCAGTGTCAATCACCACCTTCACTTTTCCTCTTACACTTGCATCAACGTACTGCCCTCCCAATAAATCCATTTCCGACTCCCAATTCATCTCTTTTCTAGACTCCATCGGACATCGTTTCCTTGTGGGTGGGGACTTAATGCGAAGCACCAACACTGGGGGTCAAGATCCACAAATACACGAGGACGTGCTTTGCTGTCTGCACTCACACGGAGACATTGCTCCACTATCACTCCTGACACAGCCACCTATTGGCCATCAGATCCCAACCGAAATCCTGATCTCCTTGACTTCTTTTTTTACAATAGTTTAGGAACAATAAACTATTCACTCAAGCGCCTCGATGACCTTTCCTTCGATCATAGCCCTTTATTATTAACCATTTCCCTAAGACCAATTCACAAACTGCCTCCTCCTTCATTTATTAGGGGCCCAGTTGACTGGGACCACTTCCGTCAGCTTCTTACAGAGTCCGTAAACCTCAAATTATCCCTGAAAACATCCCAAGACCTAGACGATGCAGTGCATTCTTTCACTACTCTGGTCCAGAGAGAGGTCGGCTTGGGAGGCATCGTCACCCCATCGTCACACAAAAATCCACAATCATAATCGTTTACCTCAGCATCTCAAAGATCTAATCCAATCCAAACGCCGCTCCAGAACAGTGTGGCAAAGATCCCGGCGTCCTATTGATCGTCGCACGTACAATCAGTACTGCCGATTGGTAAAGCGGCGATTGGCATCCTTCCGTTCCGATTCTTTCAATTCCTACCTCTCCTCTCTGTCCACCAGGGATAACTCCTTGTGGAACGTAACCAAAAAAATCCTAAAGTATCAACCTGTTTCACACCCACTCCGTCGTGATGATGGGTCCTGGGCGGCTTCGGATGGGGATAGGTCGGAGGAATTTGCTCTGCATCTTTCCCATACTTTCACACCTCACCTTTTTCATCAAAGCCATACTCACAGCACAACTGTGGAAGATTTCCTCACTTCACCTATTCCTCTCTCTCTTCCACCAAAAGCCGTTAACCCCTCTGAGGTTAAATACCTTCTGAAAAACTTACCTTACCGAAAATCCCCTGGATATGATCTCCTTACTCCTCAAATTCTCAAACGACTTCCTCCTAAAGCCATAATCTACCTAACCTACATATATAATTGCATAATCCGAACGACGCACTTTCCTCTCCTCTGGAAACATTCCATTATTGTCCTATTCGCCAAACCCGGTAAACCACCCAATGACGCCTCATCTTATCGTCCAATTAGCCTACTCCCTATCCTCTCAAAAATATTTGAGAAACTCCTACTAAAACGCCTACTTCCCATTGTTGAATCCAAAAACCTTTTTCCCACACACCAGTTTGGTTTCCGCCAACGACATTCCAGTGCTCAACAAGGCCTTCGCGTTGTTGATCACATCTCCTCAGCCCTTGAAACCAAACAGTATTGCACTGCTGCCTTTCTCGATATAGCTCAAGCTTTTGACAGGGTTTGGCACGCAGGTTTGCTCTACAAGCTCAAAAGATATTTACCACAGACCCTTTTCCTAATCCTACAGTCCTACCTTTCAAACCGCTTCTTCCAAGTCCGCTGTGGTGTAGAATACTCTAACTACTATCCCAGGAGTGCAGGAGTTCCACAGGGCAGTGTCCTAGGCCCCATCCTCTATAACCTATACACCGCTGATGTCCCCTCTACTCCCAATACCTTCTTGGCCACATTTGCAGATGACACTGCAGTCTTGTCATCCCATCCAGACCCCGACATAGCATCCCATAACCTTCAAAAACACCTTGACGAGATCGAGTATTGGTGCAATCAATGGCGGATCAAAGTTAATGAAGCAAAATGCTCCCACATTCCCTTCACCCTTTGCCGCAAGTCTGGTCCACTAGTTTATTTTAATTCTATTCCTCTCCCTGTATCCGAGACAGAACGGTACTTAGGCTTCTATCTTGACAAACGACTGACCTGGAACCCACATACGAGACTAAAAAGACAAGAACTAAACAGACGCTTTGGACAACTGTACAGACTACTTCAAAGGACATCCCATCTCTCAATAGAAAATAAACTACTAATCTACAAAGTTATACTTAAACCAATCTGGACATACGGAATAGAGCTATGGGGGACAGCAAAAAAGTCGAACATCAAGCGTATCCAATCCTTTCAATCAAAAGTCCTGAGAACAATAGTAAATGCCCCTTATTATGTCAGCAACAAAACCCTTCATAACGACCTTAATATACCCTACATTCTAGAACTCATCCCTTCCAAGTTTACGAAATTCCACAGTAGCCTTTCCAACCACCCTAATCCTGTAGCACAGTCAATGCACTGCGCCACTCATCCCTATAATCCTCCTCGGAGACTGAAACGGCAGTGGCCTCGTGACCTGCTATAAACGCGTGACAGTGGGAGTCCTGGCAATGGCCAGTCTCTCCAATCATGTCCTGAGCGTCTGTGGCTCTCGCTCTCTTGGTCAGCCTCCACTGGCTAGTATCCGGTGACGTGACTGACGGAGGAGCGTGGGGGACTTCCCAAGACTCCGCTTTCTCTTTGCGGTGGATTTGGGGGGTCTCTGGGCTGTCTGTAAATATTGTATGAATGAGCGAGTGAATGATGAACTGTAAATATTGTATGAATGAGCTAGTGAATGATGAACTGTAAATATTGTATGAATGAGAGCATATATCTTAATTACTTATTGCCTTATAAAAGGCAGATTGTAATTATTGCACAATAAAGGAATTAATACGAAAAAAAAAAAAAAAATACAAATAGCCCCTGCATTACTGGTTGGATTCCCGCATGACTTAACAGTCGTGAGGGTACAGTATACTTATGACGCCTTAATCATCTCTGTTGTAGTTCATCTCTTTTATGCACCATATTCACCTATCAGCCAGTAATCAAAGCGTCCCTAACCACTAGATCCAGACCTTGTCAAGATTGGTCCCGACATCTGACAGATCTTCCTTAGCTGATAATAGATTTTATTCACGTTCCGTAACTATCCTATACTATATTCCTCTTTACCTACTACTATCCTACACGATATCCTATCTATAACTATAACTATATAGATCATCTTAGCCCCAGGAGATTTTACTCTCTATTCTACCAAATTGTGTTATTAAATTACCAAAACATATAATTTTGCATAATTGACCAATACCATATATCAACTATCGATCTAGCAACATATATAAATAAAAAATTAATAAAAGATTGGCGTTTTGGTTAAAAACATGTCTAACCAAGTTTTGCTTGTACGTGAAAACAAGCATATTTTTGAAAAAGTATGGGCATATATATATATATCTGTACCTCGGAGGGATACAACACGAGCTCCTTTGGATTCGTCCCACATAATACAATGGACTGACGAATCAGAAGAATCAAAAAGGGTGTAATTCAACGTCCAAAGTTTTCTCTTGTAAAAGCTTATGCAATTTGTTATAAGGGGTGACGGCAAACATTTTTGAAGATCACCCGTTAATACCTTAAGTGTTGTATCCCTCCGAGGTACAGATATATACATAAAGAAGTCCAACCACTCATCTTGTGAGATTTTATTAACTAAAAATATTAAACTGCAAGAGTTAATAAGATATATTATTATCGGAATATATTAAGAAGGAGATCAAAGGAATGCGAACCTTCCAACAAAACTGACATTTTATGTCCTGCCTCTACTCCTGGGCAGAGTTTCCAGATTTTACCTGTGTAAGAACTCTACAAACAAATCAGAACGATGGACTAGAAGTAATGTACAACCGATCCAACAGAAAACCCTTGGCAGCCATTTACAATAGAGGTACCCCCTGAAACATATGTAGAGGTGAGAAATTTCGATATAGGAAGACACTGAAAGCTCTCTCTCCCTCTCTCTAAGTGCAAAAATTGTATATATTTACACTTAACTATTATTTTATGAACATTTATTTTATTTATTAATAAAACATTTCACTATACACATATGGTAAGGCTTAGTGTATTATTTAAGCAGGTAACCTTTCAGGTATATAATATTACAGAGTGGATGAGAGAAGTTTAAAATGGGAAAATTGAGAGATGAAAATTGAACGTATTGAAGTAATTAAAGTTAACAAACAAATAAGCGCTAACAGCAATGAACGCCTTAATGCCAGAGTATGTTTTTATATACTCACCAATTATGACCTCATAAATTACAGATTCGTGTTAGATAAACTCCAGCCACAAAGCCTTGATATGCATATTTTACTGCATAGGATATTATTAAGACATGAGATTTGAAGCTCAAAACATGTATAGGACTAAATCCGTATTTACCGTATGTAAATGCACTGACTATTTACAATTAGATTTGTTGCAACCTCGAAGCAGGGACGATCTTTTTAGTTAAATCTCGAATAACGGCGTTTTGAAACAGTAATGCAAGCAACCATAAATATATATGTGTAGCATAAGCTATCAAATTCGGAAAAGTAAAAAGGCTATCAGGAGTTAAATGGGAGATCTCTATATATATAAATGAGCATTAAAAATCTCTGATTGTGAGGTGCAGCCAACATGAGACGAAAATTATAATTAAAAAAACACAAATATTATCTAATTATAATTCACACATATATCTTCTCTGATTCTATGACTAACTAAAAGTTTAAAAGAGAACAATATAATAGTTCACTTGCGCATATTTAAGTACGATTTCAATATTTATATACAAAAATTGAATACAGAATGTAAAAATGTATTCGATTATTTCCCACAAAATGTAGATGTATTCTATAAAATATATACGGAAGAATGAAAAACAAAAAATGAGGAAACTGTTTATTGAATTCAAGACAAGATTGTGATTTGAGAGCCAAGCACGTTTCGTGTATACTAAGCCAGAGAGAACTTTGAGGGGACTATCACTACTCCTTACAAATGGCTATCAAGCAGCCATACTATGAATTTATAGATAATTTTTTTTGTTTAAGTTAAGAAATGGTTAATACAAATTTTTTATTTGGATATGTACGTATATATATTTAATTCATGAACAAATAACTGCGATGTTAAGGTAAACAATGCTATTTGATACTTTTCACGTTTAACGTTGGTTCATGTATTAATTAATGTGTAAAAAATTCACTTACAATCAATCTCTTAAATGTTAGAAAGGGTGAGAATTTCGTCTCCAATATCTTAGCTTGTTGTTGTCTTTTATTTCTTATCAATAAGGAATTGATCTATTCTTGTGTAGTAAATTTATAAACTTCATAGTAACTGAAATTTAAATTTGATAAATGATTGAATGTCGTTCAGGAAATAATACTTCTGAAGCCAGTACTTGATTTGAATCGTGCTGTCTCAAACATGCAGTTGCTCTTCTGTCTCCATCTCCTTGCGGTTCTACAAAGTAAAAAGACCGAAGGATTTGCCTCTTATACGTTGGATGTAGGTGCCTTTATAGATCAGTCTAATTTTACTTCGAGATGATTAAGTAGGTCTCACTGCATCATCGAGGGAGGAACAGAATTAGGAAGAATTATGGCTCTCCAGCAAAGAAAAATTCATGTAAGTTCATCTAGCATATTTACCTAGAACAATATTGAAAGGTGGAAGCAATACCACTTGCCAATAGGACATACCATCTGCGTATGCAGATCAATGCGTTCCAGAAGAGTTTAACTTCACTGTATATAAATAATAATTCCCTTTTTAGCTTTGTAAATTCATTGACTAAAAGCATGAACCTAATTGTATAGCTTTTTCGGCCTTTATCGCATTCTTACACGTTGTAGTCTCATAAGTTTAACTAATGCAGCCTACCTGTTCAATGCCCAATCTACAAGCATCATTCATACAGTCCAATGTTTAATATGAAAGTTAAATGTGTACATTCAAATCCTCCAGAGAGTACATATTTAACAATTTTTTAGTCTAAAACAACAGTTTTTAAATAATAAAAGAAAATATTTACAAAAAGTATATTATTACGTTAAATTACGAATTGATACATGTACGTACCTATATCGAACTAACCACATGCGAGTATATACCTCAGAATCATGAGCTGATCTGATGAGTGCTCATCAAAATCATGAAATTTGGACAAAGGTTAAGCTATTTAAATGATAAAATATTCTTTAAGAGAGAATAAATTAGTTTGGCAAGGCTCCTTTTTTTTTTACGAATAACTTCGTTATTTTCTGAATAATAATTAACCTGGCGTCGAGCTCATTTTCCATTTCATAAGCATAACACCTTTTTATTTCTTTTTTTTTTGAAGGGGGGAGGGTGGCCATGAATTCTTCAATTTACCCCCTACCAATACCTCTCCCGAACTGTTTAAAATTTATTAAATAATTCCAATAGTAAGCGGTGTGATGAATTTAGAAAGGATGTTTTTGGCTCACGGAAAATGGGACTTGGAGAAACTTAATTAATTTTGATTAGGAAAACTCGAAAGCGGAGGGGGATTGCCTCCAAGTTGGACCGGTGTTGAATAAACGAACTTGGGCGAGCGTCCTGTTCACTGATTCACCAAGACTTTGTTCCAGTTTGTCACTTGGCTCTGCAAAAGCCTTACATTATTGACTTTATCCATGAACAGCTCTGAGTTGTTGTCCCATAAACTGATTTAGTCCTAAACATGGTTTTTTTTTCGAGGTTCAAAGCTGCTCATATCTTAATAATATTCCTATAGAGTCAAATGTGCATATCTAGTCTTTATGGCTGGAGTTTATCCAACTCGAATCTGTAGTTTATGAGGTCATAATTGGGGAGTATATAAAAACATACTCTGGCATTAAGGCGTTAATTTCTGTTGGCGCTTATTTGTATATTAACTTTAATTAGTTCAATATCTATAATTTTCATCTCTCAATTTCCCCATTTTAATATTCTCTCATCCATTCTGTAAAGGAACAGTGGTTGGATCACCTCGACGCCCTACCAACTAACAATCATACTCTTGTTAATAGACTTATTTGGACCATTGGGCTGCAATAGGTATGCTTGACTGAACAGCATTATAAGAAAAGTGGTTTTGACATGAGGTAAAAAAGGTTTATGGCTGTGGCAAGGAGAATAAAACTGCAGACATACGGCCGAGCACCGTCAAGAGAAAATGATTCTTAGGACTCGCTGCTATTACTAGGTCAAAAAATCATCAAAGAACCCTTGACGGAAAAGGGATTATCGTGACATAACGAGGTATTTGTTATGACACAAATAGCTCTGAAAAACATTTGCTGACATAGTGGTCGTCCCAACAAAAAGAAAAAAAACAACTGCCCTTGATTATTGATTTCACTTATCGGCTGAGGTCAACGATACCGAGCAGCCAAGAGTACAAACATAGAGAAGGAAGAAGTTGGTATATGCAAAGATTTCTTCCAAGAAAATTTTCGGTGCACATATGCCAAGAGGCATTACGACGTTTATGGGAATATGGTGCGGCCTAAGCAGACTGAAGAATTTTTCATGCAAATAGAAATCAATGTCAAGCAGATGGCTTCAATTGTAGAATCAATTATTTTTTATTGCTTAGAGATCATTAAAGATCATATTTGTGGAAATTTATTTCCCATCACATTATTATTAGTGTTATTAATATTTTTTTTGTTTCTAATATTTTTTAATATTCCTGCATTGGAGCATTTGTGTTTATGTTTGATGCTTGACGAAGTACGCTGTGTAATATTGCAACCCGAAATAATTGGGCAACTTCACATTAATTTTATTAATGAAGTGTTTTTTTTTTTTTATATTCTTCTACAAAAAGTACTTTATTTCTTATGCGGTTAATAGACACTGGCGGAGGGGGGGGGGGAGACTCTAGTAGTGCCCCCAGGGAAACTTGACCAACCAAACCTCTTTGATCTTGTGTGAGAGTTGTAATACTACAGCTGGTGATTCTTCTACACCAGTGTGTAATGCTCAGGACCATGTTGTAGAAAAAGATATGGTAGAACTCCTAGTCCTGAATCCCTCAGGAAAGTACGGACAGTTACGGAGAGTATTATTGCGGATCAATTGAAAATATGTCCTTACAATTTAATCGATAATCACGTGTTGATCGTCTATTTCATTTTTATATCGTTCCAAAAAATTTGTCTTTTGTTACCTCATCCACTAGAAATAATAACATTTTTTGAAGTGTAGAGTGCTTTAGCAATCATTATTATCAATGACCAGCAATGGTTCACCGAAGTCAGTGCCACCTACTTGCAAGTAGATGATTTTGGAGATTTAAACGGCTTCCAAGCCTTAAAACTGCAATAGTAACCAGATTTATGACAACTAAATTGAAAAACAACGAATAAATTGATAATAAAAGCATTAATGTGGCAACTTGATTCGTTGAGAGCGCGGCGTTATGTTTCTGCTTTTATAACGATTATATGTAATACGTTTGGATTAACAACAACTTTATAATGATAAAATTACAATCTGCCTCACTGCACAATAAGTAATTGTGATAAATGATCTCATTCATACCATATCCACAATTTTCATTCACTCGCTCATTCATAGAGTATTTACAAACAGCCCAGAGACCTCCTAAGTCCACATGGTTGTCACCTCCCTCGCGTCCGAAAGAGGAAGCGGTCTCTATGTAATAAAGGAGAATTATTGGGAATGAGTTTTAAATAATAAAAGTTTTTGTTTCAGCAGACAATGAAATAGGTAGCACAATCAAAGTTACAGACATTATTCCGTTTGTTCTCAAAATATTTCTGATGTGGTAAACATATTTTTAATTTTCTCTATTTCATTCAGTTTATATCACTCTTTTTTTTTTCCATTAGCTCTCAAACTTATAAAAATAGGATGTGGGAAAATAAAGGAAAATTATTTTGGGCTAATTAGTGCCTTTCACTAAGGGGAGACCCCCATTTGAAGGATGTGTGAGAAGGATATAGGGTGTGGAATGCCTAAAGGAGGCGGGTGGAATCGGGAAGGTAGTGAGAGTCTACCGAGGGTGGAGCGTTTATACACTCGTGTTGGTCGGGGGTACTAATAAAACAAAATAAAACCTTTTATACGAGAATTCATAACATAAATAATTTACCAAATTAGTTAAATTATAACCATAATTATTATATACATAAAACCATAATTATAGATACAAAAATAATTACAAAAAAATAAATGGCAAATGCACAGAGCTCTTTTATCATATTTACACAGAAGAGTGTAAAGTTCCCTTTCTCTCTATACATATATTGTTCCTTAATTGTAGCAAGCCGCAATGCGAAAGATAAAAACAGACTTAATGAAAGAAAACAAAAACTTTTCTTTCATTGTACTTCTCCTTTTTAGATGCAGAAAAGAGCATTACAAGACTTCATCACAAAGGGTTTGTTAAAACATGTTCTTTTTTAAAACAGTAGAGAACACTGGTTAATTAAAAACATTTATTTACTGTAGAATAAAACTGAAAACATAGAATATTGGACTCTGAATTCGTTTGTTTAACAAGTAAGATAATTTGATCATAAAAATAGTTAGTCATTTTTTTTTTTGTAATTTCATTATTAATGTATCAAAGCACGAGTGATTTCCTTGAAAAACTGAAAATGAAGTTGTCAATCGCCCACAGTCATAGGACTAGCGAATAGACACTTGAATACGAAATAAATCCGGGGCACAACTTTGAAAAAAATCCTACAGACGTTGCTACCGTGGTTGGTAAATTGCTCTACCTCCTTACCTTCTACCTTGATATCCTTCCCAGTCCTCAACTCCTCACAATGAAACTTTATGCACCGACCTACCCTAAAAGTGGTAGGGGGGGGGGGGTGCTACCAGAGCCTCGGTTTATCTGTGGTCTATTTTTACACACTTGTTTTTTTTTCATCTTAATTTGATGTGTTCTACGGATCATAGTATTTATTTTATTAAGCTCTTTAGAGGGTTTCTTTAATAATATATGTCAAGTTTCGCAAATGACCGCAATTTAGAGACACCAGAAAAAGTTTGAGTAGAAGACTGTCACTTACCGTGATACCAAAGAGTGACCATAAGGGACATAGCAGGCGGTGGGACACCCAGAAACTTGGGCGATGGCAGATAGCAGGGGAACAAGGAAGGGGTGGCAAGCAACTAGCAAGACTACAACTCGTAGCACCAACAAACCGCAGCAGTTCAAGACAAGATATTAGTCAAGTAACATTTTGCTTTCCGAAAGATTGTCTTGCATTTTTCTTTAAATAAAGCCCATGACTTTTATTTTGACTCCCATAATCCTCATAACCCGAACTTCAGTTTTCATTCATCATCACTTTTTTGTTTTCTTTATTGCGTACATTAGTTGGGGTTCCCTTGAGGAATTCACACCCATAATATTGGCAGCTAACATAATACCGCAGTGGAAACTCTGCTTACTTTTTCTGCCTCCAAGGTAGATGTTCGTGACACAGGTGAGGAATAAAATGGAGATATTCCAGTCCACTAAAGCCAGTATTCAAGAATCGATAAGCTTCATTTATGATGTAAAATTGCTTTATACAGTCGATACAAGAATCAGTGGACTCATCGTTATTTTTTTTATTGAAACTTTTGTTCATTCGATTCTGATCTTGAAAATTTTTTTCAAAACTTAAATATTATTGCCTATTGTTCAACCAGTAGATCAAGAAGGCCAATCGCAAAATCATAAAAAGGACACTGATGATAATTAGTTTAATTCAAATTTGTCTCCAACATCATTTTTTATTTAGAGAACTTTCAACAGCCCATGTCTCTCGTCATCAGGCGCATCTATGCCGATGTTACATGGAAGATGAATTGATGCCTAGTCAACATAACATGACAGACTTAGCTAATTAGAAAGTTTATGAAATTCCACAGTAGCCTTTCCAACCACCCTAATCCTGTAGCACAGTCATTGCACTGCGCCACTCATCCCTATAAACCTTGAGACTGAAACGGCAGTGGCCTCGTGACCTGCTATAAACGTGTGACAGTGGGAGTCCTGGCAATGGCCAGTTTCTCCAATCATGTCCTGAGCGTCTGTGTCTTGGTCAGCCTCCACTAGCTAGTATCCGGTGACGCGGCTAACGGAGGAACGTGGGGGACTTCCCAAGACTCCGCTTTCTCTTCGCATATGGATTTGGGAGGTCTCTGGGCTGTCTGTAAATATTATATGAATGAGCGAGTGAATGATGAATTGTAAATATGGTATGAATGAGAGCATTTATCTTAATTACTTATTGCCTTATAAAAGGCAGATTGCAATTATAGCACAATAAAATATAAGAATGGTGGATTCTTTGAAAATGTAAATATAATAACCTCTTCAAAATATCAACGTAATTATAAATAATGTCTATAAGGTTGTTATCATTCCTCATGATAAAGATATAAGGAATTTAACTTCACCTTCCACAATATATAGCTTAAAGCAATTTTGCAACTCTCCGATAAATGATATCCCATTAGTCTGAATCAACATTACGACAAGCATCAGCGGTCTGGTAATAACTGTGCAATAATCCAGAAATATCACCTTTCGAAACTTTTTTTACATAAGTTTTTAAATTTATTGATAAAATTTGGAGAATTCACAACTACGCTTTTGCTAGAAGAGTTCTTGCTCGTTGTAAAAGTTTGTCCCATTTGCTTGTTCGCACTTTTCTGTTATACTTGCTCAACTCCAAACTGAGTCAGTTCCCAAACTCTAGACTGATCCAGTCTGAACTTTTTGTTTACTCGTCATTATAAACTTTTTCTGGAACATTTGATCTCGTTCAAAGGACAATCACATATCCAATCTGAGCCGGAAAGCTACGAGTTTTAAGTTCAGATCAATATTAACAAGACTGGTGCTCTGTATTTAAAATGATAAACGAGTAGTGAAGGCCTTTTCCAATTGTCTTTGATCCCTGTGTATTCGGCTAATTTCAAAAGTTACCTATCTTCTAGTTTACTGGCTGTCTTCTATCTCCAATCTTTTCTATTAATTTTATTTTTTACTATCTTGTTGTAAGTTAAAATAAATACTATAAGAAACTAAAAAAAATGAATTATTATTTTTAGTACAATTCATATAATAATATAACAAACATATTTATTTCAGGGTGAATTAAATCCAGAATAAAATATTAAAATCAACATTGGAAAATCTCTAAACGGCGCTTATACTATTTATTCATTTTCAATGCCATTCTGTATTTTTTGACAACCGAATTTCGACGAAATTGAAAGCTTTGGACTTAAACCCAATAAGAAAGTTAGATGGAATCCATCCACGGAAATACATCAAAAATTCCTTTTCAGACACAAACGTTCAAAGTCTTTGGACGAGTTTTAATATCAATCATCTGTCCAGCTTCATGTATATAATGCTTCTCTATGTCTCGAGACTTTTAATTTACAACTCTATTTTTGATAAGTTTTTTTTTTTTTTATCAATCGCCTAATTTCGTATTTGTTTGTACTTTCTTAAATGATAGCCTGACTAAGTAAACCATTTGTTTTTAATGTTGTGGATTTCACTCAAATCGGGGTCATAGACTAGGAATCAATGAAAAAGTCAGTGGCGCACTATTAAATCGGAACAAATGTTAAGGCAGACATTACACGATTTATTAATTTAATTTAAATCTCTTTTTGTGCCAGCACCAGTGCTGTTACGAGAGTATCAAACTTTCGCGTTAGCCGAGCAGACCGGTTTTCTAATTTGCTTTATAAATAATCCAATATTGAAGTTTGCCGTGAAAAGGGGCAGACTGAATTGTGCAGTGCCCAACTCCAATATGGGGCACCCTCTAACTTAATCAACCGTTCACACAGCAATATCATTTGGTCATACTCGCTTCCGTCCGGATCCTTTTTAATAAGGATCGCGTCTCTTAAGACAACTCTAGAGTATTGGTTCTCTTGAGTAATCAAAACGTGTTTCACCTTATAAGTGGAGCTTTATTTATTAAAATATAGATTGTATACAAAAACAATTTCTTTCCTTCGATATTTTGTCCAAAAGTATCGGGAATCCTTTGGAGATTTATGCTATTATTCGAATTTGATGCTTTAAAAATGACTAAATACTAATAAATATATCTGTAGCATTAATATCTCTAAATGGTAGCCGAAAAAGGCTAACTACCGCTCGGTTTTGGTATTACTATAGTTACAAATAGTATAATCTCCTATTTTACATCAAAGTTTTGAATTTATTCAATTACGAATAAAAATACTGACGAAGCAGGATAAGGTTTGAACTTTAATTGAAATGTTTAACCTGGAACAGAGAGCACAAGGACTACGAACTTCTCTAACGATGTTTGAATCAGTGTTTGGATTGGATCAGGCTCCAGATGCTTTGGAAACCATCCGATGAAAAGATCACTGAACTTAACCTAACAAGGGAGCCTAGAATCGATTACAACTTTTACCTCTGGGGATTCACCTCGGATTGCAAGGAACTGTATCTTAGATTGAATCCGAGATCAAATAGTTATCCTATAAACAAATTTGTCACAGGTCAAATGTTATTATTTAGTTGCAATTTATTCCTGACATTGTGAATAGAATAAAGTACAAATTTTTTTTTTTGTTAAAGAAATATTGATCTAGCATTACAAACATAGGATAGTTTATTAAAAATTAATCTGACTTTAATTAGTAAAAAGGGAAATTTTCAAACTGTGGAGCTCATCTCAATACATATTTCATATTCAAGTCTCTAAAGCTCACAGCTTCCATTAAACCTTACGGGAGAATCAGGGATTACTTACGTACGGGGTTAGGTCCTAGGTGAAACCTTTTTTCCTTGTTTTTTTCAAATTACAATCTATATTTACTACGAGCTCAGCATTAGCTTTATTACTTATTTATTGTTCATCATAGTGAGTGCACCCGTCACCGTTCTTCGTATGTATCTTCTCACTGGCTCCTTCCAGTTCGTGTTATTTGAAAGTACAAAAGCAAGTAACCTTTCGTTTTTCCTGGTGTATTTAATGTTTCCATTATATAAGAAATACTGCCAAATCTATTGAACATTATTGTCTATAATTAATCAAGTACTTGTTAAGTAACGGATGACAATAAAAAATACAGATGACTCATTGAAAAAAAAAGTTTACAATCTCTCTAATAATTATGCACTCATAGAAATATCATGCGTTCATAGAAATAACGATAGTAATTATTAATTGATCTAGTATTTTTTACAATGATGGTTTTTAATCATTTTTGATAGGGTTATTATCCTGGATCATGTTATATCCGGGGACCTAGCATCAAATAGGATGATATGTAAAATAAGGTTCTTAGGCAATGAATCCCTCAAATATTGTTCTTTTTTGATATTTTAATGTTTATATTTATATTTGATACATGGTATAACGTTTTTTACCTTTCTCATTTTTTTTTTTTTTTTTTTTTTTTTTATGAATATTGTTAGCGACCAAAAATAGACAGAAATAAATACGTAAAATGAACCGATATAATAAATCTATATTTACTACGAGCTCAGCATTAGCTTTATTACTTATTTATTGTTCATCATAGTGAGTGCACCCGTCACCGTTCTTCGTATGTATCTTCTCACTGGCTCCTTCCAGTTCGTGTTATTTGAAAGTACAATTATGTGTTATATAGGTGTTATTTGAGCAAAAAAACTTCATATATTCTTCTGGCTACCCTCGTGTCTTGTCAGCTCAAAATCTTCATTCCAACTACCCCTCTCCTTCCTTGCACCTCTTGTCATATCCCCACTCCTTCCCACCCACTCAGCGATCCTGGCTTCCGCTTATATCAATAAAATTCCCACCACATAATTTTATGTTTAGTACAATTTCCAGGGGATAATAAAAAAAAAAAAAAAAAGAATTGATGTTCTAATATCTCGGGGAACTTTTTTGGGCAACTACTAACTATTTAATAATACTTTCCTGATTACCGTGCCCTGTTAATTCCTCAGGTCTTAGACCACCTTTTTTTTTTTCTAAGCTCTCTAGTTAGAATTTTAGGATGAGGGAGAAATATAAAATATTTAGGGTGATCGGATCCTTGTACTAGGAGGACCTGCTTGAAGGTGGTGTGAGAGGAGTAAGGAGTGTGGGAAGGCTCGGTAGAGGTTGGTTGTTGCGGTACAGTGGTGAGAGTCCACTAGTGGCTGGGCCTAAAGTCTATCTAGGCATGTAGTGCAGTCTTATTTAGTTGGATAGCAGTAATGGGTGCCCCTTAGAGGTTTGTAGTTGGTGGGCCAAGCGCCGTGATGTCCATCATTTGGTCTGCTTTACTCGATCTTGTGAGTTGCCATCGTGCCGGTAGCGGTGGGGGTGTCATGTCTCGGAATAGAGGGTTTAGACTATGTTTCATCGAGTCGAAGAACTTGATGTGTCTTCTTTTGATGGCTTCGGTGATGGTGGGGACCTCGAACTTTTCGTGCATGTCGGAAGCCTTCATTTTACGAAAAGGGGTATGCCATAGTGCCGTGCGCAGGATGTTCTTCTGGAAGCTCTGGAGTCGAGTTATGGTGCTGGCGTGTAAGAGTCGAAAGAGTGGTGTCCCAAACAGAAGAGCTGGCCTCAGGACGCTCTTATATATTAACAGTTTCAGTCGAAGGGATATAGCCTGGCTTGTGATGAGATGCTGGAGAGAGTAGTAAGTCCTACGTACTCTTTTCAATTTCTTCCGCAAGTGTGTGCCGAACGCCATGTGTCTGCCTAGGTACCCAGGTAGTCCTAGGTAGAAATACCCATCTTTTTTAATATTTATGTCTTATTGTGGCGTTTTGAACTAATTTATTTCAGTGGGATACACGTGTAATAAAAATAATAATAATAAAAAAAAAACAATCAAAATTCTCATGCCATTACCAATAAAACGTAATAAATATGTAGTTTAAAGAGGTAGTCGAGATATTTTTAAAACAGGGGTGAGAGAGAAGGGAAACGCTAAGAGGGGCGGTATTCGTTACCTACCCGCCAAGTCTGCCTGGTACCGTATACGTTCGCTATATCCGTTATTTCCGTCGGTTCAGTTCCATTCATCATTGTGATAAATTATGACTGTCGTTTTATTGAACTTTCTCGAATTGTATTTTTTTCTTTTCTTTGCAGGCTGTAGGAGTATTACTGCTATCCACTACTTATTTTGTCAATGGAATTTCTTCTAAGTCTTAAGCTTCGTATAAATATCTTAAACTTTTAAATTTAAATAATTCAATAGATGCTATAACTGTTTTCAGTTTATTTTGACTAATTCATTCTAGTCCATTTCGAAATATTTACATGCACTATTGCATTGATATTACAATAGTCTCACACATGTTAAAACACTTTGTTGGAAATTATTTACAATAGGATGGAAAAATTTAAGACGTGAATTGGCCAAACCTGAATTATCTTACAATTAGGAAATATGTAAAACATCTATATGTTTCTTCTTTTACAATTACGTTAAATCAGTAGTTTGTTGGATTTGAAATAGAGGTGCAGAGTAAAAAGAAACAATAATCTATTTGCCGAAAGTTACATTTTTAATGCCCTTCTGCCCTGGTACAAGATACATTTTGACTTTTCGGTCAAATGAGAGATACCTAAGAACTAGTTACTTATTTATTTATCTTGGGCATGGGGTGTATATTTTAGGACAGGTGAGCTAAGAGGAACGTCTAGTTCATTTTGAACGCTTGGCCAGTGACGGAATAATAAACAGTTTATGGCCTGCGCTATAAGAAAGAGCTGTGATCCAAAAGGATCGTAAATATTCTGAAAATGACACTTTGTACGTGATACATGCTACGTGACTTAGGGCTATACCTTGAGACGTAAGACATGAAATATGTACATATATGAAATATTTAAAGTCTTAATAAGGGGTCATGTGAGAGAGTAATGCACAAAATATTTTGCCTTTACAAGCTCATATAAATACAAAGATTGTAAAATAGAAACAATATGTAAGATTTAACAATGTATGGCCTAATATGCATTATCGTTAACTTATCTAAGGGTAATTATAATCGTTATCTTGGTATCTTCAACTCAACACTGATTACTTATATTTCTAAATGTATACATATGTAAATAAAAGGGGAATTTACACCATAGATAGAATACGTTCCTCTCTGATAGATTAATGGGGCGAATAAGTAATGTAATGGAGTACTCAAAAGTGGCGTTTTTTTTGTTTTTACGAGAAAAGCTGAGGAACTGGTGAACGCATTTCGAAAATAGACATGCTGAAATTTAGGCTTGCTGTATGTAAAATCGGGGGCCTAGGCTATACCTTCGTAAAAGTACCTATGCTCCTAATAATGCCGGCTGACTTTCTCGCCACTAGGATTATATCACATTCAGCCCTCAATAACTTCAGAACTGAAGAGGAAATTTTAAACAGGGAAATATGTTTAGTTGGGGCAGATAGTTTGATCCTCTTTCGTTCACCAGATAGATAAGAAAACATTTATTCAGTGTCCTCAATTAGTAATCAAAAACTCTAATCTGACCACTTATTAGACCTATCTATTGGGACGATAAAACATTAATATGAATAAATGTGCATGAGAAATAAACAAAAATGTGAAAAACAACAAACAATAAGATTTTATTAATAAAAGAAAATATTCTAGATTGTGAGATGATCAAACTAACAATTATGAATATACATAGTAGATGAAATAAATTATTACCTTCTAATAGGGAATATATATAAAAAAAATGTATAACAAGTTTATAACAAACGTTTACTTAAATCTTAATTATTGAATATAATCGGCTCAAAATATAACATGATGTTAACATGCTGGCAACGCCTATGGCACACTATTGATTCTTAACTTCAGTCTAGTGGAGGTCGGTCAGTCTCACCACACAATCACGTTCACGATCGTCTCAGAGGTGTTGTCTACCTGTGCCACCAGCAAGTAGCCTCCAGAGAAGTCAGTCAGGGTAGTGCTTTCGAGCCTCCTCTTCCTTCATTTTTAACCATTACTTCTTCAACCCACTCCGGGACAATTTTAGCTCGCCTCGGCGGGCGGCCTTTTCATCTTTTCAAAGGGATGGAGTTTTTTTTAGCAATTCTAACAGTAACTTATAGTATGTAAGTCTTTTTTGGGAACTATTTTTTGGAGATCACTTTGCTCTTAAGCCCATTTTTGTCCCTTTTTCTGCTTTCAACTTTTATTCTGTCTTCCACGACATCAAGGGTTAAGCTGCTTGCCCTTCCAGCCCGAGGCACTTGCGTCCTGTTTTTAACAACGGTTATTGCTTGTCTGGAACCCTTCTTTATGTTCATCGCTGACCAAGCCCTTATGCGCGAACTAGCTCCTCGCAGATGATTTATGTACCTTCATGTTACCATTTACATTTACTTTTTTGTTCTACCTTAGCATTTTCATGCTGATTCTTTTATGGGTTGTGAACTAAACATAAAATTCAAGATAGGCGCAATGAAAATAGTATTATTGTGTTAAGATTTCTATGTAGCCGAAGCCTACTAAAACCTACTACCTAAGCTAGTAAAAAATAAAACCTGAAAATTAGTACTTAATCAGGAAGGAGATATTTAGACAGAAAATAGAGGTGGAGGTAGATATAAAAATTCTGGTTAGAATGAACCTTATTTAACTCAGGCTGAATAAATTATTTAACTTTGTATTGATTGGGGCTTCTTCTGGATTGTAGCGATTGCCAACCGCATATGTAAATTACCCTATACTCTGGTGCATAATGTATTATAATATAAATGCAAATCTTTGTAAGCTTCTTGTAATAAACCAGGGGGGTCCATGTGGCAGTTGTAACAAGGCAGGTAAACAGAAGGCCGAAGGCCGCCTGCAATAAACCTAAGGGTATGCCACCTGCCCCCTCATAAAGCAGGATCTGTAGACCTCTGGTCGACTTCCGGCGGTCATAAAATCTAAAAGCCATGCCATAAACAGTCCTTTAGGAGACGATCGATCACGTATCTCGGTAGGTGTGACATCATAAAACATATCCCTTCCACTAGGAAGGGGAAACAGTACTTAAGCCCGGAAGTTAGGCCCTGTAGGTCTACTCTATTTGCCACACCTCTGGGCAGTCACCCTGTCTCGCAGCCCTTGCAGACGGTCAGACGCCTCGCTACTGTTACACTGCCGTGCCCCGTTCGAACTCTGAACCGGGCTTATTCTTTATGAAGCCTCTGTACCCCTTTTATTTTGAACATAGTGTATTGTCGGGACACATACCTATCATAAATGGAGTCAGATATTAAATGCCGACATGGAACAATGGTCCATGTTATAAACTACAACAATCCGCACTTGTCACCAGGGCTAGAGTGATTAGGCACTCCCCTAGTGACGCCTCCGACATGGATATTCCCAGAATTCAAGATCTTTCAGGATCTCCCAAACTGTTGGCTCTACCCTATACAACAAATTTGGCAATTTATAAAACTAAGTATTGGTTAAATAAAATGAAGTATTATTTGTTTCTTAAAACTTACCTGCTACCCTGAGTCGCCTCCTGAGGAAGAGCCCCATCGGCCTGACCTCACACCTAGTGGACACCCACTCCCCGGCCATGTTGATCGGACCTGCTTCAGGGACAGCGAGCCTTGGGGGCATTCTCACAGTTGACTTCTCCACCGACAGGCAGATCTCGCAGCCTATAGTCTGAAACAGCAATTGACCTTTCTTACATGTTGTTACATCTATAGGCTACATTTAACAACATAGTTATAAAAGTTATTAGATAACGGCAAAACCCCCAAGTTTCAGCCAGGTACTATTTAGTTCATCAAGCACGGTTTTCTTTATCACTAAACAATTAGGTCAAGTTATAATTACTTGACTAGACCTGATCAGTATATATGCTAGAATGGCCAAGTAAATTAAGCTAAGAAACTCTCTATATAATCTACGTTTGTTAGATCAAATTTAAAAGGCATACTGATAAGGTAGCCATTCACAGGTACCATGGATTCCTAGTCAGATTGTTTGACAATACCTCTATAGAGTGATAAAACGGAAAGAGGGCTTGAAAGCACTGAGGATAAATCTTTTTGTGGAGCTTCAAAGAACGAAAAACACCTTGGTAACCTCCATTATCAAAGTCGGCTTTATGGTAGTGAGGATTGGCAATTCTAAGTGGACATTGTATTTCCACAGACTATACCTAAATTGAGCTGATAAGATTCTTCTGACAGTCGAACATTTTTTCTCATTCTCAAAATACCTAACGGAAAGAATAATATAATACTTTTTTTTTTTTTCAGGCCAGCTCTGCTGTACGGTGCCCCGCTATTTACCCACTTGGCTGACAATACAGCCAAATGTCTCCCATTTACAGAATGGGATCATGCGAAAAGTGATCCGACATAACTCTTTGGAGAGGCTGAAGAACGCTGACCAGCACACGTTGCTACTGGTGTACTGTCGATGGCCGAGTTCATCCGCCGGAGACACATTAAGTGTTTTGACTCGTTGCAGCACCTGACAAACCCAGTGTTTAACACTATGACCCCACCACCCCTCCCGCATCGATGGCAACAGACTGTCGGGGAAAAATTAGGATAAGAATTAGTATGTAAGTTAGTTTTAAGGTTGATCAAAAAGGTGAACCCCATCACCTTTATTAGTCAGTTTAGTCCAGTCACGTATAATGTATATCATTATACTTGTTTATTCATTATATAATTTTTACAAAATAACAAAACCTGTATATACTGTAGTAATATAATTCGCCTGAGGATCTATAATTATTTGTAAATTTAAAGGGGCTATGAAAGAAAAAAAAAAAAATCTAATAGCATTGTTTTTTCTTTATTTATAAAAAAAATATCTATTCCAGCTTCAAGCGCTAATTTAAAACTATTTTTTAGAAAGGCCGAATGGATTTTTAAAAACTCGTCCTTTTTCAGACGTCAGCCTTTTTTTTTTTATATAACAATATTTGTCATTGGAGACTAAATCGAACGGAGCTGAGCTGTAAATCGTCATTAAATTAAAATTATCTTTTCCTTTTTAGAGTTTCTTTTAAAATATTAGCCAGTCCGGGACCAGGAAAGTTGAGCCAGAAAACTTGTGGGACTGAAGGCTGAGCAGGCAGAAAGAAAGAGAGATTGGCTAGCAAGTTTGTTGACTTTTGAAGATCCCCCCCCCCCAACAATTCCTTATCCAAGGAATATCTTCTCGAAATACGGCCCACAGTCTCAGTCAGATAGCCTTTGAGGGTTATAAATCCAAATTGAAAAGTACATACAGTAAATCTTCGGCTTCAGGACCACATCTCCCTTCTTGTTGGGTCGATTAACACCTGAGAGAATAACGAATTTTTCTTCATGCAAGATTTATACCTTCCTGTTCAAAAAGTGTCAACAAAACATGCCATGGTTATAATTAATCAACCAATAATTAATCATTTAAAGTATCTACTGCAGTATGCTCGATATGCGTTATTACCATTAATTTTGATTGATAAATTAGAGGCATTTGATGATGTTTTATTGGAAATTTCAAAGGTTTCGAAACTAATAAGTGAATTGTAAGTGGATATTTGTGACGGAGACGTGTTTTAAATATTCTCGGATAAATGAGAAGATGCGGAGAATTTCTCAAAGGCATAATCAATAAAATAATAATTTAACAAGATTAATTTAAACTAACAATTAAAGATTGGCATTTCAATTCTTAAAATCAATACAGAATGTTTGAACGAGGAAGAGTAGAAAAGAAGTAAGTAGTGACTGAAGACCCCACTGATAATCATAGTCCGAATCTGCAGTCCCAGGGACGAGATGGGGGGGGGATCCCAGGGATATGATTGAAGATAAGAGACGAAATGAAACAGAAGGCCACTGATGATGGAAAAAGGAGACAACATTTCCTGGGTAGAAATGATCTTTATTATTAATATATACCCTACATTCTAGAACTCATCCCTTCCAAGTTTATGAAATTCTACAGTAGCCTTTCCAACCACCCTAATCCTGTAGCACAGTCATCGCACTGCGCCACTCATCCCTATAATCCTCCTCAAAGACTGAAACGACAGTAGCCTCGTGACCTGCTATAAACGCGTGACAGTGGGAGTCCTGGCAATGGCCAGTTTCTCCAATCATGTCCTGAGCATCTGTGGCTCTCGCGCTCTTGGCCAGCCTCCACTAGTATTCGGTGACGTGGCTGACGGAGGAGCGTGAGGGACTTCCCAAGACTACGCTTTCTCTTCGCAGGTGGATTTGGGAGGTTTCTGGGCTGTCTGTAAATATTGTACGAATAAGCGAGTGAATGATGAATTGTAAATATGGTATGAATGAGAGTATTTATCTTAATTACTTATTGCATTATAAAAGGCAGATTGTAATTATAGCAGAATAAAGGAATATATAAAAAAAATTATTAATAAACAATCTCCAGTATTATTTGCAATATATATACAGCACAATGTCATTAATTCGTAATGCCAAGGGAACGAGGGTTTATTACGAATTATCAAGATTTTCGAAATAGCGGGGTTATACGAATTATTGAGGGTTAAAAAAAGGAAAAATTCCTATTAACGAGATTATGAGTTTTTATTAAAATTCCATACATCTGCTCTGTTTGCTCAGAGTTGAATTTGCTCTTCGGTTTATAATTTTCTATCAACTCAATAAATTCTTCTTTCCGTTCTAAGCAAGCATTGTCATGTATACCTGCCCTATCACCACATAGTTTCATTTTACTGCTTGAAGCTACTCCAGCGATGATCTTTTTCTTCTTTAAAATCGTCGACAGTTTAGATGGAGAAATAATAAAGCGTTATAATAAATAAATAATAAAGCGACATCGATTTTTTTCTCGCCAACGGCAACCAACGGCTTCTATAATCTCCTTTTTATTTTTACATATAGACAGAAACTTATGGGCACGCTTTGAACTCATGACGAAACCACACTGAACTGAAGTAAAAATAAATGGATACCGAATCCAATGTAAACTGATAAAAACGTTGAGGACAACAAACGAGAATTTAGTAGAGGGAAAGAGAAGGCGTTTTTTTTTCCTCCCGAATAAACGGGATTGTAAACATAAAATTATAATTCGTTTAAGTGGTCTTGGGTACGAAAATCATTACAAATTACCGAGGGGACCGATTTTTTTTTACAGCAGAGGGAACCAGCACTTTATTACGATTAAGCGGGGTTTACGAATTAACTACGGATTATCGAGACCGTAATGTGTACTTAACTTGTTACCAGTTAAAAATTTATAAAAACAAAAGCGAAGAAGAATAAATTTCGATTTAAAATGTAAAACAATTGCTGTGACTGAAGGTTGTTCGCTTTAGGCCAGAGATGGATGGAGAGAAACCATTAAAGCTACTCTTGATTCTGCGGGCCTGGGGTCCGCACGGCGATTGATGGATGGTTAAACACAAAGGGGACTTGACATGCCTTCAACATTCAGTGCATATGCAGCTCAAACCCATCTCTATGCCCAAGTGGACTAATATACCTTCCTCCCTTCCGTTCCCAGAACAACATCCTCCTTTCCGTCTCATCCAGGAAAGACTGACATTTGTATCACGATTCATAAGCTCCAAGATAATCGCCTGATTTCGTTCCCTTCTAAACATTCAAACCGACTATCCAAATCTAGAAATCAAGAGCTCATTTATTTTTCAATTAGGAATAGAATAGAAAAATAAACAATGCTCGACATGGGAAAAATAAAATAATGATACAAACTAAAAGGTATAAGGTACAAACTCAAATTAAAAAACATCATTTAAGAATTTTTTAAATACAGAATAAGAAAAAAAGTATAATACACTAATAAATTGAAAGAAAAAGAATAGTAATAATATTAAACATTAACTATTTACTACCAAAGTCCCAGCTACGGGCTTATCTACAGAAAAATTATATGACAGTATGGGTATATATTAAAACAAATAAAAAATAACGATTGTGAAAACGAATACAATAATACTAGGTTAAATAGGAAGTGTCTGTCTGAGAGGTAAGGAGGTGTGGGAATAGGAGGGTTTTAAAAGTACGTAAGGATGAAGAACGACAGCTTTTTGAGAAAGAGAGAATATCAAAAGAGCAAGAACGAAGCAGTCCAATGCAGCAGTTTTGCAGGAAGGACTGTAATATAAAGATGAGAAAAAGGCGATCTCTGAAGTTAAACTGTAGGATATTGTAAGTATAAGAGGAACTACGAGACTGAATAGTTTAATAAAGGTATTAATCAAGGAAATATTGTCTATGGAGGTAGGGGAAAATCCCCCTTATTTCGGGGTAGACATGTGTGGTATACGGGAACAGCGCAGAGTTTCACAGACAAATCTAATTTGTAAGTTTATCTAAAAATAACGAAATTATTGAGTATTGGAAGGATGGTTGTGGGCTATTCATATTAATAAATATAACCTTCTGGCCTACCAACAATTTATTTTTGTTATGAGTGCTTTCGGTAGCTATACCACCATTCTCAAATATATATTTTAAGCCAATACAATTGTTTTCAATATGACATGTGAAAATATATAAAATTCAAAAATATAGTTATAATGTTTAAAGCTTTAAAAATTAAAAAAAACAGGTTTACCAACTATAATAAGTTAAGTTAATTACTAAAGTATAACAGAAAAACCTCCATAAAAGAATCTAGTTACCTCATAGTGGAGCTTTCGTGAGAAATTTGAAATTTCTCATGTTTTTAACATGTATTGGACATGGTTTTGGTGTGTTCGGAGTCCATGTTTTGTTGACATGTGTCTGGCCCGAAAGGATTCGGAGTGTAAAAAGGAGATTCCGGTTTCGGTTACTGGTTGACGTAACTCGTATAGTGAACTGGTGGCTGAGTCGAAGTCTGCCTCAGCGAGAATTTTGCTTAGGTGAAGAACTCGGTGTGGTCCCAACAGACCGTGAGCTTATTCTAATTGTTATTCATTACCATGCGCTGAAATTTCATTATTCATGGAGTATGAGAGGGGTAAAAAATTGAGACAAGATAGAGGGGGAAAATAAATTACAAAAATGTAGTATTCTAATCGACATTGCGAATGATGACAAGCACATCATCAGTCGAGCTACCCTCTCGGCTAGAGAGAGCCACTATCAATAGTCAGTAATGTCCCATAGCCTTGTCAGGCCTGGTGCCCGGCCGGTAATGGCTGACCTGTGAAGATTGTGCTGTTGGACACAATCACTGGTACAACAATAACACAATTCAGGTTACGAAACTCACGTGGATAAGGATAATAGTGTAACCTAACTCAATTGCTAGGACAGTTTTTTTAAAACCCTACATTTAATATGTAAACATCGGATTTACAGATTCTACAATATGAAATATTTACATAAATGCACGTCGTGCTAATTATATTAACATTACGTTGTGCTAATACTAACCTAAATCTAACTAACTTAACCTAGTTTTCCCCGACAGCCTGTTGCCATCGATACGGGAATGGTGGTGGGGTCACTTTGTAAAACACTGGGGACAGGTGCTGCAACGAGTAAAAAAAAAATGATTGTCAGCGGTGGATGAACTCGCCCAACGACGACACACTAAACAACGGGTGCAGGTCGGCATGTTTTAACCTCTGAAGACAGGTATCCCTGATCACTTTTCTTATGATACCATTCTCAAATTGCTAGAGACTTTTAGCTGTATTGTCAGTCAAGTGAGCGGGGCACCGTACAGCAGAGCTGGTAGGAGGATCTATCTAGGATTTATCTATCACCAGTTTGAGACGAAGCGACAAGTAGTGTACTTTTCTAGTACCTTACTTTTTCTAGTTTGTTTCTAAAATGATAAAGACATCGAAATGCCTATCCATTTTTATACCCAGATGGTACGTCTATAGAGAAAGCCGGCGAGTTCTCGTGCCATTCTTTAGTATATGATTTCGGCAAGGTTTTTTCCCACTTTAGGAGCGAAAAGATTACGCAGTCGGTCTTTCCGGCGTACTGAACTGAAGTTTAACGTATCCAGTCTGTCACTGATTACGTTACAAACTGACTCGGCCTGTGTAACACCTCTTTTTGCAGTTATGCTATTGTTGTAAAGCGCAATGTCGTCAGCGAAATCAATTACCGCAGCTTTCTCGTAGTTTGTCCCAACAGTGTCAGACATGTACATGTTAAAAAGAACCGGAGACAAAACCGTTCCTTAAGGAACTTTACAAGTTCGTGGGAAGGGGTTCGGGAGACAGTCACCCTCCCGTAACCTCACCGGAACGAAACCGACATGGTATATAGCTGCTCTAGGCTTTCCCAGTCGCGAGTGTTTGGAACAGTACCCCATGGGACATCGAGTCGAAAGCCCGCGTGCAGTTTAACGGGATCATAGCTGTAGCTGTGTTTCTGTTGATACCGAGGATGATTTCCGTCTGTACCTTCACAAGTGGATGTAATACACTAAGTGTCACCGGTAAATTAATTAATACATACATTCTTGGGCTACAACCCGGCCGCGTGAAGCAGTCGCTCAAAATAGTCATTGCAGAATAATTAATTAGTCTATACTAAAAAAAGTCTTCCTAAAATTATATAAAGTCTGAACCTATTGTTCTTGAGGTCTTTGTCAATGTGTTGGGTGTTTTTGTAGACTATTTTACTAAAAGTTACTAAAAACCTCAAGAAATCGTTATTACGCCAAAACAATTTATTTTGTGTGATGGATTACACTTGACTGCAATTTACTCCTTATGATTAGCCATGACAAATATACTGGAACCCTAAAACGGCACATTCAAGTCAAACTTCTGGGTTAAAAAAAAATCCCACCACTCACACATTAAACTGAAATCGAAAGACGTATATGCCTGATGATGCAATACATGTCATCATAAAACATGTCATGTACAATAACATATAGCGGATGGAACTGATTGCAAAATGTCTAGATCGTCAAATGGCAAGATCCATCCGGAACAAACCCCGGCAGGGGCCGAAATTGTTCATGATAATGGTAGTAGATTTAATTTTATTTACGACTCTCAGGTGTGCATCTTGGAGTCACTTAGAACAAATGGAGTATAAAACAGGTTATAAAATTGATATAGTTGGTGTTAGTTTTAGGGCACTTAAAGTAACGCTAAGTCGTTTATAAGTCTCCTAGGTTAATGTGCAGGTCTGCTACATTTTGGTTTATAGGTGACCATTAAGGTTACGGTTAGTTTGGCGGGCTGAGTGCTATTTATTGAAAACCGTAAATAATTATATTACAAATAACACCCGTAATTAACAGCTGTTAATCTCATGTCAAATGGTGGATTGATTCATTAAATCCCAAAATGAATAACCCGGGCACAAATATTGTTGGTGAAAGCAAATACAGTATACATATAAATACTTACGCATTTATAATTGCATGTAGTACACACGGAATTAGTTTTGTTTAAATTTGTAAATTTTCCTTTCAATTTTACCTTTATTTTCACTTAGTATAGTGATGTAAATAAGACTGGCTTTCTTTATGGTCTCAAACAGCCTTTGCGAAAGTTCATCTTGACTGTAGAAATATTTAAAATATAATCCACGAACCTTATTCTGTTTACGATTGCCTTATGTTGTCGAAAATATTTACTTGTATTCTAATACTGATTAGTGCTCTTCACATAACAATAATAATAAAGTGATGTACTAAGCTTATAGTAAACTTGCCTTTCAAGTTCCACTTTGTAATATTTTAGCAGTCTCTTAAACTTAATTAAACCATTAGATGGAGTGGTTGTATTTTGTTGGCAGGTTTGATAATTAAACCTCGGGGTGAGAAAGCAAGATACATAATTTAATTGCGCAGTTTAACTCTTTGTGATTTTTTTTAAAAATAATTTATTAATTTTTGTTTTGTTAAATTCAGGATATTTGATCATCAGGGGTCATTATTTTGTAATGCCATTTATATAGTAATTAAAAAATTATGGGAAAGTAGATGTCATGCAAAGGCTGGGAGTAGGCTATTTAGACTGACAAAATTTGCACTATTTAGGCAAATGCAACCTACAGTTATGTCACACATATCATATTAATCCATTTGTCTGGTAGGAACGATGTATAAATGATTATGCTTAAGCAGAAAAGCCCTACGCAACGTTTTAGCAGCTAAGTCAACAACAAAACGAGACAATGTTTGCTAACACTGACTTCAACATGAGAACATACCAGAGAAAATTACAAATGCAAATAAAATGGGTAGTGTGGTGTAGTAATGGTAATGCGGAAACAGTTAGCAGCGTTGGTCCGTGGATAAATGAGCTCTTGATCTCCAGTAATTGATTGTCGGGATCTGGTTTGGAGGGGCTTGTGTGCAGAGCGTAAGGTCGCCTAGCCCGATCAACACGGAGATTCAATTTAGTACTTCTCTCAATCAATAGCAGTGAATGATGACTAGTCCGAATAATACAAGGAATGTCGGTAAACCTTATTAATTCTGTACTATTTACCTTAACTAGAGCTCATATGACCTGTTGGGTTGACCACTAGTACGTTGACTACTGTCTGGTACATCGAAAAAACAATCAAACTGGTTATTCGATACAACGCAGAAGAGAAATTATCACAAGGCTTAATTAAAAAGACTCAAAAATAATAATATGTTTATCTAATGGGGGGTCGTTATAGAAAATATTAGCTTCCTTCATATATTAGGAAAGGCTAGTAACCAACATTCCGAACACTCAAGCTGCTAAAATTTGAATATATTTTTATATAACTGTTAATTAGAAATCTTATGTTGGATGTTGTCTCAATAACAACGTTTAATAATAGAATAAATTAAATGTGTTTAACGTATTGGTACAGGTGATTAGGCTGGGAAAAACAGAGGCAAAGTTCCTTAACAGAACTTTATCAAAAACTATGACTGGAAAACCACAAAATTCTGTTGTACTTCATCGTGGCAAATGGGGCGGGCGAACCACAAGGCACACTGGTCAACTAGATATTGTGGCCCAATATAATTTGAATTGGAGCATGAAACATGTGGCACATTAACATGGATAATTAATGATGTTGAGTCACAGGTAGAATGTCTGATATCATACACTCGCAATGTAATCACAGGTAGAATGTCTGATATTATACACTCGCAATGTAATCACAGGTAGAATGCCTGATATCATACACTCGCAATGTAATTACAGGTAGAATGTCTGATATCATACACTCGCAATGTAATCACAGGTAGAATGTCTGATATCATACACTCGCAATGTAATCACAGGTAGAATGCCTGATATCATACACTCGCAATGTAATCACAGGAAGAATGCCTGATATCATACACTCACAATGTAATCACAGGCAGAATGTCTGCTATCATACACTCGCAATGTAATCACAGGTAGAATGTCTGATATCATACACTCGCAATGTAATCACAGGTAGAATGCCTGATATCATACACTCGCAATGTAATCAACTTTAAACTAGTTTCGAAAATTGCTGATGGTAAGATCTGTAACATTTTAGTAGATGCACCTTCGTGTATTAATTGCTACGAATGTTTATTTAAAAAAAAAAAAATTGACAAGAACTATTATTTAGGACCATCACCCCTCCACTGTTTGATTAGGACCTTTCTTCTTTTACTCATTGCTCATGGACATTGTAGACTTTCTTAGAAACGAAAACAGAAACCAGAAGACGATTTAAAGAAAAACATTGAGATCGTCTCGGGAGTAGGTAAATGAAAACAGGTATATGTCTAATGATGGGAAAATATCGATTTTCGCTTTCCAAGAAATATCGTCATAAATTACTGAAATAAACTCCAAGCTTGTGGGTCTAATGTAAATTCCATAAATTTTACATGAACGCCAAACAAATGACACAGTTGAATGTTGCTCTATATGACTGTGGTGGATTGAAACTTAACTATGTTCAACAATTTTCCAATTATATGTTCTTTTGGGCTTGTAAAGCGAACCTGCGTGCTAAACCGTGTCAAAAGCTTGAGCTATGCCCAGAAAGGCAGCAGTGCAATATTGTTTGGTTTCAAGGGCTGAGGATATGTGATCAACAACGCGAAGGCCTTGTTGAGCAGTGGAATGCCGTTGGCGGAAACCAAACTGGTGTGTAGGAAAAAGGTTTTTGGATTCAATAATTGGAAGTAGACGTTTTAATAGGAGTTTTTCAAATATTTTTGAGGGGTAAGGGAGTAGGCTAATTGGACGGTTAGATGAGGCGTTATTGGGTGGTTCACCGGGTTTGGCGAATATGACAATAATGGAATGTTTCCCGAGGAGAGGAAAGTGCGTCGTTCGGATAATGCAATTCATTATGTATTAATCAATATATTCATAATTAATAGTAATTATATATCTAGTAATTTAATTTTTAAAACCAAATGCGAATTGTGGCTAAGTATAAACCTCAAGTCAGGTATGACAGCACTCTGACTATAAAAACTTTTTAAAGTCGAGAATTGTAGCGTGAGCTGTTGGACACGTTCGTGAGTAAACACCAGAAAATAGACAGTTCTATTCATTATTCTTTTGAAAAATAACACACAACCAGCGTAGCAGTCTATAATATAATTTAATGGGCGTTTCCAAGATTTATTCAACAAACTCTAGAGTTTAAAGTATAATTGAATCTAATAAAAACTTATCAGTGATTTAAAGGTTGCAGTGCAGGTGTTGCTCGCCTGTGGGCTCCAACGGCAATCGAATATAGTTGTAAAGGGTTTGCCGCTGTCCACCGAATGCTGTGAAGCTTTATCGACATCCAGGTGGGGACACCGCTTTACTTTGGCTGGCTATTGTGGGGCACGGGAATGGGGATATTCCTCGCCTCCCTGACACCTCAATTACTTCCTCATTCAGCGCTATTTGTACAAAAGGAACTGAGCTATTTGAGGCTTCTCCGCTGGCACTAAGCCGGCTCCATTGAATATTCAAGTCTCTGAGCTTTGCCTCTGCCTCGACAAAGCAACAGTATCCATTTATTTTCTCTAACTGTTTTTATTTGTTGTATAGCTGGCAATCGGATGGGACTGAATAGATAGATGCTCGGTCAAGTATTCTCTTTCTAAATACGTATATGTATATTTCTTGATCAAGCGGTTTCAGCATTCTGCCAATATGAAAAGCTACAAAACATAAAACTACAATATTTAAGAAATTTACTGTGTTCAAGATGTACACAAACAACGATCTGGACGACCTGTAACAGTAACAAGTCCATTCAACTCCCATCTTGTGTTACAACAATTCACTCGCTCACCACAGAAGTCTGTGAGACATTGTGCCCGTGAAACTGGATGGAGTCGCTCAAGTGTTCGGTGAATTTTGAAGACAGCAAAGTGAAAGTGCTACATCTCAAGATTGCTACACGCAATGAACGAGGACGACCCAGATCGTAGAATGGAGTACAGCGAGTGGTTTAATAACATGGTGCGCAACGATGAAGAGTTTGCAGAGATGATTGTGTGGTCTGATGAGGCACAGTTCAAACTCAATGGTACAGTAAATTGCATCTACTGGGCCGCCGAAAATCCAAACGTCCATGTAGACAAAGCCGTGAATTTGTCAGGAGTAAATGTGTGGTGTGGGTAGCCTTACAGGGGCTTGATTGGGCCATTCTTCTTTGACGGCACAGTTACCAGTGAGGAGTACCTTCAGAAGCTTCAAACATCCATTTTACCTGCCATCCAAGACTTGTATGGAGACGGAAGATTTTACTTTCAACAAGATGGTGCCCCATCCCACTACCACAATCGTGTTAGGGCTTATCTCGACGAAAATCTACCAGGAAAATGGATAGGCCGTAGAGGTGCTGTAGAGTATCCACCACGTTCCCCAGACTTAACTCCTCTCGACTTTTACCTGTGGGGAACACTAAAGGACGTCGTTTATCGACAAAAGCCACGCACATTGGATGAACTTCGAGAATCCATCGTACATTCATGTGCAAATATCCAACTGAACACGTTGCAGTCAGTAGTTCGTGCTGCAGTTCGGCGGCATCGTTTGTGTGTGGATGTTAATGGTGACCATTTCGAACACCTACAGTGATATCTTTAAGTTGGACTTTAAGCTACACTTTCACCAAAAATGAGACAACTCCGTCAATTAGGTTGCAAGTTATGGACTGTTAACCAGTGGATACATTTTTTTGGACCCCTCTGTATATATAAGTTATTCATCACCGGGTAAGATGTGAGAAAAGGCCAAAATATTTTTAATGGTGATAACTTATGGAAGCTAAAAATATAAATCACGTTTATGTCAATTAAATATTTTAGCTATTTGGATTTTTTTTTATCCGGGAGAAATAACAAACATCCTTCTCAAATTATTTAATTATTTAAAGGTTTTACCATTTTATTGGTTTGAATAAAATTTGGTTGGTAAACTTTTCTTTTTTGATTTAGTAAAAAAAGCCAATGGCACTGAACTACTAGTTTTGGTTGCAGTGAGATCTGCCTCAACCATTTCAGTTAGATTGGGGATGTGACCTAATTTAGTACATTTCGAATGTAAAAAAATTAAAAATTATTTATTTTTTGAAAAATATAATTCTCGGGTTGCCACTAGGGCAGTGCCTAATCACACTAGCCCTAGTGACAAGTGCGGTTTTTTGTAGTTTATAACATGGACCATGTTCCATGTCGGCGTTAATATCTGACTCCATTTTTATGATAGGGATGTGTCCCGTAATACACTATGTTCAGGAGAAGAGGTACAGAGGTTTCAAGAAGAAAAAGACAAGTTTTCAGAGTTCGGGTGGGAGATCGGCAGCGTAACAGGTCAAGTCGCCAAAGGGTCTGCAAGGCAGCTGAGAAATAGGGTGACGGGCTCAGCGGCGCTGAAGAGAGAGTAGGCTGACGAGGAGTTTAAGTGTCTGCCTTCCAGGGCCAAGCGGCTCTGGCGTAAAGCGACCGAGTAAAGTGGCTGAGGAGATGAGGAGACTGAGAAAGAGTGTAGGCCTACAGGGCGAAACCCCCTGGTTTAAATATTATGTCCCCTCCCTACCGGAAGGTGGAGCCTGGCTTGAAAGGGGTATGTTTATGATGTCACACCTGCCCCGAGGTACGTGACCCATCGTCCCCTAAAGGACTGTTTCATGGCATGGCTTTTAGATTTTATGACCGCCGGAAGGTGACCCTAGGTCTACTGGGTCTGTTTTATGACGGCCAGGTAGCTTTTACGCCGTGCACCTGCTGTTACCTGACTTGTTACTGACCGGCCTCTGCATGATTTATTGCTTAAAACTTTAAACATGATTTACATTAATTACAATATATTATATATGCACCAGAGTATAGGGTGATTTAACACTTATGTAGTTAGGGTCACTACAATAATAATTAATTCTTTGCTATGCAAATAAAGAGATTATCAATCTAGCATTAGGACTTCCGTGAATCCTTTACCACAACACTAAAACTACTCCATCCGAAACCAGTTCAGTGTCCATGTTTCGAATATTTAACTTTAAACTGACGAACGGGAAAGTCACCATTGCATAATTTACAAGCGGCGTTGAAAGTTTTACCGGACTCGCCCACTGCGGGGAAATTAAACTCAAGAATAATTGAAAAGGATTCTGTTTGAGTTGATGAAAATCCAGTAAATAGTAGATTTGAATTTGTCTTCTATTTGACGGAAGAATATGGAAACTTTTCAGATTTGTAATAATTTTAGCTCTTTCGTTGTTTAGCTAGATTTGAATTAACGTGAACTAGTTAGAGTCATATAGGGTTATTACGTTAATGGTAGTTTTTAAGTGCTAATGTTAAGAAAATATTTTTCAACATTTTGAGTCATGATTTCGCTGTCCAACGTTCGTGTAATCGAAATATCACAGTTTCCTGTGGAAATACCCCTAATGTTGCACTTTTAGGTAATTTCTGCATATGCCTCGGAACTGAGGTTGCAACATCTTAATTCAGTTAAGATGTAAAGAAAACTACGGTATTCTTTATTGGCAAGACACTGATATTTATATATACTAGTAATACTTATTTATTTATTTAAATGTTTAGCTTATAATAGTAAAACCTCAGTAGAACGCTTCTTATCATTGCAACAGTTGGTGACAACGACATAAAGTCTGAGGTGATTTGGAGCAATGTTACATCGCCGGGAACTGTCTGGAATTCATTCTATTAAGCTCAACAACGAGGCTTAGCAGAACAACACGCCGTAGAGGAAATGGTGGGAGATTACTGTAAGAGAGACGTGTCTGCGAACGAAATGGGGGGAAGTGAGATTGAGAAGATTTTCTGAGAGTCCTTGTGTCCAATAACAACCGCCGCGTTTATATAACGTCGGGACTGAATGCGTAGGCTCAAGTAAAGTGGATTAACTTGACCTCAATCAAGAACTAATCTGACGGTATCTGGTTGCTCTCCATCATAGACTTGGAGTGTATTAATTAAAATAATAATTTAATTATAAATAAACCAGTGCCAGCCATTCAACCAAAAAATCAATTCTACAACTAACATACTCTATTATACAAAGTACGCAGTTTTGCCTACATCTTAATTAGAATCACTTTCTCTCCGATAAGATTTTAGCACGGGGAAGCTGAGAAGCTAATTGAATAAGAAAGGACCAAGTACGAAGTATGTATGTACTGCGACAACTGCGGTCAGCGATGATGAGTTCTGTCATGGATTTAATGCTTTAGTAAGAATACAATGTTATTATATTTTTACTTAGAGTTAATTATACATACATAAATCGTATTTTTTTTTTAATATGTTTTTAGTGCTTACATCAGTACATTTGAAGGAAAAGTGAATAAGGAAAAATGAACAGCAGTCAGTAACGTACAGGCAATCTAAATCCACTGTACCATGTTTTTTTCAGGAGAAAAATTGAGCAATTTATAAATAAAAACAAGTCAGAAGTCCAAGAATCGCAATAGCTCATTCCATTTTTCAAAAATTATTTATTAAATTTATGAATGGCTTACAAAGATAAAAATTATCCTGCAAACGTAAAACACACAAATTGTGGGGACCAGAAATTATATCATGGTTGAAATACCAGAGCTCACTATTATTGCATACATTTAGTCTAGAGTAGGGACTAATCATAATATCGACGCAGTGCTATTATAGTAATCACAGCAAAGCTTTAAGAGTAAATGTTATAGTGAATTGTACCAGGGGAAGTTAAAATTTGGAAATTCACCAGTTGAAGAAAACGACTCGTCTTTGTCTAGGCTGACCTCAATTTGGGATGTTGGGAGTGAAATTGGAAGGTGTGTTCAGTTTTAAATGTTGTATTTGTGAGATTGTAAATATTGATGGAGTTAATTAAGTTAAGTACATCGCGTATATAGTTTATAAAAGGAAAGTGGATAATTTACTGGGCATGCCGTGTTTCGTTTTGATGAATGAGTGGAAGCAATGGAAAAAAAGTGATAACAGCAACTTTGAGGAGCTGAAGAAACGCCTAGAAAGAAGAGCACAGACTCTTTAACACAAATATCTTCCCTCTTCAAAGGCCAGTCTACAGTGGTTGAAAATCGACTTCTTTAGTAAAAAAAAAAAAGTCTTTATAAGGGGTCCAAAAAAATGTATCCACTGGTTAACAGTCAATAACTTGCAAACTAATTGACGGAGTTGTCTCATTTTTGGTGAAAGTGTAGCTTAAAGTCAAACTTAAAGATATCAAAATTCGTCTGTGGTGAGTGAGTGAATTGTTGTAACACAAGATGGGAGTTAAATGGACTTGTTACTGTTACAGGTCGTCCAGATCGTTGTTTGTGTACATCTTTAACACAGCCTTCGGCTTCAAATTTGTCTCGAATGCGACGAATCGTTAAACGTGTCGGTGGCTCTGTTTGATACACATTTCGCCATTGCCGTTGAACCTCATTAATGTTTTCGTACTTAAAAAACAGACTTTCTTTCATCAAATGTAAGTCTTACGCAAGCCAGGTCTACTCGAGTAACAAGGTACAACTAACAATAAAACACTAACTATCTGGCGACTGTCATCTGACAAAACAAAACAACGCAATACAACGCTTGTATGGCGATTGCCGGAACTACAAACTATCACATTACGAAAAATGAGACAACTCCGTTAATTAGTTTGCAAGTTATTGACTTTTAAAAAGTGGATACATTTTTTTGGACTCCTTTGTATTATCTCATTTTAAATTTAATTTTCTTAAAAAAAATATATATATATTCAAACTTCTTTATTGTGCTAAAATTACAATCTACCTTATTAGGCAATAAGTAATTGAGATAAATGTTCTCATTCATACAATATTTACAATACAGCATTTACAAACAGCCCAGAACCCTCCCAAATCCACAAATTTTCTTTAACCACAATTTTCTACCGTTTCTGATGGCTTTTATTTTATCAGGTAACCGCGGTTAATTACTATATTTTTCGCTTAATTTATTCAGAGATAATTGATGCGAAGCTGATATATTAATTAGATAATATAACATTTGATATGTAAAATAAACTCGAGTAAACTAAATAAAAGCTAACATATACGAGGGTGGTCTGAAACGTTTCCAACCTAACAAAGATACAAGACGTTTTTTCAGCAATTTTTTTTTTATTTTTTATATAGTCTCCTTGTAACTCTACACACTTCTCCCAGCGATGCTTCCATCTCTGTAACCCATCCAAATAGTACTCGGCGTTTTTCTCTGCAAAATAATCGTTCACGAAGGTGATTGCCTCTTCATTTGACGAAAATCTCTGTCCTCCCAGCGCAATTTTTAGATGAGGAAACAAAAAAAAGTCGCTTGGGGCTAGATCTGGTGAGTAAGGTGGATGGTCAAGCAGTTCAAACCGTAATTCATAGATTTTCGCCATGGCAACCGCTGAGGTGTGAGACGGTGCGTTGTCTTGGTGAAACAGGATTTTCTTTTTCTGCAGATGTGGCCGTTTTTCCGCAAGTTCTGCCTTCAGCTTGTCAAGTAATGATGCGTAGTATGCTTCTATAATGGTTTTTCCTTTTTGAAGATAATCGATTAAACTATCCTAAAAAACAGTCGCCATCACTTTCCCAGCCGAAAAAACAGTTTTGCTTTTTTTGGAACCGGTTCCCCCTCTGAAGTCCACTGTTTGGACTGTATTTTTGTTTCGGGCGTATAATGGTGTATCCAAGTTTCGTTTATTTATTGCGCCTAAACTGCGCCAACAGAGCTTTTGAAATGTTCATTCGAACACGTTTTGGCAAACGCGGCACCCAATCCGCGGACAGCTTTCTCATCTCTAAATGTTGATTTAATATGTGACTAACACGTTCTTTTGACTTGTTCATATTCTCTGATATCTCTCTCACTTTAATTCGGCGGTCGTCTAGCACCATTTGGTGAACTTTGGCGATGTTTTCGTCGGTAGTTGCAGTTTTTGGACGTCCCGAACGTTCATCGTCTCCACGATCGTCTCTTACGACCACGTTTAAATTTAGCTGCCCAAAATTTCACTGTGGTAAATGATCGTGCAGAGTCCCCATACACAGAATCCAACTCATCTTTGATTTGCGTAGGCGTATTGCCTTTCAAAAACAAATATTTAATGACAGCTCGATACTCGATTTTGTCCATTTTCATAAAAACACTCACATCGACTCACTCAAATGACTGTTACACAACAACTGCGTGTCCAAAATGGCTCAAAACTTTGGTGAGTAACTGTCAACAGATGAACGACGAAATTCACTAGCTTTTATTTACGACTGCTGCTATCTTCATGTTGAGGTCGGAAACTTTTCAGGCCACCCTCGTAGTAGTGGCCTTAAAAAAAAAACCTCAAACTTTTGAATTTCTCTAAGTCCAAAGTTTTTTGTGATAAAATATAATATATCATATATATATTTAAATACGAAAATCAACAAGTCATGTGTGAGCAATCGCAGTATTAAGAGTGTCGTTGCGGTCTAGAAAACGATTTTATGGACACTTTTTATGATAACAGTTCACTAAAGCAGGATTTCGAGATTAGACTTTAATTTGGCAACCTGCATTGATTTGATCGGAAAATATTTATTTTTCAAGTACAATCTTTCTATACCAAACTGTGGTTAAACACTTTTTTTAACGCATTTGCGCGGTAATAGTTCACTTTAGCCTAAACACATATTTTATATAATTTACTATCTCGTAGAGAATATTTTTATTTAATTCTCTACTCAATATGATTAAATTTATTTAACTAACTATTTTATTAGGGGGGGGGGTCAACAATAATCTTCTCACCAAGTCAATAACTAGAACAAAAGTTATTGTAAAATTATATGTCTAGTTTCAAATAAGTGACCTTCACTGGGACTGTAAGCGTAACATACTGAAATAGAAAAAAAAATTTAACGATTAAGTAAAAATAACAGACGACATGAAATATAATGAATCATATGCCATGAAATCCGGCGAGCTTGTGCAAAATAAACGGGTCAAAATAGACTATATGTATTGCTAAAGTATTGCTCATTGAAAACATTATACTAATCATTAGGAGTGTGGATATTCTACTATCTTATGGATACGATACCATATTAGGGTAATCATGGATATTCTAGTTAATGTACATAAATAGGCAGAATTCTGTGATCTACTAAACAAAGGATTGACCAATTTGATGATTTTCATTACTGCTGAGGGTGGCAGATAGTACAATTCGATCTATAATTTAACAATAAGTCAAACTAGAATGCCATTATCCGAGATTATAGTTGGCCCGGTAACTAAGTTTCTAACGACTTACAGCAGCAGCCTGTTTGTTTGGGATGGTTTGACAGCTAAGTGATATTCACCGGAATTAATTACCAACTCAATTTGTTCGGCATTTATATATACATATGTTTAGTTTAGTCCCTTTGAGATATAAATATTTAATAATTATGACTATGACTCATGGGAAAATCCGTATACAAATTTAATTCTGTTTTTCCATTTAACTAATGCACGCTCCACTTCATTTTGTGCGAGAATAACTTTATTTTCAAAACCACGAATGTAAATTATAGTCAATAATAAAATGTAATTTAGCTTAGACAAATGTTTAGCAAGAACTTTTGTAATATCCCAGTATCTCACATATTGACAACAAATAAACTGCTCACAAATTGTAGTTTATCACTTATTTATTCAATCGATTACTTATTTATTGGGTTTAAAAAACAAACCTGAACGATTGTTGAAAAAAAATATTTCGTTCGTAAATAGAATCATAATCAGATCCTGATTATCATGATCAGAGTGATAATCTAGAAAAATTCAAAATTAGTTTTTATTAATTTTTCAAGTATTTTTAGTAGGGCATTGGTCTTTCTCTGCTTCGAATTAAAAATTCACATTGTTATTTCATACTTCTTATAAGGCTCAAAATGTAGTGTTGGAGCAAAGAAGCCCATTCCTCAATTAATGCATCTGCAAGTCCATCCAAGTTATCTGGACAAGGCAAAGGCATTTGTAACTGGCGTTGGAGTTATTCCAAACATGCTCGATCGGATCGATGTCGGGTGAACAAGCGGGCCAGTTCATACACGTGATTTCTCGTTCCTCTAAATAGAGGTTTGTTCTATGAGGTCGAGCATTACCATAACAAGAAAGGGAAACTAACAGCACTGCACATGTGTGTTTGTTCGGCCACTTGCTCATTCCTGAACAATATCAGCTCAGTTTGTGTATTACTTGATACCCCTGCATACCATTATTGAACGTTCTCTATTAGACCGAACTGTTTTAGTCATACCTCCATTAAATCGCTGGTTTTGCTCTTTCTACGCTCTCAAATGTCGATCATGATGATGGAAAACAGAGTTCGATTCTTCAGTAAATAAACAACGGTCCCAGTCTTCATCAGTCCACGACCCCATAGGAGACGCACTACTTTAAGACTCTCTGTTGTCTTATAAAAAACAAAACCCTCGCTCGTCTTCTTGCACTCAAACCGACTTCATGGAAGCAGTTTCGAACTGTTCGAGTTGAAATGCGGACCCCTGACAAAAGCGTTTTGCAGTCGTCGAGCTATTGAACATTTTTGCCTAGTGGTTTGAATTTTCAAATATCGATATAGCTGAGGGATAGTTTTTCCAACTCGGCCTCCTCTGTGAGTGTACTGAACAGTATCTGTTCCCTGGTATCCTGACCAGCCTGTTCTGATAACTGTGTGAGAGCAACCAAGTCAACATAACGCTGACAATGTCCTAACCTTAAAAGAGCCAAAGCCCATTTATAGTTCTTCAACAGTAATTCTTCGTAAAGCCATTTTAAAAAGCTGTCTAGTGCACTGGCTAAATAAGTAATAATGGTGAAAGACGAATATTGATTCCCAATTTCGTAAACGAATATGTTTTTGATTATTTTTATTTTTAGGTAAAATAAAATAAATAATCTAAGTTTTTGGTTAGTAGGTCACGTCAATTTGTGAGCAATTTATAACATATACTCGTACACGTGTAATAATTACCAAGCATGAATTTTAAAATGAAAATAAGTGCATAATATAAATTCATTGCCTCACATGAATTTTATTTTCTGACATCCAATGCAACCCAGTTAATATTCAGAAGTGAGAAGTGAAAATTAATTGACTTTTTGAAGTTTGTATTGGCGAGCCCAAAAGATAAAACTCTACTTTGAAACTGGTTCGAGGCGATGGACTTTAACTTAAAGTTTTTCTGTTGGTCTGTCTGTTTTTTTGTGTTCTACGGTGACTGCTGTAAAAATGATCAGATCAATCTGAATTAGAAAGTAGTAGCCGACAACGAAGTCTTTTGTTTGAAAAAAAAAAGTTGTTTTTGCCCCTCACTTGATACAGTCTAACAATATATTATCAAGAGTGATTTAAAACTTTTCCCGCAGGTTTTTATTAAATCCTGTGAAATTGGACAATTAGTCAAGGAAAAAGTTGGGCCTCTAATAATCTCGACAGGGAAGTCGACGAGGCTAATAATTAGTAGACTAAGCGAGTCAAAGAGCTAATCGATAGTCTAAAGCTTAGCTGAAGGTAGAACACACCGCTACTTAAAGGTAATCAACATCTGTTGTGGTCGTGTCTACTCAATTCAGCAATGACGATGTCCTCTTTGAGGCTTACGCATTGCCGGCGTCACCTGAAATCCATTTTACCGGAGGAGAAATTGATATCTAATAAGATAACGTATAGATAATTTTGTTTAGTTAGCGCCACTTAGCGAACTGATTCTGAGCTAAGCTAAAATGATACTTTGAAATAAAATAAATTAAAAAAACAACTTTATTATGATAAAATTACAATCAGCCTCATTGGGCAATAAGTAATTTTGATAAATGTTTTCATTCATACAGTATTTACAATCAGCCCAGAGACCTCCCGAATCCACATGTTTGTCACCTCCCTTGCATGCGAAAGAGGAAGCGGAGTCTTGGGGAGTTACCCACGCTTCTCAGTCAGCCTCAGATACGAGCCAGTGGAGGCTGACGAAGAGCGCGAGAGAAAATAAATAAGAAATAATATGTTTTACAAAAATAAATTCGCTTAACTGATTTTTCTATAAGACTCCTTAAGGATGAAGTGGGTTCCTACCTGCTAATTTAAAAGTGCAATATAGAATGGATTATTCAAGTTATATCAATACTGGGACACGAAAAAGGTTCTTTTGGTCTTCCAGGCTATTTTCACGCCGAGTGCGAGCTATATTGGGCCAAACAAGTTGTTTTTTTGTAGCTTCCAGCTAGTGGTAATAGAGGGAACTCAGTTTCAATTACTAAATTTGATTTTATTATATATTAAAAACATTTTATATAAGAACCTGCATTTATATTGACATTTAATTTCGAACTATTAACCATGAATAGATTATGGTTTTATATTATTTCTTCATGTTTTCTCATTTGTACTCTAAGGAAAGTTGCTGCGGAAAAGTTTAAAAGGAATGAACGATTCCGATCTTGCGGCTTGCTTCGGTTGGAATTGAACTTCGATTGGGTTCGCCAAGGGAGGTGTACTTCGTTCAGTAGCAGTCCAAAGGAAGAAATTTAGCCTTCCTACTTCGGCTAGGAAAAAGTGTAGACCTGTAATTGCATTATCTGTTCATATGCCATAGGCATTATCTGTTCATATGCCAGAATGTAAGACTGTTGAGCTTGAGTAAACTATTTTGTAAATTTGGCCTTTTTGCACGGATTTTATATTTTGAAGCTATCACATCAATTCAACAGATTACGGTGCTACTTATAACCTACGGTAATGTAGAGAAATTAAAATTGAACAATTATCAAACAAAATGGAATCATAACGAAATGGTAAAAAGCCAATGGTCGGATGGATGACTAAAAAGCTATTGGACTGTAAGTAAATAAAAAATCTCAGAGATGAAGCTGATTATGAAAAGGTTGTATAAAAATTTATGTCTTTAATAATATCATTAAAATGATACTTAACATTGAATTAACACTCCAACTCGTTCTATCTCATACAATGCTTTTTTCGATGTGGTAGCTTATATATTCACATAAATAAACAGTTCGCTACAATAAATTAAATTATAAAATTTATAACTGTGAACACTCTCCAACCACAAAGGGAATTTAACAACTAACTGGAAAAAAATCTTCCTTTTCAGCAGTCTCGACCTGGTATCCCTTAAAACTTAAAAAAAAAAAAGTAAATTATTCCAGTTACAGACTATTTATCATAATCTTTTAGAATAATACATAGAAAATCCTTAAAAATTCAAAACGAAGATGTCAAAATAACAAACACGTACTAATTGAAATTATTCAGGGCCTTACGGGGCGGGAGTGTTTAAATAGTGGATGATACCAAGCATAAACGTAATTTCAGTACAACCTATTTTAGGCAAATGTTATTTATGAAGCCGACAAAAGGATCTGGTCATCCCGATCCGTGTACCATGGCAACATTATCCTCATTATCCAAAGAGGTAGGTACAGCTAAAACGCCCATGGTCGGCAAACAATGACAATGGTTTTTATGACGTTACAAAAACGGATGAAATGCTAATCCATTGTCGTTCTTAGTAGGTGAGGGCATCGTTCTGCTCTCCAGTAATGATAGTGGCTCATGTCCCCTTCTCTGGCACACACATCCACCAGTTGAATTCTGTTTCCTATTATTTAGGTCAAGCTACCAGCTACATTACTTTTAGTAGATTAGAATTCAGGAGAATGACAATTAAATGTATAAATAATACAATTTTAGTATGATTAATCGGATTGAAAATACACGCATAATTTAATTTGCGTTTCTGCTGGCTTAAATTAGAAAAGGTCCTAGCACTTTTTTTACCCTATCGATGAATCCAGCTCGACAGAAGTGTTTATAAATAGGACTTCACTATTTGGAATCTATTGTCCATTAGAAGGATTGATCAGCTGAATGCGACCTTCGAATGAGAGTTAAATATGAAATATACTTCTGCACGTGTGTATCAGCTACAGTTGTCGATTGAAACAAATGCTTGTTGTTTGCAAAATTGAAGCAAATATTGATTATACTACTGAACTGCTAGAGGGTATTTAGGTAAGTCTTTTTTTGCCTTTAAATGAAATTGCTTTAAAATAAATAAAAATGAATTTATTTTTCACCAAAAGCATCCAAGTGATTGCTATATTATTGATATAACGAATTTTATTTGACTGTGGCATGCCGGTTGTAGGTAAATAAACCATCCATCAATAAATAGTCGTTTTAATTTTTAAAAAGTACTTCAAAATCTTTATTGTGATAAAATTACAATCTGGTTTATTGGGCAATAAGTAACTGTATTCATGTTTGTTGTGTCAACTTGTTCACCAAAAATAAATAGAAGTTCCCCTCTTCTCGGCCCAAAAAATATCCACCTATGTTTCCATGTTTTAATAATAAAAACCTTCAAGTTAGGGGTGTCAGTTAAGGGAGGGGGAAACTAGTGTACGAGACAGCTGAAGCCACTAGGGGTCGCGGCGGGTCTACCCTCGCCTCTGGCCTGCCTATATAAGGGCCAGATTTAAGGCTTTTGGCCAGACCATATTCCTCTTCTCCTAAACATAGTCGGGGCTAAGCTTATAATAAGCTATAAGCTAAGATCTTATGGAGTCAAATCAAAACGAATAAAGCTGCCCGCCGAATAGGCCGCTAGCATAGTTCAAAGACCACAGGTCCACCCATTTTATCTCTTTCTTGACGCTCGCCGGACAGCGGCCGTGTTGTAGTGACCTTAGCCCGCGGCGGACGTCCTCACCCATTTGGGGTGACCCGACAATTTAATATTTACAATCATTCATTCACTCGCTCAGTCATACAGTAATTACAAACGTTCTAGAGGCCTTCCAAATCCACATTGTTGTCACATCCCTCGCATGGGAAAGAGAAAGCGGAATCTTGGGAAGTCCTTCACGCTGCTCCATCAGCGACGTCACCGGATATGAGCCAGTGGACGCTGACCAAGAGCGTGAGAGCCACAGACACCCAGGACATGTATTGGAATATATATTGGAGAAACTCCAATGCCACTGCCGCTTAGTCTCCGAGGAGGATTGCAGGGATGAGTTGTGCAGTGTAATGACTGTGCTGGAGGGATTAGGATGGTCTGATAGGTTTGGATAGAATTTCATGAACCTAGAAGGGATGAGTTCAAGAATTTAGGGTATATTAAGATCGTTATGAAGGGTTTATTAATAAGACGTAATATTGTGACGTAAACTATTGTTCTCAGAATTATTGATTGAAAGGTTTGATGTTCGACTTGTTTGCTGTCCCCCACAGCTCTATTCTGTATGTCCTGATTGGCTATTGTTTAACTTTGTAAATTTGTAATTTATTTTCTATTGAGAGATGAGTTGTCCTTCGGAGAAGTCTGTACAGTTGTCCAAAGCGTCTCTTTGGTTCGTGTCTTTTTAGCCTCGTAAGGAACCCACATACCAGGCTTTCGTCGAGATGGAAGCCTAAGTACCGTACTGTCTCGGATACAGGAAGAGTAATGGAATGGAAATTCCTAAGGTAAAAATATAATATAATAATTTAATGCTCGTCAATAAGCCCCAAAATCTCACTGCAAAGCAGAAAACCGCAGATCATCTTTCGGTAATCTGTCTTATACACCTAAACACTAACACATTTTGTGTTTATTAATTATCAACAATGAGTTCATCATCAAATGAAACAACATAATAGACGGATTGCCGCAGTCGTCCTGCATTACAAATATACTAAAATTGAGATAATAATAAAATAATTATAATATAATAATTTACCACAATGACATTAATTTTTTTGTTGAGAGTTTCAAAAAGTAATGATGAAACGTGTTAGTGAAGATAATGATCTCATTGAATATTATTAGATTATAAACAATATAATATAATAATTTAATGCTCGTCTTAAACACCTTAAAGTCTTAAAATTATTCTAAAATAAAAATCCTAAAATCAATAAACCCTGATTTTTTTAAACATAACTAATCATTTTTAAACGTTCCTGGATGAAATAAATACACAATTGACTACTCTCTGGAAAACAAAACAGTATATTAAATGTTCGAATTATGTTAGTGGCGTTAGTGAAGTGTTAATCAAGAATCTGTGTATTTGTCATAGGCATCCATTCAGCCAAGGATGGCCTCAGACAGCTAACTGGTGATTCACAGCTAGCTCTGGTCAGGAACTACCGTGACTAGCGTCCGTTATATTTAGGCGTTCCATCTCGGCAGTGGGTAGTCACTCACATGCATTCGAGAGTAATGTTACTTTTGCATGACTGATTTGTTTACTTTCAGGTCCAGTAACTTGCATTTTTTTTGTTGTTTTTCACTTCACTTCACTCCCTGACGTACATTTAAAAATCGCCAACGAGTCTTGACTTCCTCCAACAACAATCGACAGTCCTGAGTCCTGTTTTGTACCTCCATTTTAGTAACCATTTCACAAAGAAGTTGAAGCATACTCGCACGAAGTCTTACCGGCTTACGCATTTATTGACTTCCCCCAATCTATCACTGCGTCTCAAGCTGTTGATCTACAAGGTCATACTCAGGCCTACTCTGCTGCATGGTGCACCGCTATTTCGTTATCTGACGTATACGACAGCTTAGAAACTCCAACAATTCCAAAACGGTATACTGATAAAAGTGGTCAGAGGTACTTCATTCGAGCAGCGGAGCAACAGTGAGCTTCACGAGATCTTTGAGCTGCCTACGGTGGATGAATTCATCCAACGTTGAAATATCAAATTTTTCGACTCCTTGACATACTTAACAAACCCGGTGTTTAACACTATAACCCCCGCTCCGTCCCCCCATCGATGGCAGGACGCTGTCGCGCCTGGAACGCTTTAGTCTTAGGTTCTAGGTATAGGTTTTAGTTTTTTAGTTTCCCGGTTGTGAAGCTGAAGGTGAGCCTCATCACCTAGTGTTGTGTATGTGTTGACTTTTTAACTTCAATCTGAAATTGTATTATAATTATGCCCTCCTTCGAATGCATCAGCGCATGGCAGAAAGAGGAGAAAATTGAAATCAAAAAATTTTTTTTTTTGTTAATTGTAAACTATATCAATAAAGAGGTTTTGAAATTAAAAAAAACCTGTTTTGTGTGGCTCCTGCCCCGTATCGTATACTTACGCTGCGTATGCTTATACGGTCATCTCAGCCTTCTCAGTGTCATAACTTTTATTGCATGAGATTCTTTGAACGACTCGAACACCTCTTGGTTGTTTCTTCGTCTTCTTTAGCCCGCGGAACTAATAGGTCCATATATATGCGTCGGGTCCTTTCGTTTCGATTTAACTGTCACTTTCCCGGCTTTGGTTGTCGTCCAGTTTCCTTATGAATTTGCCTAGTTAGGGGTATCCCTTAATTCCTCACTTTGTGAAGTTTTATGATTTTATTTAATGTTATTGCATTACTGTATCACTGCCAAGCTTAGCTGGCAATAAAGATATAAATTTCTAAAGTTCTTGCAACTAAACGAATAGCTGATCATTAATATGCCATTATTCATTTTATTTATGACGTATTATGCACAAGATTTATTCATGGGAATGAATGTCTAAGTCTTTGCTTTGATTTATTAATAATTTTTACAATCAATCATTATCACCGGATTGAATAAAAAATATAACGAAAAGTGAATTTATTTGATTTATCCAATTGCCAGAGAGGCAAGGCGGCTGGCTATATAAAAAGAAGACCAGTTAAAAAGTTTCCCGAATTCTGAAATAACAAATAAGAGGCTTGGATGTTTTAGACCTTACGTGCTCCTTATTCGTAAACTGTTGCAGGTGGAGCACGTGCCCCCCCCCCCCAAATATATTTCCTATAAACTTTATTGACTTATATGTCAATGTACCTTCGACATGTATATATTTTATACCATCCCTTATAGCAACTGTGCCAATATATATATATATATTTTAGAGAAATATATACTTTTTTTATTCAATAACAGTTTGCCGAGGTATTTGTAAAAGCTACATTTGGTGTGATTTTGTGTGTGCAATCACTGGCAATCATGAAGTCACCGCATTGTGTTTGTTAACTCGATGCCTGGTATTCAAATGAAAGTGATCTTGTATAATTTATATAACGGAAACGCGGAACAAAGGAATTGGGCTAGGATATACTGTCATAGTGATTTCTGATCAGCAATTGGTTCGACCAACCAATCTAAGCCACGTGTCACAGTGCATTTCATTTACTGTTTGATCATGAAACTAGAATTTCCTAATAACAAAAAAAGGTAATTTGTGAACTGTCAATGCATTATTGGATAAAATGAGTGCAGAGGGGAAGATATTTGTTCGGTGGAAGGTGAAGAAATGCTGCATCAAAATATGACTGCGCTTCAATGATTCAAATTCTTCAATACCCAGAATGACGATCTTCAAGATATGTCTCGCTCAAGTCGCTCTTTAGTTCATGAATTTCTTGAGAGTGTAACTCAGGATTCCCATGTGACAACACATGCTACAGGACAGGAGTTGCAACTGTCACTATGAGTATATTACCGTACTAATCAGTATAACAGATAAAAAAACATGGCCGTAGGGTACTATATTTATGCCTTTCTGAACACTAGCATCATCGGTAACGATCTTGCTGACATAATGGCCAAAAAAAATATAAACTTCCATCGAATGCCAAGACACAATGTCTTGGGTTAGGAGCAGAGGTGGCTAACCCATCAAACATTGTGTAGGCATATACAAGCTAGAAATTGTAGAACCACTGTTCACATTAAGATGAAAAAATAGCTACCAGTCCATTACAAAGGAAGGAATTTGGACTTGCCTGAGGATAGGCCACAATCGCCACGGACATCTGAGCCCATGAGTGTCTCGGAGTCCATCACTGATGGGCCGCATCAGTGCAGCGTGACTTACAGTTGTCCACATAATCGCCGAATGTCTTGGACTACAACGAAACTGGGAATATCACAGCCTTCAGACTGTCATTGGTGAAGTGCTAATTAGTGGCAGTACTCTGTAAAGATTTCTAAAGGATTCTGAGGTAGAAAGTAAATGTTATCGTCGTGCATTTATAAATAATCATTCTTTTTGTAATTCGCGGCCAGGACATCAATGGTACTAGTGAAAACTAATAAATAGAAAATTCGTAACACGCTCGAGCACCGATAGCCATACCTTAAGTAATGACTATTTACTGTAGTTTTCCATCACTCTTCCTGTATCCGAGACAGTAAGTAAGGTATTAGGTAAGGTTTAGTAAGGTATAAACGAGGCTAAAAAGACAAGAACTAAACAGACGCGCTTTAGACATCCCGATTCTCAATTGAAAATAAACTAGCGATCTATTAAGTTATACTTAAGCCAATCTGAACATACGGGGGACAGCAAAAAAGTCGAACATCGAGCACATCCAATCCTTTAAATCAAAAATTTTGAGAACAATAGTTAATGCTCTTTATTGCGTCAGCAACAAAACCCTTCAAAAAGATCTAAATATTCCCTAAATTCTTGAACTCATTCCTTCCAAGTTCATGAAATCCCATCGAAACCTATCAGACCATCCTAATCACAGTCATTACACTGCGCCACACATCCCTATAATCTTCCTCAGATACTAAAGCGGCAGTGGCCTCGTGACCTGCTATAAGTGGACGTTGGACAGTAGAAGTCCTGGCAATGGTCAATCTCTCTAATCATTCCCTGAGCGTGTGTGGCTCTCACGCAGTCTCCACTGGCTCATATATGGTGGAACTCCGGTTCCTCTTTTGGACGTGAGGGAGTGGGCAACCATGTGGATTTGGGAGGCATCTGGAACGTTTGTAATTACCGTATGAATGAACGAGTTGATGAATGATTGTAAATATGACATGAATACAGTTACTTACTGCCCAATAAACCAGATTGTAATTTTATCACAATAAAGATTTTTAAGTACTTAAAAAACTAAAACTATTTATTGATGGGTGGTTTGTCTACCTACAACCGGCATGCCACAGACAAATAAAATTCTTTATATCAATAATATAACAATCACTTGGATGCTTTTGGTGTAAAATGAATTCATTTTTATTTATTTTAAAGCGATTTCATTTAAAGGCAATCAAAGAGTGAATGAATGAAGAACTGTGAATATGCTATGAACGAGAACACTGATCACAGTTACTTATTGTCCTATAAAAGGCAGATTGTAATTTTATCACAATAAAGATTGTTGTTAAACTTAATTTAAAAAAAGTCTCATATATTCGTTTTCTTAGGCATCGCTAGTCTAATAAAGGCAAGTGCTTCACTTTCGCATAGTCATAGACATGCACCTTTATGTGCATATAGTCATAGAAAGACCATATGTTATATATACGTGTATCTGTTTGAAATATCCAAAGTTTTCACGGAGACGTTCTATAGGGAGTGTCTGGTAGGGGTAGTTTATTTTTAACTGAGCAGTTTGATTTTGTTAAAGACTCTGGAGTTATAGCCTTTACGGGACCATCATATATTGAGAGGATTATTATTACGAAAATTATTAAAGGCAGATACCAGGAGGGTATATCTAGTGTCGTATTTTTTTTTCTCAAGAAATATGCTTACATTTTATTTCACTATCGATTTGGACGGAATCGTATCTTATGTCTTTTTTTAAAAAAATTATTTGCATTTTAGGATAAATGAATAAAATTAGTATATGCGATAGATGCATAAGCCAAATAATAAAAAACATTATACTCGTTTTGGACTTATATGCTCACCCCGTCGTTGATAGAAGATTTATAGAGAGGATTGATTGTGGAGACGTGTTCCAAATAATTTCCTGTGGTCACTCACGTCTTGCTAAAGCAGCTACAATCAGCAAATGTTTTCATCGAATACTAGAGTTGTTTTTTTTAAATTTGCCCTAATGGCTATTATAAAAAAAATACGACTACTAGTTTTTCTATGTAATTTTTCAACTGATTTAATTTTAATTTAAATATAATGATAGATATAATTTAGGAATTTAATTTAGTTTCAAGAAAAAACTAGGGAGTAGCGCAGACTTAATTTGTACAAATGAAGAAGGGGCCTCTAAGGAAAAATTGTATTTGAAAACCAAGAACAAAATCTCATTGGAATTAACCATAAAAACTTTCTCGAGGTGAAGGAACTGTGCCCTCACCCCTGTCTTTTTGAAAGTACCGTCTCTACTCGAACAAAAACCCACAGCAAGTTAACCACAACAGTGCTTAAACTACAAGGGAAGTCATAAAACTTTCTCTGTTTTTTTTGTTTTTATATAGACCAACACGGAAAAGCGTTCCATTGCGGATTTACCAACTTGTCCCAGAGCGTACGGTGAAGAAAGTTTTGTCACTTATTTCCAATTAACTAAAACACTAAATCAAGGCTTTAAAGATGAAATACTACAAGCTATATTACTCTACTTTAAAAGAAAAAGTGTGGATTTACGTTTTTTAGGACAGTGACATTATATGTTTGTTACAGAAAAGATCAGTGGCATTTACCATACAAGCGTTAGGGTCGACTTCAAAAAAATGTGGCATAAAGAAAAATTGAGTGACGTTGGAAAGAAAAATTAGGTTAGGTTTCAGAAAAGCCCAACGAGTATGACATTAATTTAAAACAGATATATGTTATATGTATACACGCAGTTAGTTTGTTATAGAAACATATTTGAATATTAAATACCAACTAATTAAACAAATACTGAGCTTATTCGTGTTTCATGGGGATGTTTTTAAGATATTCATTACAATATGAAGATATTAACTTTTTTATCACCGTGTAATAGGAACCCATAGGACAGGGAAATCGCAATGATCAGAAGACAGGCGTACACAATGACTTTTAAAGGGATAAACACACAAGGGTTTAACACTAATTAAACCGTAAAATGAGTACAGGCAATAAAATAAGTTTGCTTTTTATTTATAAGTCGAATAGACTATTGATCCATTGATACGCTTACAGTACGAAAGAAACAGACATAAATAAGATCTAGTGGATGGTGGGTTTTGCTAATATCTACCCTAGTTTTTGTTTGTTATTCAAAAGCAAACCCATTTATAACGATATAAAATCGTTTTTATTTATTGGATTATTCACTTTTTAAAATACAAAATTATGTATTTTTGAATTCACAATGTAAGCGTATTTAGTATAATTTTACTATGTGAAAACTACAAAATTAGCAATTTTTCTATGGGATGATTATGAATGCCATCTCTTTTGGAGACATAAGATTTTCCAGCCTCCCTTAGCGTCGAATATTTATGGTATTCTCACCTGCTCAGTCAGTGTTTAAGGTGTAATTGGGCCTGCACAATAAGGCGCATAAACAATTTCTGTTAGACTTTATACCTTATAAACTTACTTACTTTATAGACTTATCACTTTAGACTTGAAACTATGTAATTTCTTTAAGTTTATATTTTTTTCTGTTCTCATACCTAAGGCTGTCTTAAGACGATGTTGTTCTTGAAAGTGGCTTGAACTCATAATTTCAATTATGTACAAGTATTCGTGATTGATTATGTGATCTGACTAATTTTTATTTTCACTTAGGTGGTGACTGCAGGATGAATGGCACCCTTTATAACCTTTGGATTTGTGGGCGTTGTAAGATGTCTGCATTGTACTCTATAAACCGGAAGGGATTACCAACGTTGACTGCCACGGAAGTGAAGTTGAATAATAAGGAAGTATGCTAAGGCAAGATGTAACTTTACTTAACGAAGTAACTCTCATTAAGTCCTCCTCACCCTCCTAAAAAGGCTGTGTTAAAATTCAACAGAGTTATGTATGTACGTAAACATATTCAATAATTACAAAATGTTGCTTTTAAAGAAAATATATTGTTTTTTATAAGGGAACTTTATCCCGGAATGAAATTTGAAACTCCATTCGCTAATAAATACATCCCGAGAATAAGGTAGTAACAAAATATGACAAGTAGACCGGGCAGACCATTACAAACGAAAGAATTATTAGAGACAAAGGTACAGTTAATTAACCTTAGTAACCCTTCGTTTATTTGAATTATTTTCCCATTTAGAAACTCCTCTTTTTTTTTAAATTAATTACGCAACGTGACTGCTTACGTTTTTTTTATACTCTTTGAAAGGGACATTAATTACATAAGATAATGATAGCATTTCGGTACTTGTTATCTTTATGGTTTTCCATTTGATCTTTCTAGGATATATAAATTTTTCAGAAAAAAATGGTTTAATAAAAAACTATTTAACTTAGTTGTTGTTTTGTGTGATATAATTCACTTTAGGAATCCATTCTGTATAATGGATTAATTTTAACGTATTCACTCCCTATTGGACTCGTCTCCTTTTGAAATCGAGTCCATTCCTGTCAAATACTCTTCATTTGTAGAAAACCTCAACTTGATCCTTAATCAATTCCAAATCACTGTATCTTTTATACCCAAATGGATCAATCAATCTAGTCATCGCCTGCCGTTATCAGCTTCATGTTTCCTCCTCTAAACTTTGCCACAATGACTCAGCCAAAATATAATCACCTGTTACAACGACGTGTATCCATAGCAACGGTACTCTTAAGTATATGATTTTATTTCCTACTGCCCTTGGGTGTATAAGCTATTTTCCAAGTAGATTTCGACATGTGAAAATATATATTTAACAAGGTCTTAGTTGGTTAGTTAGGATGGTTATGGATTGGATCATGACATCATTCCTTGAAATGCAAAAAATGTATTGCGGGGTAAGTACCCTAAGTATAAAAAAAATGGCGCTGATGTCAAATTTTTTTCCATAACCCCTTTATTTATTAACATATTTACAAATAGAAGAACAAAATTCAATGTACAAGATTTATAGATTTCTCCTCTTACTGCATGCGCATAGATCAGAAAAACAAAAAAAATATTTTTTTTCTTCTTAGCTCTCTAATTATAAGATTAAGGATGAGAGGAAAAATAAAGGAATATTTGGGTTGAGCGGATCCTTGTACTAGGAGTACCTGCTTGAAGGCGGTGGGAGAGAATTAAGGAGTGTGGGAAGCCTCGGTAGAGGTTGATTGTTGTGGTACAGTGGTGAGAGTCCACTGGTGGCTGGGCCTAGAGTCTCTCTATGCATGTAGTGCAGTCTTATTTAGTTGGATAGCAGTGATGGGAGCCCGTTAGAGGCTTGTTGTTGGTGGGCCAAGCGCCGTGATGTCCACCATTTGGTCTGCTTTACCAGATCTTCAGAGTTGCCATCTTGCCGGTAGCATGTCTCATGCTCGTCATGTCTCGGAATAGAGGGTTTTGGCTATGTTTCATCGAGTCAAAGAACTTGATGTGTCTTCTTTGGATGGCTTCGGTGATGGTGGGAACTTCGAACTTTTCGTTGATGTCGGGAGCCTTCATATCACGAAAAGGGGTATGCCATAGTGCCGTGCGCAGGATTTTGTTCTGGAAGCTCTGGAGTCGAGTTATTGTGCTAGAGTGTAGGAATCGGAAGAAGAAAAAACAAAAAGAAGTTCTTTTTACTTTATTACAGATTTCCTGGAACCCACATACGAGACTAAAAAGACAAGAACTAAACAGACGCTTTGGACAACTGTACAGACTACTTCAAAGGACATCCCATCTCTCAATAGAAAATAAACTACTAATCTACAAAGTTATACTTAAACCAATCTGGACATACGGAATAGAGCTATGGGGGACAGCAAAAAAGTCGAACATCAAGCGTATCCAATCCAATCCTTTCAATCCAAAGTCCTAAGAACAATAGTAAATGCCCCTTATTATGTCAGCAACAAAACCCTTCATAACGATCTTAATATACCCTACATTCTAGAACTCATCCCATTCCAAGTTTATGAAATTCCACAGTAGCCTTTCCAACCACCCTAATCCTGTAGCACAGTCATTGCACTGCGCCACTCATCCCTATAACCCTCCTCGGAGACTGAAAAGGCAGTGGCCTCGTGACCTACCATAAACGCGTGACAGTGGGAGTCCTGGCAATGGCCAGTTTCTCCAATCATGTCCTATTGTATGAATGAGCGAGTGAATGATGCTGTAAATATGGTATGAATGAGATCATTTATCTGTATTATTATTGCCTTATAAAAGGCAGATTGTAATAATTGCACAATAATGATTGTTATATTAATAAAAATAAAAAATTACAGATTTCAATACATATTTATTTTTCGGAAGGGGAATATTTTAAGTAACTGATAAAATTATCTATTTTTGATCAAATATGCCCAGTATTTTTCTATACAATCATTGAAAAAAAACTACGTTTCTTTAGTTTCGACATCTTTCTGTTATCTTATGTTCTATGATAATAAAGACGTAGAAATATTTTAATCGGTAAAAATAAATAAAAAAGTCTTTTAAATAATGAATAAAAAATGGTGAAGCCAACAATCCTTCGTTCAACTATTTATTGAATCTGATTTTAGTACAAGAAAAAATCTTGATTTTATGAAGAGTTGCAACTTTATGGCCTTTTCGTTCTTCAGGCTTGTCAACACAAACATTAGTGTAATTTTTTATTTGGGTCTGATATAAGCTAACTAGGTTACCCCGTATAAGAACCGGTATGTACTTAAGCCGATATTCACCAACAATAGCCATACGAAAGACCGTTGTGTGACTGTGTGGAGATTGAAAATGCCCGACCGTGTTTGGAGAGATGCCAAGGACAGACGTCGGGTCAGGAGTCGGGGGGTCCTCAGCACTGAGAACATGGCGGTAGTTAGCGTCGTGCTCTTTTGCTGACTAGTTACAAGGGGAGGCTACGATCATGGGGTCGCCAATTTCAATAAAACTTGTTTTGGTGATACTGGGTAGATAAATATTTGACAGGTGGCCAAGCTCCCTAGGAACGAGCAATAAATTAGGATATTATACATCATACGATTTATTTTTTTATATGAAACAAATATGCCTATTTATATCAAATGGGTACGGTTTATGATAACACTTTCAAGTAAAGCGAGAAAAAATCCGTCTTAGGAAAAACAGTTTGAACGATTTAGTCTAAGTAAAATAAAAAATAAAATGAGATATTATTCATCAGTCCAATGTGATTTAACAAGTGAGATTAAGCATTTTGGAAGATCAACGATATCCCTTATTGTGCGATACTCAACGATAAACTACTTAGTGTTGAGAGTTATGGTCCCGACTTTGACGGGCCTTACAGTTTGGTTGTCCTATTCGACTCTATGTATTGAAATTATTGTTACTTCACAAGGCACCTATAACCCTAGATGATTTCCTTTCTTCCTTTACCAGGTAAGTATTCGAAAAATTCTATAAAAAAAAATTAAAAACCCCTGTGTTGAAGCCTTGCCAGGACTAAATAGTACAAGGATACTAGAAAAATATGATGTAAACTCCTATTATAATAATATATAATATATATATATAGTATTTTTGAGCAATAAATCTTTTTAAAAATGGACAATCAGCAGCTTATTAACAACAATTTTTAACTAATCGAATGATGGGGTGAAATATGTTAAAAACAACAACAATATAGATATTGCTGGACTTACGAGTATATTATACAAAACTAAATAATATTTCTTCGTAGGGAGGAAAGTACACGATATAAATGGAAAAGGGAGAGGCCTACCGTATATATATAAGTTAGTAAAGGGTTGATAGAATAGACCGGCCTCATATCCCGCCTGGAGCCTCTGCAGTGTGGAAGGAAGCAGCGATATGGGGTGAATAAGTCGTTGCGGAACAGTAAGAAAATACCCACCCTGACCGGGGAGGGGGATGATTAGGTTCGATGGGAAGTGAGCAAATGGAACCCTAAAACCCGGACTCTGGATGGAAGGGGCGACCTTCCTTGCTCTATCCGAACGGCTCAGAGCACTGTCTGGAAATATCACCGGCCAAAGGGACATAAAGAGGGCTTCCGCCGTGTACAAGTTTATCTTGGCCTCGCTTCCGTTCCTCCGTAGGAAATCATGACGCTGCTTTTATTCTGCCAAAATAGGGGATGCTATCTCAGCGGCATGATCTGCCCAAGCATTAATATCGGAGATCTAATGCCTTCAGCTCTTCTTTACACAAAAGGCTTTAGGAATCATTTTCTATTTTATAATGCAGTTACAAATTACACAGACAGTTTCATGATGGAATATCTCGCCATTCGAATCCACTGATACATGAACTGTCAACACTTGACATGCCACAAAACACTACACGACGACTGAAGAAGCTGAGATACAGATCTGCTATGAAGACCGGTCAATTCTAAACATTCCATTTCACAGCTATGAATCAAATAATAAACAATTATTTTACACGCTATAATGAATGACATAACTTCTATATATCTTATATAAATGTAATCATAATAAAACAAGCATAATGACCTCTCTTCAAAATTAAGCCCTTAATGATTTTGTCAACATTTCAGAGTTAAAGAGATAAGAAAAACTGTCCTACATAAAATACATAGCTATTTTCATAACAGTAGATCATTTAAATCGTATGAAAACATTACATATGCTAAAATAAATTTGATAAGCTGCTTTTGAGATCATTTTTCACAATTACTTATAGCACAATCAGGCAGATTGTAATTTTATCATGATAAAGTTTTTGTTAATAAAAAAAAAAAAGATAAGCCGCTTTGACTTTCCTCTTTTCTGTGCTATAAAGGGGAACAAGAATTCCCCAGAAGGTCTATAAATGATGCAGTCAGGTCGGGGCATACTCCTCATGTAAATCGGGTTTAACTGTAAGGCCACCACAATTTTAGAAAAAATGTTATTAGAAAAAAAAAGAAAGTTATTGCATTTTCTATGAACTATAAGGGTGCAGTCACACAAAAAGTTAAGGACGCCAGTTTCAAGTGCTTTGAGATTATCTACAAGCTAGTACTTATATACCCTAGACCATGGGTGGTTCAAATAGTTTAGTAAATTTATGTATGCTACTAGTAAAATCACTAAAAAACAAAATTATTTATTAGTATCGCACTTATATACTAAAATGTCAAACTTCAAGTAGTATTCGAGCAAGAATCACACTTGGCTATTCTCAACCACTCTTTATGAACACTATAGCACACAATGACAGTAGGGGAGTCTATTAACTAGGAGTTTACTGTTATCCAATAGTGATAATGACCTGAGTCTCGCAATGCCACATGCGGTGTCAGACCTGCAACTCAAATTCTGACATAGCAATGCCCACTATTCTTCTTAAATCATAATTATAGCAGTGTGACCTCGGCACCTCACAATGCTTTTAGCAAAGCATTGTGCGTCGCACATACATGAAACGTTTAGTTAGTAGAACTGAATACTTTTTCTTTTAATCTTTAAATATGTTGATTTACTTTCCAAAGATATATTGCAGTGACATTTGCGGGTTCTGTCACTAATGAATTCGATCAATAGGTTTGCTGAGACAGTGATAGGCTGAGACGTCTCAAATTTGACGCGAGTACCACAGATTCAATACGAATCTTTTATCCAGGGAAATTCAAAATTTTTTTCTTCAAGAGTCATAACTCTTTTTCTTTAGTGGTCCCAGATTTTCATAAAGAACCCAGTCTGATCAAGTAAGATTCCGAATCTGTAGAAACCCGCTGTATTGTGTCAGTGGATTTACAAATATTTGACCGGGTTTCTTGTTGCTAACAGTACAAACTATTTCAGAATCGCAATTTTGCAACAAACCATATGATGAAAATTCGGTAGAGCTTCTGAGTACTGTTCCTTAAGCAACCAACTGCAGGATATTGACATTGAAACTAATAAAAAGAGGTCTTTTGATATTGAACTTCTACCGTTGTACATAATGCTGGAAATATTGAAAACTCAGTTCTATACATTACTCAGCAAAACCAAAAATCATGTTTTATGGAAAAGATCATAATCAAGATAAGTTGATCTTCATCTTACTTTAAATTCACGATATTGTTGTTACAACAAACGCGTTTACTGGATTTTCACTGTTGCTGAGTTGTCGTGCTATGCAAACAAAGCTGTATTCAATCGAATAATCCATTCCAATCGTAAGCTAATCTTATCCAGATATGGCACAGGCTATTGTATTTAGAATTGAATTAAAAAGAAGGGTTCATGAATACATTCCTGGTTTGGAGAGGTTTTATGAATGATGCCGAAATCTAATATACTTTTGATTACGTTCAGGCCTGGTTCGATTCGATCCTTTCTTCCTGGACGATTGGTTTTTTCCTTTTTCTATATTATTGAAAATTCTTTTTCAGTAGATTAGAAAAGATCCTTGGTTTATATTCATAAATGTTGAAATGGAAGCCCCCTGCTGTGTTATTCAAATCGTTTGTGGTGGGAACTCCTAGGAATCACGTTGTTTACGTACTCAGATACTACCGATCATATTAATTATTATATCTTGTACCAACAGCAAAGATCCAAAGTACAGACTGAAGACATCATTTGATCTTTGAATATCAAACAATTGCTTCCAAAAACGTAATCAAAATTAATTCAGTATCAGGTCCTAGAAGATGTTTGTTTGCCCGATATATGTGGGGTGATAGTGACCGAAATACGGTCATGTCTGAAATTTGGAAGATTTATTTAACTTAAATTGATTCGGATTTAGATAAAATGAATAGTGTTAGATAACATGAAATAACGACAAATATTACACTTATTTGTGAGAAAAGGTACTGTTTCATTAAGTGGTGAACTTTCCCAAGCCAAAGGCAAAAACATTTTTAATTTATAAGTCGAAATGTCAAGCACGGTAATGTACAGCCTAACCTTCATGGAACTTCCTATACTTTACGTGACATTAAGACACGTGAAGCTGTTATGAAACTAACACGTGTGCTAGTCTTCTTTCTAACACGTCCCTTTGTCTTATTTGAAGCGTTGCCAGCAAAGGAAGATAATTGTATTGCCCGAGATAATGATACAAAAGAGAATTTTTTATTAAGTTATTGATAATAAATCTGATTTCGAATATCGAGTGGAAGAAGAGGAAAAGTTATATGCATCTTCCCTCAGCATCGATTCAAAATAAAATTAAAATATGATTGATAACCTTATTGCCAATAAGCCTAAAAGACTATGTGACTATAACAATGTGATCAATGCTGAGCCTAAATTATGGTATATATAAATTATCCCATATTACAGTGGGGTAATACTTTGATCAATAGTAGTAAGATTACTCAATAAAAATTTGGAAACGGTAAAATAAAAATCTGCTGGGCAACGAATCGAATATCAAACGAATTAAATTTAATAAATCAGATGAATTGAACGAAAATCAGATCTGATAGTGAAAGGGTTGAAATGCTGTCTATGGAAGGAAATAAGGAATTGGGAAAGAAGCTCTTGAAAAAGGGGCTGGCTTGTAAATAAATAAATCACAACTCGGAAAATAACAGGAAATTTTTTTTTTTTCTTCATAGCCCCTTTAAATTTACAGATAATTATATACAATTATAGATCCTCAGGCGAATCTATTCACAAATTATTTATGTATTTCCTGTAGCATCGCTACATTATATACAGGTCAGGAAAATTAACCGGGAACCGTAAACATATAAGCGATACTTCGACGCCATTCACGAGAGAATGGCTGCAAAATCAGAAGGCGTGGGAGCAGGCATCCAATCAAAAACTAGTATATTCAATGCCTTTACAATTTGTTCATAATATTGTACTGGCACCTTGTCTTCCAGCGTGAAAAATTCAAATAATAAATGCCAAAAATAACAAACTGTTTTACTTGACAGACATTGTAATATTCTCCTATTTAAAATCCTTGTTGGTGTTTCGTTCCTCTCATAGCATAAATTATATAGGAATTACCAAATGCACAGGGAATCTTATGAAATATTATTAATACGATATAAAAATTTTTTTCCCTCCCCTTAGCTCTCAAATTTTTAAGAATATGAATAAGAAAAGAATAAAGGAATTTATTTGGGGCGAGTGGATCCTTTTACTAGGAGTACCTGTTTGAAGTTGGAGTGAGGGTATTAAGCAGTGTGGGAAGCCTCGGTAGAGGTGGAAATGTTGCAGTGCAGTGGTGAGAGTCCACTGAAGGCTGAGCCTAGAGTCTCTCTAGACATGTAGTGCAGTCTTATTTAGTTGGATAGCAGTGGTGGGTGCTCGTCAGATGCTTGTTGTTATCCCATCAACTAAATTAATACATTAACGCCGGAAATCATCCTTAGAACTAGAATCATTGGAGCAGTAGGTAAATGAGATATCCTGAAATATTGGGTCTGTTATTACTTAACTTCTAACATTGCTATGAACTTAATACACTCAGAGGAATAAAAAGTATCTTCCCTGCAATATTTGTACTGATTTCCAATCAATTTGTTATTAACGTCTTAAAATACCTATATACTTTGGTAAATAACAGGTCATATGAAACATATTAGGAATATTAAAAGTACAAATTAAATAAAAAGCAGTGCTATTTAAAAAAAATACTTTCTATTAAGTAATTTGAAATTAACAAACTAAGCGTCTTGCGTTTATTTCGGCTTGCATTGGAAGGGGCATTGACCTAAGAAGGTTTAGAATAAATTCCTGAGGTGTATTCCCGTATTATTCCGTTAGAGCAACGTTTACCTTCTGAAGCGAATCTTGTAAATTTTGACCTCTCTTTATTCGTCTTGACAAGTCTTCCTACAGATGTTCAACAAGGTTTAGATCTGGGTGGCATACTGACCACTGTAAACATCGGATTAGGCGTTTTCCATGTATCGAGAAATGATTCTTATTGTATGAGGTCGTGTAATTCATCTCCGATGTTTGATGAAAATTGGACAACAGCCTTAAAAAAAATGTCCTCTATGTAGCCAGCAGATGTTAAAGACCACTCTATACAAATTAATTCAGTCCGAGTTTCGAAATTAATCCCAGCCTAGATCATAACTCCTACTCCACCTTAGCTCCTTCATTGTGAAAGGTTGCAGTTATATACCGCTCATTAGTTCTTCTCCAAACTCTCTCCCGGCTGCCAGGTGATCGCAGACAAAACCGTGATTCATCTGAAAAGCGTTGTATGGCTGCAACCGTTTCACAACGAAGGAGCTATATGGTGCTGGAGGATTTATGATTTGGACTGAGATTAATTTTAAGTTCGGACTGAATTAATTTTTACTGAGGGGTCTCTAACAGCAGCTTGCTACACAGTTACACATACACGCACGTGGGTATGTACATACGTCACCCACGAATTGAGAACTAGATATTGCTATATCTCAGGCATATGTAGATCTGTCTATTTGTAGGAAAGCTACAACTACCAACATTTTTTTGATTTGCCTCATTGTACCTACAAGTACCAGTTATGAACGGGAGATGGTTTACTCTCGCGAGTATCAGAGACACAGATATGCTTATTAGCCTGTATCTAAGTACGTTCTACGATAGAACTCGTACAAAAATGATCTAATGGAAATCTCGAAATAGGGTTACTATTTATATATTATAATGCAATATTTTGAAAATTTCTAAAGCCACAGTTCCGATTCCATACGGTCAAAGATATATAGGAGAAACTTTTCGGAAGCTAAAAATAGAAATAGCATTTTTTTTGGCGAATAGTATTGCTTTTTGCATTCTTTTTAATCTAGGCTGTCGGGTCGTCACTAGGGGGGTGCCTGATCACCCTAGCCCTGGTGACAAGTGAGAATTGTTTGAGTTTATAACCTAGAGAATCGTTTCATGACGGCTTTACTATCTGACTCCGTTTTTGATAGGTATGTGCCCCGGCAGTGCACTATGTTCAGGAGAAAAGGTACAGGGTAGGTTATAGGTAGTTTATGTGGTCTTGGAATGACCACGAATTCACACTCGGTATCTGAGGGTAGGCGAAAACCGTCCGGATCCCAAAGGCGAGTGTAAACCGGAGAGAGGCGGACTGGATTGCAATGGGAGCACTGCTGGTAAAATTTGCAGGGCCACGGCAACCGTTGTCCGCGAGGAGAGATCTCTCTTGGGGAGGTGCTAGTTTTAGCGAGGCGAAGGCAGGGATTCCCACTAGGAAGGTGTGAGGCATGACAATCGCCGGACTAGAACATAGCCAGGTTAGGAGAGAGAGATACAGAGGTTTTTCATAATGAAGCAGTCAAGTTTTCAGAGTTCCAGCGGGAGCCACGAGGCAGTGATTAGGTGCCAGGAGAGAATGAATTACAGGGCCTATGGAGCCACCCTAAGTACCCGGCAATTATTGCCCTTATCCAATAGAGGTCGAGATTGGTGTAGCCAATGGGATTCGACTTCTTTGTCCTCTGGGAGGCTGGCAAGGGTTGCTTAGGGTCTGCGGTCGGTTCCCTCATATGGTGAGGTACCTGTGACTGACAGCTGGTGACCCATATCATGTAACTACTTGGCGCCCGTATTTTTTATTGCTTAACACATTTATAATGATTTATATTTTGTTCATGTTATTTACATTTGTCTATAATACATTTAGTTCATGTTATTTACATTTTTTTACAATATATATACAATAGAGTATAGAGTGATTTATCTGATGTAGTTAGCGGTCGCTACATAGGCTATAATTACTGTTCGAGTATTTAATTACATTAATAATAATATCTTCCCACAAGTGCTAAGTATGGTAGCTGTCACTTATTTATCATAAGTAATAAGTAAGCCATCATCCTGATAACAGACGGTGTTGTTTATTAATAAAAAAATACATGTTACCGGGACGTTTTAACTTTTGTTTACTAGATTAAAATCACTGAGTAGTTTCTTCACTATCATTTAATAAGTACATATGTAAGAAGCTCAGGCAGAAGGAGAACTTAATACCGGTTTTTTACACCACTCCTTAAAAGGGAGCTCTCTTGAAAGAAGTGTTAACACATACTTCATTAGCTTCAAGTACTTAACCTTCTACCTAAATTAAAGGAGGTAGCATATTTCACTGTTTTTAGGAAATCGAATTATCCCAAGTATGCACTAGTTTGTTCCAGTTCCTGTAACTTACTAAAAACAACGTAACTTACAACGTTTCGACACCCCCTGAAACTTTAATTTATTACTTCGGAATCGGTCTTCAATCTACTTCAAAAACGAATTATTGTTAAGAGCATGCAAAAAAAAAAGGTCAATATACTCAATAACGTTGTATCAAATGAGTTCAAACAATTAGCAAATAATACAGTTGTAACTTTTCATTGATATTTTATTATGTTTTACACTTCTCCATTTTTATAAGCTGATGATGTATAAAATAAGTCAAAAAATGCAAGATTACAATTTTTAATACAAGGAAAACCTTCAGTGAAGCTATAATACCATGTTTTCACTAGAACCTTGAAGATAAGGAAAAAACATCTTAAAGAAACAGTCTCCCTTGCTCTATTTTGCTGAAAAGCTGATAAAAACAAAAATATTTGTTTGTTTTTTTCCACAATCAACGAGCTTGTACAGGAGGCATAACTCTGAAACAGTAGGCTTTCTAAAGGTAAAGATTACATTTACTTCTAAAAATATAGCCTTTGATTTTTCTAAGATCTACGTATTAATGAAAAAAAACCTCATTACTATGTAACCAGATAAGTAACTAGTAATTTTTTATTTTACAGAGATTAATCATTTTTTACTATCCAACATTTTTGTGTTGCATTGAATTGTACTTATGAAATATATACGAACTAAATATAATTCATTGGAAACGTAGTTCCTCTACTCTCTCAGGTTGCACTGTCTCAGGTTCGTAAACGTGGGCCCCCCAATTGAGTTTAAATATACAAATAATGGCTGAGGGTTTCCCCCAAAATAAACACAATAAATAAATAAACATGAGAAGAGATGTATCTAGATTTTTTTTATATTCTTAAAACCTTCTTGTTGCCAACTTACATTGTTGTCGATGGCAATACACTGTCGGGGAAAATTAGGTTAAGATTTTGGTTGTTAGATGTAAGTTAGATTTAAGTTTTATGATTCATAAGGTAAGCCCCATCGTTTTTATACATGTTTATACATTATAGACAATGTACATTATACATTTGTAACAATCGCAAATCACAGCGTAAAATCGTTAAAAATTGTATAAAATCTAGCCAAGCTACAGGACCTATTGTAAATAGATTCATTTATATAGAATCTGTATTGAATATTATTATTTTTAATAACAAAGGTATATAAGAAAAAAAGAGTTAATATAGTCCATTTTCATAATCGTCGCCGTGTTAATGTTTTTGTTATCACAAATTTGTTATAAAATTATCAAATATAATAAAACACTAGGAAAGAAATGGAGTTTAATGAAATGTTGCAAGTTTAACAAGTCATGGTTCTTTTTTTATTATATTTTTCTTATAGAATTTTTCTACTTAAATCAGCAATTATGATCACATCTTGAATAGTATCTTAATCCGTTCAACCCTAGCTTCTTTCGAATAAGATAAAAGGACGATTTTATGTAAAGAAATAAAAATATTTGGTATTTCATTTATTTGGAAGACTAATTGTTTGTTCGATGATAATGTGCGTACTTATTTGGGGGCAGTTGGCACTTATAATTTCCCATAACTTGATTTCCTTGAGATACTTGAATAGTTTTTGGAGTCTTACCTTTTGTTTTGTAGCTTTCGCGATCTGTTTGATCAAGTCCTCGAGACAAGTGTCCATGTGATGAGAACTGACATTGGACATGTGAAGAGGATGATGACATGTCTTGCGGGTATCGTATACACGCGGCCCCGTGTCTTTTCATGTCAAGTCATAGTAAAGTGGGCAACTAGTTTGTTTTGTATCAAATTTTAAAATATCGGTTTGCTGGTTAGTGAACATAAAAATGGTCGTTTCTATTACTCGTTACTTACGATGAACTAATGAAGTAAAAATAAAATACATATATCAACAAAGTAATTAACTTATTAGCAGGAAGAAAATTTAGAGTCATAGGCCTCACCGTGGTGTCTCTACGTGAATATCATCAATATTTATACTTAAATAGCTGCAACAAATTACTTTTTATTTTTTACTAGAAATATTTCATTTCATCATTAAACCATCCAAGTCCCGCAAAAAATTAAATGATTTTTTTGATATGAACAAATAAAAAATATAAATAACTATAATATTGAAAAAAAATTTCTATTGTAAACGATAGAAAACAGAAGATTCTATTGTCGGTACTTAAAACTTCTTTTGGAGTATCCTTTAATTTCAGTTTATGTATTAGTAATGGTATATATGGATGGACTTATAATATAAGTAATATGGATGGAATTCTACTATAAAGAATACGGCTGGAAGTATAATACATAATACGGAATTATAAAAAAATAAAAAAAGAAAACATAAAATTTTAATTATATTTTGAACTAGTACTAGAGAAAGTTCGTACGCAGTAGCGCAGTAAGCTGGATTTGGAGATTTTTCTTCTATTTCATAAGTAACCAACCCCTTTCTTATGGGTTTGGAAAAAATTTTTCTGATCTGGTATCAGCTTTTCTCACGTTTCGTCGAATTTACAGCCTACCTACCTACTCTCCTTCTGCTGAGTAGTTCGGTGTATATGAAGGTCCGTTGAGAAATAATTGGAATCATATAAGTCCATAATTGATCACCAAACGTCAATGGGCAGGATTGAATCCGTAAATCGCAGAAAATTAAGCCCTCTGAACCGTAAATCTTCCGCGTCCAGTCGAGCTTATCTGACGATTTTTTTTCATGCGGAAGTCATTTTAAACGTCAGGCTGGGAAGTGTGCCCAAGGGCTTTAGAGAACGATGAAAATCGGATATTCTGCCCAAGTCAGTTTGGGGAAAAACACGGACCACTCCCCCAAAGCCACGATTGACTGGTTCGGAACAGTGGAAATATAGCCACCCAGATTTGTGGCCGACAAGAGAGAAATAAATCAAGTTCTGGCAGTTATATTTACCGCTACCGGCCCTGGCTCAGGCGAGAGCCGTTTAACGGTGATTTGGGGTGGCAACCTCATCCGTACGACATACAATTATACATCTCACACCTTATATTGATCATAAAAAAAATGAATCGTGATCTCTTAGTTCCTAACTATTGCAGAGTGAGTAGATTTTAAACACCCTTTGTTAAAATAACCTTTGATGTACTTTATAACGTTCTGATAAAATGAATTCCACAATTTTTATAGACAAAGTTAGTAACTCTTTAGGTCTTGAAACTGTTATATGTTGTAAGTACATTATTGTACTAATCCCTTCTAAGTTCATGAAATTCCATAGAAATCTATCGAGTTACCCTAATACCCTAGGACAGTCATTGCACAGCACCACTAATCCCTACAATCCTTCTCGGAGACTAAAACGGCAGTTGCCTCGTAACCTGCTATAAATGCGTAACATGGGAGTCCTGGCAATGGCCAGTTTCTCCAATCATGTCCTGAGTGTATGTGAATCTCACGCTCCTTGTGTCCACAGGGTCGTATCCGGTGACGCAGAAGGCGCAGGAGCGTGGGGGACCTTCCAAGACTCCGCTTCTTCTTTCGCATGCGAGGGAGGTGACAACCATGTGGTTTTGGGAGGTCTCTGAGCTGTTTGTAAATACTGTATGAATGAGAACATTTATCATAATTACATATTGCCTAATAAGGCAGATTGTAATTTTAGCACAATTAAGACGTTATAATAATTAATATAAAGAAGAAACATTCAGAAAATAAACAGGACTATTAATAATATATCTTAAAATTTATTGTCCTATCATTTCACTATTATATGCCTTGATAATAGCTTTTTTTATAATAAACTTGGGACAGACAAAAATAGGAAGAGTACATATATTTTAACCATTAACTTTGTACTATTTATAATAATTCAATGATGACATTTTGATTTTGGATTTTAGTTTTCCTTTGTTAAAACATTCAATAGTCATAAAGAGTTTTAACTATAGTATATGTTATTTATTCGTTCATATGTATACTGCCTGTGTGCGAAACTTAGCTATATCCAATCTTGTAATAACGCAATTTCTAACTTCCAATCATTGCTTACAGCGGGTTTAAAATGTATTTCATCTTAAGTAGTATGTAAAAAAAGGGGGAAACGTATATTTTAAAAGAACTTCTATTAAGTTATAAAATTAACAGCACGATGGAAAAATTCTTTCTCATTTTAACTCTCTCCAACCGAACTCACGAAATTCTAACGAATCAAACGAAATTCATAGTTGCCCTCTTGTTTGTGTCTATATCCATTATCTCACTAAGAGTATAATCGACAAAGTAAATTATAAAAACAAAAACATACTGATCAAATTTGCTGGCAGTGTTAATTGCTCTCAGATCATAATGAAGTATGAGGCATATGGCAAACAGGAGAGGTTTTTGGACTAATGAGGGACAATTTATGGAGAAAGTCTCCAATTTGGCGCAAGAGCTTGACGCTGAAGATAGGGAGGGAGTCTTGAAAGAATTTGGGATGGGAATTTCTGTGGAGGAATAATAGGATCTCATGTAAAATACTATAGTAGTATAAAAATATCTTAACTTTACTATACAAATATTTAATATTTCACAAAAGACATTAAAATTGAAATTTAAAACACGCAATATTATGAAGTTGATTTTTACACCAGACGATGACGTTATTTATAATATTTGTGCTCAAAATAAAATAAACAGAAAAAAACTGTGGGAAGATGTGGATAGTTCCTATTAAAAAGCCAACTCATTAGCAGCATCCCAACAAAATAATAAAATTTTGTTTTTGAAAGCGAAGGGAGAGGGTGGTCTGACAGGGTGCGGTGAAAGGCCTGCTTTCTTTAATCCCTCGTTGAGCCATAAAGGGCGAAGCTTTCATAAATGACGCAACTCACGATTTCATTGCCTTCAGAAGACCTTATCAATGGCCCTTTAATGATAAACTGATGGAAGCCCCTATAATTATTCGTTATATTTTCGTAGTTAGCAATCGGCTTTAAAATAATCCGTATATCGCATATACTTAATACGTTTGAGACATAATTGAAATGTCCACGAAGGAAATGTAACGATCAATCAACAAAGTTTGATTCAAAATGGACTATTCAAAATGGGTCAAATTTAAAATGGTTTATAAAAGTAGTAGTACTCACTAATCTAATCTAAAATAGAAGAAAATCGATCGTTTCATTTTTTTTTCGCAGTACTCCGTACTCTTCAAATAAAGGCAGTTTTATTTTTTTATTGAAACTTCTTTATTGTGCTAAAATTACAATCTGCTTCATTAGGCAATAAGTAATTGCGATAAAAGTTCTCACCGGATGAGCCGTTATTACCAGATACGGCTGACGAAGAGCGTGAAAGCCACATACGCTCAGGACATGATTGGAGAAACTGGCCATTGCCAGGACTCCCACTGTCACGCATTTATAGCAGGTCACGAGGCCACTGCCGTTTTAGTCTCCGAGGAGGATTATAAGGATGAGTGGTGCAGTGCAATGACTGTCCTAGGGTATTAGGGCGGTGGGATAGGTTACTATGGAATTTTATGAAGTGATGAGAGAATGTAAGGTATATTAAGATCGTTATGAAGTGTTTTGTTGCTGACGTAATAAGGGAGGGGCATTTACTATTGTTCTCATGACTTTAGATAGAAAGGATTGGATACGCTTGATGGTCGACTTTTTGGCTGTCCCCCATAGCTCTATTCCTTATTTCCAGATTGTCAAATAAATAACTGATAAAAAAACAAACTTCAACAAAAAAACAATAAACAGTTCAATTATTTAAAAGCTATGACCACGAATTGATTTTTATGATTCTTTAAAAAGGATGAAATCGAGCATAATACATTAAAATAAATCGATATTCTTAGACTATGTATGATATTATCTATAAGAAAATAAAAATAGAGTTAAAATAAATCAATCAACAAATAAAATAAATGTAAACCCCCGACTTTCTCTCTCTTCCTCCTCCCCTAAATGTTTACAGGAATTTGGGGAAAATATTAATGCCAGGAGAGGGCATTACCCAAGGACAGGGGAACCTGAAATATTACAGGGAATTGACATATCTAGGGGAAGACAGATTTAGATTACCGACATTTATTAGATGATAATAAACAAATAGCATTTGATTAAAAACCCCCAAAAAAATACTTAAGCTAGTTGATAAAAACTCCTTAAACTATTTGATAAAAAAAAAAATACTTAAACTATCTGATACAGAAAATACTTAAATTGTCTGATAAAAAAAAAAAATACTTAAATTGCTAATAGTAAATAAAGTACAGTACTTTGGACGGCTTCATTGGGTACCCAATCTGTCATCGTTGCTAATTATCGATGGCATCGATTAGTGGAGAGTTGAGCGTGGTCCTCACTGCTACGACTTCCCAGTCGAACTCTCCCCAGAGGTGCTGCACATAAACGATCGGCCGATAAGGCGGTGATAAGTAAACCATAGGCCGATAAGGCGGTGAGATGATGGAGGGCACTCGCGTGTGTGTTAGCCAACTCAAATCTGAATCCACTCTGACTCTGCGAGCGACTTATCAACCGGTGCTCCGTCCTTTTAATCCTCTATAAAGGATATAGTGTTCTTAATCCGATTACGGGGCCTCGGAGGCGTCCCGTATCGGTATTCGTTCGTTTACCTTCCAACATATTTCACTTAAACAAAACCAATACACTCACATTCGAAACACAAAGATATTCTTAGAACATTTATAATATTATCAATAATTATTGATTCGTTATATAAACTAAACAAAAATAAAAAATATTTAGCTCTAATTTACACTTTAAAATTTATAATAAATTTCACGAGGGTACTTTGTTAGATAATTACTTGTCAGCGCAAGACCCCTTATTCGGGCTTAAACAATGAATGATAATTTTTTTTCCCTTCAATAAATAAAATAAACGAATTACAGGCGTAAACAATCGCTAATTTACATTGGCTATAAAAGTCTATCGGTCACATAAAAATGTTTGAAATCATTCCAGCGAACAAACGTGGCATATATCGTTATTAGAAACAAATAGGCATAGTACAACATACAATAGAAGAACTAAAAAGTTACTTAAAGAGCCGTTTGAGCCAATGTTGTGACAACAGAGAGTGAGATTTTAGAATACAGGAGTCACAGTTATAACTCCAGTTACTACATTAAAAAACGGTCGGTGGCTGAGGTGATAAATCAAAAAAAAAAAATTGAAGGTGAGATAGTAAGAACATTTTCCATTAGCCTCGAGGTAGCTAGGTCGGAACCAATACCCTTCCGATAATGAAACGAAGAAAGAGATATAGAACATGGAGCGGCGATATGTAAAAATAAACAAGTTTCTTGTTCTCCTCACAGTTTTAATTAATGATTTTTTTAAAAATGATAAAATAGAGGGATTCCTAATTACTTGTTAATTTCTTCATAAGGATAAGAGTCGGTATTATAAAAGTAAACTGATACAATAGTGCTCAGTTCGGCATATATCAATTACGGAAATAAAAAAGTAAATTCGTCATTTTGATAATACAATCTCGGAAAGAGTTAGAAATGTCTATATTTTTTTTATTACGATTCGCCTTTAAATTTAACAGATTAAATGTAGTAATATATAATTTTTGCTATGTAATATCATAGTAATTCATTTGTCTATTGGGTGTCTATTTTTCTTCTTAATATTATGGCGGTGGTATCTGTTGCAGTTGTTTGGCATTGGCTCACAACATATTTGGCAGGGAAATAAAAAAACTATGGAGACAAAAAATTTTGACATGACATGAAACCAGATTAATGAACGCCACCGTGGTTCACCGAGTAACGGCCGTCCTACCACCGTACCAAGAAACCACTTTGTGCCCTACTCCAAATAAACAGATTGTAACATGGACAGCGGTGCACTTAAGAGAAGATGAAAGACTGGTTTGAAATTGAATCAAGTCCACAACAATAGTGCCATATCTGAAGAGCTCACTCGAAAGCAATTTACAACGGCGGACGTCTCAAAAGGAACACAGCCTAGAGCACTTGGATAGTGCAGATCTATCCGAACAGCAGATTAATGACACTGGATAGATCAATCTTTGGGTTAATGCCGTTCAAATTGTACAATTTACTTTGACAATCATACCCACTGTTTATACTGTATTGCTTATGCGTTTCATTTTAACATAGTATACGTTTTATGGGAGGGGAATTGGAAGGAAAACCATCATGAAAAATCGTGAGCGATATTTGTTGAAAGGGACGATACGTGCTCTACTGTATCGGATTACAATTGCCGGAGGGAATGCGGGGGGGGGGGGGGGTACAATACGTACAATCAAATTGATATGTTATCTCATATAAAAATATTTTCCTCACTGGATGTTATCACTCAGGTAGCAAAGCCTTGTATGAACAGTGTATATTGCTACAATATTGGAAAAAAGCAAATAAAATATTAAAGTATTGGTTGGTGGGGACACAAATGTGTAGTTTGATTAAAATTTCTGAGGAGCATGAAATATGACTTAGCTACGAATCCCACCTCATACAATCCCGTAACCCAGTGACCCATATGCTTAGCACAAAGCGAATCCCTCAGCTTGTTTCCTCAAACGTGAATTGCAGGCGACAGTGAGCCTTCCACCCTAGACACTGGAGTATAAGTTTAGGAGTATATCCTTTTTTTTTATGTTCTTATATGCCCTACTCCTCCTTATATGTGATAATAATAATTCTTATTCTTTTATTTATTTATTTGAAGAAAATTCAATTTGTAAAATTATTTCACCAATATTACAGTTTGATACATAAATGCAATAAACTACAAAAAGGGAAATTTGTGTACTGTTCATCACAATTACTTGTTTATGCACTACGTTACCTTAAATCTGCAGGGGCACCCAACCTTTTTATAACGAATGCAACAACCAAGGGTTACCCGTATTGAGGCGTGTCATAACTGCACCCCCACCCCTACACCCTCTCACCTTCACAATAATTATTCCTATATATGGTAGGCTTTTTTTGTTTTTCCAAAATATTTTTTCCCCTTTTATAAGTTTTGAGAATATACCTATATAATGAAAACAGTAAATAACTAATATTAATACAATAAAAATGTATGTTAGGAGTAACCATGTACAACCTACTTGCTAATCATTAATTTCCACTAGTTCGAGTTATTTCAATGTTTTTCAAAGTTATTTCAGCCTTTCAGAAATTCTTCTTTTTAGAAAATTGAAATGTTTGCAATTTTTTTTAATAACGAAAATCACGGTAGTAAAAATATTTTTAAAAAACGTATAAAAGTAATTTTGTTATCTATATAAAACATTCCAGGATAAATTACCCTTTCATCCTGAGAATTGTTTTGTGAAGTGTTGTTAAATTGTTTTTTTAAATAACAAAATTATGAATACAAAATTAAAAACCGGCCAGTAGCGGCCGCATTCCTGGGTAGGACACCACTTTATCTGAGTGGTTTAAGGAACAAATACGTGCTTTTTGTCTGTAATTATCAATCGGTTAAACGATTATTAAGTAATAATCACTATTTAAATAGCACCGGAATATATTAAGGAAAATGTATTGTAAATAACATACCAAAACTCAAAATAATAATAATAATAATATAGTAAATAATAAATCTTTCCTTTATTGTGCTAAAATTAGAATCTTTCTTATTAGGCAATATACTTATTGCCATTTATTGCCATTAGCATTTATCTTAATTACTATTAAGATAAATGCTCTCATTCATACCATATTTACAATTAATCATTCACTCGCTCATTCATATAATATTTACAGACAGCCCAGAGGTCCCCCAAATCCACATGCGAAAGAGAAAGTCGAGTCTTGGGAAATCCCCCACGCTCCTCCGTCAGCCGCGTCACCGGATACGAGCCAGTGGAGGCTGGCCAAGAGCGCAAGAGCCACAGACGCTCAGGACATGATTGGAGAAACTGGCTAGGACTCCCACTGTCGCGCGTTTATAGCAGGTCACGAGGCCACTGCCGTTTCAGTCTCCGAGGAGGAATATAGGGATGAGTGGCGCAGTGCAATGACTGTGCTACAGGATTAGGGTGGTTGGAAAGGCTACTGTGGAATTTCATATACTTGGAAGGGATGAGTTCAAGAATGTAGGGTATATGAAGATCATTATGAAGGGTTTTGTTGCTGACGTAATAAGGGGCATTTACCATTGTTCTCAGGACTTTTGATTGAAAGGATTGGATATGCTTGATGTTCGACTTTTTTTCTGTCCCCCATAGCTCTATTCCGTACGTCCAGATTGGCTTAAGTATAACTTTGTAGATTAGTAATAATATAAAATAATAATAATTGATATATTTACTGGGTATAAGAGAGTTACGACTGAATTGAAGCGTACAAGATTTAATACTGTTTGAGATAAAATATGCTGTAGCGGCTTCAAAATCAACTCCCATCACTTGGATGGAGTCCGACCGTCCAATGATGATGATAATCAATGAAACTGAGTTTTCACCGGCTGGATAAAATTTATGTGTACGAATTTAAGCTGAGGCGTAAAGGTAAAAAATATCCTTTTATAAGTCACGAGGTTGGAGATATTTTAATTTTGAAAATTGATACCAAACTTTGAAAAGGGACTTTTCTTTTCACCCACTTGGCATTGATGGATACCAGTTTTGTAATTAATAGTACAATTATAACAATTTGCTCTCAGTATTATTTGCCTTATTTAATAAGCTCCTCTATACAAAAGGGTGTATGATGAGTACATAATGATGTGTAGAAATTAACTAAGTTCAAAAACTTCATTACCATATACATTTTTCATGATCTAATGTTCCATGGTGGTGCTTTAGTATGACCATAGGTGTTGACGTAACATTAAAATCCAACTGACTACCTGAAGATGAAGTTTTGAGCCATTATCGATTTGGTAAATAACGCCAAATGCTGCTACTAACAACAACCATTCAGCTGACTCCACGAGCTTCTTTTTGGTGATCGAAAACCCACAAACGCTTTAGCTCAGGATGCTAGTGGACTTTGCATAGGAGAGGCAAACTTACCATATTCATCTGGACTCCTTTCCACAGCCACATCAAAAGGACGAGAAAGTAGATCGGGACGCTATCTGGATTTGAAAGATGAAGCTTTAGCTTTACTCTTATAGCAATAGCTTCGCCAGTAAATACGGTTCCAGGCCAACCGAATAAATGTTTTACTGTGTTACTCACATTAGCACATCCAAATGTGTTTTTGAACGTGGAGGTGACCTTGTATCTTTCATAATTTTCAATTTTCAGCTTAAACGTTTGTAGTTAATTGTTCAAACCACGTATCAACATTACTTCTAATAAAATTATTTTTAGGAGAAACTCACCTACCAAACTTAATCCTACATTTAGGGCCATGAGCGCCCTTTTTAAAGTAAAATAACCCTCCAGGTTATATCATTTAGCAGTAATGAGAAAATAGTTTGCAATAAGTTTTCAGCAAATGATAATATTAACTTAAGGGATTTCTGCCATTCTATGTTCCAAGGAACCTGTTATTAGAACTCTCTTGTCTCAATTATGTAAACTGCATCCACAGACTTCTCTTCAATGTCAAAATAAGAAACAATACTATCCTTAATTTTTAGTCTAAGAGCTTATGAGGAACTCCAAACCTGCCAAGAACACTGATTAAAAATCAATCAATTTATAATACATGAATAGTAGTTCACCTCTTAAGAAACAACATTCTGCGTTATTTTAATTCTTAATGAATAGTTACAAGCAAGGAATATTAAACATAGTTAACACTTACAAAGATAAATATAAATTTTTAAAATATTAAGTGGGTCCTCGGGGTAGAATTTTAAGCGAATACCTTAATAAAAAACACTACTAAGTCTTTAAATTAACTACCGGTAGCAAAAATTACATTTTACATCATATATTAAATAAATTATTTTTTTTTAATTTTGAAATGGTTGTTTTATTCCAGGCGGTTTTTTTGTGTGCTTATTTATATAAAAAAAAAAAAAAAATATGCCAGGTGCTCTAGCTTCAACATCCATTAAGTGGATTTCAAAACAAGTGAAGGTAACGACGTCTCCTGTGAAATATAATTTTCGTAGTTAAAATGATTGAAAGGAGTTTACAATGAAAAAAGACGCGAAGACTGGTTTCGCGCATCATTTCACTTCCTCCCTTCATTTCTTAAAATATTGGATACTTGACTTCCCCATTTTACAAATTAAATAACATGGTGGAGAAAATAATAATAAACAGTGGCCAAATACACTCGAAAGCAGTAATCACCGGATAAAAATAAATAAACGCAGGGTTCATAGAAAAATCAAAGAATAAATGTTCTAAGACTAAACTAAAATAGAAGACTAATGAAACTAGGACTTAATAGATCACTACTATTTATTTACACTGTCTTAGGCATCTTTCACATTTGGTTCCTGATTCCGTTAAAGCATAGACCAAATTTTCATTTAATAAAATACGTCAATAAATAAAAAATCAGTAAAAAAATTACAAATAACATCTTATACAAAAGGTAAGCCTATACTATGATACAAGCCTCGCATCAGGTAGGGGTAGCATTGGTGTAATGTTATATACATGGGATAGCAGAGTAGATTAGAAAGGATAGTAATTAAATTGGGCTCTCTTACATGTTATATAAACGAAAATGAAGGGATAGTAAACGCCACAAAGTTAAGAATCCGTTCCTTTAAGAGGAATAAATACAGCTGTTCACCGTGCTGTCCGTAGTAGTTACAGTTATCATATAACGCAGCATTATATTTGTAAACACGATTTAATCTTTAATAGGTGAGTGGTCCTGAGCGTATGTGGCTCTCGTGCTCTGTGTCGGCCTCCAGTGGCTCGTATACGGGGACGCGGTTGACATCGGAGCGTGGGGACTTCCCAAGACTCCGCTTCCTCCTTCGCAAACGAGGAGGTGACCACCATGTGAATTTGGGAGGTCTCTGAGCTGTTTGTAAATACTGTATGAATGAGCGAGTGAATGAAGATTTGGTAAGAATTGGAACATTTATCACTTATTGCCTGATAAGGAAGATGGTAATTTTAGCACAATAAAGAAGTTTCAGTAATATAAATAAAAATTATTGGCGAGTAGCTCTAATAATAATAATAATCAAATCTTAAATTAATGTCGGTAAGTTTTCATTCAGACCAATATTTGTTGTTTTTATTAACTTAAAAAAAATATCTTTAGTTGTGGATTCTTGGATATTGTTAAATTAATGTTATAATAACTATGATGCAAGTCTTCAAACGTCGGATTATAAATCAATTATTAATTTGCTATTTTTCATCAATTACCTATAATACTTTTATCATATGGCTTATTATTTTACTATGACGGGAGCACATAGAGGAATTAAAGCATAGAAACTCGAACAAGTATGGATATCAGTTGACGAAGGAGGCAGAGGACGACTCTACTATATACGCCAAGCAGATGGTAGAAGTAACCAAGGAGACGAGAAAGCGGTGAGTGTGTTAAAATAACCTCTATAAAATTGGGGTATACTGGAAACGACCACGATGTTTTTGATTTGAACTTCTCTATATATTTGTTTGCACTACTTGAGGAATTAATGCTCTCATTGTGAAATCACTTGACCTACCTATATAAAATTAATTTAAAATGTTTAATTTAAAAAAAAAATACTAACCAGAGCGTTCAAGCGATGTCGAGATTAAATGTAAAGTTTTAAGGCTGGGAGACCAGTAAAGCACGCGGAATTGGAAGGAAGGTCCAAATGAAGCCAATTAAAACACAGTTTTTTAATTTAACTTGATGCCTGGAAAACTTCATCATGGTGGGTCGGGCGGTTTTTTGGAGAATAAATTTGAAACAGAATCGTATAAAGAAAAATCAGAGAAATAATTGTTTCCAACCTCAGGTTTTACTTCCTAACATATAATTTATGGGAATTGTGACCAATAGCTTTTGCGTTTCCAATTGTTCAGATACGTTTGGAATTATAATCCAGTAGGTCCACTCTAACATAACATGACTGAAAGTTTTGTCATCTTATCTTTTCCTTGTAAAGTACTCCATCGTTAATTATGATGAATTTAGTTCAACATATTTAAATTTGGAATTTATTAATGCAAATAATGGCCTTGAGGGTAATAAATCTCGGACCGATACCCCCGAAAGTTCATTATTGCTTTGTCGCTAAACTGTATAAAAGTAATTTTTAGTTAAGGCCTATCCTCAAAACTTTCAACACACAAATTAGATACTCTTTTGATCAAATTTTCCATTTTTATGAACTCAGTCTGCTAACAGTTAAACATTTAGATTTCATCACAGAAAAGTTGACGTATAGAATTTAAATTAGTTCTACGTTAATTTGAAAAATGCAATCCGTTTTGAATGTCTCAGTTAATACTTTTTTTTTTAGGACCGGGTTAATTTAATTTTTATTGTCACCGAAGAAACAGTAATGAATTATATAAAAACCTACTACGGGAGAGAGGTCTCTCTGTCCACCTGGGGACTGATAACAAAGGCGGCCATTAGGATTATATGAGATAAAAAAAGTTCAGAGCACTTTCAAGAAAATTACTACCTGCCGCTTTCTCCACCTTTGTTTTAATTTCTTTTTCCTAATTAGTAGAACCGTAAAAGACAGTATAAATCACATTTTTCAAATCATATTTTAGTCTCATTCTGAGCCTTGAATAGTCAGATTGTTTTTGCTTTAAGTGCTTTCTACGATTTTCCGATATTTTCCTTCTCTCGCTGAAGATCCCTATAATATTACCTTGCGAATCTTTATATTTATCAATATGCTTCACCGAATAAGACTATACTTTACATAATGACTGAATAATCTCAATATCCCTGCTCACTTCTTGAACAGTCTTGAAGACATCCCTATTTTTCTTAGATTCAATAAAACATTATCTACACATTCTAATACCAGTGCAAGTTCGCTACCTAGCTCCACATATCCCTACGATCCACCTCGTAGTGGCAACATCCTATATAATAATATATAATATAATATAATCTACAAGCGAGATCTCCTACAATATTCTACCCTCATGGATGGGAAGAATGTGGCTCACGCGCTCTCTCTGTTTGTTGTGCTACTATCTAGCAATGTAATAAGGTAATGTGGCTTCAGCAGCAGCGAGGGACCAACCTGTTTAAGTTCTCTATGAGTCTAGTTATCGCATCAGTATGCAAGATTTGAACCACTGACATTTCTAAATCAGGAAAGGAAATACAAAAGTCTTTGTTTTTTTTCCTTTATATGACCAATACATTTATACGACCGGTACATATATTATTAATTACAAATATATACCATGGTAAATTTTTTGTTGTTGTGAATGTGCTCCCAACAGGGGCCGCAGCTGCGAGTGAAAAAAAAAAAAAAGAGGTTTATCAAGAAATTTAAACCGAGAACCTTCATGTGATGCTTATTAGTAACGTAGCTTCTCATTATAAGAACAATTTATAATGTTTGAAATCTTGATGTAAGAACATATGCACCTATAAATTGGTGTGCTTCAGTTTCATCCTCTCTCCGACTGACGTGATACCAAGTATTCATTTTTGAACATTTATAACAAAAAATACCATTTTCAATTGATAATATATTTATTGTTACAACAACAACTTTGTTATGATAAAATTACAATCTGCCTCATTGAGCAATAAGTAGTTGTGATAAATGATCTCATTCATACAGTATTTACAAACAGCCCAGAGACCTCGTAAGTCCAAATGGTTGTCATCTCCCTCGCGTGCGAAGGAGGAAGCGGAATCTCGGAAAGTCCCCGACTCTCCTCCGTTTTTTTTCCCTATCCCCTTCAAAAATTTTACAACTATTTTCAAATTATAGATCCTCAGTCGAATCTATTTACATATCGCAATTGATATGTCCTGTACCATTGGTGCATTCTATACAAGGTTTGATTTGGTTATAAAAGTTATATAATCAATACAAGTACAATGATACACAATGTACTTGGCTTCATTGACAAGACTCTACAAGGGCTTACCTTTTTGATCATCGCTCCTACGTCAGCTGCGTCACTGGATAAGAGCCAGCGGAGGCTGACCACTCGCGCTGAACGCGAGAACCACGGATGATAATATATAATAATAGTAAACTACATTACTCTAAACTTATAAAGAATATTATGTGTACATGGACGTCAATGGCCCTTATAGTTGATGTCGGAAAGGTCAACAATTGTCGGGTGTCAACAATCGTCGGGGGGCGTCACTAGGGGAGTGCCTGATCACTCTAGCCCTGGTGACAAGTGCGGATTGTTATAGTTTACAACATGGACCATGTTCCATGTAGGCGTTAATATCTGACTCCATTTATTGATAGGGATGTGTCCCGACAATACAATGTGTTCAGGATAAGGTTCAGAGGTTCATAAAGAATAAGACCAGTTTTCAGAGTTCGGGCGAGAGATCGGCAGCGTAATAGGTACAAGTCGTCAGAGGTCTGCTAGAGGCTGTGAGGTGACTGCCCAGAGGTGTGGCAGAGAGAGGGTAGACTAGTAGAAGATTCCAGGGCCGCGCGACTTTCGAGATGCAGAGACTGGAGAAGAGTGAAGAGTGAGCCTACCAGGGCCAAGTGGCCCTGGTGTAAAGTGACAAGTAGTGCGGCTGTGGAGACTAAGAAACAGAGTGTTTTTTCAGGGCGAAAACCCTTGATTTAAATATCCGCCGCCCCTCCCTACCGGGAGGCGGAGCCTGTCTGCAGGGGGTATGTTTTATGATGTCACACCTCCCGAGCTACGTGACCTAAACTGTTTCTGGCATGATTTTATGACCGCCGGGACGTGACTGAAGGTCTATTTTATTAGGGGCAGTGGCTTATCCTCTAGGGTTTTATTGCAGGACCTTCGTCCCTCTGTTACCTGTTTCACGACTACCGACCTCTTTATGATTTATTACAAGAAGTTTACAAAGATTTGCATTTATATTATAATACATTATGCACCAGAGCATAGGGTTATTTACATATGTGATTGGCAATCGCTACAGTTGACATGTTCTTAAGAAAAAACAGGTAGTAATTTCTTATAGCCAAGTAAAAAAAATCTTGAGAACCTTCCCAGTTTATTCTAATACTTGAATATATTTTCTATTTAGAACAATCATATTGTATATCGGTAAGCGTCACACATTTTGAATACAGTCCTGAATTTGATCAATAGAGTAAATGAGTTTATTCATTTATCATTCTCCAGCGGTGGAGATTGTTATTTCATTTCAATTAAAAGAATTTTTCTCTCCTTATCTCTGTAGTATACATTTCTCCAATCAGTCGCTTACTGCTGAGACAGGAGGGAGAAATTCTACTTTCAAACAGACAGAACTACGCTTCTGCCTGTCTGTCCATATGTTCTACGATAAATAACAAGACGTGAATCAATCGATCTTTTAAGATCTCCAAGATAATATTTTATGATAAGTGCTCAGCGAACGGTGACGCAAATCGAAATTCAAAGTAATTCGAAAATATTATGTTTTCGGATCCAATAAAAATTAATGTTCAGTTTAGTTATGAAAACATTTTTGTTAAATATTTTAGCCATAATCAGTTTATTTTTTTAATGGTGACAAAAGTTGGATCAGAAATAAGTAGGTTTTTCAAGATTTATTAAATGGGTATTTATGAAACAAGAGTGTGATCTTTTTTTTGTTTTAACACTCAAGACGTCCTTTATTCATATTTATAACTATTAAATTTAAAAAAAAATTAGAATTTAGTTAGACAGTGAAAAATTTGTAAAATGATAAGAACAGATTGAATACATCATTCTCTTTCTTTTTATTTGCTTTTGCAATAAATAGAAAATTAAATAATTAAAAATTAAAGAGAAAACAAACGAAAAAAATGATAATGATAATCTTCGGTAATAGTCTATTGTTGATAGGGTTTATCTTCCTAATTAACACACCCTATATGTGGTGTTAGCATGAATTAAAAACTTACGTAAAGCAAGATATTATATTGATCAAAATTTCGAATAAAGCATATTATTAGATCATGAATCATTTACCTGGTAACTTTAACTAGTAACTGATCGTTTGCTAAATGAACTTGTATTACAAAATATATATTTAATTCGTTCTCATTAAAATATGCGTAATTGATTATGTACACTGTGTCCTTCTTATGTTGAACTATTTTCGCTCATACATTCTTCCTACATCAACAACTATTTATGGAATTAAAATAAATCCTCTTCCCATTTACGGATTTAAACACAGAACCTTCATATATATACCTGTTTGAAATATTTTAATCGAAATCGATTGTTGCAACTAAACTTGAAACATTCAAAAAGGTTATATTCTCTAGAAATTAACCTAGCTCTCGTTGTGTTAAAACTTAATGCGTACTTTCTGAACAACAAGAGACGCTATCCAGCTTCCATTGTGGCAAGAGCTCAGATCCGGTAAAATTTTGATATTTTAGTCAGTGGCACTTTGTTCCCGTGAAGACAGGTGAGTGCTTTTGATTATTATAAGTGGGGCTCTCCCCCTTAACTGGACGTGCGTCGCACGGAACGTTGCAGGGTATGGCAAGCCGTAGGGACCCCCCAGTTGATGAATTTCAACATCCAAAAAGAGTATGCCGCAAGCGTACTCTCCCCCAGGCCCCAGAGGTTAAAACCTCTAACTCCTTCACCCCCCTAAACTCGGAAGCCCAGTCCGAGGCCAGTACATCCGCCGCCCCTTCTGCCCCTAAATCGCCACCCCCCTTATATTAGGGTGCATTAACAGCTATGACCTCACGAGGTTATTAGCCGATTACCACATAAAAAACTACAAAATAGTGCAGACGCAGCAGGACACTAAGGTGTTCTGCAACAGCATACTAGACCAACAGCTAACCTAACATAACATAACAAGCTAATCTTAAGGTTTTTGAAGTCCCATTTATTGAATAAGGAAGACGCTCAAGATCAGAATTCCTAATTAGTGGTCCTAAAGGTTTTTCTCGGAGGAATTCTATTGACATTGCAAAACTATTCAATTGTCTATATTTAATTAAAATCCTCGTAAATAACAACAACGTTATTCATTAACGTGTTGAAAAAAGGTAAGAAAATGTTTTACCAATTACAATACTTTTTTGTTGAAAATTTTCATGAACTTCTTCCACTTTTATTTAAAAAAAAATAATCCTTAACATTTGTACTGTTTTATTTAACACAACGTTTAAATCACTTTAGGGTGTTGTTTTAGAGTAAATCTATTACAGAGCCCAAGATTAGCTGTGTAATAGATACTACACTACTACTACTACTACAGTACTGTATAGTACTGGATGTGGAGGAGCTCAAAATTATTCAATCCAACTAAAGATATCTTTCAGAATATTTCAAAACACACTTGCTACATGCCGGTTAAACTACAATTACAAGGGGAGTATTAAAGAAGAAATGTTTATTTCGAGAAGAATTCGCAGTTGTTTTAATCAAATATTGACTTGGGGGAGGGATCAATCAATGATATCCGGATTATGAAAACTTCTTCACCCACCGTGAAGAATTTAAATTACCGTGTAAATACTTTACCCGCAATCTGCTTTCAGATTCTGTTGCAGCATTATTATTAGTACTCCTTAAAGCACATGGTACCACCATACTAGGAGTCAATATTTTTTTTTTAAATTATTATATATAGTTTTTTACTATAAATATATATTTTTACTTTAATTATATAGTTGATTACAATTTTTGCATGAGGCTTTCTCCTTGTACTGCATAGTATGAATTTTAAGGAGTGCATGTCTTAAAAACTAACATTATCTGTTTGTGGTTAAAAGTTATATAACTGTAAAGACACTAGGTGATGGGGCTCACCTTCGGGTTACAATATAGGGAAACTAAAACTGAACAGAGGTCATTGTGATAAATGATCTCATTAATGACAAAAACTGCCGTTGTTTCATTTCGTTACACAGTGGACTACCCAATAATATTTTAAGAAAAGGACTGAGACAACAACTAACGAATATGGTTTCAGAAAGCCTATGGACTCTTCTGAACTAATAATTTGTGTTAGATATATTTCTGAAGCTAGAAATAATTCTGGAAAGTTATACTTATCTCTTCAATCAAAATATATATTTTAATCGAATGGATAAACGAAAATTCATGAAGATAAACACATTATTTAAAAAATAATTTTACAAACAAGTTTGGTTACTCATTTCAATTTGTTTCCAACTGAACATCATATTTATCAGTCCCACGCAGGTTAATGCATAAACACAATTGTAATTTCCCCGCAAAGGGCTGCTAACAGACAGAGCATTGAGAAAAATGGTGTTCACCGTCATAACAGTTCATTTTCGCTGTTAGTTAGGGCATTACACGCATAAGACTACCTTCCCAAAGATGTCCTGGGTTGGGCAAAACATTTGAGTCAAAACAGTTGACCTATTTGACAAGCTGTAACATCGTAAAGCACGAAAAGATGGTTTTTTACGGAGGCTTCCAATAAGCTGGTTCCGTGATAGGCTGCGAACAACCTATAAGCAAAATTACTAACTGAAAATATTTAAAATAAAACTCCCTTTCATATAAGGGCACTTTTCTTAATTCTTAACTCCTTGAGTAAGTGAACTTAAACTTGAGTACACTATTCAAGCTTGACAATTCCAGGGTGTTCGGATAGCGCAATATTCCCTAGAAGGAGTTCATGAGTATTCCCACAGGAGAAAATCTGAATATAACAATCCGAAGGGACGGGACTTGTTTACCTAGTCGTCAGGAAAAAATGCTGGGACAAAGCCTGAGATCTGTTACCAACAGGTGCACCTGAAGGTGGCAGAGGTAGGCCCGGCATAACAGAAAAATCAGCACAAGCCAAGGAGGGCAGCCAAGTTAATATCAGCCAACGGATGGTGATGAGTACCACGGGAAGCAGTTTATGACATATTATTATTATTATTATTTGTTCCGGCATTTGTGCACCGCGGCCTCACTGAGACCTATTGTGCGCCGTCCATGTCCCTGTCCTATATATGTGACAGGCCCACGGCCTTTGCAAATCTGAGGATACTGAATGGATCGATCAGTTCACATAGTTTGGGGTCTACAATGCGATCACTACCAAAGTGAAGGTATCGCCTTCTAGCTAAGTTATCACAGTCACATATTATATGACGTGCCGTTTCTCCCTCTTTCTTGCAGAATCTGCAGATTGGTGATCCCACTATCCCCAAATTAAAGAGGTGTTTTTTTAACCGACAGTGACCTGTATAGAGTCCTGTCACACTTTTGAGTGTCCACCTGTCCATTGATAGAAGTGCTGAGCTTCTTCTCTTACAGGGTCCATTAAGAAACAGTTTCGAGTGTTCCTGTTTCTTAGTTTCTCTCCAAGAAAGTCTTGCCTTGTCCTCTAAAGCTAATTTTATACGCCTTTTAGCGTAGCTGAGGCTGATACCACATATGGGTTCAGGTGCAAGAGGTGTCTGTTCTGAGCCCACCCTTGCAAGGCCATCTGCCTTCTCATTGCCTGTGATGCCTGTGTGTCCTGGCACCCAGTCGATTCTAACCTTATTGGCTAGCGAGAGTGTGTTTAGGTTGTTTTTACACTCCTCAACCAAATAAGATCTGGTCGTATAGCTTCTCAGGGCGCCAATGGCTGCCTGGCTATCCGTGAAAATTGTGATCAGTCTGTTTCTTACACCCTCCCCAATTAAGGTTTGGGTACAGACATTGATCGCCATCACTTCGGCCTGAAAGACCGAGGTGTGTCTACCTAAAGGAATAGAAATCCCGGATTCTGGTTTATCTTTCCTCCATATGCCGGCCCCCGATCCGTTTTCTGTTAGTGAGCCGTCTGTGTAGCAATTAATCCCATTACACAGTTTATGTGGTTTGGTCTTTGTGTTTACCACACAGTATAAGACGTCTGTGTGTTTCTTAACTTGTAGGTCAGAGTGCATTGACAGCACCTCGTCCTCATCAATTCTTCTGAACAAGTTCCCATGTCGCATGTGAGTCATGACTTTGGATCTTGTTCCTGATTTCGCAAGTCTGTAAGCCACGTTCAAGGCTTGCGCTTCTACTTCTATGTGCAGTGGATTCAAGTTCAATAAGACTTCCATTGAGCAGTAGGAGTTGTACTCATGGCACCAGTGATCATGAGACATGAAAGCCTCTGTAATTTGCCAAGCAAAGTTCTATTTTTACTAATACTGCCTCTGTGCCACCACACCATAGAGGCATAGAGCACCATTGGTCTAACTGCTGCGGTATATAGCCAGAATAACATTCTGGGTTGTAGTCCCCAGGTCCTACCCACAGCCCTTTTACATGCATAGAGGCATCGAAGTGCCTTCATAGTAGTATTCCTGATGTGTTTAGACCAGTCCAATTTTCTATCCAGAGTAACCCCTAGATGCTTTACCTCACTACAAATGCTTACCTGTGTCCCCCCTATATAGGGTGGTCTAACTATAGCATTTCTTTTGTTAGTGAAGATACAGAGATTTATCTTCTGGGGATTGATTCCTAAACCATTCTTTTCACACCAATCCCTCAAAAGATCCATCGATGCGGAAAGCAACTCAGAAATGGTTTCTGAGAACTTGCCCCCTATGAGCACAGCAATGTCATCAGCATAACCCTGTGCGTAGAACCCTGCAGAGTTTAGGTTTGTTAACAATGAGTCAACGACCAAACACCACAGTAATGGAGATAACACCCCTCCCTGTGGACATCCTCCCACTGGCTTCATCCACAGTTTGGTTTGTCCCAATTGTGATTGTAAAATCCTATTCTCTAGCATGGTTTTTATCCAGCTAGAGGCTAAGGAACTAATCCCCTTTCTTTCTAAGGCTGATGCCATAGTGTTATAGGGTGTGCGATCAAAGGCACCTTCTATATCAACAAAGATGCCTGCCATTATTTCTTTATGAACTAGGGATCTCTCTATCCTGGAAACCAGGTGGTGGAGAGCAATTTCACAGGATTTTCCTGCCTGGTATGCGAATTGAGCGCTATGGAGCGGTCGTTCTACCAGTATTCCATCCCTAATATGTCTGTCTATGACCTTTTCCAAGGTCTTCATTAAAAATGAAGTCAAACATATTGGTCTGTAAGACTTGGGTTCGTCATAGGACTTTTTCCCAGGTTTTGGTATGTAACACACTTTTGCCATCCTCCAGCTTACTGGAATATAGCTCAGTGCCAAGCTTCCCCTTAACAAGGTAAGTATAAGGGGCCTAATTACTGGTAGGCCTTTTTGTAGCAAGGCTGGGAATATCCCATCAGTACCAGGTGATTTGAAAGGAGCAAAAGAATTAATTGCCCACTCCACTCTTGCAGAATTGACAATTTTATTTGCTTCTGCCCAGTTACCCTTGCAACTAGTGTGTTCACAGTTGGTAAGGTCATTATTAATCGTATCCATCAGTGACATATATGATATATATGACATATATATGCCAGATAATTGTAATACAAGTTCATAAGCAGGGGAGAGGGTTACAGAGATCACTTGCACCAGGGAGGGCGGAAAGTGATTCAATCCAAAATCCATTCCCAACTATATTTCGATCACTAATATAGCAAAAGCATAGTTTTGGCACCTTCCGAAAAATACTCTACAGGTTCTTACTTCCTCACATTTCAAAGTTTCAATATATTGTTAAATTACTGTAACAATTTAAAAGAAACGTTTTTTTACCCATCCTTCAAGATTTTTGTCTTTCCAAAACTTTATTAATTCTCATCCGAACTTTTTCGACGAAGATCGTATTGTGAAAGAATGTGACTAGGATACTTGCTGGTGTGACTTTCAAATGAGGTTTGGAATATGACGGCCTAGTCCGTTGAAAAAGTTCGGGTATAGATCAATAGAGTTGTGGATAGACAATAGCTAGAGTTGTTTCATTACTTTTCTCATAAGATCTTGCTGTTTGTTTTTCATTCATCTTATTTAGGCCAGCTTATACTTGGCTCTTTAAAGATCTTCTATTTAAACGATCTTGGTGAGCTTTGACCGTGAATAAAATCATTCAGTTTATGACCACTGCCAGCAATAGGATCATTCACAGCAGGGTTCATGTGTAATAAATACTATGTGTACCCATGATATAGCGTAAGTATAAGTCGTTAACTGCTGTATTTTTTTATCTTAAGGATTGGTCATATCGGCGATAGTAAAAAGCTTAAGGAGTTTATCCAAAGGTTATAAAATTCTAGTAAAAGTATGTAAAGTTACTGAAATTCTTGGCACATTCCTTTAAATAAAAAAAGTTCAATGGGATGTGCAGAAATAACGGCACGGCTCCACAATTTATTTTATTTCCATGTTTAAGCTGTGAAGTTTTACTTTGATAATATTGATCTGTCATACTAGATACCTGGTATTTAGTTAGTAAGTACTACCTGGTAGGTAGTAGTTAAAGTTTTTTTATGTTGAGAAAATAAAATAAAACTAAATCTAGAGAATACGTGATACAAACAGGACTCATGGAAACTTAACGCTATGTTGTCTATTTATTCGTTTCGTTTAATGCCCAATTTTATCAAACAGTATTGTCGGGTTGCCACTAGGGGAGTGCCTGATCACTCTAGCCCAGGTGACAACTGCGGATTGTTGTAGTTTATAACATGGACCATGTTTCATGTATGCGTTAATATCTGACTCCATTTTTATGATAGGGATGTGTCCCGACAATTCACTGTGTTCAGGAGAAGAGGTGCAGAGGTTTCATAAAGAATAAGACCAGTTTTCAGAGTTCGGGTGGGAGATCGGCAGCGTAATAGGTACAGAGGTGTGGCAGAGAAAGTGTAGACTAGTAGAAGACTGAGTGGACTTACTTCCAGGGCCACGGGGCCCTGGCGTATCGCGACCGAGTGATAGCGGCTGTCTAGATGAGGAGACTGGGAAAGAGTGGGGCTACAGGGCGAAACACCCTGATTTAAATATTATTTCCCCTTCCTAGTGGAAGGTGGAGTCGGCTGAAAGGGGTATGTTTATGATGTCACACCTGCACCAAGGTCCGTGCTCCTCGTCCCCTAAAGGACTGTTTTATGGCATGGCTTTTAGATTTTATGACCACCGGAAGGTGACCCTAGGTCTACCGTGTCGGTTTTATTAGGGACAGGTGGCTTACCCTCTCAGGGTTTATTGCAGGACCTTCGACCCTCTGTTACTTGTTTTACGACTACCGGCCTCTCCATGATTTATTACTAGAAAACCATGTTTTACATCTAATTACAATACATTAGTTGCACCAGAGTATAGGGTAGAGTATATATGGTTGGCGCTCGCTACAAGTATCAATGCCGATTTTGGTGTGAATATGACAATAAATAAGAATTATTTATGGTAAGGGTGAAATCTTGGGATCAGAACTTTTTTAGCATTCTTTTGAGGGCACAAAACAGTACCCATGTGAATTTGACGATAATTAGAAATCTAAGGGTACGATAAGATTTAAAACTAGGGGATATGTTAAGATCACATTGTCTGTTATGATTTAGTGGTAGTACTAAACTATATTTGCTATATTTGATGTAAATACCATTACCTGTATACAATCCTTAACAATACACAAATTCTTTTCTACTTAATTAATAGTTGTGTTAAGTAATCAAACTAGTTAACTTTGGAGTACTTGCCGGTGCGCGTTGAACCCTGATAATTAATTGAATCAACCTGTGTCTTCTTATACGTACAGGGGAAATGTAATATACGTCATGAACAGCAGAAAGATATCTGTTGATTGAATGCGTTAATTAAGTGTGCAAGTGTACTTCATCACCAAGTGTACTCCTAGTACGCTCAAGCACAGGCTTCTCACCAGTCAGTTATCGATTTCAAATGCATCTATGGTCACTACTTTAGACAAAGCAATCGAGAATAAAGTGTAATCTCTTTGAAATATAAACCTTGTTATTTGTTTTTTAGCATAATATCTTTGTTTCAATGATGTATTATTCCGATCAATGTAATGTAAAAACATTGATATGTGCTGTGTAATGTATGAAAATGGGGATTTACTACTGATAGCCGATTCCGTAATCAGCTCCGAGTATGTGATTGTGCACTTCCTATTTTCAATATATATATTTTACCTGGAGGTGATCGGAGCTCTCTTCGGTGAGCGGAGAGTCTCTTGGACAGAAATGTTCTTTGCTTCGTCAAAGCAACACGTGGTGTACTCTCAGTGCGAGTTTTATTGTGTTATTAGAGTGTGGTTTTATAATCCTCCTTTAATACTTACCAACATTCCTTCGTAAAACTCCCTTTCTACCCGCTGATTACCACAGGTAGGAGATTAAGAATCAGCAGACGCTGAGGTAACTGAAGTAATTTTATAATATCTAACTGTTTTATAAATAACTGTTTTAACTATTTTACCGTTCAATTTTATATTATAAAAATAACTCCTCATTTAGCACAAACAGGTTCTTTATTAATTTGTTTGTCACTGGTACGAGATGATTATAGTTTGCCTTTAGGTGTAGATCTTTTAGTTTTTTCTAAGCTAGTGGTCGAGAATATAAAATTAAACGTTAAAAAAGTCGGTCTCGTTTAAGTTACAGTTGTTTTCATAAAACTAATAAGTCACGCATTTAATGTTATTACAGCCAACTATATTTTTTTCTGTTCACAATATTTTTTATCAGTCAAGATGGATGTTATCATTGACTGAGATAGATAAATAAACAAAACTGAATATTTATTATTAAAAGTATATATTTTCCCTTCAAATATATCAAGTATTTAAGATACTTACGCCCACGAATAAACGAATTCTTGCTTATTTGAGTACCCTATGTTTATTTTGTAAATTGTTTGCATCCTTGGTATGTTCATAGTTTGTATTAATTCATCTTATAATTGAAAAAAAAATATGAAACAACTTTATTATGGTGAAATTACAATCTGCCTTAATACTTAATAGTCAATAAATAATTGAGATAAATGTTCTCATTCATACCATATTTACAAACAGCCTAGGGGCCCCCAAGTCCACATGGTTGTTGCCTCCCTCGCATGCGAAAGAGGAAGCGGAGTCTTGGGGAGTCCCCCACGCTCCTCCACCAGCTACGTCACCGGATACGAGCCAACGGAGGCCAACGAAGAGCGTGAGAGCCACAAACGCTCAGGACATGATTGGAGAAACTGGCCATTACCAGGACTCCCACTGTCACGCATTTATAGCAGGTCACGTGGCCACTGCCATTTCAGTCTCCGAGGAGGATTATAGGGATGAGTGGAGCAGTGCAATGACTGTGCTACGGGATTAGGGTGGTTGGATAGGTTACTATATCTTATAATTAACTGAAGAAAATATTTATCGGGTAAAGTCAAGGCAACTGAATTATGGATAAGCTTCTAACCGTCGCTAGTTCAGTAAATGTAACGTAATTATGCAATAACGGACTGGTATAATGTTAAGAATGCTTTGCTAACCATCATGCACCTTGCAAAAACATGATCAGGCCAGGGAAGCATGCAATTATGTGATGGCGTGACAGCGGCGAGTTAGCAGTGGATTTAAAACGGTCCACTAACAGCTCTAAGATAGCATCCTACATCCACTGCACTGAACTGCTCAACCTATCTTGGGTCTTTTACTCGACACGAGATATTGACCCCGAGCCTAGCTCATAACTACGGACTCTTGCAAAACTTTTTCCTTCTGTCTGTCTGTTTTATGGTTTATTGTTTGATTACAGTACAATACGTATTTTGGAATGAATGAGGTGAATATATTGCAAGATTTTGAGTCAAACATCTACACACAGACTGGAGTAGTAATATAAGAAAAAGAAATGAAGTATATTACACCTTATTGACATAAAATATCTTGTATTGTTTTACAAATATTCCTGGTTATGTTATACATTTAATCAAAGCTTTGTCTTTATTAATTTAACCCCGACAGTAAATAACTAAATCATACTTCCCCCTTAAACATATCTTGCTGCACCGCTACTTTTCACAATCAACATTTGGTCTGAGGTGAGTGTGAGAGGTAAGTGCCACATTATACATTGATGGCTATAAAATTAAACTTCTTAGTGACTTTCGTTTTAAATTGTAAATACATATTTTAAATAAGTTAATAAAGCTATAGTGGGCAATCTCATTAGTATATATGTATATATATATAATACATCTATATATGTATATATTTTTAACTATATATATTATTAACTAAAAATTTGTAGCAATAATACTTCATCCGATTTGCATTGGGTTATTTACTCATCTCTTGCTAGCCTGTGGTCACCTGGTTATTTGAAGTTTATTTACCATTCTTTCCTAAGAAGTTCTTGAGAATATTCATTTAAAAGCTGCATTTTCTCTGTGACATTCTTTTAAACATTTTATCCTCTACCATCAAACCATTTTCCTCAGTTCGTTCCTTAGTTACATACCTGTCCCTCTGTTGTAGACAACTGTCCTAAAAAAGCTGTTTTCTTCTACCATCTTTAGTCTTAGTCAAACCATTCTCAGTCCTTCGAAAGCATCGCAAAACTCATAAAAATCGTGTGACCACTCTCCTATGTAAAATCATGGAAAATAAACCACTAGTCAAATACTTTAACATGTCAAGATACAACCGATCCAGCATCTTATATAACACCTGCATCTATTATGAGATCATCTTAAATATTTAAGCTATCTATATTAATATACAGATAATATCTTTAGAAACACATTAATGCCTAAATCACCGATCGCTCTTTACTTCTTAGTAATATACCTGCTTTACCTATATTTAATCAAAATAGTGACTTTACACTTGGAAGTGGTAAATACCTAAATTCAAATAGAGACTTAGGGGAGGAGTGAGCTTTGTTTCCAACAATTTTTTTAATCGAATTGCCAAAATTACCCACTCTGATTAAAAATTAAAAATGGTATATACAAATAAATACCTTAAGAAGAAATTCAACTCTATAATAAACGGTTTTTCTTGTTTAGCCTGACTTCAAATTTATCAAATGATAATTTATTAATTAATAATAAACAAATTTATTAATTTGTTTCATCATTGTTATAATGCTGAAGTTTTATTTCGTATTACCTTTCGTACTGCGCGGACTCATCATAAGTTCATTACAGTTAATCTAAGCCATATCTATCACTATGCGAACCTGTGACCAGGTTTACAATCATATTCATCTCGTGTCATATGTAGATAAGCCTTGTAAAGGCCCCTTCATGAGCCCATGTACAAACAGACTAGATACTGTGCATCACAAAGCTATATTCATCAGTTCATAGATGGGGATATTACACGATACCGGCATTCCGATGTAACGGTGAGCCACGAACTGTCGTTACGGTGCGTTAGAAAACCATATGGTCAGAGGTGAGGGTGAGAAGTAAGTGCCAAATTATACATTGATGGCTATAAAATTAAGCTTCTTAGTGTAGTCACAATTGTTTTAAATTGTAAATACATGTTTGGAATAAGTTAATAAAGCTACAGTGGGCAATCTCATCAATATAAATAAATATATTTATAATACATCTATATATTTTTTTTGTAACTAAAAATATTTAGCAATAATCAGATTTCCATTGGGTTATTTACTTACCTCTTGCGAATCTGCGGATCATGTGGTTATCTGATTTCCGATTATTCCCTAAGAAGTTCTTGAAACCATTCATTTAAATACTACAACTATCAGTCATTCTCTATAGAGTTCTTATGGAGAAAATATAGTTCACAGTTTCTTTCCATATAGTTTAACTGTTTTACGTCTTCGTGTCATTTTCTGCTTTTTGTCTTTTTTGAGTCCCCGGTTAGAGAAATGAAAGTTTACACGGAGGTCCCATTTAGTATTCAAAATAACTATAGATAAGATTGTGCCATTAATTACCTGAATAGTGGCAATTAACTAAAAGAAAATCTATAATTTTGAGTAGGGTATCAAATTAAAGGTCTTGATTAACACTTTTTTTTTTTCAACTACGGTTAGAAGAATGCGTTAAAATTGGTACTACATATGTGTTTTTTAACTTTAACTAAACTAGTGGTCTTCAGTGATTTGATATTTGTTCATAGTAGTTCCATTTCATAATTGGATGCTAATCAAAATAAAATCAGCTAAATATTGAAGGGTCATTAAATAATTATTATCAAAACATATATTTCCGCATCCGATTGAATATAACGACGTAAAGTGTAATTGTGTATTATGTCATCATCAATTATGTATATTAAATAATGTGCTGTGGGACATAGGCAGGTTTGGTAACAAAAGAGTTTCTCAAAGACGGTTGTGTGACACGAAGTAGAAAGGTTTTTTGCTCTCTTAAGTGCTCAGGAACCAGCCAATTGTATGGGGAGTCACCTTTTTCTCATCTTGTTCGTTCATCACACTTTGTTTGTTCACTTGCTATTTTATCATTATATAACTAATAGAATGTAAACCACATTTAAATCGCAAGTATATCTTGTTCGTCAGAGAATAGATAGAATCGTGGCTTGCATCTGGCATGTAAAGCTCAAATCCCAGCATGTTACTGTTCTATCTTCTTCTTCTTTAGAAATATCCTTGGTACCTCGCGGAGGTGGATTTCGATTCCACAGAAACTTCCTATACTCTGTGCCCATCTACACACACCCTAACCAGATCAGTGAGAGATTGGGGAGACTCAATATCTCTGTAAACGCGGGTAAGACTGACTGCGTAATTTTCTCTTTTGAAAAGGGAAAAAGCGCGATACCTACTAGTTACATTGTAGGAACGGAGGAAAATTCACCGGTTAACTACCTAGTATATCTGGGAATTGAAATGGACAGACACCTCCAGTTTAGTAACCATTTTACGAAGAAGTTTAAGCACGAAGTCTTACCGGCTTACGCATTTATTGACTTCCCCCAATCTATCAATGCGTCTCAAGCTATTGATCTACAAGAGCGTACTCAGGCCTACTCTGCTGTATGGTGCACCGCTTTTTCGTTATCTGACGTATACGACAACTCGGCGACTCCAACAATTCCAAAACGGTATACTGATGAAAGTAGTCAGAGGTACTTCATTCGAGCAGCGGAGCAACAGTGAGCAATTTGATTTTATGTAACCCAACCTCCTTCAAATGCATCTACGCATAGCAAAAAGAGGAGAAAATTTGTCAATTCTTTTGTTCATATTTTGCATGTTGTATTAAATTCAAGGGGTTTAGAAAAAATTAAAAAAACCACCATCCACATGACTTAGCCACTATTGTCTTGGCTGTCCTCGGGGCTGCTTGCCTTCAGACATACTTTTCATCACATTCTTCGACTTTATTTTAAAAGCCACCAGTACTAGCGAAAAATAAATCATTTAGAATAGTGAAAGCCTTCCTACCTCAAGATGCACAGCGACGCTTAACATTGCAATGTGGTATTTCTTTACTGAAACTAAAATTTGTTGGGGTACCCGAAGATGCTTTTCTTTTTATTCTGTTCCACAAGGATTCCAGGAGGAGTTTCATCTTAGTCATGTATTAAGTGCATATACAAACAAGATTAACAAAAATAAATTAAAATAATCATACAATTTAAATAGATATCTTCTTGGAGTTCAAAATCTTGCATAACTCAACGAATGCGAAGTAAGCTGTTTCTACGAGATTAGTAAATGATGCTTGAGGCCATTCAAAGAGGGGCAGTGAACATCTGACTTTATTTCTGTGTGGCACTTTTGGCAGTCAAGTATAATGTGCTCTACCAGTACACTATAAGAGCATAATTGAGTGCAATGGAGTGTGATTCTTCTTGAATTAGTAGAGGCCAAGTTTGGCATTCTCTGCAGACGCGGCCGAACCATTTAAGTCATTTGGGATTTATTGTATCCTAATTCTCCTAGTTCTCTAATTGCAGTTTCACGCAGTCTCCTCACAAGTCCAATTTCATTTTACTATTTACTCTTTGGATAAGTATCATTTCAACTTCTTTCATTCTACATTCCTGTATCTTTATTCAAGCCCAAGATTATGGTCTGCAGGTTAAAACCTTTAGATGGATCAATTGGTAGACGGTCATTTGTGTCTTTGTCACAGTCTCTCTTATTTTCTCTTTCGATTACTGTATTCTGCAAGAGGACACACACCTGGTTAGCTAACTTTATTATTTTGTTGATTTATGTGTCGAGATGACGTGTTCCGCAACATCTCCTGTAACTGTAATTAGCATTTCTGGGTTTCTAGAGACTGTCATAACCTGGTTTATACCAAATATAGGTTCATTCCTTTTCTGGCTATTGGTACGTCCATGCGTCAATGTTATCTCAGAATTCCTACGGTGTGTCATTTACACGCACATCCTCTTCATCCAATTCAGTTTAGGTGTAGACCTGTTATTTTACAGATACATAATCTTAATTGGGCTATCAACATTACTTTTCGTTGATTTCATCTATATATAATTTAAAAAAAATAATAATAATAACGGGGCCAAACTATTGTCTTATTTCCTTCCACAAGGATCCTGACTCTTCTTGCACATCGATTCTTTCAGTACCCTTGACAACTCCCAATGGTATTGTATAAATTCTCTGCATCCTGATCCACCCTCAAAGAATGAAGTAGTTATAATCATATTTACTTTAATAAACGATTTCGATTGGAATGAAACTAATCATCTGATTTGTTTGAGTGTATATTTTACACAAGTCTCTCTTCGTATTTATTCGTGGGGAATTTATTTGTTTTACCCGCAGACCAATAAGGAAAAGAAGAGCTATCCATAACCGGTGACTTTAATAAACAGATGAAAAGCACCGATGGATGAAAAACAAAAAACTTTACCACCTCTACAGTATTTCGGAAGCTCGAGATAATAAGATTAAAATATCAAACATTTCTCAGATCGTTGACACGTGGCTTGCTCGAACGGCTCCTTGGCTTTGTGAAGGCGGGGCTTTAAGACGTTTAAGCTGCTCAGGTTGGCTATTCAAGCAGACAAATAAGCTTAGATCTTTTTTTATCTCTTTGGCGTGTTTGTAGCTTAATCTTTTGAAGCCTTCTTTATCGAAGATCTCGACATCTATTACTTTTACTTTTATCAATTGAAATGCTAAAATGTTATCGTTCTCAATATTGTTGTGATATTAGATATTGTGGAGTTTGTATATAAGAATTTTAAATATAACGATTTAATCCAACTTATCAAGAAGGCAAAATAAAAACAATTGAGAGTGGATGAAAAAAACAAAAGATAGTATAGTTGTTATATCATGATGAACACACACTGAATTACTCATCTAGTTTAGAGCCAAGTGATGAAATAAAAAGTTCTGTAAATTATTTATTGTCGGCCTGGAAGCGGAACGGAAGAGAATTTGCACCAGGAAGAAGAGTGAATTTGATTAAAAAAGAAGACCATTGAAGAAAAAAAATATAGACAAGTATAATTAATGTAAGTTTCTTTTTGTTTATTTGTAATTAAATATAATCTTTTGACATGATTATTTTGTTTAAAAAAATCTTAAACAGCAGTTAATCACTAATAAAATAAATTTAAAGTTAAAAATAAAATTACGTTATCTTTTAAAAAGAACGTAAATATTTTAATAATATACTCTAATTTATTTATTATAATATTCTATTGCCCTAACTCATTCTTCGTTGCACACAATAAACGTTACATATCCAACTCTCATTACTGACTATTTTGATATAATAGTATTTATATAGTGAACCCGTCCTTTTTTTTTCCACAAAAAATTTTCGTTTTCATCTTATAAATGGACAACCTTTCCTTCAATTATATTTACAACTGCGTTGCTTATGGTCACCATATCGGAATTTAGATGACTAATTAAAACATAGATATGAAGTGTTCCCTTCTATTTGTCTACAAGATCCCAAGAGAGTCATGCATTTTGGATCAATATGTAGAATCAAAATGGCCATTTCCCTCATCCATCAGACGACAAACTTCCTTTAACAAACCTTATCTAACAAACCCCCTTCGTGCACATACAACGTCTTTAAACTAACATATTATCGCCATTCCTCACTCTCAGTTTTACCTGTAATATTTGGTTTGTTGTTCGTTTTAAATTAATTTCCTTTTTCCATGAGAAAATATAGGACCTGGAGAGAAATTATGTACCAAAGCGTCTACAGTAGATTTTAGATAACGAGGATTCCCCAAAGTTAAACTGGGATTTGACAAGAGAAAATGTTGCAGGAATAATCTTCGGTAAAAACTGACGACAGTGAGCCTTTGTGATGTAGCCTATTGTCAGTACTCTTCATAAATAAATACATAATGGATCTTAGCACGTCCCAGCTTCAATCAGAAACATTATTTGTAAGTTACATAAGTTTCTCATTCTCGTAGGCCCTCGTAGTCAGTGATTAAAAACAATTATCTAGGCATAGGACACTATTGTATCACCAATCATTAAGTTGATGAAGTGATTACCGCGTTCTTTATACTATTAGGTGAATTTTATAAACATAACAATTCAATTAAGAAGTCTAACTCTGCGGACGTAATGTGATATGTGATAACAAAGATTTTTAAAAATTAATAATCAACGTTATTAGTGATAAGGCACTATGAATATGCAGAAAACTCCCAAAAAATTATATAGAAATTTCTATTTTGAATTATAGCATAACTGATGTCTGAAAATTTAGCAAAAGGTTTAAGTTTTAAGTTTATTTATTTAAGTTTTTTTTTTTTAATTTTAATTTAAAGGTGGAAGCCAAATATATGCAGTCTGTCCAAATGGTTTACCTGAAACTAGTGTTCACAGAGAGAAATACACTTTTCCGGGAAACAGATTTGTGCCCTCACAGGCCAGGGATCGGGTTTTGAAATCGGTTTGCAACTGCTACTAAGACTGTTCAACTTCTTCATAGAACTGAGTGAGTAGCAATATGTCCAGAAACTGTCAGAAGAAGAGTTTCTGAAGTGAATTATAAATTTAAACCATCAGAGACCAGTATCAGGGCCATTGTTGACCAGAGAACATCGTAGAGATCATTTGGAATACGCTAGGGAACACGTGGACTGAAAACGAATAAAGTAAAGTCCTGTTTTCAGATGACACGCTTCTCTGTTATTCGCCAGATGGGCGGGTGAGAGTTAACCGAAAGTTTGGTGAGCGCTACGCAGAATGTAATGTCACAGAGCACCAATAATTCAGCACACATTTCTGTTCATATGACTACTCTTAAAATAAACGCACATTTAATAAGAAATTAATTTCGGAAATCATGTCACCGACTAAATTTTTCGTGACGTGTCCATTTTTTGAGTTATTTCCACATTGTATTATTTTTCCTAAATAAAAATGATCAAGAGGAAAAAAAAAACAAGAAACGAAGACTATGTTTCTATATACAAAATAAATGGTGAATTTCACTTAATCCTATTTCACCTGGAACGGTGGTGTATTCTGAAGCTAATTCAGTTACAGCATTAAACGTAAGTAATAATTACTTAGTGAGGCACTTTCAGCAACGGTAACTTTTAACTGCGTTAAAAGTGTTAAAGTTAACACCATACAATTAAAGGCACTCTATTTAATTAACTAAATTTCCAGCTCACAAAAGGGTTTACGCTTATGCACAGTATAATTATCAAATAAATCATACATTAAAATTAATACATATTCATTGTGTCATTGTAATCCACGAATCATTGAGGAGGAGTTTCCATTTATTTCATCTTATTGTTGCTCTGTGCTATTTGCTCTCTCTTACTTGTCTAATCCTTTTAGAGTGCTCTTTCAAGATGGTGGTGTTTAGATTTCATCACCTAACAATACTTAACACACATAGAGTAAGTGGAGGGGGGGAGGAGGTTCATGCAGTACGTATTAACACGATTTTAGAAAGTGAGGGTAGACATTTAAACTGTATTTTTCAAAAGATTGGCTACTGTTTCATAACTTTCCAACGTTGCGAAAACGCAACATTTTTCTAAGCAAGAAACATTTATTTTTAGAGTTTAATTTTTACCTATTCTTGTAAACGAAAACTTCATTTTTAGGTATAACCGGCGATTCGATCTGTGCTGAATGCAAGATCAAATTCCATAAAAGGTAATGAAAATGATATGCGGTGAAAAAAGCTTTTTTTGTGATGAATACTAAAACTATGTACGCATATATTGGGATATCTGCGCATGATTAATGGCCAATTTCTCGTTTTGGTTAATATTAATTCAGGTTAAGATTTCTCCACTGGTTTCGGCGATGTAAGCAGTTTCATTTGGTGCAAAGTAGATAAAAAAAAGTAAAGCTTATAGTTAATACAATCGAAGGTCATCTAATAATTAAGTACGTGCTAATTACAAATTAGTAATTACATATTCTGTTGAAAAAAAATCCAAAGCATATTTGCAATTTCTTTCCACCGTCACTAAACCCTTAAATGTGTGATACATGATTTTTTTAAATATAAGTGAGGTACAAACAATAATAAAAGATAACTTTATAAAAAATATGCAATAAGGCTTAACTCGATATGTCTGGTAAAGAAGAAAGGGAAAGGACTTTATACAAAGCGCTACAATAACATGAAGGGAGGCACCCAACTTAATTGTTGGCATGACTCAAAAACTGTTTTCACTCAGCACGTCGAAGAAGAGCTGACCTATCCTTGGCCGGTCCTGCCTGGAGACCAGGGGAAAAGACCCGGAAAGTCAGGAGCAAATCAGAACTAATGGAGTGTATGCCTTATACCATTACACATTATAATTGTGCAGGAAGGACCCTTGCCTGCCGGCGTCAAGCATTCAAAATAAAATTAACAAGGTATGTTACAGGAGAGGTAATGAAACATAACCTCTCATCTTTTTGATTAATTTATGTAATGGAATAAACAAGTGTAATGATACACATTATACGTGACTGGACTGAACTGACTAATAAAGGTTATTGGGCTCACCTTTTTGATCAAACTTAAAAGTAGCTTACATACTAATTCTTAACCTAATTTTTCCCCGAAAGTCTGTTGCCATTGATGTGGGAGGGGCCACAGTGTTAAACATTGGGTTGGTTAGGTGCTGCAACGAGTCAAAAAACTTGATGTATCTCCGGCGGATGAACTCACCCACCGACGGCACACCAAGCAATGGGAGCAGGTCAGCGTTCTTTAACCTCTCTCGAGAGAGGTATGTCGGACCACTTTTCGCCTCCACCATTCGTACCAAATTAAATAATAATCATCTGGTATGATAAAGGGTAAAAGGCGAAAGATTTATTCGCTTTGAAAGCGAAAAAAAAAAAAAAAAAGTATGATAAAGGGTTTTGTCATTTCATTTCAAAGCTTATAAAATTTATCGTTCATCCGGACTATCCAAAAACAGCTGTGAAATGGGAATATAAAATGAGCTCAACGGTAGTTTAGATAAAGCTTTAACTAAAAAAAAAAATGGGGGGAAAAAACGCTTACCTACCTTAGTAGATGCTTTAAAAGAATTATTTGTTTTACATTTAATTGTTCCGGCATTAATGATCCTCAAGCTTTCGTGCTTCGTAGTCACGCTAAGCGGGAAATAAAAGTAAAAGCCCACTAATCAGTTTTCAATGACACTAAATCGATTCCGGACTGTATCGAATCTAGGTTAAGTGGAAATAGACATTTATTAGAGGCTACAGTTTCAGTAAATCTCAGTAATTAGTGATAAATTCCAGGGAGGGCGGAGGACGGCAGACTGGGCCTCAAACTCAATCAGTGATTGGGCTCGGCTCAAACTGTCAGGCCATTCGGCACGTTATATACAAGCTGTTCCCACCCGACCACTCTTCTCCGCTCTGATCCGGAGCAGGTCTTCAAATACACCTTTCTAGAACCAGCAGGAATATATTGGTGGATCCATTGCCTTCGCCATTTTCATGTCGGTACATAACATCCTCGTATAAATCTATTTATAATACAAAACAATAATAATATAAAAAAAAATTTACAACTAAACGACTAATTTCTAGTGGTCCATAAAGATATTTATGTATCTTATTCCTTGCACTTTTGGCATAAGTATTGTTGCTACTTTTGCAATTTTGAAATGAAAAAACAAAAAACAAATATTATTCTGGGTGTATCCCACTAATATTATTTACGAATAGTACTCTGTACATAAGTATAATACAATTTGCTATGGATATGTACATATGAGATTGTCCATATTTAACCAAAGGTTATGGAGAGAGGCCTCAATACATTCCAGGTCTTCCTGAATTTTTAATGGGAGATAGATTGGGGCTGACTAGAAGGGAAGTATAGGTACATTTTTGTGACGTCGTCATATAGGTGTTTTTTTAATTTCAAAACCTCTTTATTGACAAGTTTAACAATGAACAAAAAAATTGATTAAAAATTTTCTGCTCTTTCTGCGATGCGCTGATGCATTCGAAGGAGGGCATAAATAAAATACAATTTCAGATTGTTGTTAATAAGTCCAATACACATACACAACACTAGGTGATGAGGCTCACCTTCAGCTTACCACGGGGTAAAAACTAAAAACTAAACCTAAAACTAGAACCTAAGACTAGAGCGTTCCTGCCATCGATAGGGGAACGGAGCTGGGGTAATCGTGTTAAACACCGGGTTTGTCAAGTACTGTTGGGAGTCGAAAAATTTGATATGTCTACGTTGGATGAACTCATCTACCGTAGGCAGCTCAAAGATCTCGTGAAGTTCACTATTGCTCCGCTCTCAGGGTGACATTTGTTATACTTGCTCCTTTGAGCATCTGTGTTATATTTGTCGTTGTCTCTCCAGAGACAATGACTGGTGGTGGTTTTTTAGGTGCTTGAGCCACGGGGTTTGGACTTCCGGTGTCTCGCTCGCGAGAGCCTCAAATTTATTTCCGATCTTCGTCGGGTTTTTTGTTTTAGTTGGTCCTTAACTGTAATTTTTGGGTAATTAAAACCAAATTGAAAAAAAAAAAAAAAAAAAAAAATAGCTAGTAAGGATTGTACAAAGTAGATTTAAGGAAAAGTTTTTATTTTATTTTGTTTTCTTTGGAAGTTTTGTGTTGATTTTGGAAAATAAAGAACGAAAACAGTATTACTCAAGGTGCGCTGACCGGTGCAACAATCCCATTGCACCGGAATACGCGCACCACAGGCTACGTAACCCCATGAGCTCGCTTCACGGGCTTGTGGGGTAAGCCCGTGTTTGAGGCTCAGCCTCAGGAAGGTCAAAAAAAAAAAAAAAAAAAAAAGGTAATTGAAACCCTTTTCATCACTGTCCGTGTTGGGTGTCGGTGAAGCCGATAGCTTCCTAGAATTATCTATTTCCATCTCCATCGCAAAAGTTCACAATACGGTAAAATTCTTTTTAATGGGGTTCGGCCCCCATTAATTAATGCACTAATTTCACTGCACTAAAAATGTTTTATAAGTTTATGTTAACATGCGTCACCTAAGACGCTATACAGTTACAGCGTGGTGATAGCGTTGTAGAAAGATAGTGGTTGGATCAAATCAGGAGATGTTGACACAGCGACAACTAAACAGCAACTACAATTTAAAGAAGTTACCAGCTCAGGTTACTCCAGTATGGCAATGCATAGCTTAATTGAGGTCTGACAAGCATTATATAAACTATGTGACATTGCATTTATAAAATATTGTTAAATACAATTTAATTTATTCAACTCCAATTAGGTGTGTTTTGAAATCATATCTTACATCTTAGAGCAGCAATTACTCTGTTACATCTGACGAAGTGGTAAAGGATCACCAACTCCTTACTACATAGTGTAGTATAACATGTACAATCAATAAAAAATTATTAACAAAAATTCTTTATTATATATGGAATATGTATTATCAGAGGTAAGATGTATTAATAAAATATTTGCAATCACCAGGTCATTTTTTCTGTTTAACCTGGAATATCATTACCCTGGTACGCATCTATCCTGATCCAGATGCAGATCGATCTGCTAAATACACAAACCAGTAAAATATAGTTGATCCACTTTTTTCTATACACTATACACATGTACTTAACAAACTCTATAATCAATATCTTCAGGACTTAAAAACAACAACCAACCCCCCACAAAAGTTTTTTTATGGCATCAAAACCTTTTTTTTTTTTTTTTTTCAAAACCTCTTTATCGATAATATATATATATAATGACAAAAATAAATTTGGAATTAAAGCTGTCTCCTCGTGCTGCATACGCAGATGCACCTCTGTGCCGAGGCTAGGTTTCAAAACAAAGGCTGGTGGTTGTGTCCCCTTGCCACAATATGGCGGAGTGGATGTATTCAACCTTCTTAGGATTTACTTTGAGTGTCGATTGACCTGGCGAACTCTCACACGAATCAATAAAACGGTTATTTGGAACTCGCGAAATCCTCATTGGACCACGATCGTCACTGTTATTGAATCACTAACGTATGGAATATAATTTATTTATAAAAGCACATTCGAGGACCTATTGAGCAGATGCTGGTGTTTGGCATGAAAACCATATAAGTTAATTTCCCATGAAAACCCATCAATATTGTGCTCCATAACGTGGCAAAATCCATTGTTTTCTGTGCTACGATTTACTTATTCATGGTGGTTATTATAGTCTTGATATATAAGGTAATCATTATAAATACGAAGTGAAAAATATACTCGTACTTCTACCTTTAACTTTTGAGCACTACCTTATAATATACTTAGTGGAATATCCTTAACTTTTATGAATACACCTCATTTTTTTCTCTTTTCTTCTGAGAATCGAATAAATGAAGAGGCTGGTCGTCCCTTTAAAGGAATTATCTGAGAAAAATCTAGAATATCGGGGAAGAGTAAGAATGAAAAACCCACCGCATTTTTTAATAACAAGTAGATCCTGGAGAGTAGCTTCTTAAAAAATGAACTTTTAATTTAATATTAATAAAATAATATTTCAGCTGACATTCTCGTCAATATCACTACAATTTTTCCTGCGCTTTCCACATTTACTTGATTACCCCGACACTAGTGTTTTCAATTTATTTAGTTTATATCAGCCGGTAATATTCTAATATTTATTCAATGTAATAATTGCAGAGATAAATGCAACAATTTTTTTTTAAATCTAATAGATTTAATTACGTTAGAAAACCTGACGAGGCTATTAATGTACAATTGCTTATAATTATCGGTGTAAGCTATTCATTATTATTTTTAAACTTTGTGAATTAATCCACCCCGATCGGTCAAGAAGTAATAATGATATGGTATCTATTATGTGATATGTTTCGGCCAAAACCATATCACATAATATATATATATATATATTATATTATATTACCTTAAGATAACTGGGAGTGCCGTCTACGTGACTGGTGGTGTCACGTTTTGCTCTGTGTCAGCATCCTAGTGGCCATCATCAAAACAAAACGAGGTATACTCTCACTCCAAGTTAAATGTTTATTGTGCCATTAGGATGTGGATTTCAGATGTCTAATTATGCTTCCTAAAATATCCTTTTTACCCAAAGATTACCACGTGTAAGAAGTTAAGATGGAGAACGATAAGTGAAGTCATTTTGCGATGTCTAACTGTTTTATTGTTGCATCGCTTTATTTTAAATTAGAAAATCTTCAATTAAAGCGCACAGAATATTTGAAATGTTACATCCTCTCATATACAATGAATAGAGATGTACACAATTTCTCGCAGTTCAGAGACCTGTCACTCTCGCATAATTGTCTTATTTCCTACGAACGAAATAAAATTCTGAGCCATAAATACTTGCTAACTTCACCCAACCTGTCGCTTCGTCTCAAAATGATGATATATAAATGTGTCCTCCGGCCAGCTCTGCTGTACGATGCCCCGCTATTTACCCACTTGACTGAGAATACATCCAAATGTCTCCAACATTTCTAGAATGGGATCATGCGAAAAGTGGTCTGTTGTGGCCACCTCTTAATTATGAATAATTAAAAGTTCCCCTCTTCTCGAATCATATTATACCTGTCTATGTTTCCATATTGGTTGTTAATAAAGACTATGACGTCAGTGAGGGTAGGGGGGAGGAACTAGTGGAGTGGGGGGCCCATCCCCTCTAGGGTGAGCCGGCTATATAAACCGCGCGTCCTCAGACAGAGGGCATAACGAACCGGACCATCACTTGGAACACTACTCTCTCCTCTCTCACTGGCGCTTGCTGGTCTACTCAAACCATGGTCTTCTCATTCAACTACCTCTGTATCTCTCTCTCTTCACCTCGCTACGTTTTAGTCCGGCGTTGTCAGACCCCACACCTTCCTAGTGGGAATCTCTGCCTTCGTCTCGCTAAAACTAGCACCTCCTTGGGAGAGACCTCTCCCTCGCGGACGACGGTTGCTGTGGCCCTACAAACTTTCCTCGTAGCGTCTCCCACGGCAATACAGTCGGCTTCTCTCCGGTTCACACTCACCTTTGGGATCCGGACGGTTTTTGCCTACCCTTAGATACCTAGTGAAATGAGGGTGAATATCTCATTCCAAGACCACATAAACTACCTATAAACCTACCCTGTACCTCTTCTCCTGAACATAGTGCTTTGTCTGGGCCCACACCTTCTAAAGATCTTATGGAGTCAGATCAAAACGAAATAAACTGCCCGCCGACTAGGTCGGAAGCCAGGGCGATAGAGCACAGGTCCGCTTGCCTTATGTCTTTCTTGGCGCTCGCCGGACGGCGGCTAAGAGGTTGTACTGACCCTACCCCGCGGCGGGCGTCTCCTCCCCACCTTAGGGATCCTCAAATCTGATAACTCCCGACATGGTCCGACATACCTCTCTCGATAGGTTGAAGAACGCTGTCCTTCACCCGTTGCTTGGTGTGCCGGTGGGTGAGTTCATCCACCGGAGAAACATTAAGTTTTTTGACTCGTTGCAGCACCTAACCAACCCACTGTTTAACGCTATGACCCCACCACCCCTACCGCATCGATGGCAACATACTGTCGGGGAAACTTAGCTTAAGAATTAGTATGTAATTTAGTGTTAAGGTTGATAAATAAGGCGAGCCCTACCACCTTTAATAGTCAGTTTAGTCCAGTCACGTATAATGTTTTTCATTATACTTGTTTATTCATTATATCATTTTTGTAAAATAACAAAACCTGTATATAATGTAGCGATGATACAGGAGATACACAAATAATTTGTAAATAGATTCGCCTGAGGATCTATAATTATCAATTTAAAGGGGCTATGAAAGAAAAAAATAAAATAAGTCGCACTTATTCTTCCTAGGCAAGTTATGGGTAATACTTGCCATCGCAAGTGTTAATTTTTGCACCAATCTCTGTGGATTATTGCAACGATGTGTGACGATTGCATAATAAGGAGCTTGTCTAGGGTTATTCAGTAGTAGAACCACTTTCAGTGAGATTTTATAAATTTAACGCAATCTTGGACAGTTATGTTAATATCGGTATGAAGAGTTAAGGGTATGGTTACGTAAAATGGTCCATTGACTATCTATCATTAGGAATTAAGGTTGGATGGACTAGGACTATTATATTTGATTGCGTTGCTGCAAAAAATCTTCTATATATAATGTAATTATTAATAAATTGTATGTTTGAATTTAAACCATACTGCGGGTTGTACGAGAGAATTGTCCATATAAAAGAGGCTGTCCGAGGAGAAGATGCAATATTAATAGACCACCTAATATAGTATTCAGGGTTTCATTGACTCAAGGCAAAATTCCTGGGGTATGACCACCGGAATTCCTTGGACAAGCCTCATGGAGTGATTAATGTATCTTAGTCAACTAAAATGCCATTTATTCATGTTAAGCCCTCATTATATCAAATAAGAATAAATATACTCATCAAATTAATAATAAATAAAAATCTAGTTTGTATATAATATAGTTATTATACAGACATTTTATTTGTTTTTAAAGTCCTGCTGTGAAAGTTTTTTTTACAGGCCAATATACAGATGAAATTTTATTCATTTCACTCGTAGTCGTTTTGATGATTATCCTGATTATGCTTTCAGGGATCCGTTGGTTTTTTTTTTTTTTTTTAGCTTTATGTTTTTATCGGTCTCTTTGAACACCCTTTTCACACGCTGGAGGCATACATTTGCACATGGAGTTCGCATTTAATAATGTAAAGTAAAATAAAATTAGCTCCATGTAGTTAATTGTAGATTTTTTCCTGTTTGTTTCTCTACACATAAAGTGAATATTTTAGATTTAGGCATTAATTGTATTTTAGTTTTAGTTAGTAACCTAGCGTCTGGGAAATATATGTAATGAGCCTCTATATATAAAATGAAAAAAAGAAATTCTCATAAAAAAAAAATCTCCATAAAACAAGATGAAATGTCAATAGATGATTTATCACTTGGTATTAAAAATACATTATATATAACTCCAAAAGGAAACCTAATTCATAGGTGAAGAATTTCTGGAAGGAATCTAAGGATAGATTTAGGTCTCCCCTGTAAAATTTGTTCAAAAAAATCTCAACATTTTACCAACAAGTACTTATTAATTTTAACGCTTTGACTGCTGTTTCCTACTATACTAGGGCGCTCACATAACCTAGCCCACTGCTCTACTCCATATACCATACCCTATATACCATAGGATAGAATAGAAAAAAAAATTATTTCAGGACAAAGTCCCATATGAAAAACAACCACAATGTTCTGATGACTAATTCACATTAGGCAAATCAAATGAAATATTTTATCATAATAAAAAATAAATAATGACCAGTTGTAAATTATAAACCTCTACAGAGAAAAGAATAAGAAGTATGAAATAACATAAAAGATCATGAGGAGAAGGAAAAATATAATGGCCAATTAGCCTCCAAAATAATCTTATATTTTATAATATAGTGTGTACCGACGTTTCACCGTCATATCTGGCATTAATAAACGTGGATAGAAGATTATTTAACTGCAATTACTTAAGTGGACCAGCTATTTAAGTAGACATTTTATTTCTCTGCTTTACACTACACTGTCATTTTTTCGAAATAATTGTGTAGTTCATTAAATCACGTGGTTTACTTTAACCCAGAAAATGAGTCTAATTTTACATCTAATTAATTGGATATGAACCTATCCATCTTGAATAATCCAACACTACCAGAACCGATTCCTTTTCCACCCCCTCCCTTATTTTAAAATCCCTCAAATTAATCTTGTTGATTGTTCTAATCGCAGTGCTATATATTTTTTTTGTTGTGTTTAAACTGTGTTTTAAAATATATCATACCTAAAAAAACCTTAATTTAATATATATAACTATTATTATTATTACAAATTTACAAAGACATACTTCAGCCAATCTGGACATATGGAATAAAGCTAGAGGGTATAGCAAAAAAAATCCTTTCAGTCAAAAGTCCTGAGAACAATAGTAAATGCCCTTTATTACGTCAGGAACAAAATTTCATCGAAACCTATCCAACCACGCTAATCCCGTAGCACAGTCATTGCACTGCATCACGCATCCCTATAATCCTCCTCGGAGACTGAAACGGCAGTGGCCTCGTGACCTGCTATAAATGCCCACGTGACGTGGGAGTTCAGTCCAGTTTCTCCAATCATGTCCTGAGTGTATGTGGCTCTCACGCTCTTCGTCAGCCTTCACTGGCTCGTACCCTGTGACGCGGCTGACAGAGGAGCACGGGGCACTTCCCAATACTCCACTTCCTCTATCGCATGCTAGGGAGGTGACAGCTATGTGGATTTGTGAGCTCTTTGGGCTGTTTGTAAATACTGTGTGAATGAACATTGTAAATATGGTATGAATGATATTTATCACAATTACATATCGCCTAAAAGGCAGATTATAATTATATCAAAATAAACAAGTTTCAATATAAATATAAGTTATGGCTAGTGGTATGGCAATGTTAAGCTTAATACCACATAGCCTAAGGTAAACAAACCCGTAAAGTGTGTATAGAGGATCAGGAGGAGAATAAAGCCAGTTATAAACCAAACCATCACGTTCTATAATTAACCTCCTTATTCATTTTTTTTGATCGACTACAGCTGGGAGACGATAACTTATATAATTATTATTATTATAAAATATCTTACAAATGAATTTTAGTCTTAAACCACCTGTGCCTGTCCCAAGACCAGAAAAATTAATTTACTTTAATTCTCAGAATATCCACTCAAAGAATCTGCCCTTATTAAAATGATTGATTCACTGTCAAAATATTTTATGTACAAGATCATATCATCAGTTATTTATGTTCGTGAAGAGAGTAGCTTTTAAGAAGCAGACACGAAATGCTTTCGAAATGACTCGGCGTTCGGAGCAAACGGATGGTGCTTTCCCTGTCATTAGCGGCCCGATGTACGAGGAGAAAAGCTCCCTACATAAAACAGTAGCTGTTCAGATATGAAACCCCTGCCTTTAGCGGCTCTATCTCTTCATTAGATATTCAAAGATTACAGGGACTTCTCTCTACGCTATAATAACCAAGCAGATTGGCAAGATAAAATAGAATAAATTGTATTCCAACCTCTACAGGAAAGATATACCTGGATTTCCCTTCACTAATTCCGATATAAGAAGGCTAAGATTTAATGACCGAAAATTATGGGTACTAATTATAAGCTTCCTTCCATCTTCAAAAGTTGACACACTTTGTATGTTTATCTGTTATATTTTATGTTTAGGGAAAAGTTCTTCTCAAACAGAATCCTACTTTCATTATTAATAAATTTAACTTTATTCAGGATGTCCTTAGCTTTAGAACTTGATGTTTGGATTGAATTAAATAGGCACTGAAGGACATCTTGGCAAATGTCTTGAAATATTTGCATTGCATGATAGTTGGGTAAATAAAAAAAAAAAAATGCATTTTCTCTTGAATAACAGAGTTGTGAGCACTTTATAAGAAAAAATGATTCAAGAATTTTGGGCCTGATAATAAATTCAAAAGCTTTTCCGCTCCCAGTGTAAAATTTTAGAGGAAAGTGAGAAGAAATTATTTATCTTATTCAATTTTACTACAACTAAGGCCTTTTAGTTGAAAAAACAATCATTTTCAATTATTGCTAATTAAAGACATTTTTATTAGTTTCCAAGTGCAAAAAGCGGATATTGTGAAGTTTTAGTGTTTCTTTTTAATATTCTGTTACTGTAAGAATATTAAAAGAAACTACTATCGCTTTTGCTTAGGTCTTATTGGCATTTTATTCATATCGAGTTTCCTGTACATAGACGAGATGGCTAAGTATGTTGAAAAGTTTCTATGCTAATGAAATACAGGGACGAAGAACTTCGAACAACTGGCACCTAGAGCAGCCATATGTGTGAAAAATGTATCCCCATTGTCTGTGCTATCAGCTTAGATTTGAGTCCTTCCTTGTTTTAAGGACAACTTGCGTGAAATTTGTCAGCTTAAGGCGACACATAACTACGAGTGACTGCTGTATTTTATAATTATAACAGAGAAACGCCCGTACATTTCTAGGCAAATAACATTCTACTGCAATATTATAGTCGATAGAAGGTCAGACTAGATTAACGGAGATTGGGAGTTCGATACTGAGCTCATGTTAAAATCACACACGTCCGGTAGCTCCAATGAATGCAGTTGATGAAAAAAGTTGAAACCGGATCATGCTGATCTAATTGGCGTATCATACGGGAACTGTTATGCAAAACAGGACCACCCCATAAAAAGGCGAAAATAAACCTAGCCCACCATTTCCATATCCAACCTATTTCCCATACTGTACTAATAAATTGGTTTATCATATCATTTAAGAATCATGAATCGAAAGTTATCAGGACTGCTAATAAGATTAATAATTAATTTGTTTAGGTTCTTCTATCAAATACTTGAAGGGCGCATATACTCGTAGTTAAACATCATAACTCGAGCTGTTTGGAGATCTAGCGACTAGCTGGAAAAGTATCACTGATTGATAATACCACATCTTATTGTATTTTGCTCTAACCCCCGCTATTTATAACAATCTAGTAGTTATGTTGCATTAACTTAAAACAGATCTGAGTACCCTCAGTTACCATAAAAAAAGTATTTAATTCCAACCAAAACTGACCAAAAATATCTTGGCCTGAGTTTAGATAGAATAGTAAGCTACAACTGAATGACAGTAAGTTAACATACCATAAAAAGCTGCATACAATACTGGAGAAATGATAAAATTCAAGGTATGTTCATTATTGGAACTAAAACCACGGGGTCAAGCAAGCTGTGCATTATACAAATATCCTTTGACTAACCTCGCACCCAGTTTTCATTCGTATTTCATTTATCAATCTCCTAATTACAAACATATATAACATATACAACTTGCCTGGTGGCAAAACTCATTCTTTCTTCAAATAGATACTTGTCTGTTAAAGAGACAAATCAGAAGAAAATTGAATTAATTATAATAGCTAAAAGTCAGTCTATCACTTCACCATGAGCTGTTGCGTCACGTATTGTTAATTTATGAATCCCTTGATCAAGCCAATATCAGTTTCCCATAATTCACTTAAGCCTATCCACTATCAATAAAGTTCTTGGTTTTGAGAACTGCTCTCCCCTTCTGAACTAGCTCCAGCAATTTCCAAACCTTATTTTATCTCCCTGCACCTTTAATTAAGTAATATTTATTACTTTCATCGTGTAACTGCTTTCTTTTTTTTTTTTATTAAAAACAACTTTATTATGATGAAATGACAATCTGCCTCATTGGGCAATAAGTAATTGTGATAAATGATCTCATTCATACTATATTTATCATACAATTTTAATTCGCTCGCTCATTCATACAATATTTACAAAGAGCCCAGAGACCTCCTAAGTCCACATGGTTGTCACCTCCCTTGCGTGCGAAAGAGGAAGCGGAGTCTTGGGAAGTCCCCCACGTCTGCCGCGTCACTGGATAAGATACAGCGGAGGATGACCAAGAGCGTGAGAGCCACATACGCTCAGGACATGATCGTAGAAACTGGCCATTGCCAGGACTTCCACTGTCATATTTTTATAGCAGGTCACGAGACCACCACCGTTTTAGTATCCACACATTTGTCTGTTCCATGTCAACAGGTTTTACCAAAGCCTTATAATCTGTTTACATTGCAGATTTTCTATGAGCATTATAAAAATATCCATGTCTGACAATTTGTATGATTTTTCTACTTCCTCTCAGCTGAATGAGCTCCACATGAAGTCCTTAATAATAAGCCACATAATAAAGACTTATATCATCGCTAATATCTATGTAGTTCATACAAATATATAAAGACTAGAAGTAGTATTCATACATGAAAGTTTCACAATACGCCTAATGACTTAATTTTTTTTATTCAATTTGTGAAAAATAAACATTACTGATAATGATATACCTACCTGCTGCTATAATATCTCGATATATCTAAAATTAATTTATTCAAGAATCAGAAGCCTCACTATTTTTATATTCATTGTTTGAATGATTTTCATACAAGTTATTCTGAATAATCTGTCTTTCCATCAATCTTGAACAAAATTGTTGTAGGTTAAATTTACTCCCCGCTAGTTTTTTAAGCTATTATCTAGTGATTTCGAATGAAAACTTCCAAGGCTTGTACCAGGTTTAGTAGGTTTAGTTCCATTAATGTGAGAAGTATAATATCATCATAGTAGAGATTGAGGTTTTGTATAAGGCAAGAAGCGAAAGTGAAAGCCTTTGTATATGGTAAAATTAAATACACCTTCCACAGATTATTTTTTTCTATTCTCAAAAATATATAAAAATATTTTTTTTTTTTGGGGAGGGGCAGAAATAGAGACTACATATCATTAAATCATTTAGTCCACTAGTTCATTGCTAGCCACCATATCTCCCGCTTCCCATACTTATGCCTAGAACCGGAAGATCGATACCCAATTAGTGACAGTTAGAACTGAACCAGAGCTGTACGCTAGACCGTACACAGTGGGTACAAGCAGCCGAAGTAACTTAGTTCTCAAGGAAGGAGCGGAATCACTCCGAAGCCAGTAGTGGCTAGAGTACAACTGTGTAATTGCCTGCGGGGCGGCTTAGTCAGTAATCCACTCACGTTACATATATCCTCCACTTGGCTCTAACCAATATTGGATGACAGAAGGAGTCTATCAATTTTTTTTTATCTTAGTACCTTGCACTAATACAGTTAATCGAAGGAGTCATTGCTCAAGACTTTGTTAAACTTAAATAAATTGCGAAATATATCTATGGAATATTCATGATCGAAATAGATGTTGTAAAAGCTGAAGAAACACTACCAAAACTTTCTCAAAAGGGACTGTCGGGTCGTCACGAGGGGGGTGTCTAGTTACCCTAGCCCTGGTGACGAAGTGAGGGGTGATTAAGTTTATGGCCTGGACAATCGTTTCATGACAAATATGTTTGATCAAAATCTGACTCCATATTTGATAGTTATGTGCCCCGACAATGCACTATGTTCAGGAGAAGAGGCATAGGGTAGGTAGTGTAGGTAGTTTTAGTGGTCTTGGAATGACCACGAATTCACACTCGGTATCTGAGGGTAGGCGAAATCCGTCCGGATACCAAAGGTGAATGTGAACCGGAGAGAGGTAGACTGAATTGCCGTGGGGGAACACTGTTTGCAAGTTAAGTGCAACTGTAAGTTTGCAGGGTCACAGCAACCGTTGTCCACGAGGGAGAGGTCTCTTCCAAGGTGGTGCTAGATTTAGCAGAAGGCAGATATTCCTACTAGGAAGGTGTGGGGTCTGACAATGCCGGACTAAAACGTAGCGAGGTGAGGAGAGAGAGATGCAGAGGTTTTCATAAATGAGGAAGCCAAGTTTTTTGAACATCAGAGCAGTCACAAGCCATCGGTCAGACAGTCGTCAGATGAATGAATTACAGGCCCAAACCACCGGTCTTAAATACCCAGCTGGCTTTGTTAGTAGCCAATCAGCTTCGGTTTTATTGTACCCGATGCCAGTGGAGTATGTGGTGTTCTTTGTTTTTTGACAAGGAGATATGTCACTGATACCTGACCCGGTTAAGGGTCTTCAGCCCTGGTTTGGTTCGTTTAGTACCTGTCACGGGCGTCACTAATTATCAACACGAATCTCACACATTTAGATATAACAGCACCATAAATAGGTTATAAAATGATATAAATATGCAACAGTTGATAGGTTTGAATTTAAATTATGTGAGCAATAGATAAAACAGGAATTTGTTGGAACATAAATATAAACAAAATATAAGATAGTAAGTATGTTTGTGAAAGAATTTAGTGTGCAGTATGAATGTAAGTATACATTTTGTATGCTAATATATTTTAGAACTTGTCAATTTCCAATCGCCTTACAAAACCTCAGTAAAATGAGACGTTAAAGCTCCAATATCGAATGAGAACACAATATAAACATATTTAAAGCAACTGAGAATTGTTTGCTTTTAATGGGATTGTGTTTATCAAACATTAAAATGAGTACCATATGCCGATTATAATTATTGTTAGTTTTTTATAATTATTAGCCAAATAAGGAATAAGGGTACTCGGTTTCGAAACCTCACCCTGCTTAGTAAGTACTTAAAGCCATCAGGTCGCTTTGAAGCCGCACATTGCCGTACTGCTCAAAAACCTATTTTTTAGAATACTCTGAATTTTAAAATTAATTTGTTAGAAGCCATTTAGAAGCTGTCTAACTAGTGAGTATTATTTATAGAAGTATCATTTTTGTAGAGAATAGGTCGTAGTCTAATATTTCAGCTCTGAACTGCTGCGGGATAAAGGAGCGGCCTATGAAAGAGAAGAGAATGATAAATGAACAGAAATAAATCCTCTCGTTCAAAATCACGTTCCCTCTACTCTGGGCTTTAATCCACTTCAGATCTTATTTGAGAGAATTAGTCAGACCTTTCCTCTAATAATCTTGTGGCTTGGCTGAAATTAATCTCGATCTCCCCTCTTATGTACTTCTCTCATTTCTTGTTAGCGAAAACATACGACATCCTGAGATTAGCGAAATAACATGTGAGTTCGCTTAAAACGTTTAATAATTATTAAAAAGGATTTAAAGCCAAAATAATTCTAGTAGGGAGCAAATATATATTTCTAATATGTATATAGTATTCTGTTCTTTTTTCAAGGTATTTAGAATTTCGTAAAAACTATAGCATCAGTGCTTGCAAACTGGAGTTTTACTGCTTGGTTATTGGAACCAAGCAAAGCTAAACTGTAGTTATTCACTGCGAATATATTGCAATAACTCGCCGAAACAACAAAATCATTCTTAATTCTTATGGTTTATTGCTAAAAACTGTCTAGCACAAAGAGTTTCATAGATGATTTTTTTATTTATGTTCCCCTCAAATAGCTTTATTCAAACATGAACTGTAAGTAATGATTTATTCAGATGTAGTCCCTAGAATAATCTTGAAGGCCAGGGTTCTTTATAAACTCTATATTACACCGTTTCTCTAGAAACATATTTAAAATAAATATAAAACACCATCGTATTTTCACTTTTAAATCACTCCATATTCTCACACCAATGTTATCAAATATGTCTATGGTTTCGAGTATGCCCTAACTTTCTAGACATACGATATATTGTAAAATATACAACAGACCATTGATGTCTTTAAATCAATGTGAGATTCACATATATTAATTTTTATTTATAAATTGTACAGATTGTTTTGGAAGATGGTGAAGTCTGAGACTTCTCTATCTCATAGGTTCGAGAACAATTGTCTCATGTCGTTCCATGACTATAAAAATAATGAACCAGCAATATTTCTCAAAGCCCAGCATGTATTGGCTAGAATTAACTAACGGGAAACTTACGTGAAAAAATGTTTATCTAAATTTTAAGCTATTGAAAGTCACAGTTCAAAAAATGCTTAAGATTTTAAGGAGATATTTTTTCCACAAAGTAAATAACCTAATTGAAACGACGCAAAAACAAATAAATCAAAAGATATTCCAAACGGTTAACAAAATGACATAAGCCAAAATTTTATTTTATTTGCATTCATGTAAATAAAAAAAATATTTATGATCAGTCTATCACATATGATTAGTACAATCTTCTTTTACCAACCGTGCTCTTCAGAAGCTCAATGACACTTAACACCTACACGCAGTTTCTCCGAACCATTTAAGAAATTCAGTGGTATAGCTTACCTTTTGCTTTCATTGCGTAGATTTCGAAGTACTGGATTTCACATTCAAACAAAGTGCAGAATAACGTACACTGACTTGTGTTACAATTTATCCTTAGTATATTTGAAGGAGTCTGGTTTAGTTAATTTTGCAAGTTAAAGTTGGCCGACTATTTCTTTAAAAATTCAATCACCCGTGTGTAAACAATTTTGTCATAGACGTCAAAATAATTTGGAAAATTCATGAGCCTGAAACCAATTACAATTTATTTAAATTAAGAATTTCTTAAGTCATTGGTCAGTCAATTGATAACCAACATATTTGTTTAGTGAGATATTGTTGTTAATCCTTTCCACTTTTTTGTTGGTATATTTTTTCTAGAATCTGAGATCTATAATTCATTGCTCTATTAAATAGATTAAACATAACTGAAAAAACAGCTCTCCTTTTTTTAAAATATCAAATGATCTGAAGTGAAGTTCATGCAGAGTTTACAGACTAGTAATGCGTCAGAGAAATGTTTCTTAAAACTCAGCTTTCTGTTTGACTTCCTTTCCCCCCTTTTTTTTAAAGGCATAAATTTATTTTTATTTATATTGATTCCACACAATTCTCACTTGATTTCTCTGGTATTTCTTGTAACGTTAGAAGAGGTTATCTGATACAAAACAAAAATGTCGTCATTCTACTAATAGTTTCAACATTTTTAGTAGCTCTTATATTAAAAAGGGATTAGACACTTTTGATATCTGAAAACTACACTAAAATCTAAGTTCTACTGAGAGGACGAAACGAGTTGCTTTGGTGAATTTCTAAATAATTTAAAAAGCCCAACAAAGTAGGTTCAATGATACTAAAAAGTAGTGACGAAAAATAGTGTGTGTGTGTGTGTGTTCGGGATGTTTACATCCCAAAGTCCGGGGATTAAGGCTGGATATTAGTGGTGCCCGGACTTTAACTTTGATATATATATATATACATTTATTTGTCTGAATAAACAGTCTTGTTCTCGCTTTCGCTGCCGTTCTTTGACGCAACCGTTTTTTCTTTTTTTTTAAAGTACTAACGTTGACGTACATTAACTTATATATGGCTAGGGCCTAAACACTATTTATTCAACCTACTCAACACTACAGTCTAATCCTCCTTCAATACTCACCCTCTTGTCTCATAAAAATTCTTGTGGTGGTATGAGATTGAGGTCTCACATAATAAAATAAGCGAATTAATTTGACATTTTCATTTTGAAAAAAGACTTCTCAACTAGCCCTATACCCAAACAGTGTGTTGGTCATTTTTAAAGATTCGCAAACAAACTAAAATGTGCCTTATAATATTAGAGAAATATTTCAAAATTCATCTTGATTATATTCATTGGCCTAGTTTATAGTTCGTGTTGTGGTGTGACACGCCACCCATTTCTGGTTTTTATTTGATAAATAGCTGGCCTAGGAGTTTACCTCAGTACCCCAGATTTTAATAAAAAAATCTCTCCTACAAATCAACTGTAAAGTTTACAAATTTACCTACACTAGACTCCCCCCAAAAACAACCAGTAACAATGCACTGCTATTTCGGAAGCATTAAACTATTTTTCATCACATACGTAGAGCCGACGTGACAAAAATGTTGAGATCCTGAAGGTGAGTTACTGATATAGTTAAATATCTTCAAAGCACACAAGACTTTTTAAAAAGATTTATTTTGAATAACAAACATAAATGACGTGGTAATATACAGATCTAATCTAGCATAGTGACGGGCTAATGAGATACAATAGACTGACCTCCTTCTCTGATTCTCACGGGGTTTAAATAAGAGTCAGCAAAGGGGTGATTCATAGTTCTTAGAATGTTAGCACGGGTGCACTATAACTCCCCGCAGCCTTAAGTTTTGAACTCTGGTCAAAACAAACATTTAATTTTTACATTTTAAAAACTTGATTTATACAATTTACTTAAAATTACTTTATGATCATCAATAGTAATAGGTGTTGTTGAAACCTTTACATTATTTAAAGGTAAATTTGAATTTTGGATCTTTTTACAATTTCTTTTATAAATAAAAATGTTAATTAGTACAATGATTAGAATAATACATAATACAAAAGAATAATGATAAATATTAGCGTTGTCTACAAAGGACAATATTTCTAATTCTGGTATAGTATAATTATTTGTTTCTAACATAGTTGTATTTAATATTACATTTTCATAAAATGGTTGTAAAATAGTGTTAAAATCATGAGTATAAATTTTATTAAATTCTGGAAAGCAATCCTCCTTACTAATATTAATTAATCCTACATTTGGTAAAAATACAGTGTTATTATGACAATCTGTTATCTTTTTAATATTTACAGTGATATATTGCTTAATATGATCTAAATATCTTATATTATTTTGATTACTTAATACTAGTTTACATTCTTTTAAATTTCCGTTATGTACAATAGATGAAACACATTTTGATTCTGTTTTATTAAGATTTATACAGTAATAATTGTCAATAAAAATACAACTTCCTTGATAGAGAGTGGCTCCTTTTTGTAAGTAAAGATCAGTTTTTAAATCAATTTCGTAAATTGTCTGGTTTATAATTCTTGGTACTGATATCACAAAATATCCTTTATAGGATTCATCATGAATTGGTAATTTGATAAAAGTATGGATTATATTGTGATGAGTTGAACAAAAGATTTTACTATTTGTCCATAGAATTTCAGTATTATCTGAGATTAGTTTTATGTTACTTGGTAGATTTTTTATTACATCAATCATTAAATTGGTGTGAACAATGCCAAGCTTACAAAATTCTAAAGATAAAGTTAAATCTTTAATTTTATTTAATAAATGCATGATGTGAATATATAAGTCATAAGCTTTTTCATTTTGTCCTAGCGATTCGAAATTTTGTCTATTAATTATGAAATTTTTATTAATTGTTTTGATTTCATTCTGGTAATCCTCAATCAGACGTTTATTAATATTGACAGAATTTTCGATGTTATGTTCAATCTTATAATTATTTTGTTCTACATTTGAAATTATTTTATCGTAGTATTCCTTGTCGTCATTATTCATATTACCTGTTATCCAACTAATAACATTACCTAGACCATTTATCAAGCCTCGCCTGTGACGATTTTTAATATCTCTTTGTTGCATTAATTGAAATTGTTCAAAAACTTCGTTTGTTAAATCTTTTAGCAAATGATACATTTTATGTGATCTAAAGTTAGTAACATGATCTTCAATATTTATTATTTCTACTTCTAATAAACTTAAATTATAAAAATGATAAGTTTCATAATATTGATTAACTACTCTAATATTATTTACAGAATAATGGAGAATTCCTGGAGAGTTAGTGAGATCTACTACTTTTATCGTCAGAATCTTCTGAAGATGAAGTATCAGAATTATTGACATGTAGTGAATCTTCATCTGAAACAAAATGTTTCCTCTTTTTACGTTTGTTGGGTCTCCTAACGTTATCAACATGTGTTGTTAATTGCCTAGCGCCTTGGATTAACACATTTACTTTTCTGAATTTGTCTCTACTTTTAATCTTCGATTGAGTATCTTTGATAAATTCTTGATTTATTAATTCAGGTGGATCTTCCCGATTTTTATTTAATTTTTCTGTACGCTTTATCTTTTCTTCATTAATTTTTGTGTGAGCTAATTCATGCAAAAGTTGTAAATCTTTATGATACTTTTGTACGTATAGTTCTGTTATACTAATATTTTTGTTGTTGTTATTTTCTTTTATAAATCCGAAAGTGATTTCATTGGGTGTTAATTTTAGATTGTTATTTAAGGTATTATTGTACGCAATAATTGCAAGTTTTAATTTTTGTTCAAATGAATAAGATTTTCTCTCATGCGAGATAAGTCTTAGTAATTCGCTTAGTGTTAAATGAACTCTATTTAATAATCCCAAAGAATTTGAGTGATTAGTGGATGTATAATGTAATAAAATATCATTGTGGTCACAAAATTGTTTAACTAAATTGTTTTTCATTTCTGTGCCTTGATCTAATGAGATCTGTACTGGCGTAGGATAATGAGATAAATAATTTTGTAAACAATCACAAATATTGATTGCATTGTGTGTTGGAATAACTTGTGCGAACAATCTTTTTGAGAAAGTATCAACAGCAGTAAATATTATTTTCCTTTCATACTTCAAAATGTCAATCATTAATTCTCGAAAAGGTTTTTCTGGTGTTGGGGTTTGTTGAAATTTAGTTTTGATAGGTTTTCTATCATACTTTGATTTTTTACAAATTTCACATTTATTAATGTATTCTGTAATTTTGTCTTTCATATTGGGGAAATAAACTTGTTTTTTTAATTTTTCAAAAGTTTCTAATATTCCACGATGTTTAGTTTTTCCTAAATGATAGTTTTCAATAGTTTCGCGTTGTTCATTTACATTTTCTACGTCATTGATAAAGTTAAAATAACGTTTTATTCTTACAGAAGGGAATTCGTTTTCTATTATATTTTGAATCTCTTTAAAGTATTCATCGTAAGTTTTTTCTAAAGTTTTTATGTTCGGTGAACAGAAAATTCCGTAAGTCTTGTCCGGTTCTACGATCTGGTAGAGTAGAGTTTGCAAGTCATCTTTCCTGTTAATGATGAGTTCGTATCTTCTCTTGTTTCCAAATGGCTTAGAGAACTTCATGTCTTCTTTGTTTCCTCTAATGATAATAATTTGATTTTTTTCTACATTTATACATTTATCTGGTTCACATATCCAAGTTTGTTCATTGCTGGATTCTTGTGAATGAATAGTTTCTAGATCTGATTGATTTTCTGCATTTTCCGCTGTAGATGGAATATTTATTAATTCCTCCATAATTGCTTCATATTCTGTTGTTTTTTCAGCAGCTTCTTCTTGATTTTGTAATATGTCATCAAAAAATACATCAATATCAATATTTACATCATCAATATCCATATCCTCTGGTTCCGTGTGGTTTACTTCATTTATATTTCTTGATAAAGCATCTGCTACATAATTTGTTTTACCATTAACATGTTTTATGTCAAATTCGAACTCCTGCAACTTCCAAATCCATTTCATGATTCGGGTGTTACCGTTCTTCATAGAAAATATCCAAGTTAGTGGTTTATGATCGGTTTGAAGTAAAAATTTAGTTCCGTATAAGTAAGGCTTAAAGTGTTGAGTCGCCCATACAACTGCTAATAATTCTTTTTCGATAGTGCTATAATTATTTTCCGCATTTTGTAGTACTCGTGAAGCGAATGCTACAGGATGTTCAATATCATCATCGTCTTTTTGGGACAATACTGCTCCAATTGCTTTATTACTAGCATCTGTAGTTAATATGAATGATTTATTCCAATCGGGGTATTTTAAAATTGGTGTATTTGCCATTAAATCTATTAATGTCTTACAAGCCCTTTTTATCTCTTCGGTTTTATAAATTTTTGTTTTAATCGAATCTGAAATAGGTTTAGTTATTTTTGCATATCCTTTAATGAATTTCCTATAGTATCCTGTCATACCTAAGAACTGTCTTGTCGACTTTTCGTCATGAGGTACTGGAAAGTTTACTATAGTTTCTATCTTTTTCGGATCTGTTTTTAAACCTTCTTCAGTTACAATATAGCCGAGAAATTTTAATTCTTTTTTGAAAAATTCAGTTTTATCTAATTGAATTGATAACTGATGTTCTTTTAATGCTTTGAAAACTTTTTCCAAATCTCTTAAATGTTCGTTTTCATTTTTTGAATAAATAATAATATCGTCAACGTAAACCATTGCATTAGGAATATTTGATATCATCATTGTCATTGCTCTCTGAAAAGTCGGCGGTCCATTACTTATTCCGAATGGCATTCGAACAAATTCGTAATGACCATTTTCAGTAGAGAATGCTGTTTTTGGAATAGATTCTTCATCCATTTCTATTTGATGAAATCCCGATGTTAAATCAATAGTCGAAAATATTTTTGCACCTCTTAATCGATTCAGCAAATCTTCGATATTGGGTAACGGGAATTTATCTTTTATGGTAGCCTGATTTAATTTTCTATAATCGATTACCATGCGAACTTTTTTTATACCCGATGCGTCCATTTTTTTTGGAACAATCCACAAAGGGGAATTATACGGCGACTTACTTGGTCTAATTATTCCGTTTTTTAATAATTTTCCAACTTCTTCGTTAATTTGTTCTTTAAATTGTTCCGGATATCTATAATTTCGTGTATAAATCGGATTTTCATTCGTAGTTATTATTCTATGTTTTAATAATTTAGTCGGTTTTAATTTTTCATTTTCTGTTTTTAATATTTCACCGTTTTCACTTAATATTTTTGTGAGTTTTTCCGTTATCTCCGAATTTATGTGTTCGTGTCTTATAACATTTTTAATTTCATTAGTATCTTCGATATGAAACATTTCGTCTCTTTCAAGTTTGTATTTTATTCCCATTATTTTTATTTCCATGTCTTCTAAATTTATATTAGTTTTTAACATTTTCATTGTTTCGTACCCAAGTAAAATATCAAACCGTGAACTAATAGGATAAACTAAGAACTTTACTTCTTGATTAATTCCTATCAGATTTTGCAGGTTGAGGTTTACACTTTGTGTTCTTTCTGCTCGTCCTGTAGGGGTTTTTATCGCGAAGTTTTCTATGTTTATTTTAGCATCTTTCGGAATTGCTTGGGGACAAATATAATTTTTTGTTGCTCCTGTGTCAATTAACCATTTATTATTTTCTTTATCCAAGAGCTGTGGTAAATTATTTAAAAAATTAACTTCGTCACTTATTTTAATTACATTCGATCCGGTGGTTCTCCTTTGTTCGGACCTTGGTCTAAAAAATTATCTTTATTAGTTTCAAGTTGTTTTACTCTTTCAGTTAATATTCTAATTTGTTCATCTCTCTCATCCTCGGCGTAATGTACGCGATTAGAAACAGTTCTCATCGAAACCGTATTTGAATCATTTTGTTGTGGTGGATCTACTTTTTGTTGATTATTTCTCCAATTTCCGGATGGAGGTTTATTAAAGAATCTATGTTGAGATTTTGGATCCCATGATTGATTATGAATAGGTTTTTGATAATTTTGTTGATTATTTGGGTAATTGTGATAATTTGGTTGTGCATTTTGATAACTTTTATAATTTTGGTTTTGTTGATGTTGATAATCTTGTTTTTGTTCATGAGGTTGTTTTTGAAATTGTTTTTCATATTTATGTTTGTAATTTGGATCGAAATTTTTGCCTTTATAATTCGATTGGTGTGGTTGGTGGTGTTTGTCTTTTCGACTACCCGGACCGTACACCCGATGCACAATGTGCGCAGCGTTATTTCTTAAGATTTCGTCAATATCTTCGATTGTCTCGAATTTAATATGATAAATAAAATCAGTAAGCGAGGGATGTAAATTATGAACGGTGTGATGTGATATCTGTTTGTCGTATCTTTCCATTTCCGACTGTTTATTCACTATTTCCGAGTCGGCATACACGCGAGCATATAAATCGCATCTTTTCTTACCTAATCTTTCTAAGTAATCATGTGGGTTTTCGTTATGGTACGATTTAGTATTGAGTATTTCTGATATTAATTGCTCTCTCGTTCGCGTATCTTGATATTTACGTTTAAGGAATGTTAAAATTTCTGTCACACTAGTGAATTCCTTATCATAGGTTGCAATTTTTGCTTTTCCTTTTAGCTTAGTTAATAAAGTTAATACTAATTTTGAATGGTTTATATCTTTATATTGGTTATCATCTTTACAATATAAGTCATACACAAATTTTGTATTTCTAATAAAATCTACTAATTGTAAAGGATCACCATCATATTCCGGAATTAATTTAAAATCATGATCTTTTATTTCCATAGCCATCTCTGAATTTGTATTTTCTAATAGTAATTGATCAATATTATCTAGATTAAAAGTTGTATATACTTGTCTTAATTGGTTTAATCTATCCTGTAAATTTGACATACAATAAACTTATAATTACTTATAATTACCATCAAGTATGTTGTCTTCAGTGGAAAAATCTTCTTCCTTGGTGCTGCGAAGTCTCAACAAATAGTTTTGAAACTCGGGTGATAAGATTTGAAAATCTTCAGAAAGTTGAAAGATACCTCTGTAGTCGTGGAGAATGCTTGCTATACTTGTATACGCAGTGGCAATCTTCCTCAAGACGGAGAGAAGTAGTTATGCTGCTTGATTTCGGTATTACACACGATTCTAAGCTCCGCAAAGTTACTTTAAATACCTTCAAAATTCCTCCCAAGTCCCACGTTCGGACGCCAGTTAAATATCTTCAAAGCACACAAGACTTTTTAAAAAGATTTATTTTGAATAACAAACATAAATGACGTGGTAATATACAGATCTAATCTAGCATAGTGACGGGCTAATGAGATACAATAGACTGACCTCCTTCTCTGATTCTCACGGGGTTTAAATAAGAGTCAGCAAAGGGGTGATTCATAGTTCTTAGAATGTTAGCACGGGTGCACTATAACTATATAGAAACAGCGCAGTCCTACAGTGGACATGAGATAGAAAAGTAGAAAGATAGAGTGGCTAGGAAGAGTGGCAGAGATAGGAGCGGCTATCTCCTCTGAAATACAGCCTCATACTTATCAGCTTGATTGTCCCTGATCTCGTCATAGCTGGTAACCTCATGCTCTCAGGGTCTCTTCTGTTCAGCGGAGATACTTCTTTATCTTGAATTGCCTTGGCAAATGTATAGATTAGTCTTTACGGAAATATCTAAACTTACACCACTTGTATGTAATAGCAATGATTTTCAAATATTTCATGTTAATATTTGATGATTTATCATCAAGCAAAACTAATCAAAAAAAGTGCGATAGCCCGTCTCCACATGTGTCTGACAAGATCTTATAATATTTTCGAACTCAAGATATTAGTTCTGTACAAGTTCTACTATATCTTCAGTTGTTTTATTGGCCACTAGGAAGTGTAGGTATTCGCTTTCATCTAAAGTTTCACCCTTTCATTCTCGGTTTAGCTGGTGCGAAGTAGTTACGAAGCTGTCGTTACTATGTTATGTATGTTATTATCGTTTATTATCGTTGTTATTATCGTTATGTATGTTGGTATACATTTTAATAGCCCTTTCAATTTTGTCGTGCACTAATTATGATTAATGGATAATTAAGACATCGATTCCCAAAAGATCAATTTTTTAGAATTTTACAGGAAACACATAATTCTGAACTTAATTTTTGATTGGACCGATTCACCTGATACATTTTTCGGAAAAATCTAGATTTTTTTTGTTAAGATCATTGGACTTTCCCTTTGAATGTTTAACAATATAATACCAATACAGTACTTTTCTAAGAATGCGGCCTCTTTCATTTCAAGCAGGTTGGCACGGTGTGATTTTTGTTTTCGGTCTACATAGGGCATATTGAATTTAAACACTGAATAATATTCCCAGAACGATATTTTATTTATTTATTGTACAAAAACAAGTAGGTATATCATTTTTTTTTTCAAAATCTTAGCTGTGATAAAATTAAAATCTGCCTTATTGAGCAATAAGTAATGGTGATCGATCTTCTCATTCGTTTACAATTTTCATTCACTCACCCATTCATACAGTATTTTCAAACAGCTCAGAGACCCCCAAATCCACATGGTTGTAACCTCCTACGAATGCGAAAGAGGAAGTGGAGTTTGACGAAGTCCCCCACCCTCCTCCATCAGCCGTGTCTCCGGATGCTAGCCAGTGAAGACTTACCAAGAGTGCGAGAGCCACAGACGCTCGGGACTTGATTGGAGAAGCTAGTAATTGCCAGGACTCCCACTGTTAATTATTTATAGTTACGAGTTAGAGGTTACGAGGACACTGCCGCTTTATGACTCTAAGACGTGGCTTATAGGGATGTGTGGCAGAGTGTAATGACTGTGCTAGAGGATTAGGGTGGTTGGATTGGTTTCGATGGAATTTCATGAACTTCAAAGGAATGAGTTCCAGAATGTAGGGTGTATTAAGATCTTTATGAAGGGTACAGTAATGTAATCATGTAATAATTACCACTAAGGTATAGAATCATGCAATATTTAGGCTAAAAGCCTTTAATGTTATGGATCATTCTCTATTCTAAAATAAGTTTTAAATAAAATTAGTTTATAACACAAATAAATATGGCACATAAGCAAGAATTGATTAAAAAAATAATGACATTTTTTTCTTACGAATAGTTTTAAGTTACGACTAGCGTGATAACTGTTGTAAAATAGAATTATTCATGAACGATAAAATTCAATCATATTTCAAATCAATAATGATGCAATTAAATTATGATAATGATGATGTATACTATAAGGAAAATAATAACAGTATGTTTTTTGCCCGTAAGTCTTTCAGAACATATTACTGGTATTTTTACAGGAGTTTGAGAAAGACTTATATCAAAGTTGAACGTGGTCAATTGAACGGTTGCTGACCCGTGTACTCGAGTCTATTAGCGCATGGTTCGGGTCAGGCAACGTTTCCCGGTGGTAAATCTAAGACTTTCGTAAATAAACAAGAAAGTTATACTCGCAGTTATTTTTTTTTTATCACTATTCGCTATTTTTTATTCAAATAATTGTTTATCCTAAAGAGTGAATCCCAGACTAGATCCAAGAAAAAATCTAGGGAGCAGGTAATTGAACCCACATGTTCTCGGAGTAAGAATACTTACTAGACTTCAAGTGTAGTCTAAGTTAAAAATAAATGTAATAATAAATAAATAACTATAACGAAATAAAAATGGGTGTTATTAACCCTATAACATATAAATAAGAAAAAAGATACGGTTATATAAATGATAAGAAAGCTAATCCCTGCTAACATTAAATTATTAAAGTATTAATAATAAAATATAAAAATACCTTAATAATTCTAAATTAAATTTAATTCTCAAGAATACCAGATATTAATAAATGAATAGCATATAACTCCTACTCTAATTGAATTAATATATATTATTGTGATATTTTAATATGATGATTTTCAATGGTGTTTGTTTAAATAAACTTGGAAAAAGCAAGCGTTGAAGAACGTAATAACGATCCGTGGTTCATGCCTATGAAAGTATGAACGTTTTTACTATCGTTACATTAACTATTAATAGATATAATAACAATAATATCAATAATTAATATAAACATTTATTTTATATCGGCAGAGCAGGTAGCAACCCTTGGCGAAGGTACGGCGACTACGGCCTCGCAGGTGCACGAGGTCAGACCTTTTCATTTTCAACCGGCACGAGAACAAAGGACACTCAATTAAGACGATTCGGATCACGCAATAGAAGACGACCACCGAAGAGAAGAACACAGAGAAGCACTGGCCAGTATAATTACGTAAATTTAGATTTAATATTATACTTTTATTACGTACGTATTTAATCTGTATATTAATTTTAATGAACATATGTGTAATAAACAATTATTCCTTTACCAGAAGTCTCCTATAATTTTATTAACAGAACCTTGAGATAACGTTAAAGTTAAATATAAAGTTTTAAATTATATGAAAAAATATATAATTAAAATAATATAGAAATAATAAATATTTGAATAATATATATATATTATAAAAAAACAAAATAAAGTATCTTTTATTATTTCGGGAAAATTATATTATTGTAGATATACCCTGATGCAAATGAGAACATAAGTATGCCACATTAACGTTGTAATTTTGTTCTGAGACCCAAGTCGCAAAGAGAGTTAAGATATGTACGAGTCTATGTAAGACTTTATAAGCGATAAGGACTTTAGTGAAACGGAATGTAAAAGCTTCAAAGGCACTCCCCTAATGTGGAAAGCTTATCTCGAGCTGTGGACCTGGTCCGGCTTTAGGCTAACTTAAGGCCTGGACTAGGGGTGTTTTATCCGCCCTCACGTGACCCCCTAACACCTGGGAGATAGCGCACTGTCAGCCCGAGTGCTACAAAACAGGCGGGGAAACTGTTTCTTCTCTCCATATGTCACCAACTCCCCGGAATTTTGTTTTTATCGGCCCTAACTGGTAAAAGTTTGCCCATGGTCTTACTACGGGTAATATTGTATTCAATACTCCAGCTGGAGAACACTATTGTGCATTGATACAGGATATCACAAACATTAAGTTATGTACCAGGTGGCGGCTCGGTCATGCTTACCATTAGTAATCAACACCTCGGTGCTATAGTGGATGGTAAACCACGGTGCACATTAGCAGAATTCGATACGACACACACAGTACTGCAGGGATTAATAATATAAATGCGTTTGCATTTATAATACGATTGTGTCTCTGAACCTGTATAGAGTTACTACAGTCTGAAGGGGTTTTTATATCACAATTACAGCTGCTTCATGAGCACATTATAATGCTACAGAATTCAGGATATTTAAAATAAATCAGCATGGATTAAGGAACTTTTAGATATAATCTATCTATAACCTTAATATACGGATTTTGATAAACAAAAGAATCAAAGCCAAGCATTACGCAATTAGGGGTTTCTATAAAATTCGTTTCATAAAAAAACATCATTTTATTAAAAAAAGTAGTATTATCGAACAGATGAATCACACATTATTTAACTAATTTTTTATTTATTTCGTAGGACCATCTCAGTTATAAAGATCATTTTCACCTCTGCAAATGTTGTTTTCTTCTTTCATCGTCCGTGGTGTTTTCAGTTTTGGTTTCATAGTAATCAACAAAAATAAAAACTGTTATTTTTACACGATTTATTTTTGCCTTTCAAAGGCCTCTGCTGATAGTTTTTTTAATCAAAAGCAACAATTTTAAAAGGGAATATTGCAAACATTCTATAGAACATTCTACTTGTTGAAACTTGATTGGTTATTCATCAGGCATTATACTATTATTGCAAGTCACTACCTTACTAATTTTGAATACAAATATTTTTAATGTACTAGACAAATAACATAATGCTAAACAGATGAATTTTTAAACCGACATTGTCAAAGATTATATAATGGACGTTTTTTTTTGCTGTCATTTATATTTACGATAAACCAGGTTTTAAATATTCATTAGGATAAAAGGTTTCCTCAAAAGATCTGATGGCTTTATATCTTTCAGAAAAAAATTGAATTCTCTAAAGGTATGACAAATATATTTACAGTATCTCTAATATGAAGCACTTGTGCGAAAGATAATAAAACAAGTTAAAATTCTAAACGAACGTTCGTTTAATCTGTTTTTAAAATGAAATGACTCAGCTTTGTTTATTTAACCCATAAAAATAAGAGAAAAAAAAATTACAGGGGGGAAATTATTGCTAAAAAGCAATTATTAAAATATATTTATCTTAGACAATTAATCGACAGTTAAATATTCCTTGTAGAAGAGAGTCTTTTAAAAGAAAAGCTTTATTCTGAAGTAAAAGCAAAACACTGGTGTACACAAATATTAAGAGTTAAGTTACTAAGTGGGATGTGTGGGAACGAGTGTCCGAGAAACAAGTGGGACCTGGGGCTAAATCCGAGGGTGGTTCTAGGAATTGGGAGGGAGGTCTTTAAGGGGTTGCTTACTTATAAATATCAGTGACTTCCATGAAGTCACGAGGCAGGTATACACTAGAAGGGGTTTGCTTCTACCTTAAGCATTATATATAATATTAGCATTATAATATTCTTAGAATTATATAACTGATGATGAGCGGTAAAACAGTAAAATATTGCAGCACAGTATGGTAAGCTCGTATAAAGGTTTCAATAACATGACTTCATTTTTGAATTCTCCCTTCAGGATTCACATTCATTCAGGTACGGAATGACAATCTTTTGTGTCTTTCGTTTTTCTGTGTGTATGTTCTAAAAGGGTAGCAGTAAAATTGTTTAATCGTTCTGAAATTTATAAACTTGCTAAGTTATTTTTTTTTCTTAAAATTATTTTGTAATTTATTAGGAAAGTTTCGCAGTCCCTTTCTACGTCACATAGTCGTTTATTGCTTTCACATATATCGTAAATTGCACAATTATTGTAGCACACTTCATCAGTTTTTACAGTAATAAATGATAAGTCCACTAGTAAACATAAACTAATTAATTTTATAAATGATTAAAGTCAAATAGTTCAATTGTTCCCCCCTCAAATTGATATATCAGACTTTAATTAATAATACAACATAGTCCCTATTCAGGAAGTCTAATAGATCTTGCAAACATTAATCAATATAAAAGTCTTAATGTATTGTACTTGTCATGCCTTGAGGGAATATCTGGTTATGACACAATAACAATAAATTACTAATTCGGTGTAAACGAATGAATTACTAGTCTCATAAAAAAAAAAGAAGTAATTTATGTACAAATTAAGCAACTAATATAATTAATAGCTATTGGATGACGTTATATAATAATATACTACAGTTTGAGAGATTAATTTTAGTTAGTGTAAAATTCTTAGGTTATAACCCGCTTATAACTCAAACTGTTATAAACTAGTCTAATCTTCGGTATTCATGAGGCAAGAGTTTAAAAAGGGGTCTGTATGAAAGTACAGACATGATTTTCTGGCAACTCTAGCGTTCACCAGACCACTGATGCCGGTCCGTCAATATTTACAGCATACCCGGCACATTTACAACCATGAACATCAAATTCAAACGTAAGGAGAGTTTAAAAGCGTGTTCTATCACCGATTTCGTTCACAATGCCGGTAAAAATACCAAAAACCAATTTGGAAATAACTACAGAAAAATTCGAAAAAAACCCAACAGAAACTAACTGAAACAAGAAAAAAATTGAAGAATATAACATTGAAACAAAAGAGACTCAAATTAAAAGTGGTTAATTTAAATGATATCATGAACGAATTAAAACAAAAAAAACACGGGGATTTAGAATATTTATATCATGGTTCTATCTTATACAAAGAGAATCACAAAAGCATATCAATCGCAAATTTGAGAATCTTTACGATGACCGTTAACGAGATTTCGTCAGGTTCACCAATCTCCAAATACAACATTGTATAACTATACATTTTGTTTGACACACTTTTCAAACTCACCTTTCCCAACCTTGAACAACAGCCAACAATAGCCAACAATAGAACAAGTGGTATTCTTCAATAAATGATGAACCCGGTAACGAACCAAAATGAACAAGGTTTGGTGTGCAGTCGAAGATGTTCGATGCAATGGCCATTCGGCAGGATATTAGTTTGAATAGAAAAAAATTGTATGGATACACGGACCTTCTCTATTAGAAGAGAATAATTATTATATCTTCTATGCATATTCATAATTGTTGCTTTGGTTATTATCTTAATTTATGATGTTTTTCTTTTTAACTAATAAAATTTTATTGTTCATATGATGCCCTGTGGAGCGCAGGTACTTTTACAACTGCATAGCCTAGATAAAGTAATGTAATAAGTAAGTAAATATATATAAAGCATCTAAAATAAAATAAAAAATATTTCTTGTTCCTTCTACCTATAGATTATAATATTTTTCTTCAGCTAATATTGTAATGAATAAATTACGGTTTGGCACAGTTAGGAAGTGGTGCACAATGGTTTGAGGGAATAAATCTAATGCGTTGCGATAAGGCGGCGATAAGCAGCTTTTGTCTGATCGCCTGACTTAGCCCCACAGCTATCGTTCAGAAGTTTATTCCTAGAGCGAAGTATATTCATGAGTAAGGACTCTAACTTCGGCTTATATAAGCACCCTTGGTCCTATCGTCAATGATACAATATGGATCCTGAAAGTTTTCGCTGTATTCGTCTCTCCATCATCATACATCACTGTCAACTCATAGAAAATAGATGAAGACCACTTCTTAACGGTTCAAAAGCAACGCCAATAAAGCGTTTGACTCTAATAGTAAACATTTTATGACTTTGTACTGTACCATTTCCCCTAACTGAGAACAAAACCAATTCGAATAGTTCGGTAGTGTCTTCTGAAGGATAATAGATAATTAACTCTGTTGTTGAGTTGTTCAAGTGAAGAAGAGAGAGGTATTTAGACATTGAGGGCACATTAGAAGGGTTAGGCAATCTCGATGTACCGCCATCTTACCCGAGGAAGCTATAACAAATTAAAAGCCGGCTCTCTTGCCTAGGTTAACCTCCAAAAGACAAAATATAATAAAAATATATCATTTTAGTAAAATTTTTTTTAGTCCCGAAATACACACATTTACTATACCTCAATCAACGGTTAAGGATAACGTTAAAATAAAATAATCTGATATAAAATACAACGGAAATTATTCGCATTAGAACGTTAAATGTTGTCCAAGACACTTCCATGAGGTTTTGTTTGATCTGTATCTTTACCGTTTAATTTGTTGAAAAGTAAATTTCCCGTGACTTAGATGAAAAAAAAAAATCGTACATTCACTGTAATTTAAAACATGCAGTGCAATTTACGTAGCTCTCCATATTGTTGGATTATAGGAGGGCAAGAGAACTCACCGGCTTTCTCAACGTACTATCTGGGTACACAAATGGATAGGGATCTCCATTTCTCTACTCATTTTAGTAATAAAATAGAAAAATTACGTCACAGGTCTTACCGGCATCGTCACTTGATAAGTTCACCCACCTGTCACTTCGTCTCACACTGATGATATATAAATGTGTCCTCCGGCCAGCTCTGCTGTACGGTGCCCCGCTATTTACCCACTTGACTGACAATACAGCAAAATGTCTCCAACATTTCCAGAATGGGATCACGCGAAAAGTGGTCCGACATACCTCTCTCGAGAGGTCAAAGAACGATGACCTGCACCTGTTGCTTGGCGTACCGTCGGTGGGTGAGTTCATCCACCGGAGCACACCAATTTTTTTGGCTCGTTGCAGCACTTCACAAACCCAGTGTTTAACATTGTGGCCCCACCACCCCTCCTGCATCGATGGCAACAGAATGTCGGGGGAAAATTAGGTTAAGAATTAGTATGTATGATCAAAAAGGTGAGCCCCATGACCTTTATTAGTCAGTTTAGTCCAGTCACGTATAATGTGTATCATTATACATGTTTATTATATTATATAATTTTTATATCATAACAAAACATGTATATAATGTAGCGATGCTACGGGACATACAAAAATAATTTGTAAATAGATTCGCCTGAAGATCTATAATTGCATATAATTATCTGTAAATTATATAATATATAGCTTCGATTTCTATATATATTAATTAATATATTGTATAATATATCATATATTATATAATATATAAACATATTGTAAATAGGTTCATTTGTAGAATCTATATTGAATTCTGTAATGATTTTGTAATAAGGGGATATTTATAAAAAGTTTCGATTTCTAAAATTTCTTCGATGCTGTATAATAATTGCGATTTGTAATTGTTACAAAAGTATAATGTGTAATGGGCATTATACTTTTGTAACAATGAAAAATTATTAAAAATTGTATAAAATGTAGCCAAGCTACAGGACCTAGATCAGGATGAATTCATATACCTACAATCGATACTGATTTCCATTATTTACAATAGCAAGGGGATATGGGAAAAAATTTTTCGATTTCTATGCCCTTAATTTATTCTAAGTATTTTATAGAATAGTTCATAAATTAAATCAACAAACCATTGTCTGTTCGAACATTAATGTTATCGCTCCAAAGGTGGGCTGAACTATTTAGAGACACTCACTTCTGTTTCATAATAAATAATTTTACCCAGCTTGAAGCTTCGGAACTATTTTAGGACGTAATTGCCCGTGAATTATCTATTGCACTACTGTAAATTGCATACGGTCTGGGTATGTGACAAAGAGCCAATAACCATAAATTAGTTGCCTTGGTACAATAACTCCACATCTGGAATATGGGGAGAAGTCAGCAGGCTGCATACCTGCAAGCGTTGGACAGTCAACTGGAAGTATCTCAAGATTTCTTCGTTCCCTAGAAGACTCGTGTATTCCACAGCGATTGTGAGACCAACTAAAGAAAACACTGTCTAGCACATATTACAATGAAGACATCATCATCACGGGAGCAGTAAAGAACCCTACAATTCCAGAAAGATGAATTCTGTTTAATTTTCAAACCGGGCCATCTTAATTTTTGGTGAGCCATTGTTCTCGGAATTTCCTCTTATCGACCGTTGTCTTTGGGGGGGGGGGGATTTATTAAACTCGATGATATTGAAACGTATTTGACTAATTAGCCCTGCCATCGCCAGGATTCCAATTCTCATTGTGAATTCTAAATAAACCTCTGGCCCTTAAAAGCAGTTATTTTTGTCTCTGTTAGTTAATGCTGGCTTTAAGCTGCATTGACGAGGAACTGACGGGAACCATTGTCACACGTTTTGGAGAAAATTACTTTCCTGTTTATGTTAAGAGAGATTTTTCGTTGAGTGAGTTCTATAAGCTCTCACAAAGCCACAACAAAGAAGAAAACACACAACATGAAATGGGACTTCCTTACAGGTGCCATGTGATGTAAGTTTCATTTTAAATCTGCCGTTTTTAAGTTATTGAGCATACGACTCCGTGGGGCTTTTATATAATAATATAGATGATAAAGGTTAAAGTTAACAGTATAAGATTTTAATTTTTTGCGAACATAACGTATGGTTTTGTAATTATTATGCCCTCTCAGTGATATAAGGTTTTTGAAGTTTTATCTTATGTCAATCAGTAAATTTTCATTACGCTATTGTATAAGTGGATTGAATTCTCCGAAATGATCCAAGATGTAAAACTGTACTATCTAAGATTCATCCCGTTCACAATTTAAAAAATCTATTAGGAACATAGAATATTTTACTAAACTAGAACGATGGTCAAAAAATAAATTAAACCAATGAAAATCCTCTCACATAACATTCTCCCTCCACCAGGCCACTCTCCCACACATCGTCAGCTACCTCAGGGTTTAAAGCGACAGGCGATTGACCTTCACGCACGAAACACCTGAATTTGAAACTCTTATTTGACAATTATATTTCTGTAGCTCAATAATTCAAAAAAAAGAAGCCTTTGGTAGAACACACAAAGGTACAATTATACATGGTTAGCTTAATAGCTAATGAGTGCCTGACGGAACTAAACCTCTGGCTTATACCTAACGAGTTTTTATGTGTGTAGAAAAATGATAACAGTACAGATATTGTTGAAAGATCGTGGGAGACAAATATTCAGAATGGAGGTCTGTGAAAGGAAAATAGGTTATTGATAATTACAATAGAGCTGATTATAAGTTAAGAGATACAGTTTTTATGATGTTATTGATAAACGTTCCATTTGTTAATAACAAGATTATATATATTACATAACTGACGACGCTCTATTCTTGCCATAAGATAACATATGGACGCTAATAATTTACCTCTAAAAGGACTATGTCCCTACGAATCAGATTTCTTGGGTTCGGATTCAAAGTCAAACAAGACATAACACTCCTGATGTCAAACAAACCTACATAGACATGCAAATCACCACATGAAAATTCATTCATCCACCGACATCACCACTTACATCACAAAGTTTACTGGCAGCCAGTCCTGCTGGGGGATGTGACGACATTACAGATAATGCAAGGAGACGCCATATAACCAGAAGTTAACAAATCACAGTCACTCATCATTAGTTGTCACACATGACAATAGCAGATATCATCTGGAGTAGCAATCTTATTATCATCGATAGAATAAATACGTGGGATAATAAAAACCAAACATTCGGGGTAAGCTGCAATAAATACAGATCCCTTCTACCAATCAATCAATTTCCTTTGGATTTTTGAAGATCATTTCATAATTTTTTCCATTTCATAAATAGAATGAATGGATATTCTTTCACAATGATACATTTATGGGACGGTTTAAATTCAGAGCAGTATAAGAAGCGTTTCATTTCAATTCCCATCCTTCAGTATCAAAAGTTCAGCCGATGAAATCCTCCCCGCCCCCTCCTTGGATGACAGTTTAGGAAATCGGGTCTTTTCTTTTTTAGGGATTGATTTATGGTTTCCCATCCAATCTCATCAACCATCAAGAGCAATAACCATATTTAGATTTACAGTAAAATAAATTGAATTCGTTTTAAGAGTTAATTTAGTCAGTTCGGAGTATTAGGTGTAACTTTGAAATTTATGTAACCTATTTCGTTACTAATATTAAAAAAAAAAGGTTTCATATTCGCCCAGAAATCTACTTCTTGTGGATAAAGAACATTTCATACTCTTTGGTACCTAGAACTTTTATATCATGTTATTTACAGATAAATACTGAGTTTTCACCTTATCATAAGGTCACACTACATTATCAATGTCTCAATAGAAAACTTATAGTTAAATTAAACGTACATCACAGTGCGCGTTTGTATTCTGAAATTAATTGTTATTATTTAGGGTATATGAATTTAAAATATTAAGGATAAATTAACTAAACCAGTTAAGATAAGTTAACTGGGGAGGCTGCTATGAGAAGGTAAACATAAGCAGGCCTCTCCGGTTAATTCCTTCTTAGATTAGGAAACCTATATATAATACGTGTAGTGGAAATAAAGTTAGTCTCATGCTAACTGTCGATGTGTCTTACTTCGAACTCTTCCCTCTTTTTGAGGTTCTTATTGATACAGATTTTGAGATTAAGAAGAATAAAAAGATAATTTTGTTGAACCCTTAATTGAATGTTATTAAAGGGTAAATAGAAGTGGAAAATATATATTCTTGATAATTGTGTTTCCTTACAAAGTCCTCAGAAGCCCAACTTTAATATCTGAAGTTACGAAATTAATCAGCAACCTTGGGATTATTAGTAATGAATCCAGGCGAAATCAATAGCTACCTATAACGCTCCCTTGAATAAAACATATTTTGTGGTGGTTTGAAACCATTATTCATACACCGACCTATTAATGTCACCTCCTCCAATCAGAACCAAATTAACTACCCGTTAAGATTCTTCAATTCGAACCTCAGCAGCTTTTTAAGTTTTGAATCTCAGATTTCTCCTATATAAATGCACAAATCAGAGTAAAATATATATATGAAAAATATTGAAATGAAACGTTTTGGGAAAAATTTACTATTTAATATCGTTCAAGCCCATTTTTAAACGGGGTGTTGGCGGATAAGGTTAATATTTTTCTTTATTAGATGGGAGTTTTGTCAACCAAGGGGTTAAATAAATGAAATAGGGTATTTTTGATGTAAAATACCTTCTTTTTTTTTACCACAAAAAGTATTTAAGAGACTTATCCACTTTTCAGATTCCGACTTTCTGATAGTATTTTTGTAATAATTACATTTAAGCTGATAAATAAGTGTTGAAACTTATCAGATGTATTGGTTATTTACTATTTAAGAGGCCATGTTGGCATTACACACCTTGGGTTACTTTGGGCCACAGAAAATTTTTTCAGCTTGAGGTTCTAGACTATCAACCTGCTTAAGCGTAAATAGTTTTGGAATCTTGGTAATATGGATATACAATATGAATAGACAGTTACTAGTAGCTGAGAGTGAGATCTAAGACGTATTTGGTGAAAGGTGCATAGTTCCTCAGTTCAAACCATTGAATATGACGGCGAGGTCCATCGAAAACTGTCGAGCATAAACAGATAATAAAGAAGTAGGGGAAAAAAAATTTGATTTATTTCATTACATGACCACACTTCACGCTGGCACCACATCAGTAATTTAATAGTTCATAAGTCACTAAAACTACAGAAAATGAATTATTTAATCAAGAAGACAATCGTCAATTTTAAAAACAATTTTGATTTTTTACTTAATTTGATAAACTTTTTAAATTTGAGCATAGCGTTTTAAAATTAGCTGTAAAATATTTATAATTTTTTTCCAGATAAAACTGTCCAGACATCCATGAAAGTAACATCTCAATGCAAGTTTTTTTGTGTTAACAGAATGTGGTTTTCAGATATCGAATCCTCCGCCCTTATCAAACATTATTTCTACCTAATGATTACCACAGGAAGGATATTAAGATATAGCACCACACACTGAGGTGGTCAAATAAGTAATTTTACAAAGCCTAACAGTTTTACTGTTGCATTTTTTTATTTTATATTGCAAAAATGAACTTCTCAATTAGCGCATTCACCAGTATGAATTGAACGTGTGAATTCGTCATTGAAATGAAATAATGTGTAATTAACACCTTATAACATAGTGAATAGTTGCCAGGGACATAATTAAATGTGAGTTAATGCAAATAAGCATCACATGTTATAAAAGCCCACACAGAGTCGAGGACAGATGTTGCCCAAACACACGGCTTTCCACTCACTGGCGTTGACATAGATCTCTCTCTCTCTCTCTCTCTCTCTCTCTCTCTCTCTCTCTCTCTCTCTCTCTCTCTCTCTCTCTCTCTCTCTCTCTCTCTCTCTCTCTCTCTCTCTTTCTCTCTCTCTCTCTCTCTCTTTCTGACAGACACACTAGGGAGAGGAAGACGTTTGAAGTTCACGTGATGCACGGCTCAGTGATCACCCAAGCTAGTAGTTATCTGCTTGACAGTCCTATATAGTAAGTACTAGGGCAGTTATTAGAACTCTCCTCAGCCATCTAGGAAGGACTTAAATTAAGGCTAGGAAGTATCGAAACGTAAATTAACAGAACATTGATCTGTCAGTATATCGGTTGGACGTTTAGTTAAATAAGACCTAGAGAAAGTTTGAAGACTTACTAAATAAAACTTTGGTACTGTACGTACCAAAATAACGAACAAGGCTTGATGAGGCACTGTTTTTCGAGCATGGAGAGTTTTGTAATGCTAAGAATATTATAATGCTAATATTGTATATAATGCTAAAAAAAGAAGAGGCTTGAGCAGAACTGTACACCTGCCACGTGACTTCATGGAAGCCACTGATGCTTCCTGTTATTTTTAAGTAAGCAACCGCATCTCTCCTTACTTCCCTTACTCCCTACTTCCTAGAATGTTATCCTTTTGTTATACATATATGTCTCAGCTTTAGGCTTAGACCCCTTTAGCAGGGGGGTTCTTGGCTTAAAGCCCCTCACTCGTCCCTATATAGGAGAGTTTTGCTTGTACTTCATAATAAAGCTTTTAAAATACTCTCCTCTACAAGATTATTTAACTGAGGAAATATGCGTAGAGAATTACGGATACCGACACCAAAGGCTTCATAAGCGGATTTGTTTTGCCCGAACGTTTACTTTACATTGACAAAGAGTCTACATGATAGGATGGCACACTGTTTATACTCATCCCATGTGCTGAATTCCAATCAATTTGATTTCATTCCACAAGAAAGAATGTATATACAAAATCCATATACGTTAACTATCCATTGCTTTAAAACGAAAAAATCAGCATTGTTGGACCATGGATCAAGGCCATTTTTTAAAAGTACACCTAAGTAACAGACAGTTCATTTAGGAACTCGGTTTTCCATTGAGATTTCAATAGCTTCATAATAAACGTAAAGTGAAAACTTATAAAAAGAGAATTAAACTATGCACTAGAGATATTCATTAATTATTAAAAAGAAAACTATACTCCTACCTAAAAACTCTGAAATATTTTTTGAAACTCGGTCATGGTTTGGTCATAATGAGCTCATTTTATTCAGCTTACAGGGCTAGCTAGACCACCTGTAAAAATGCCCTTACTAGGCGTCATCAATTACTATATTGACTGCTAGTGAGACCAAGCTGAAAATCAGTGTATCCTGTAAGGTACTAAAGGGATGTCTAATTGCTACTATTAGGTTGGTGCGAATAAAATGTCGGATTCTTAAGTGAATATATTAAACTGCATATCTATTTCCATAAGCTGTTTATTTAATCAAAATATGCTCCATTTACTTCAATACACTTTTCCCAACGAGATTTTAATGCATAAGATGCCTGTCTTGAAGAAATTCTGATCTTTAGAATCAATGAACTCTGATATGGCATTTTCCAGACAGTCTTCATTTTTGTACTGTTTAGCCCGTAAAAACAGTTTAAATAAATGAAAGTCGGTTGGCGATCCGGTGAATAAGGTGGGTGCTGCAAAATTTCATATTTTAATTCATTTAATTTCGCAATTGTTTTGTACGATGTATGCGGCCGAGCGTTAAATCGATTAATTCGGGCTAGCAATGATGAGCATACGTTTAAGCGATCCAGCTTATTTCGCTCGGTTAGTTCGTGCGGTATCCACTTATCCATTTTTTTCACCTTGCCAATTTCAGAAAGATGTCGCAATATTGTTGTATGGTCAACTTCCATTCTGGCAGCAAGTTCCCTTGAAGAAACAGTTGGATTTTTTTCCACCAATGCTTTCAGAGCATCATTTTTCACAAACGCTTCGGGTCTTCCACGCGGTTCATTTTGCAGGGGAAAAATCACCAGACCGAAATTTTTCAAACCAACGCTGCACTTTTCGATCGTTCACAGTATTCTCCCCCAACGCCTGGTTTATATTTTTGGCTTTTGCAGCATTATTACCAAGTTTATACTCATATAAGAAATTACACGAATATCGGCTGAATTCATATCGGTGAAAAATTCAAAGCAAATAACAAAAGGGAACACTTTTGAGAAAATCTTCTTTGCTAAAATGTGACTCTGGCAATGGACAGTACGACTATAAACCAGGTTATGTCAAAAACAAAAGCATAACAAAAACAGGGAGACAAACGTTTACATTTAAAGAAAATCTGACATTTCATACGCACCAACCTAATACTAATTTACTAAATATGATGATTGTTCGCCGTTATCAAATACCAGTAAATTAATTAACTATAAAAAAGGTAAACCCATTATCTTTTATTTATTTATTCGAAAAATCTTAAGTTTAGATAAAAATGGTAAATTGATAAAACCCTCCCTAGCAGAGATAAATTGATGAATATACATGTATACACACACATACATATATATATATATATATATATATATATATATATATATAATAAATAGAAGCTATTAGCTGCAACAGAAACATTTTACGATTCTCTCAAACAAGAAATGTATTTATTCGTTACTATGAACCTGCATATCAATGGAGGAACGTCATTTTCACTGAAAAGTTTGACCTGTTGTATATGAAAGCACTAATGATAGAAATTAAGGGAGCACAACGGGTAGCTCAAACTTCGTGAACTTACGACATCATTTAACATAATAACTCACCGAAACAATGGCTTTCATGAACTTTCTTAAGTATCAGTAACGCGAGAAAATAGTAAACTTTAGAACAATTCAAATTTTCCGTTTAAATTAGAAATGTCAACTAGATTTAGGTAAGTATAGTTTGTTGTGCGTTAGGTACCTACCTTGTAGTAGACAGGTACTTTGTTTTCTTTTTGTTTATTTTATGAATCAAATACTCTTTCTTAAAAAAATAATAATACCGACAAGATAATGGCAAATTTAGGCACTTACAGCTGTGAAACAATGATGCTTTGGGAGTTGTGTAATTTTTAAGCGGTGAATATTTAGGCTTTTGGGTGAATCACGTTTTAGAAGCATAATAAATATAAATTCATTTGTTCAATACTGTAAAAAGTGACACCTGTATCTTAATATTTATAGTGATTGATAGTTCCAGCCAAAAAAAAAAAATGATTGATAGTTCATTTTTCAAAAAGTCCCTCCAAAATATTTAATTATCACATTACATCTAAAATCGACTTTTTCCCTGATACTATCCTCAAGACTGAAATTCAAACAAATTACATACGAAGCAGCATTTGAATATTTAACATTTGTTTTATAAATAATAACATTGGTAACAGTCCAAGGAACCAAATTCATTACTCTATTCATGCATTATTTTTTTCCAAATTAGTAATTATTCTGCAAAATTAATAAAAAAAAAATTAAAATAGTAAATCAATATTGCACTGTGAAATTTTAAATTTTAAAGTTTAAAAACCTATATGATAGGAATAAATTATTTTAAAAATCAATTCATTCAACGCGAAAATGTTCATGACTGATTACTAGTGATTCCAAGTTGTCTCTAGGGACTCGTGTAAAGGAGACATTACTGTTTCCGGTGGCCACGTTTGCCACAGGAGGAGTGAATGGAGGACGGAAAGTTAGACCTCCTCAGCTCTGTGTGTAGTTGGTCTGTCCCATTTAAATAGGAAGAGACGACCCTCCTCTATAAGATAGCTTTCACGGAGTCAATTAGCATCATTTGACTGAGCCACTGGCATTATCTGCCTAAAAGGAGGTCATTTGGTCGAAATGAGAAGTTCGGTCGTTCCTGCATTTTAAACAGGACAGCTCAAAGCTAAAAGACCCTCCCTTTTAAGGGCTCTTCACTAACCCCGGAACATCTTTGTCTACCTGTTCTGCGCCAAGTAATTAGAATTATCGCGGGTTGGTGGGGCAAAGTTCACTGGATTTTTTTCGATCTACCTGTAAAATCTTTTTACATTTCTTATTATTCATCGGAAATTGTTATTTTTACTTTTTGTATGCCCTAGTTGAGTAGTTAATTTTTTAATATAAAATAAAATGACGGAGCAGCAACACAGTTGACCATAGTAATTACTTGAATTTCCTCCGCATTGTCCCGTTTATTTTTCTCCTACCTGTGGGCATCGTTGGGTAAAAAGAATGTTTCAAGAAGCAAAGAGGTGAGTATAAAAGGAGTATTAGAAACGTACATCTGAAACAATAAATATTTAACTTGTACATAGAGAAACCACGTGTTGTTTTGTTAGCGGTGGGAATAGCTATAAAAATATTCTCCCCCATCCAAGAGGAGGTGAGGGTGAATTGAGAATACAAAATAAAAATCTGTAAGAATATTTTCTGGTCATTCCGTAGGTTATATAATATGTTAGCCTCAACTGCAATCTAGTAAATTTACAACAATTCAGAATTCAATCAATTTTATTAAGATAAAGTTACAATCTGCCTTTTATTAGGCAATGAGTAATTGAGATAAATGTTATCATTCATACCATATTTACAATTCATCATTCACTCGCTCATACATGCAATATTTACAAACAGCCCAGAGGCCCCCCAAGTCCACAAGGTTGTCACCTCCCTCGCAGATTTATAACAACAGTTTCTTTTTTTAATATTTCCAAGTCTTTGTTGGGCCTGATACAAATTATAATCAAAATATTTCTTTTACCATATTGAAATGCTATAAAACGTTTGCCTCAAAATTCTGTGTTAATTATTTGAATAAAATAAAGCATTTTTGATAATTATGGGAAACGGTAAGCCCGATGATCACTAATTTTTGGAATATAAATAAATTTTACTAAGAAAAATATATAAATATAAATATAAATAATACCCAACTAAGAAAAATATTAATTTATTATTTATATAAAAATTTTGGAGAAACCAACCTTAACGTTTAATATTTTCCCTCTTAACAACCATGTCTTGGTAAAGGTAATTGAATTCCCAGCAATTGTGAGTAAATGACCCTTTTTTAATCTAAATATAATCCTACCCAGTGTAACTGTGCAGACAATAACCATCTGCACAGTATCTCATAACTGTACACTATTATCTTTTCTTATAAATGTTTACACTTTATTTCACATTTTCATTTTTGTTATAATGTTACTAGATTTTTTTATTTGCCATAAGTACGAATTTGTCATCTGATCATTATTGTTATTCATAGGAAATTTTGTCTTACAACATTTTTTTTTTCTAAAGGCCATCTAGGCTGAAAATATTTTTATTTTTTTTTCGGAAAATCAATTTTTTACATAAACAGGATGAAATTAGGTATCTCCGGTTCTAATGATCCTAATGTAGTTTTTGTATTAACAGAACTAAAAAATCTTTATTAGAAATACAATTACTGATATCTCAGAAATCTTAATTAAACGTTAATATCATTTTCAACAATTAACTCTCATCGGTAGGCCCTAAGCAAATTATGATCTATGAATAATATATTAATATAAAAAGAGTATTAGCTCTAGAGTCAAGACGTCTAACACGCCTAAGAGAGTAGAGAAAGACCAATATTAAATCTTATTTAATCAAATGTTATTGATAAATAACATCGCATTAGCTTATGCGAACTGGTCTACTGCAGTATTGAGATTTAAGCGAACGTTTTGATGATTGATTGAGTGATATTTTAAAATATACAAAATAATCCTCGGCAGTGCCCTACAATAATCATTTAACTTCCCAGTCGATAAAAGTAAAATATATTATACTAGACACACGACTGCCGTGTTTCATTACCAACCTCTTTGAATTATCTTTCACAGGAGTTAAGCGTGTGTAGAAGTAGACGTTTTAGTCCCTAGAGAGATTGTATTAAGGCTGAAAAAGGAGAAGGTTCTTTGCAATTAGGAAGAAGGGCCTGATAGCAAGGGCGATAACGAGCTTGGCGTACAGGCATGTCTAAAATAAAGGACAACAATTTGTACAGCTCACCCTTCATTAAGCCGTGGAAGTACTTTCTGTCATTGATACGCCGGACAAAGCAACTACTGTTCTGCTAGTCAACAGTTGTCTTTTATGAAAACCTTCGTAACTTTAAGGGGAAAGGAATACTTTAATGTGATGTTTGACGGAAAACAAACAGCCTCAGAGCGTCCACCGAGACAAGGACAAATACAAGGCGATGACGACTTCAACAAGAAGGGGGAGGATAGTACAAACAAGCCAATGAGGGATACCACTAAAAATTATTAGATATCCTATATTAGATCTATATATTAGATATTAGATAGGCTATAGCCGCTCTACCAGTGCGGCGAGATTGTTCATGGTAGTGAGCATAGCGCTCATCATACTCATCATAGCATCATTGTTGTTAGCGGGCTGAGGTAGAGGTGCTGGGAGTGCTGCTTCCGGAGCCCTGGTGTTACCTGACGCCATCTGCGCATAGGAGGCAGTCTGTCGTGGTGGTGGGGGGGGGCAGTCATAAATGTGGCTTTTCTCGGCCCGGCTGTGAAATTCTGTGCCTGTTTCTTGATTTCTGTGGTCTCTAGGAGTTTAATCCTGTATGGGCACTGTCGGTACGACGCGACATGATTTCCCCCGCAATTGGCGCATTTGAGAGGAATTGAAGCGTCCCTGGGGGAGTCTTTTATGTCGTGAGGTTGGCTGCACCTCACGCACTTGGCCTGCTTGAAGCAGTACCGTCTTGTATGACCGTATTCCTCACAGTTAAGGCACATCGGAATGCCTCTTTTGTCATGAAAGGTGCTCACTCTAAAGAGTACATTATTTATATGACGGAGTTGCTTTAAGTTCTCCGCCTTGAGAGTATGGTTGCCGATTACGAGAATCGGCTCGATCTCCGTCTTCCCGCCATTTTGGTCAGAGCGCCTCAATCGATATACATCGATTATATTGCTACCCAAGCTATTAATGTGGGCTTTTATCTCCTCAATCGGGTGAGAGAGATCGAAACCGTGTAGCAAGTACTTCTTGTTGGGCTTAGTACCACGGGGGGCGAACGTATGAAAGGGGATTTTTGATTCCCTAATTGCAGCAATTGTTTGCTGTTGGTCATGCACGCTGTGGCAGAGCACCTTTGTGTTCTGCTGTGTCTGTACTATTTTAAAGTTCTTAACGTTATTATCAGCTAGTAACCTCGTGAGGTCGTAGCTGTTAATACGCCCTAATATTAGGGGGGGTGGTGATTTGGGGGCAACAGGGGCGGCGGATGTGCTGGCCTCGGACTGAGCTTTCGAGTTTAGGGGGGTGAAGGAATTGGAGGTACTTACTCCGGGGGCTTGTGGTAGAGTACGCTTTCGGCATACTCTCTTTGGATGATGAAAGTCATCACCTTTGGGGTCCCTACGGCTTGCCATACCCTACAAAGGTCCGTGCGACGCACGTCCCAGTTAAGGGGGATAGCCTCACTTGTAATAATTAAAAGCACTCACCTGTCTTCAAGGGAACAAAGTGCCACTGACTAAAATATCAAAACTTTACCAGATTTGTGTTCTTGCCACAATGGAAGCTGTATAGCGTCTCTTATTGTTCATAAACTATGCATTCAGTTTTGACAGAACGAGAGCTAGGTTAATTTCTAGATAAGATAACCTTTTTGAATGTTTCAAGTTTAGTTGCCGATATCCAACAAAAAAAAAAATCATCTATCTTTTTTAAATAACTTCATTTATATTTTTCCTAAACCAGTCAATGACTTCAAGCTACACAGTATAGAATATAATCAATATTTGTGGTTGATGCACAATCGGATTTAATTATTCTTAAAGTAGTATTTAGCAACTTCAAGGAAGTCATAAAACATTTTTACACAATGAGGTACTCAATTGGAAAAGATGATATTATTTAGTTTTTAAAATACACTATTATTTGTTTCTTTTTAAAGCTGTTCTTTAACTGGCAAACGTTTTCAACATGGATCAGTCCACCACAACAACCTGCCGAGAAAATAGTCGTCTGGGAAAACCTTAACTATCCATAATAATTGCCTCAACAATCTTCTAGAAGTTTTGCAAAACATTCCACTCCAAACTAGATGTATGTTTCAGTCCTCGAATACTTTTACTATAACGACCATGTCAACCCACTGTCACGACCAACAAACCCACAAGCCTATTTAACAAATAGATTCACTGACGGTTGGACCTACCCGCAGCGCAGCAGCTGTAACAAATAGATTCACTGACGGTTGGACCTACCCGCAGTGCGGCAACTGTAACAAATAGATTCACTGACGGTTGGACCTACCCGCAGTGCGGCAACTGTAACAAATAGATTCACTGACGGTTGGACCTACCCGCAGTGCGGCAACTGTAACAAATAGATTCACTGACGGTTGGACCTACCCGCAGTGCGGCAACTGTAACAAATAGATTCACTGACGGTTGGACCTACCCGCAGTGCGGCGACTGTAACAAATAGATTAACTGACGGTTGGACCTACCCGCAGTGCGGCAACTGTAACAAATAGATTCACTGACGGTTGGACCTACCCGCAGTGCGGCAACTGTAACAAATAGATTCACTGACGGTTGGACCTACCCGCAGTGCGGCAACTGTAACAAATAGATTCACTGACGGTTGGACCTACCCGAAGTGCGGCAACTGTAACAAACAGATTCACTGACGGTTGGACCTACCCGCAGTGGGGCAACTGTAACAAACAGATTCACTGACGGTTGGACCTACCCGCAGTGCGGCGACTGTAACAAATGTTTCTGATAGTAGCTTTTGGTGCAGCGATGTTGTATTTAATCTCCACATAATTCCGGTTCTCCGAAAACATTTTATGAAACGACGAAGTAGCCCTAGATAAAATTTATTTTCAAAAAGAGGGAGGGTGCTGATTACAAGAGCGAAGAGGATCGAAGCTCTTGTCACGCTTTGTCCTCGTGGCTATTATCCTTTTAAAGGCAGAGCCACTCGACGAAAATCTAACCAGGTCGATACTGGAGTGTCTGGACTAATTAACACCTCGTACGCAAGTTCTGTGAGGGACGAAAGGTTTGTCTGAATCTTTGACAGACTTTCAAGGGTTTTGTATATTTTCACTTCAATAGAGCATTTTATCAAAGAGGGTTTCCCTTTTTTTAACTGCATTTATTACTGATTTTGTTATACTATAGTCACATTGCAATTTATTTATTAAATACATGATGAATATACGATCTAAACGTTAATTACATTGCTAACGGAGTTTTGAACCTTTGTCTTACAATACATAAGCAAACTGGGCATTTTTAACGAGGATGCTGACAAACAAAATACTTAACGCAGAAAAGAAGAAAAATATAATTTTTATACTTCACCAAAAGTTTTGCTGAAACTTTCTACTTCAAGAGCCAAGTGTCCACTTAAATACAATCATCTAAATGGACTCTTTAAGTTGAATTAAAAAAAAAAAACATTTGCACAATATTAAAATCGTTCAATTTAATATTTATATAAATTCTTGTGGAAAAGTTCATGGAATGTTTTGTTGATACAAGTATGAATTAAAAACTAAAACTAGTTAAATCGAACGAATGTTATTCATCTTTTTTTGTATCTTTCGACTGAAATCAGAATATTAGGTCAACCGTGATCTTAAATAATTACTGAATGATTTTGGTGGAATGTAAAACATGCTACTCCTGTGCATGAACCTTACATAAGATGGGCAGCTAACACATCAAAGAGAAGATTCTCACCTGAACGAAGCTCAGCATTTCCTAGTTGAATACTGATCAGCCCAAGTACCATAGGAGAATGTCCCCAGTTGGAGGCTACCCCAGGACCCCCTGGGATCTTATCAATCAGATAGTGAGGGACGGCCACCTGAATATAGATATCACCTCATTCTCAATTCCAAGGAGGTTTTCATTATTGCCTATTCAGACTGAAACTGTCTATTCAATAAAGGTACTTACCACCGAATAAAAAGCTTAAATAAATCAGAATACTACAATATCCCATAATGCCTGTTGATATTTGTAAGATAAACTTGTGAACTGTTAAACAAATGTTTGTTAAATTGTAGAATCCATGGAAACAGCACACTCAAATAAAACTTTTGAGCACGAGTTAAAACAGCTATATCACTTTCAAAACAGACAAAAATTGAAGGCATGCACAAGACACATTAGGACTTGTTGCTGTGTTGTGCACAGATTTACTTGACAGAAATAAAATCAAACCAAGCTACAAAAGATTTAAATCAAAGCTGCTTTGACTTATCACTGGTGCATATCGGTAAGTAAGAAATACGACCTTACACACAGACTTTAGAATCCCTCATGAAAAAACTAAAAGACTGTACAGACAATCCCATTAAATATTATATAAACATAAACATCAAACCCCTTAAAATGGGGAGACATCACTGTACGTTCTTTCCCGCAAGGCATTCATTCCTATTTGTTTACTATTATCACTTGCCACCTCATTCTGTTGTATTATCATTTTTGTGTAGTTGTGACAAAAATCAATATGACAAAAAATATACTACACGATCATGGTTGATTTACAATACAAATTGTTAACAATGCAACATTAATAATGAGTTAACTGAAGGAAAAATACAACGACAGGGACGTACTTCGGGCCGTACCTCTCTATCTTCGGGCGTTCTATCGACTTAGCTAACTTTATCGAGTACTAACCTAGCCAATGATATCAGATCTCAAAGTGAATAGAGCACCCTAAAATCACATTATATTAATCATATAAACAGTTCAATCACGGACTACAACTCATGATAATTAAGTAATAGTAACGGTTTTCGGTTTTTAAAAAGTCAAACTAACGAAACCCTGTAAGAAGTTAGGAGCAATGGGATCAAGGCAAGGTAAAAAACAGACATGACCTTTGACCAAAAACAACTTTTTTTCAATTTATGAAACTCCAAAACTCCAAAGCTGTCCACGAAATCAAACAAAGAGTTTGAAGTGTTACCCGACCAGCCGAAATATCAATGTTAACATATTTTATAAAGTGCGGTTTTCGATGCTTTATTTACCTCTATAAGTAAGTTCTAAACTGTGTTTTACATCACCCATCCCCACTTCACTGTAAACTTTGTTTCTAGTTAAGGAAGTCTTTTTTATCCGACTGAGAGTTAAAACTTCTTTCAATTTAATTTTCTGACGAGATACCCTTCTCAGCTAATTTGGAATTTATTACATGACTTTGTTAATGTTTTTAACTACCAGCTCAATAGTAATATTTTATTATTCACCTGAATTCCTTTATGTTTATTAATTGATTTCATGGAATATTATCTCAAAAATAATCTTCATTTCATAATTGAACGAAAACCCTTCATAATGATCTTAATATACCCTACATTCTTGAACTCATCCCTTCCAAATTCATGAAATTCCATAGTAACCTATCAAACCACCCTAATCCCGTAGCACAGTCATTGCACTGCTCCACTTATCCCTATAATCCTCCCCGGAGACTGAAACGGCAGTGGCCTCGTGACCTACTATAAATGCGCACAGTGGGAGTCCTGGCAATGGCCAGTTTCTCCAATCATGTCCTGAGCGTATGTGGCTCTCGCGCTCTTCGTCAGCCTCCGCTGGCTCGTATCCGGTGACGTGGCTGGTGGGGAGCGTGGGGGACTTCCCGAGACTCCGCTTCCTCTTTCGCTTGCGAGGGAGGCAACAACCGTGGACTTGGGGGGCCACTGGGCTGTTTGTAAATATTGTATGAATGTGCGAACGAATGATGACTTGTAAATATGGCATGAATGAAAACACTTATCTCAATTATTTATTGCCTATTAAGTGAAGGCAGATTGTAATTTCATCATAATAAAGTTGTTATAGAATGAATAATTGAACGAGTCACGAAAATCGCTTTTCCATAAAATAAAGTAATAATATGTTCAGGGAAAAAATTCTATTGTCACCTTATAAAACTGATTTAAAAAAAACAACAACGTTGAACTTGTTGACTTGACGCATAATATGAGCCCTTAACGACAAGGTAATTATATGAAATTTAAATGGTTTAATAGTTTAAGCCATTAATTTTCGAATAAAATAGTCAAAAAACAAGGTGATGTCAAAAGTAGTTGATCTGAAGAGCCTTATTTTCCTTCTTATTATATAAATTAAAAATCTATTTTACTGAATATACCAGAAATAATTTCCAAGTTACAGTTACCAATGTGTCATGGCTGATTTAAAAGTTAATAAAAGGGACCAACTTTTACCACGTATATTCCCTATTATCATAATTTAACCATCTATAACACAGGTCTACTAGAAAAAAAATGTTTTTGGTACCTAGGATTTAAGAACTGATGCTATATTTGAGGCGCTGAATATAAATATGAAATCAGTTTTGTTAACGTACAGTTCTAATTTCGTTTAGTGCAGTTCTAAATCGCATTTGGTTCCTGTATATTTGCCCTTTTGTCAGTCTGCTGGTAACAAGAATATAAGAATACAAGTTTTGGTCTTGGAGAACATCATCATGACCATCAATTTGTGTGGACTTAAAAATGATAAAGTTTCTCTTTGGACAGCGAAGTGGCTAAACCAAATATCCTAGCTTCTTGTGCCTCTTGGACAGCAGAGACAAAACAAATCACTGGGCTAGAAAAGAGTTGCCTCAGAGACAAAACATGGACGTTGGGGAAAAAACGTCATTAACGACGCCTTAGTTTAATAAGAAAAAATAATCTTTTCTCCACTACGTATAAAGCTGGGACTTATGAAACAGTTTGTAAAGGCTCTTGATAAGAACGGATCATGCTTTTCATTTTTACGGCCCACAAATAAGACAACTCACCAAGGATAATCCCTTCGAAAATTTGATGAATGAGGCTGAGCGAAAAGCCTGGACTTCATTTGTTGCAGTTGTTGGAAATGTTCTGATTAAACGAAAAGCTGAAAAGTATGATGAACTGTTAAACGAGATGCTTGACAGTTTAAAATCGGTTGGGTGTAATATGAATGTTAAGGTGCACTATTTACAAAGGCACTTTACCGTTTTCCTGTAAATTTAGGAGACACCAGTCTCCAGTCGCCAGAGGAACAAGGTGAAAGATTTCACCTCGATACTTAAACTATGGAGGCCCAGTAACAAGGAAAATGACATACGCCCATGATGGCAGATTACTGCTGGAGTTTAAAAATGACTGAAAAGAATGCCACGGAAAAGAAGCTTCTAAAGTGTTGGTTTCATCGATGACTTTTTCTACTATATTTGTATATAATATAGTTATTAAAAATTTTGTGTTTAGTTTTTTTATTAGATCCATGGATTTAACTTGATATAGTGTAATGTATATTTCAATAAAATGTTATAACTAAGAAATTTCTGCTCCTAGGCAAGGACTAACGCCATATTTGTATTGAGCACATCAAATTCATATGAAGTCACCTACAAATACTCCGGGACCAAAATACCTGTAGGACGCTGTCGTGGCAGGAACGCTTTAGTCTTAGGTTCCAGTTTTAGCTTTTAGTTCGTAGTTCCCACATTGTATTGTAATCTGAAGGTGAGCCCCATCACCTAGTCCTGTACCCAGTGATTTGTAATTTTAACTTCAAATAGAAAATTGTTATTGTAATTCTACCATCCTTCGAATGCATACGCAGATATACAGTAAGAGGAGAAAACTGTGAATCGAGAATTTGTAAATTGTAAAACTTTGATCAATAAAGGAGTTTTGAAATAAATAAAAAAATACCTGTAGGACTGTGTAATTGGCATTTGAGGTTTTTCGGGATATAATTTACAAAATTCAGATAAATCCCAACATTTGCAATCCCTTCTACCATAGGGTACAAAGAGAGTCATGCTATCGATAAAATCTCTTTAGTCTCTGGAATGAACTAATCAAGTAATGCTTTCCCATTCAATTAGGAAACGTCACTAAGTGCTCTTGCTGTTATCTTAGAGGAATAGAGTATACGGGCAAAGAAACCAAGAAGGAGTGTGTTTGAACGTTCACGTTGACCCCAATTGATCATAGGGTTGAATTTTCTTTCTCGCAGAGGAAACCTGAGCCTCATTTCTGTTTCCTCTCTCTATTCAGAAAGTTCTTCTCGAGGGATGGCTTTTCCACATTTACTCTCTTGTTTGTTTTAGTGCAAAATCAGTTTAGAACTATATTCTTGATGGTTTTATCATCTGTCCAATACAATAAAACCATAAATCTTAAACAACAGTCACTTACTTCTCTGAGGAGAGAAGCATTAATTTCATGGCAGTTCTATGTTTTGGCCGAACATTGGTTCAAAATGAAATCAAAGAACAGGGGCTATCACGATGAAGTAATTAGCCGTTTATTGGTATCAGGGTTCTAGATTAACAGTTCTTTGACGTGTAGGTCCAATGGCTCCAATGCGCTGTTTTCTTTAATGGAAGTTCATGAAGTGTTCGTACCTCGATATGAGTGATTATGTTACATATTTTGTCTAATTTAGCACCTAAACATGACCGTGTGACCCGGCGAAAGTACTGGTACTGTAATAAAAATTCTAAGAAAAGAAAAGTGTTTTACTCAATCTTCAACCAAGCCACAACCAGCATCCCAATTAAATCATAAGTGTTTCTTGTTTTTAACTTTAACCAACAAAATCCCTTAAACCAAAATATTTAACTTACGTTATCTGCTTCTGATCGTGGAAATAAACGGAACCGTGTGAAGCTCTGTTTTGTTTGATTCGGCAGTCACCTCCGGCAGGATGAATGGTATCGGTTCGGCAGAACTCTTGGAGGGATGGATGTAGATTGGTCGATGAGAGACTGTGCCATCACTGACAGCCTCTCTCTAACTTGCAAGAACTGCTTCCCTAACTCTCTAACTCCATCGGTCTGAGGTCGGTAGGGCGATTCGAAGTTGACTGTGGGCAGATGAATTACCAGGACTTCCTTCCAGCATCAATCCTGTCTGATTAATAATATTGGATCCCTAATAGAATCATACGTCGTCCACATTTCAACACACGCAGAAGTTACAAAATGTTCTAATATGAACCTTAATAAAGTAGATTTGAAGGAATTACTCATTTAAGGGAGAAGAAGCTAAATTTTGATGTAATGTTTTTATTTTTCATTGTTATTAAAATATTAGAATAATATATGGAATAATATTTAAAATGATGAATTCGAGACTTTAATTGATATTATAAAGAAGATACAACTTAAATGATGTTAATTATTAGATCATTAACTTGATTCTCTGTTCAAAATTGCAGAACATTTATTTTTTCATAAGTAGTAATTGACTGATTAAAACGACATTTAATCATGTTGGATGGGAATGACAATAGTTTAGAGATTTCTCAATATCTATTGGTGTCCCCATGTAAAATTTCCAGTACTTAGCCTGGCTATGGAAAACCAGAACTGACAGACAGACACAAGGGTTTCCCTCGTTTTTCCAAACCAGATGCTAATAATTGTGCCCTTATGTCTGTGTTATATATAGTAATTGTGTCTATGGAGTTCACTGGTTGACTTTGAGATATTATTTTTAATATGGGATCCCCATTCAATGCTGCTACGACAAAAATATTTCTAACCATATTTAACATGACTACTATATGCCTCGGAGAGATCCCTCCTTATCAATCTTAAAAAGACAATTAGTGCACAGGGATTCTTAATCACGTGCCTTGATCTGAGTGAACAAAAATATTTCTAACCATATTTAACATGACTACTATATGCCTCGGAGAGATCCCTCCTTATCAATCTTAAGAAGACAATTAGTGCACAGGGATTCTTAATCACGTGCCTTGATCTGATTGAACAAAAATATTTCTAACCATATTTAACATGACTACTATATGCCTCGGAGAGATCCCTCCTTATCAATCTTAAGAAGACAATTAGTGCACAGGGATTCCTAATCACGTACCTTGATCTGAGTGAACAAAGATATTTCTAACCATATTTAACATGACTACTATATGCCTCGGAGAGATCCCTCCTTATCAATCTTAAGAAGACAATTAGTGCACAGGGATTCCTAATCACGTACCTTGATCTGAGTGAACAAAGATATTTCTAACCATATTTAACATGACTACTATATGCCTCGGAGAGATCCCTCCTTATCAATCTTAAGAAGACAATTAGTGCACAGGGATTCCTAATCACGTACCTTGATCTGAGTGAACAAAGATATTTCTAACCATATTTAACATGACTACTATATGCCTCGGAGAGATCCCTCCTTATCAATCTTAAGAAGACAATTAGTGCACAGGGATTCTTAATCACGTACCTTGATCTGATTGAACAAAAATATTTCTAACCATATTTAACATGACTACTATATGCCTCGGAGAGATCCCTCCTTATCAATCTTAAGAAGACAATTAGTGCACAGGGATTCTTAATCACGTACCTTGATCTGAGTGAACAAAGATATTTCTAACCATATTTAACATGACTACTATATGCCTCGGAGAGATCCCTCCTTATCAATCTTAAGAAGACAATTAGTGCACAGGGATTCCTAATCACGTACCTTGATCTGAGTGAACAAAGATATTTCTAACCATATTTAACATGACTACTATATGCCTCGGAGAGATCCCTCCTTATCAATCTTAAGAAGACAATTAGTGCACAGGGATTCCTAATCACGTGCCTTGATCTGATTGAACAAAGATATTTCTAACCATATTTAGCATGACTACTATATGCCTCGGAGAGATCCCTCCTTATCAATCTTAAGAAGACAATTAGTGCACAGGGATTCTTAATCACGTACCTTGATCTGAGTGAACAAAGATATTTCTAACCATATTTAACATGACTACTATATGCCTCGGAGAGATCCCTCCTTATCAATCTTAAGAAGACAATTAGTGCACAGGGATTCCTAATCACGTACCTTGATCTGAGTGAACAAAGATATTTCTAACCATATTTAACATGACTACTATATGCCTCGGAGAGATCCCTCCTTATCAATCTTAAGAAGACAATTAGTGCACAGGGATTCCTAATCACGTACCTTGATCTGAGTGAACAAAGATATTTCTAACCATATTTAACATGACTACTATATGCCTCGGAGAGATCCCTCCTTATCAATCTTAAGAAGACAATTAGTGCACAGGGATTCCTAATCACGTGCCTTGATCTGATTGAACAAAAATATTTCTAACCATATTTAACATGACTACTATATGCCTCGGAGAGATCCCTCCTTATCAATCTTAAGAAGACAATTAGTGCACAGGGATTCCTAATCACGTACCTTGATCTGAGTGAACAAAGATATTTCTAACCATATTTAACATGACTACTATATGCCTCGGAGAGATCCCTCCTTATCAATCTTAAGAAGACAATTAGTGCAAAGGAATTCCTAATCACGTGCCTTGATCTGATTGAACAAAAATATTTCTAACCATATTTAACATGACTACTATATGCCTCGGAGAGATCCCTCCTTATCAATCTTAAGAAGACAATTAGTGCACAGGGATTCCTAATCACGTACCTTGATCTGAGTGAACAAAGATATTTCTAACCATATTTAACATGACTACTATATGCCTCGGAGAGATCCCTCCTTATCAATCTTAAGAAGACAATTAGTGCACAGGGATTCCTAATCACGTACCTTGATCTGAGTGAACAAAGATATTTCTAACCATATTTAACATGACTACTATATGCCTCGGAGAGATCCCTCCTTATCAATCTTAAGAAGACAATTAGTGCACAGGGATTCCTAATCACGTACCTTGATCTGAGTGAACAAAGATATTTCTAACCATATTTAACATGACTACTATATGCCTCGGAGAGATCCCTCCTTATCAATCTTAAGAAGACAATTAGTGCACAGGGATTCCTAATCACGTACCTTGATCTGAGTGAACAAAGATATTTCTAACCATATTTAACATGACTACTATATGCCTCGGAGAGATCCCTCCTTATCAATCTTAAGAAGACAATTAGTGCACAGGGATTCCTAATCACGTACCTTGATCTGAGTGAACAAAGATATTTCTAACCATATTTAACATGACTACTATATGCCTCGGAGAGATCCCTCCTTATCAATCTTAAGAAGACAATTAGTGCACAGGGATTCCTAATCACGTGCCTTGATCTGATTGAACAAAAATATTTCTAACCATATTTAACATGACTACTATATGCCTCGGAGAGATCCCTCCTTATCAATCTTAAGAAGACAATTCGTGCACAGGGATTCCTAATCACGTACCTTGATCTGAGTGAACAAAGATATTTCTAACCATATTTAACAAGACTACTATATGCCTCGGAGAGATCCCTCCTTATCAATCTTAAGAAGACAATTAGTGCACAGGGATTCCTAATCACGTACCTTGATCTGAGTGAACAAAGATATTTCTAACCATATTTAACATGACTACTATATGCCTCGGAGAGATCCCTCCTTATCAATCTTAAGAAGACAATTAGTGCACAGGGATTCCTAATCACGTGCCTTGATCTGAGTGAGCAAAAATATTTCTAACCATATTTAACATGACTACTATATGCCTCGGAGAGATCCCTCCTTATCAATCTTAAGAAGACAATTAGTGCACAGGGATTCTTAATCACGTACCTTGATCTGAGTGAACAAAGATATTTCTAACCATATTTAACATGACTACTATATGCCTCGGAGAGATCCCTCCTTATCAATCTTAAGAAGACAATTAGTGCACAGGGATTCCTAATCACGTACCTTGATCTGAGTGAACAAAGATATTTCTAACCATATTTAACATGACTACTATATGCCTCGGAGAGATCCCTCCTTATCAATCTTAAGAAGACAATTAGTGCACAGGGATTCCTAATCACGTGCCTTGATCTGATTGAACAAAAATATTTCTAACCATATTTAACATGACTACTATATGCCTCGGAGAGATCCCTCCTTATCAATCTTAAGAAGACAATTAGTGCACAGGGATTCCTAATCACGTACCTTGATCTGAGTGAACAAAGATATTTCTAACCATATTTAACATGACTACTATATGCCTCGGAGAGATCCCTCCTTATCAATCTTAAGAAGACAATTAGTGCACAGGGATTCCTAATCACGTGCCTTGATCTGATTGAACAAAAATATTTCTAACCATATTTAACATGACTACTATATGCCTCGGAGAGATCCCTCCTTATCAATCTTAAGAAGACAATTAGTGCACAGGGATTCTTAATCACGTACCTTGATCTGAGTGAACAAAGATATTTCTAACCATATTTAACATGACTACTATATGCATCGGAGAGATCCCTCCTTATCAATCTTAAGAAGACAATTAGTGCACAGGGATTCTTAATCACGTGCCTTGATCTGATTGAACAAAAATATTTCTAACCATATTTAACATGACTACTATATGCCTCGGAGAGATCCCTCCTTATCAATCTTAAGAAGACAATTAGTGCACAGGGATTCTTAATCACGTACCTTGATCTGAGTGAACAAAGATATTTCTAACCATATTTAACATGACTACTATATGCCTCGGAGAGATCCCTCCTTATCAATCTTAAGAAGACAATTAGTGCACAGGGATTCCTAATCACGTACCTTGATCTGAGTGAACAAAGATATTTCTAACCATATTTAACATGACTACTATATGCCTCGGAGAGATCCCTCCTTATCAATCTTAAGAAGACAATTAGTGCACAGGGATTCTTAATCACGTACCTTGATCTGAGTGAACAAAGATATTTCTAACCATATTTAACATGACTACTATATGCCTTGGAGAGATCCCTCCTTATCAATCTTAAGAAGACAATTAGTGCACAGGGATTCCTAATCACGTACCTTGATCTGAGTGAACAAAGATATTTCTAACCATATTTAACATGACTACTATATGCCTCGGAGAGATCCCTCCTTATCAATCTTAAGAAGACAATTAGTGCACAGGGATTCCTAATCACGTGCCTTGATCTGATTGAACAAAGATATTTCTAACCATATTTAACATGACTACTATATGCCTCGGAGAGATCCCTCCTTATCAATCTTAAGAAGACAATTAGTGCACAGGGATTCTTAATCACGTACCTTGATCTGAGTGAACAAAGATATTTCTAACCATATTTAACATGACTACTATATGCCTCGGAGAGATCCCTCCTTATCAATCTTAAGAAGACTATTAGTGCACAGGGATTCCTAATCACGTACCTTGATCTGATTGAACAAAAATATTTCTAACCATATTTAACATGACTACTATATGCCTCGGAGAGATCCCTCCTTATCAATCTTAAGAAGACAATTAGTGCACAGGGATTCCTAATCACGTACCTTGATCTGAGTGAACAAAGATATTTCTAACCATATTTAACATGACTACTATATGCCTCGGAGAGATCCCTCCTTATCAATCTTAAGAAGACAATTAGTGCACAGGGATTCCTAATCACGTGCCTTGATCTGATTGAACAAAGATATTTCTAACCATATTTAACATGACTACTATATGCCTCGGAGAGATCCCTCCTTATCAATCTTAAGAAGACAATTAGTGCACAGGGATTCTTAATCACGTACCTTGATCTGATTGAACAAAAATATTTCTAACCATATTTAACATGACTACTATATGCCTCGGAGAGATCCCTCCTTATCAATCTTAAGAAGACAATTAGTGCACAGGGATTCCTAATCACGTGCCTTGATCTGATTGAACAAAAATATTTCTAACCATATTTAACATGACTACTATATGCCTCGGAGAGATCCCTCCTTATCAATCTTAAGAAGACAATTAGTGCACAGGGATTCCTAATCACGTACCTTGATCTGATTGAACAAAAATATTTCTAACCATATTTAACATGACTACTATATGCCTCGGAGAGATCCCTCCTTATCAATCTTAAGAAGACAATTAGTGCACAGGGATTCCTAATCACGTGCCTTGATCTGATTGAACAAAAATATTTCTAACCATATTTAACATGACTACTATATGCCTCGGAGAGATCCCTCCTTATCAATCTTAAGAAGACAATTAGTGCACAGGGATTCCTAATCACGTGCCTTGATCTGATTGAACAAAAATATTTCTAACCATATTTAACATGACTACTATATGCCTCGGAGAGATCCCTCCTTATCAATCTTAAGAAGACAATTAGTGCACAGGGATTCCTAATCACGTGCCTTGATCTGATTGAACAAAAATATTTCTAACCATATTTAACATGACTACTATATGCCTCGGAGAGATCCCTCCATATCAATCTTAAGAAGACAATTAGTGCACAGGGATTCTTAATCACGTACCTTGATCTGAGTGAACAAAGATATTTCTAACCATATTTAACATGACTACTATATGCCTCGGAGAGATCCCTCCTTATCAATCTTAAGAAGACAATTAGTGCACAGGGATTCCTAATCACGTACCTTGATCTGAGTGAACAAAGATATTTCTAACCATATTTAACATGACTACTATATGCCTCGGAGAGATCCCTCCTTATCAATCTTAAGAAGACAATTAGTGCACAGGGATTCCTAATCACGTGCCTTGATCTGATTGAACAAAAATATTTCTAACCATATTTAACATGACTACTATATGCCTCGGAGAGATCCCTCCTTATCAATCTTAAGAAGACAATTAGTGCACAGGGATTCCTAATCACGTACCTTGATCTGAGTGAACAAAGATATTTCTAACCATATTTAACATGACTACTATATGCCTCGGAGAGATCCCTCCTTATCAATCTTAAGAAGACAATTAGTGCACAGGGATTCCTAATCACGTACCTTGATCTGATTGAACAAAAATATTTCTAACCATATTTAACATGACTACTATATGCCTCGGAGAGATCCCTCCTTATCAATCTTAAGAAGACAATTAGTGCACAGGGATTCCTAATCACGTGCCTTGATCTGATTGAACAAAAATATTTCTAACCATATTTAACATGACTACTATATGCCTCGGAGAGATCCCTCCTTATCAATCTTAAGAAGACAATTAGTGCACAGGGATTCTTAATCACGTACCTTGATCTGAGTGAACAAAGATATTTCTAACCATATTTAACATGACTACTATATGCCTCGGAGAGATCCCTCCTTATCAATCTTAAGAAGACAATTAGTGCACAGGGATTCCTAATCACGTGCCTTGATCTGATTGAACAAAAATATTTCTAACCATATTTAACATGACTACTATATGCCTCGGAGAGATCCCTCCATATCAATCTTAAGAAGACAATTAGTGCACAGGGATTCTTAATCACGTACCTTGATCTGAGTGAACAAAGATATTTCTAACCATATTTAACATGACTACTATATGCCTCGGAGAGATCCCTCCTTATCAATCTTAAGAAGACAATTAGTGCACAGGGATTCCTAATCACGTACCTTGATCTGAGTGAACAAAGATATTTCTAACCATATTTAACATGACTACTATATGCCTCGGAGAGATCCCTCCTTATCAATCTTAAGAAGACAATTAGTGCACAGGGATTCCTAATCACGTGCCTTGATCTGATTGAACAAAAATATTTCTAACCATATTTAACATGACTACTATATGCCTCGGAGAGATCCCTCCTTATCAATCTTAAGAAGACAATTAGTGCACAGGGATTCCTAATCACGTACCTTGATCTGAGTGAACAAAGATATTTCTAACCATATTTAACATGACTACTATATGCCTCGGAGAGATCCCTCCTTATCAATCTTAAGAAGACAATTAGTGCACAGGGATTCCTAATCACGTGCCTTGATCTGATTGAACAAAAATATTTCTAACCATATTTAACATGACTACTATATGCCTCGGAGAGATCCCTCCTTATCAATCTTAAGAAGACAATTAGTGCACAGGGATTCCTAATCACGTGCCTTGATCTGATTGAACAAAAATATTTCTAACCATATTTAACATGACTACTATATGCCTCGGAGAGATCCCTCCTTATCAATCTTAAGAAGACAATTAGTGCACAGGGATTCTTAATCACGTACCTTGATCTGAGTGAACAAAGATATTTCTAACCATATTTAACATGACTACTATATGCCTCGGAGAGATCCCTCCTTATCAATCTTAAGAAGACAATTAGTGCACAGGGATTCCTAATCACGTGCCTTGATCTGAGTGAGCAAAAATGGTTGTTCAGTAGAGCCGAAGTCTGTAGACTATTTGATAAATAATAGTGATCTTTTCTGAGTATCCTTTCTTTAAAAATACAATTATTGACCTTTATCAGATTATGTAATAATTAGTTTGTAGTTTTCTCTTTAACGAATTAACGATGGAAATTTCAGCATTAGATTCGGACCCAGTACCATATTGATTTTCAACGTGGCCACAGATCTTGTCGTTACATTCACAACTTAAATACTAATTGTTATTAGGCATGGATTAGATAATGTGTGGTAATGTGAGTACCTGTGAGTGCAAGGCGTGAAAAATAAATTTTGGGGGGACGTGAAATACTTGTTTTATTTGATTATTACAAAATATTCATATTATTAATGTTAAATTATAGGTTAAATTAGAATAATGTAAATTATAGAGGGATATGATCTCTCATACTTGATTTGTTGGAACCTCAATATAAAACTCATATTCGATCAGGTAAAAATATTTACATTTGGCAAACAAATTTGCAGTTTGAGAAAAATTAATTATTAATTGAGAATGGTCAACAATTTTTATTAAGATAAAATTACAATCTGCCTTATTAGGCAATAAGTAATTGAGATAAATGTTATCATTCGTACCATATTTACAATTCATCATTCACTCGCTTATTCATACAGTATTTACAAACAGCCCAGAGGCCCCCCAAGTCCAGATGGTTGTCACCTCCCTCACATGGGAAGGAAGAGGCGAAGTCCCCCACGCTCCTACGTCAGCCACGTCACTGGATAAGAGCCAGCGGAAGCTGACCAAGAGCGTGAGAGGCACAGACGCTCAGGACATGATTGGAGAAACTGGCCATTGCCAGGACTCCCCCTATCACTTAATTATAGCTGGTCACGAGGCCACTGCCGTTTTAATCTCCGAGGAGGTAAGAAAAATTAAAAATAAATGAATTTACGGAGGTCGTTTCTAAGTACTGGTGAACAAGGGCTGTGCACTCTGGTTTAGAAGAAGTGATTATACAGTGTCACGAAAGGTTAGAGGTGGTTGGTCAAAGGCCTTGAGCTATTCGACCTCAAACAAATCAAAGAGTGGAAGACTCGGTTAGGGTGATGTCGTCAACTCCAGAAGTCATTTGCACTTCAAACATCGCCGCTTTCACTCAAAGGGGTTTGAGTCTGCCGTTGAACCATTCGCTCAATAGTTAATAGCATAATTTGTGACATAATGTATTTTATTTTACGGAATTTTAAATTACATTTTTGAGTCAAGGAATTAAAAGGAAAGTAAATAGGCACATTTTTAATTATTTCACTTGAATAGTCACCCAAATAAATATTTTCCAAGAAGTCAAGTCTGACGTAGTGCACAATCAATGGGTTCGTCGAATTCTGCAAGCTCAAGATCATAGAAGTGACTTTTTAATTATCAAATGGCTCCTCGTTATTTTTTATACAACTGAAGAATAATTTAAAAAAAAAAACATTCATGTCTTTACAGGTAATGTTTCATGTATCTATGTTAAACAGTGGTTGTAGATTTTAGAGCGTATGCACAGCACCAGTCCTAGCAAATGTTACATATTGCTGAATTGTCGATTTTGTATGTATTTAATATTTAACGTAGCGTCAACTATACTCGTTATTTGAGACCACTCTTTGGTACATGAATTGTTAATGATCTTGATATCTTTTCGGTACTGGATGGACAAAAAGATATTATTGGACCACACTAAGGAAACATTGTCTTTGAAAACGGAAGAATTAGCAATTGTATGTGATCGTGACATGTGGCTAAATATTATTATTGTTGAATATAAAATAATTGAAGTATTTATATTACAGCTTTGTTTTTGTTTTTCGCTGTCATAGCGATATATGAGGAGATTAGATGAGAGTGTATTAAAAAAAATGTGGAGTCAGGGCCCTTCTTACTAACGAGAAATAGGATCCTACGGCCTGTTTAGGATTTACATTCTCATAGAGGCCTTTGACACAAGAGAAATATTTTATAAAGCCATTTTGAGTTTAAGTGAATTATTAAATTTAAAGTTTAAAGCAAATATTAAGGGATAAAGTCCACCTTGTCCTTATAAATTTATTTTCATCGCCTGTTTGAGATATATAAATTCCATTGTTAATTTTTACGTTGTCTAGATCCAGCAGAAAATCAAAATTTCATTGATGACAAAGGCTATACGACGCTTTTTTTGCATCAAATTGTATTTCCTGTGAAGAAAAAAAGGTATAGGTACATATATGTAGTAATTTAATTTGAAATGGTTGATTTTTCTGTGTACTACTTTATTAAGTTGATCATACAGAATGTGGTAATTTTGTCATTTGTTTTGATAAAATATATGCTGCTCGAGTGTATATGAATACTCAGTGTAAAGGAATCTTTTACAGTTCTAGGAATCGGTTTTACTAAAGTGTGTGTGTGTGTGAGAGAGAGAGAGAGAGAGAGAGAGAGAGAGAGAGAGAGAGAGAGAGAGAGAGAGAGAGAAATAAAATTACAATCATGCTAGTGATCAGTGATCCCATTCATACTAAATCTACAGTTTGAGTATGATTGTACGAAACCAAGCAAGCTTGAGAGAGTTTTCTTCTCTCAAAGCAGCATTGCCGTATACAGGCAATTAAAAGTTGAGTGATATCGCGAGAGCCTCTCACTTTCAGGACTTAATCTTCGAGTAGGATTATAGGGATTTTTGAGGTATTTATCATGCTAGGTGGTTGTTAGGGGGGGGGGGGGGTTATAAGTCTTACTGAAGGCAAACAACAACTTGCATCAAATTAATTAGATAATAAATTTAATATTACTTTAGTCACTCATCTATGCAGCGTTAATCATTCTGACAAATAAAACATCAATTTAAATTATTCATTAATTTATGAAATTTGTAGTTCTTGCTATTAACCTGATTAAATTTTAAATTGTTAATTTTACGTATGGGGCTTGTTTCCGGTGACGCGGCTGACGGAGCAGCGTGGGGGACTTCACAAGTCCGCTTCATCTTTCGCATGCGAGGGAGGTGACAACCATGTGAATTTGGGAGGTCTCTGGGCTGTTTGTAAATACTGTGTAAATGAGCGAGTGAATGAAAATTATAAATATGGTATGAATGAAAACATTTATCACAATTACTTATTGCCCAATGAGGCAGATTGTAATTTTATCATGATAAAGCTGATTATATATATATATATATAAAATTTTATGATACAAAACCTATCGTCCTACGGATTAGAATAAAAACTTCCGGTTACCCCATCACTATTCTGAGAAAAGCTATGACCTAGTAAACTTTATGACCGTATTTGAACCGTGGAAGCATTTACATAAAAACTTCTGCAGTCTAAAGAAGTAATGGTCCTTTTACTGAAATATTTTTCTAGGCTGCTCATTTAGCTTTGAATAGATATGTAACACAAAAATATATAGTTTTAAGCGCTATTAATTGAAATCTCTTTGTCCAAAGTGTTTCTTAGATTAGTGTTAGAGTTATTTACAATTTTTTTAATTATTTCAAAATTAAATTCTTTATTCTTGAAACTGACGCCAATTTTTTTTTTCATAGTCTTTAAAAAGTTCTGTTATTCTCTAAGTGAAAAATCCTTTCGATGGCTGTTTACTAGCTCTTATAACGTGAAATATCTGTGCATAGGCTGTTTTAAAAATTCAATTTTGTAGTAAATTTTATGTATATTTTTTTAAGAAATTGCGCGAATAACATAAACCTATTTAAAACAATACCAATTCAAGCTACCGCCAAAAAGAGCTGAATCTCAGAGTGGCTCTATATTTGTTTTTATCTATGGTGTGACCTGTGTTTTCATCCTAAATATTTTCCATGTTTAGAACACCCAGTATTATGCAGGTCGTGAAAAAGTGGATATGACGATTTATCTGAAAAATAAATTAATCGTTTTACAGGTCTCGTTTGGCATGAGATTATGCCGTTTAGAATCGGACGAGTACGTCCCTATATGATTTTTCACGACCGTCACAGATATTATAATAAATTTATTTAGAACCATAATGTCCAAATTCCAATATGGTGTAAATACAAAAGATTATTGTAGCTTCTAAAATACAATTTATCTAATTACTGATACAGACTATAAGCGCCTCAGCACCAAACTCAATTTCCTGTAAGAAGTTATTACAGCTATAGGTCAGGTCTTGGCCAGGAGCCATCTGAGTTTTCACAAGCGGGTTGGCAGCTGAAGCCAGCTAACTCTTCAAATAGCGTGTTATATTTTAAGGCATCGTGAGGAATCATGAATGTGAGTACATCTTAAATGACTCTCTAAAGAAATATACTACTATTTACATGAATAGAGATACTCAAGTGGGGTTTAGAAAGATATTTCTAAGATTATACAAAATAATGTGAATATTTAGTTGAATGATTTGAAGAGGGATTTCCGCTTGAAAAAGGTTTTGGTGCAATAGTGCACCGTTAATAATTTCGAAGTTACTTATTTAGGCTTAAGGTTTTTGAAGTCAGGTAGATACTTAGCTAAGTATGGTATAATGGTATGAGGACTCGTACGGCACTGTGTGAGCTTCAATCATACTCTTTTATAGCATCTAGTTCAATTTCCCATTTTAGCTTATTTATTATTATTGATTAAATATAAATTAATTAACGGCTTTTATTAGATTCATTCACAGACTGTTATTGATCATTTAAATCCACCACTTAGTATTGATATTTATAAACACGTTTTTTCTTTTCATTTTGTTGGGAATTATGTCCCTAATGGGAGAGGACGCCCGCCGCGGGCTAGGGTAACTACAACCCGGCCGCTGTCCGGTGAGTGTCAAGAAAGAGATAAAATGGGTGGACCTGTGGTATTTGACCTCTGCTGGCGGCCTAGTCGGTGGGCAGCTTTATTCGTATTGATCTGACTCTTAGATCAAGAGCTTAGAAGGTGTGCCCCGACAAAGCACTATGCTCAGGAGAAGAGGTACAGGGTAGGTTTATAGGTAGTTTATGTGATCTTGGAATGACCACGAATTCGCACTCGGTATCTAAGGGTAGGCGAAAACCGTCGGGATTCCAGAGGCGAGTGTGAACCGGAGAGAGGCAGACTGGATTGCCGTGGGAGACGCTACTGGTAAAGTTTGTAGGGCCACGGTGACCGTCGTCTGCCAGGATGAGGTCTCTTCCAAGGAGGTGCTAGTTTTAGCGAGCCACTCTCACTACCTTCCCGAATCCACCCGCCTCCTTAAGGCATCCCACACCCCATATCCTTCTCATACTTCCTTCAAATGGGACTCCCCTTGGAGAAAGGCACCCATCAATCCAAAATAATTTTTCCCACATCCCATTTTTATAAGCTTGAGAGCTATGAAAAAAAAAAAAAAAAAAAGTTTTAGCGAGACGAAGGCAGATAATCCCACTAGGAAGGTTTGGGGTCTGACAACGCCGGACTAAAATAGTGAGGTTAGGAAAGAGAGATCCAGAGGTTGTTGAATAAGAAAGCCATTGTTCGAGTAGAGCAGCAAGTGCCAGTGCAGAGAGAGAGAGCAGTGTTCACTTCAGGTCCTGGGTTCTGAGAGTCTGGCGAATGCCCCAAATCTGGCCCCTTATATAGGCAAGTCAGAGGCGGGGGATTGCCCCGACGCGTCCCCTAGTTCCTTCGGCTGTTTGGTACACCAGTTTCCCCCTCTCTTAACTGACGCTTTAAGGTTTTTATTATTTAACATGGAAACATAGGTGGATATATCTGGGCCGAGAAGAGGGGAACTTTCATTTATTCGTGGTGAAGAAGTTGTGACTACACATGTAAAACAGACATAGAAAGTAGAAGATTGTCTTATATAACATAACTGTACGTCAAACACTCCCTCACAAATAACATTGTTCATTTGTAAATATACTGTGCAATCTAAACCTGTAGTGGCTGGCCTCTTTTCTAGCCAAATCAGGTTAGTAAAAGATAAATACCCCAAAAATATAAAAATGTATTGTGAATACGGCTTCTTGATCGGTTGGTGAAGTAGCCAAGGAACTCGCCTTCGGGTATATCAGTACTAGGTTCAAATCTCTATTAAATTTTATTTCATTTGATGGAGCCAGGTTATTATTTAGTACGTACTTCCGTCGTTAAGGTCCATAAAACTATAAAACTCCTATATACAAGTAATATTGTATCCATCACTTCCGATTAATAAATTTTTCCGATTTGAAAATGAACAGGTATAAGAATTAAATTAATTGCAGGAAATGAAAAAAAATATACGCTTATAAACTTTAAATTGGAGCAGCTATTATTGATCGAGATTTCAATAGCCTCACATATTTCTTTCTTTTGTTATATTATATAAAAGGTTATTTTTATAAATGGGTTTTTAATTTTTTTTTTTTTAAAGTCACATACATAAACTAAATTTTACCTTAAAGTATATTTTATTAGTTATTAATTTAAAAAGTCCACAACTGCTATTAAATTCGCACTAGTTAATGACTTCAGAGTGAAGGAGTTTTTAACAACTTTAAACTTAAGCTCCTTATGTCTGAGCTCCTTTGACGATTGAATATTAAAATATTTTTTTTCAGATATATTTTGACGTTTAGAAGCATAGTACACCTATATAGTATATATAGGTATAGTCACCTAATAAGTGTCTTTGGCTTCCTAAAATGTAGTTGTGTGAATTTTACATTTTAAGATTGGTGGCGAAACAAAATTTTTCTAGGTATTGCACAAATTCAGAGATCTTTAGCGTTAGTTAGTTTATAATCATTGTGTTGTTTATTTTCTATAAACGCTAGTCGCACGATAATAAAAAAATTCTTAATGGTGAAACAATAATACTAGTAACATTTAGCATTAGAAACGTTACCTATAGGTATTAAAATATTTTTACAATACCTCACCAAGAATGCCAGTTCATATTATAAAATTTCCTATTATTCAAATACTTCCTAAATTGTTAGAATAATCGCAAACGGACGGCCACAAGGGCGCGGATCGTTTACTGCTGAGCACTAATTGAATCATAAGTGCCTGTTGTACATTAGCCGTTAATGGAGCAAATTATGGTGACATTAGGGAGGCTGTTCCGATACGAGGAGGACTTGAGTCAGGAGCCTGGAGCATGGAACGAATCGATCTCTAAGCGCCGTGTGTTCTCGTATCATAAGTTATTAGCTAGGCTAAAGGCTTATCTTCCAGAGCCACTGGAGAATATACTGTGAGTCTCCAGCTGTTGGCTATTGGTGGTTACCATACAGTACATCTAATTGGAGGAACTCATATGCATTATAAGCAAAATTAATTCATATCTACATTCATAGAAAATGCAGCATATTGTTTCTTAGGTAGATGAAACGCAAATAACACCGTTAGTTCCTGATAGTTTATTTTTAGTAACTGTATAGTCTGAGTTATACCTTTTAATTATTACTCATTAAAGCTCATACTCATAGAGTCTACGGCCATTGTCCATTTGCGTTTTCAATCCCGCAGAAAAGAAATAAGTTATTTTGAATTATAGATATAACCTATTTACATTGTATTGATTTGAGGTGCGAACAACAACCTGGTGAAACTTGGTTTACAAAAAAAAAAAAAAACAGTTCTTTTTAAAACCTAATAAGTAAAAAGGATGGAACACTAGACATACATTTATTTTCTCGTTCTATAATAAGATTACTTATAGGCGGTGGAAAACCAGTTTTTTTGCCAATTGAAGGATCCCAGTTGTCGGGCCGTTACCATGGTCGAAACGTCTGTAAGGAAGTCTTACAAACCTAACTCTGGTGCTGAAAGAGTTAGATAATCTTCGGCCTTAACAATTACTTGGTGACGGGTATCATTAATTTATCTGATCCCATTGGTGATAGTTGCCTGTGTCCCGACTGTGCTCTGTGTTCATATGAAGATGTAAGGTACTGGTTAGGTTTTAGGTAATTTACGCGGTCTTGGAATGCAAAGAGTTCACACTCCAAATCTTAGGGTAGGCAAAAGCCGTCTTTCCCCGTCAAAGGTGAATGTAGACCCGAAAGAAGCAGACTAGACCGCTGGGAGAGTACGAATAGGAAGATGTGGAGACCCAGAAGCCGTCGTCCAAGGATATGCTAATTTAGTAGAGGACAAGCTTGGGAACTGCACTGGGAAAGTTGTAGAGGTTGACAGTGCCGGGCTAAAACTAGCAGAGGTTAAATAAAATGCAGAATTTAGAAACATCAGTGCAGCTGCGAGTCCCAAGGCTCAAGTCTGAATCAACAGCTCAGGCACAGGGATATATATATAACGTGCAGCAGCCAATGAGAGAGCAGTTTATTACGGCCAATCAGGAAGGCTTTTATATTGACCACTAATCTTCCTTTCTTAAGCCTGGCAAGGCGATCCTAGTGGTGGCCTGAAAACTAGTCGCAGCGTGCATAATGCATATAACTATTATTTACACTTTTTTTTTTTGGTTTTACATTGATTACATTTATATTCATACATCAGACAGAGTATAGGATAATTTAATTTTGTTCGTGGTGAAAAGGTTGCCACAACAACAAATATTCGTGAATTTGTGGGGTCTGGTAATAGGTAACGGAAACTCAGGTGAGAAGTTCTTTTTGTTTAATATAATAGGAGTTGAATATGTCTCTAAAATTTCCCCTAGCTACTAGGTATCCATTAACAACCCCCAATGGAGTTTTCCGTATACTGTTAGTTTTTTTTGTTGAGTGGAAGGTTCTCCCTTGGTAATAAACATTTTGTTATGCCATGACTTTAGGCAAGCGATAATGAGATATAATGTGGAATGGTTCTCTTTGCCCAACTTTTTTTTTCACTAAACGAATTACTAATTTATAAAGTTACTCTGGACAAACGAAATAGAGCTATAGGGGACAGCAAAAAAGTCGAACATCAAGCGTATCCAATCCCTTCAATCATACGTCCTGAGAACAATAGCAAATGCCCCTAATTACGCCAGCGAAAAAACCCTTCATAACAATCTTAATATACCTTACATTCTCGAACTCATCCCTTCCAAGCTCATGAAATTCCACAGAAACCTATCCAACCACCCTAATCCCCTAGCACAGTCATTGCACTGCACCACTCATCCCTGTAATCCTCCTCATAGTCTAAAGCGGCAGTGGCCTCGTGGCCTGCTATAAATGCGTAACATTGGGAGTCCTGGAAATGGCCACAACTTTATATATATATATATAAAATACACAATATTCCTTTATTGTGCTATAATTACAATCTGCCTTATAAGGCAATAAGTAATTAAGATAAATGCTCTCATTCATACCATATTTACAATTCATCATTCACTCGCTCATTCATAAAATATTTACAGACAGCCCAGAGACCTCCCAAGTCCACATGCGAAGAGAAAGTGGAGTCTTGAAAAGTCCCCCACGCTCCTCCGTCAGCCGCGTCACCGGATACTAGCCAGTGGAGGCTGACCAAGAGTGCGAGAGCCATAGACGCTCAGGACATGATTGGAGAATCTGGTCATTGCCAGGACTCCCACTGTCACGCGTTTATAGCAGGTCACGAGGCCACTGCCGTTTCAGTCTCCGAGGAGGATTACAGGGATGAGTGGTGGAGTGCAATGACTGTGCTAGGGGATTAGGGTGGTTGGATTACTGTGGAATTTCATAACATGGAAGGGATGAGTTCTAGAATGTAGGGTATATTAAGGTCGTTATGCAAGGTTTTGTTGCTAACATAATAAGGGGCATTTACTATTGTTCTCAGGACTTTTGATTGAAAGGATTGGATACGCTTGATGTTCGACTTTTTTGCTGTCCCCCATAGCTCTATTCCGTATGACCAGATTGGTTTAAGTATAACTTTGTAGATTAGTAGTTTATTTTCTATTGAGAGATGAGATGTCCTTTGAAGTAGTCTGTACAGTTGTGTCATCTGAAAATGGGCCACAACTTTAGACAAGCGATGAGATATAATGTGTAATAGTTTTCAAGCCCAATTTTTTTTTTTTTTTTTTTTTTCACCAAACGAATGAATAAATGCGTATAAAGGAGAAAAAGAAGAGTGTTATTATTAGTTTGTTTGAGTTATAAATGGCTCACGAGGGCTCATTTACTAACCAAAGGAGCTTCTGACAGTTAGCAATGTGCCGTAGTTCCAGTGCAGCCTCAAAATGCTACACTGCATTGTCTTTACCTGTTGCAGTTAGATTTATGTACCCCTGAGGCGGGGCCAACAGGTTAATATATTGCAACTGAGCTGACAATAGCCTAGCGCAGTTCACTGATGTTAATTCACCCGATAACGCTATAGCCATTATCTTCTTCTCACCGTAGGGAACTTAAAATTCAATTATTTCCGGTTGTTGTATGAAGTTAATCACTTTTATCAATAATTTTCATAGTAATATCAAAATAATAATACTCTCATGTATTTTTTGATGTTGCGAAGGCCTTTTATTTAGTTTAACGCTAAATGGTCCCACATTACCTTCACCCTCTGCCACAAGTCTTGTCCACTAGTTTCTTTTAATTCCATCCCTCTACCTGTATCCTAGTTAGTACGGTACTTAGGCTTCCATCTCGACAAACGGCTGACGGAACCCACATACATGGACTTTGGACAACTGTACAGACTACTTCAAAGGGCATCCCATCTCTCAATAGAAAACAAATTACTAATTTACAAAGTCAGTCTATATACAAAGTCATACAAAATAGAGCTAGGGGGAAAGCAAAAAAGTAGAACATCAAACGAATCCAATCCTTTCAATCAAAAGTCCTGAGAACAATAGTAAATGTCCTTTTTACGTCAGCACCAAAACCCTTCATAATGATCTTAATATACCTTACATTCTTGAACTCATCCCTTCCAAGTTCATGAAATTCCATAGTAACTTATCCAACTACCCTAGTCTCCTAGCACAGTCATTGCACTGCACCACTCATCCCTGTAATTCTCATCGGAGACTAAAACGGCAGTGGCCTCGTGACCTGCTATAAATGTGTGACATTGGGAGTCCCGGAAATGGCCATTTTCTCCAATCATGTCCTCAGCGAATGTGGCTCTCGCACTCTTGGTCAGCCTCCACCGACTCGTAACCGGTGATACGGCTGACGAAGGAGCGTGGGGGACTTCCCAAGACTCCGCTTCTTTTTTCGCATGCGAGGGAGATGATCACCGTGTTGATTTGGGAGGTCTCTGGGCTGTTCGTAAATACTGTATGAATGAGCGAGTGAATGAAAATTGTAAATATGGTATGAATGAAAGTTACAATACAAAACTACAATATCATAATTAATTATTTCACAACGAGGTCGATTTTAATTTAACCGGATACCCTACGTCTCAATTCTACAGCTTGCCAGTTCCTCAGATCCTAAGGCACGCGATTTAATTTTAAGTTTTCTAGCATTTTTATTGTTTAATCTTTTAATTCTATTTTAAAGAATGACACCTTAAAAAACAAAAATTACACCTCAATAGTTTTTTTGATGAAATATAATTATTAACAGATCCCACGACTCTCAAAATTCATATATCGAATCCGGGAACTAGTAACGAAATCGCATGAATAAATTGTAAAAGGCTCAAAAATAGTGCCTTATTAGTTAAGTTAAACGCACTGAATAGCCTGCCATAGAGTTAATTGTGTAAAGGAATTGTGAATTCTTTGAGCGCCTGACCGCGGTTTACTCAAGTCAAAACAAATTAAATAGACCGGAAAATTTAGGAGACGAGGCAGAATTCAAATGGCCAGTATTATCTGAATATAAAAAAGGAGGGCGGGTCTTTGGGCAGTATTCACGAAGCTAGTAATCATTTGAAACGCTATATAGCCCGAATTGTGTTTTATTTGATATAAAAATTTTCAACGAAAAAATAATCGCTGAATTTGATTTGTTGAGACGCTTTGCTTTCTGCCACAATTTATGTACTAGTTCTAAATGTTATCCTATTTATATTAATTTTTAAGCAATGTACAATAGCTGTGATTATATTTACTTGAATCTGTTAAAATAAATCATTTTCGCGATTTCGGAGTTATTATTTCCATTTTAATGTACTTGGAAAGAGATTTGTCAAGGTGATTTTCTTTTAATATTGAGAAAATAACCATTAAATATGTCTTGTGTATCCGAGTAAATACAAAATAACGAACACCACCCAAGGAATAATGACGAAAGGGAATGGCCCTTCAAAATTAATGCACACGCCCACATCAAGTTGTAAAGGCCTAAATCTTCATTTTTTTCGATTGAGGGATTTTCTCTGTGTAAAAGGAAAAACCTAATGAGGCTGATGACCAATTAGACACCACACCACAAGCGAACCAGAGATGCTCAAAAAAAGCAGTATTCTTTGGAGGATTCCATCTTGATAAAGGTGGTCCGGTTACCATAGCGACAGAGACGATCCTATTGTGGCAGCAGAAAACGACCTCAAATTGCCCCCAGCAGTCCTCCGTCTGCCCCCACCCCTCCAAACCGTCCATTCATAAAAAGACACTATAATTCAGAGAAACCTTTTTGGCTCACTTCCTTCCTTAAGACCTAACTTAACTCCACGATGCTCCGAGTTTATGGCGTTTTAATTTTTTTTTTCCCCATTCTATACAAGGGCTATCGATTTGTTCCTTTATTCTTTATAAATTCTTATAGATATTTCTTATTCGTGGTCCAAGAGAAGGATGATCTTGCAGGATCAAAAATGAAACCATATCAGATCCATTGTGATACTTAATTAATGAATCTAGAACTTTCAATAAGTTCATTTATTCAAAAATAAGGAAAAGACTTCAAATTTATTCAAAAATAATCATTATTCATCTTAATAAAAATTTGATGTTAAAACTCATAATAACTGACCAGCCCTCCTTACGAAACGTAAGAACAATCCTATATTAATCTGAAAAAGGATATAGACTCTCACTCACAGCATCTTACATGGAACACAAATCCATAGTTAAATCAGCGAAGGATAGAAATCTCGACAATAGATACACAGAAAAAAAAACATTTAAAAAATACAACGGAAGAGGGTGGAGAAGGAAACAAAGTAAGAAAGAACAGATTACGGTCGTGAGGGGAAAGAACTATATAGGAACCCCACGGATATGTTGACTTTAACTAGTCAAAATTCAAAATTGGAAGTACTTTGAAAAATTTCGGGTTTTTGTCAATATTTCAGCTATTATCATTTTATTGGTTTAAAAGACAATTTTCAGTGACGTAGGCGTTTTATGAATAAAATTAAAGTTTTTTAGATAAAAAAAATACTGAGTTGTTTTTAAGAAGTTTCTCTTAAATAAAAAGAAATTCTTATCTGAATGAATGAGAAGGATATTCATCTCCAGATCGACCAGCGTGTGATTAACGGCCATATTTCCTGCAAAAGGCAGTTAAAAAGTATTTCATGTTTGAAATTATTGAAGTTACTTTGGATTATTAAGTAATGGAAAGTAAACTGAAGAGGTAAATAGACTTTGGATTTGTTGGCCAGTTTTAGGAATTCCTTCATGTCCAGGGAAAGGAAAATTATTGGTTGCCTCGATTTCACGTGGGGAATGATCGTTCAGAAATACAACCGAAGGAAACCCTGATGGTGCTCAACTGAAACCCATAAAAAAAAAATTAGAAATATCCTATTGAAGATGAACGGAGAAGCTCAATTCAGAAAAACACAAAAAGAACAGGATGAAAATTATTATCATGAAAAATGCCTCTTAGAGACGTAATTGCTTATGGTATAATCACGATTACAAACTGTATTGTATTACCAGCTACAATATCGAGTTGATTAGTACTTGGTAGCCGGTAATATCATTTGACTCATTCGCAAATTTAGAAGCTAAACACCTGGCACAGACACCGAAGCCTTTTGTCCTAATTAAGCTTTACCGGCCCTCTGTCAGTGATGAGATTGGACGAGACCAAGCATTCAAGTGCAACTTTATAGCAAAACGATCGTCCATCTGGTCCATCTGCTCAAGTTGAAAATAAACTAATGTGAATAACAACAACGTTTAATAACAATAGCTTGTATGGTGTTGTCAACTTCTTCACCACGAATAATTAGAATTCCCCATCTTCTCGGCCCGGAAAATATCCACCTATGTTTCCATGTTTAAATAATAAAAACCTTTAAAAGGCATCAGTTAAGTCCACTGGCTACATAAGGACCAGATTTGGGGCTTGTTGCCTCTTTAGCCTTAGGTTCTAGATATAGGTTTAGTTTTTAGTTAGTTTCCCGGTTGTAAGCTTCATTAACTAGTGTGTGCATGTGTTGTTTGACATTTAACTTCAAAAAGATAATGAATCATATTTATGCACTCCTTCGAATGCATCTGCGTATGCAGCAAGAGGAGAATATGTAAATAGAAAAATTATATATTTTTTTTATTTATTTATTTTTTTTATTTCAAAACCTCAAATACAATGTACAAAAGAAAAATAACAAAATAATAATCGACTTACAAATTTCTCCTCTTCCTGCATTTAAATGCATTTGGAGGAGTGCATAATACAATTAATTTTTTGATGTTGTTAATAGTACTCAGTCTTATATTCACACTAGGTGATGAGGCTCACCTTCTTTTTGTCACCGACACCAAACACTAAACGATACGGGAGCCAGCCTCCTTTACTCGGGAATAGACGTGGACTAAAGACTTCTCCTACTCCTCTTGACATCTTCAGGGCTATGCTCTTCATATCCCCATTATATTTGCCAAAAGAAAGATCAGATGTCCATTCCCAGATTTGATTGGCCGGCCCTGTCATCTAATGAGTGTATGCGCGGGGAACCCTCGGGATCCCCATGATGTTGGTGAAATAGCCGGGCTGTCAGCGTCTCTCTCACCAGTGTCTTCTGAGAACCTACAGTCAGCTGACCGGCAAACGGTATATTGGGTAGGATCACCAGGCGTTGGATTTCATCTTCAATATTCAAACCCGCTCGATGAAAGAGTTAAACTCTAATAGGTCTTTCATTAAGCACTTTCTATCTTTAAGTTTAAATAAAACAAAGTATGTGTGAGATATCATCAAAACGTTTTATTCGTTTGAAAGGCCTATTGATGCCATTATGTATGAAATATAGCATTGTGCCAATTTCCACCACAGCTTTGCTTGGTGGCATCCGCAATGTCCAATTTTCCATGACTCTGGTGCATAAATTTAGCTGAATTTGACCGATAGCATGGGTTATGTTGACTTTGAGGACCGCTGTGATTTGTAGCTTATTCACATAGACCTGCGACTTAAGAAAACCCCACAAGAAAAAGTCAAATCGCACGATCTCGGTGGCCAGTTCACATCACTTCCACGTGAGATGACCATGCCCTCAAATCGCTCGTGCAGAATGTCCAATGTGACATGATCTGTGTGGCCGTCCTATTGAGACCGTTGGTATCCATATCATCCAATTTAGGCCAAAAGAAGTTGGTAATCATCGACCTATAGCGCTCGCCGTTGACGGTGATGGCCTGGCCAACGTCGTTCTCAAAGAAATATGGACCGATGACGTCGCCAGCTCAAAATCCAAACCAAACAGTGACTTTTTCGGGATGCATTGGACGCTCTAGGATCTCATGTGGATTGGTATCGTCCCAAATTCGACAATTTTGTTTGTTGACGTACGCATTCATCCAGAAATGGGCCTCATAGCTGAAGATGACTTTTCGATGAAAATTAGGGTCAGTTTCCAACTGCTCCAGGGCCCATCCAGCGAACACACGTCGTTGTCTATGGTCGTTTACCTTCAGCTCCTTTTTTTAGCTTCAAAAATATGGCCGCTATCAACTGTTAAAGTTTGGAAGTCCCTATTGGAAGACGCTTTATTATATGAAATTGAACATAATTAGCTCAGATTACTAATGGTGATCTTAGTTAGTATTTATTTACTTGGGTTTTGGAAAACCCAAAATCCAGGTCATCCTAATATGGCCTAAAAAAAATTATGCTAAGCTCCTTTGATGTCTGTGGAATGGAAAATGATTTTTTACTCAGATTAGGCTTTAGTTCATAGTAAGGTATTTGAGTTTTAGTGGCTGTACTTTTTGAGATATTGGCTTGGATTGATAAAAAAAAAGTGTTTGATTTTAATTTAATTATTTATATGACATGCTATGAAGGTTGCTGATAAAAATATCTTAATGGAGGGTGAATTTTATTTAATTTCTGTTATAGAGGTGGATGGCTTTTGATGAAATAGACTTATTTTCCTGCTCTGGGTGAAGATTAAATAAAGAAAAGTGAGGGAGGCGGCTGGTTTTTTGACTTATTGCGTTTTATTTATTATGTTTTTTATGAACACATTGAAAGTCAGACTAATTCTTTTGTTTGTCATTTATATACTGAATCCCTATCATTCATCCCGAACCGGGATGAATGATATATATGAGTACAAATTATGTTTTTATGCATGCATTATCAATCGATCATCTATAATGTCGCATTGAACCAAAACTTCGACATGACCAATGGTGATCTGATGGAAAATTTATTTCAACGACACTCTAAAATAAAAATAAAATAATTATAACGTATAATAATATTTAGGAAAGAAGGACATTATTATGAGGCTATATGATATATGTGCCATGTTTGTACATCTTGAAATGATGAAACAAAAAAAAAACTATCTGTACTTAAGCACTAAGTATTAAATTTATTTTTTCAGTGTATTTTCTCCTTTAGTTGGGTTCAGTTGTATTTAAACTAACGACGTTTTCCGCGATTTCCTACTTTCTTAGTTTTTAAATATAACTACTATTATTTTTCAATTATGTTTAACTATTATACCTAAAAATAGACATTATTAATTAAAATTTGAAATAAATTGCATAGTATCAGTTAAAACGTGATTTCTGCGTTTGTGTCGTGGCCACAATTTCTGACGGCGCATTACGTTACAATGTCAATATGACAAATTACTATACCATAGTTTCTTAACTAGCACATTTAGCCACTTTGTCACCTAGTTCATTAGTTAACAAACCAAAGATTAATGCTTTAGGTGGAAATCCACAGTTTGCCACAGATCCTCATATACGTACCAAAAATAACTTTATCAGAATCACCTTTTTAATTAAAATAAATCTCTTAACTTTCTCCTAGATTTTAAGGCGCCTGCCTCTGAAGGTCCAGTTTTAATTAGAATTCTGTTAATTTATAAGGTAATGTTTCTGAAAAAGTTTCCTTTTGTCTCATCTCTGACTTTTCCAATTGTTTTTTATTTAAATTTTGGGGTCTTCAATAATATAGTTTATTTTCACCAAGAGACAGGCCTGCCACATTTGTCGTCCTTAAATCCCGCATTTCAACTTGTTTTGTGTTATATGATCCTAGGTTCTACCTAATACGGTATATTAAAAAAAACAAAAAACTTTCCGTCAAATCGTACTTGAAGAGTTTTAGCAGATGAAAGAAATAAAAACATATTGATTTTATGCGGAATAAAATTTAATTTTATAAAATGATAAAATAAAATGAACCTTAAATAAATAGAATCTATAGCTTTTAAGGTGTAAAAAAAATTAAAAGCTCCCAGAAGAGTGTTACTCACCCGTTCACGGTCAAAAAAGACTAGTAGTCATCCATCCGGTATGCCTCATTCATTCGGTAATTCATTGTATATGGATAAACGCACTTATTAATTAGCCTTAGGCATTCGGTGATCAAGACGTTTGTGAACGATATGATGTTACAGTCTTATTAGCAAGTAGGTGATAAATTAATAACGCAATAACCCTTCCTTATGCACTCTGATTACTAACCGAAAAGCAACACAGTAAACCAAATCAAACAACGAAGTATGAAATTAAATTGTACATATTGTTTCGTGGTTTGAAGCTCAACGTTAAAACGGATGTGTCTGGCCATTATTTCCAGGCATCGCAAAAGAATTATGACTTACAGCCCTGAAGACCAAGGTTCTTTCCCCGGTTTTCTAAAGGATCTTTTTATGGGGAGATGAGCCTGGTGAGGATAAATGAGCAGTTATTTAAATAACGAAGTTGTGAATCCGGTTTAGAGAACTTAAATTACGTACGATAAATATCAGCTTAGCACCAACAAGGTCCCTTGGCCTTACCTTCAAACTTATGTTCTAACTGTTTGAATTTGTTTGAAATTTAATTCTCTACTGCTAGCTAGGCTATTGCATGTGACAAATAAAATCATCGTTATTTATTCTTTGTTAGGAAAAGTATATCCCGAAAATCGATAGTACGAAAACTTTTAAAATATGACGTGTTGAGTGGTAATCGTTTCCAGTTGTTAAGATGTAACTGTCAAAATTTCTTCAGTTTCAACACTTTATGGTCTAACTTCGAAGCAATCTTAAACTGTTTTTACGGGTTGTTTACCTTTGTGATTGGAGGATTAACCTTATCAAGTGTGCCTTCCACTTTTCAAGCTCAATCGAGTCTTTCGACGTCACGCTCAGAAGCCTGGAGGATTTTGAAAGTAAATTTTGTCTTTTGTCATGATTTTATGAAGTTGGGATGAGAGCTCATTAGAAGATGCTTTCTTCATAAAAAATCCAACACTTGTAAACACACTCAAAAACAACATTAAGCAAATGAACTTATGTATTAACATTAGTGTTACTTTATTATTGGTATAGCCAGTGGACTGTAATTAATTAGCAAAATTGATTCAAATCCATGAAATAATTGAATCGGCGAATTTCAAAACTATCGATCGGCTTTCCAAACGATCTAAAGCCCAAATATTTATTCGTCCTCTCAAAAACCCCCAATAACGAAAAACTGTTCACACTTACCTGGGGTTGGATAGCTTCTTTCTTGAGCGGTTCGGCTTCTAGGAGGAATATGAGGGTTAGGAAAGGATAGAGAAAGTCTAGGACAAGCCCGAATCCACTTGATGACCACGCCAAGAATTCAGAAGCAGCGAACAAATCTTCCCCAGTGGTCGGCGATGAAAGGATCGTTTTACTCATATGAAAAACTTTGATATCCAGAAAATGAAACCATGCACCAACCATCGGAAAATTTGAAAAAAACAACCAAAAAAAAAACGGAAATAACTTTTCCTGGTTCTGGCAAACACCCCACTCGATCGGAGTCCAGATCCAGCCTCTTCAAACTAATAGAACACAATGGCCAATTTCTCCCAAAACGGTTTCTGAGATCAATTGGCCTGCTAGAGCACAGCACCTCCCAGAGCTATTTCCCCTACAGATAAATCAAAATCTCTCCTGGTAATCCTCCCGCGTAAACAATTGTTATTATTCAATACGCAAATAAACAAACGCAAATTCTCTAAACAAATTTAACTAAATATTTAAATAGGTAACTAAATACATAGATTGACGTAGCCAACAATAAATATTAAAATTAATAAAACTATCAAGTATGTGGAATAATTCAAAAATAAATACTGAATAACGAGGCCAAGTGAATGAAGGAATTCAGTTCACTGCGATAATTTTAATTCTGGTCCATATAAAACAAAAACTTCAGTGAAAACTTCATCTAATCACAACAGCGTGGTGAATGTAAAAGGAATGCAAAACGTCTCTAGCAGCTTAAATTTTTGCCTAAGCGTCTCATGTTATGTTTAGTAATTGCAAATTAAAATCAATACGAAGTGCCATACGTCTCTCAGCTAAGTTTACATTCTGAAATATAGAAACACTTTTCTTTTAAACTAGAAAAAAATGTTTGACAAGTACCAAAAAAACATTATTCTCCTATTTAATGACAAAACAACCTATTGATGAATGGTCGTTGGAAACATAAACCAAAGAAAAATGTCTTAATTAATGTCAATGTTTTATTTTAAAAAACAGTGAAAAACAAATTTTAAGTTATTAAATTTCTAGTTAAAATCAAAACTTACTACTGTAAGAAATCTTTACACTATAAAATTATTATTTTAGATTAAAATACATGTTTTTTATCAATTATTGTGGGTAGATTCTGTAGGTGCACAACAAGTAATTTGTTTGTTTTCTTATACTACTTACTGATTGGTGACTCACCAACGTCATAAATATTATCATTAATGTTTCTGTGACACAGAAATTCCGAAACGATAAAGGATTCATTATAACCACTTGAGAAAAAAGGTTGTGACATCTCCACGGGTTTTAACTTGATTAACGGGTTTTGTTTCATCTGTAGTCTTGCAGTCTACGTTGCAGTCTCCTTTACAAAATACTTGTTTTAATGCTATTTAAGACTCTTGAATGAGAAGGAATACATGTTCTGGGTTCCGAAAATTAAAAATTATGACTACAAACTAGGCCCGAGTAGTCATTGAAACAACAGAAATCAACTACATTTTCTCTATATGCCACTTAAAGTACTATACAAAGGTTTAGTTTAAAGTGCTACTTATGAAGTTGTAGGCATTTGATAAAGAAGGAAACTTTAATGATTTTTAACACAGTTTATAAAGAGGTCTTTTACAAGAGTTGGGCACCCTTCGAGCTAAATGCAATATAAAAACAAACTATTCAAAGAGAAGGAAGAAGAAATCAGTTGAGTGGCCACTTCACATGCAGAACTGGGAAAGTTTTAGAATTGATCAAGCCCAATGCTCCACTCAAGAACTTCTTTGATGAAGTTATGATGTTGGAATTGAGATGTTGAAAGAGCTGCTATTCTTACTAGAGCCAAAATGCTTGGAAATAAATGAAAACTGCCAAAAGAAGGTAAAAGAAATAAGATAAGGTTAAAGAATTCGAAGAATAACGTTTAAAAGCCAAGTGACCCATCTGTAAATTTACATTTTATGGTTTGTTTGTTATATAAATTAGATTATAAGTTTGTTTAATCCCTCTTTATGCTATGAAAGTTTTATCAACTGATCTAAACATTAAAAAAAAAATGGTTGATCAAACCGAGTTGCCAAACCTAAAAGAGACAAACTCAGAATAGAAAACGCAAGAATATAAAACGCAAGAATATAAAACGCAAAAATAGAAAACGCAAGAATATAAAACGCAAGAATAGAAAACGTTCAACACAGAATATGAAATATCGTATTCAATGCCGTGACATGATATACAATACTAAAAGTCCTGATAATGTATGTATACTTTTTTTTGCTAATAATGATAGTTTATAAATAAGATTGCTTTTTCTTTTCTGGTACATTTAATCAAGTTTGTGCATTCAACAGCCCCGTTGAATATGTGGCTTTGAATAGGCACCTTCTAATTAGTTGTTTGAATGGTAAAAATTAACAGATAAAAATATGAAAAACAGAAATACTGTTTAAATGCTTTAGGTTGGGAAAAATCATTTGAGAAAAAACATTTACATTTTCACTTTTCAGAATATCATTCATGAATTTTTTTTTATGCAAGAATGATATCGTAATTTCGTAGTGCCTTATTTATGAAAGATCCGTTCATTAGCATAAATTTATCGAGTATGAAATCTAATGCATAATAGAGCGGTTGTACTGGTCAAAAATCGAGTTTTCGGCAATGGTATTGACCGGATTGGTGGCAGTTAGTTTCCATTAGTGAAGAGTTAGCGCAGAATATTCAGACGTATTTTTTTTTTTTTGTTTTCTCTGCTAATGAACTTGCCGGCTTAACTCGGGCAATAGCATTGACGACGAAATCACAGTGACAACATTTCATCTCTAGCCTCACATTTTTTTTTTTTCCGAATTGTTAACCAACAGCAAAATTGACTCAATTCTACTCTGTTTTGTACCATTGGTAGAACCAACACTTTTCAGAGAGTAAACAGTCATTAAAATCTTTTTTCATTGCCTGATGTCGTAAGTTTTATAATGCTTGCCTTATATCTAATATTTATAATCTTGCTAAGAACTTGGAAGGGCTTGAGCAAAACAATATACCTGCCTCGTGACTGCATGGAATTCACTGATGGTTCCCTGTTATTTTTAAGTAAGCAACCACATCCCTCCAAGAACTCCCTACCTACTTCCCAGAATCTTATCCTTTTCTTATACATATATGTCTCAGCTTTAGCAACAGACCCCACTCGTCCCTAGACATCCCACCCAGTAGAAATGTAACTCTTAATATTTGTATTTACCAGAGTTTCGCCTGCACTTCATAATAAAGCTTTTTTTCCTTCTCTTTTAAAAGACTCTTCTCTACAAAGATTATTTAACTTGACAAAACATAATATCTATGATCAGAATAACTGTGCAAATATAAGTGTTCTCGATGCGAATGAATGACTGCCTGATGTTTTGTTTTGTTCGGACGGACATTCAATCAAACTGTGTGCATGGTTAAACATTAAACATTTAATCCCTTTTCATAGACTATACGTTTTATCAAATGAAACCTAAATCTACGAATACACTCATTCAATGTAATTAAACTGAGGCCATGAAGTTTTCGGGCATTATTCCTCTATTTATTTATTTTTTAAATAATAAAACTTCTTTATTGTAATAATATTAGAGTCTTTTCTTCATCTATTATTGATATTAAACAATTTCGAGTCTTCTAAAATATCTTAAATGAGTACAAATCAGGCTTTTTACTTCTTGAATAACTGATTTAAAAGAAAGTGTCACATGTGAAAGGTATAAATGACTTCGTATCGGAAAACTTGTAATTGAAAATGTGAATGAACCGTGGAAGAGAGGGCACGAAAGTAACTATTAGAACTACAGGAAGTATAGTAGTTGCCAATAGCCTGCTCATCGATACTGCACTCCTATACGTCATTACACGCTAATAGCTATTCTGCCATCACATACCTCCTGTAGACATTAATCAACTCAAAGATTACCCCGTCCGAACCCATTACAGTCTGTGCGAGCCTGGTACCCTGGTACCTGGTAGCCAAAATGGACTTATCTGGTACAATTGTTTTACACACACGTTTTACTAAAATTGTTCACATATTTATCATATCTTTTTTTAAATTTTTAGGCTTCTATAATAAATATCGCTCAATTATTTGTTTTGGTTACCAAATAAGAGGTAGAGTAATTCGTATCTGACTGTCTGAATGCAAACGTTGGTGTCTACTACTGCTGTCGAAAACTGTCTAAAATAGTCAAGATATATCCCATCATGTGTTATTCTGATAACCTTGTGGTTAGCCTTCTTCATTTATCTTGATGAATCCAAGAGGATTACCCTCAACTCCCTGTTCAAAAATTATATCATTTTTCGCTTGGTTTAAAAGAAATATAATGAGTTATTTATAACAGTATAACGCTTACACAGGCATGGGCAGCTTAAACATAAGGCTCAAAGAGGAATCACTGTGTTGCTCATTCATGGTGATCTGTTGTGGAAAGTTCTAAAATAAATTTGGTGACCAAGACGTCCAATGGCCCTGATAGATTGAACACTCTTCTAGCACCTAATAACAACAGCTTCGTTCCTAAATGGCCACAAATAATTATGCACTGCCGCTTACATCAATCTATTAATGGAGGTCTTACCATTAGCGGCTGGCTGTATTCAGTGCTAGGCTAAGGACGGGCGCTCTTCCTTCTCGAAAGATGGTGTCCTTTATCTTGGACTGTTTCATGTCACAGGATAAGCAAGGAACTATAAATATTTGTATTGATCCTATTTCGGTATAATATAGTTTGTGAATTATCCGTCAGAAAGGATGAATATCTTATGTAATTAAAACTAGACCCTAAAATACTACTGCTAGTAAGCTAGGTCTAGAATATACCAGTAGCATACTACACCCTCGGCATGCTGAGATATACCAGCCACTGATCTGTTACCTAATGTACTGCGTGACTTGGGTAACTATAAGCCTGAGCTTCCGGAGAGCGGAATGACTTCCTCAAGGTGAGCTAAAAGATTGTTTTGACGATTTGTAGTCATGTAGGAGAGAGCGGGGTCTGACAAGGATTAAATTGGGCAAGATGGTTCGCTGTGGGCCGGTGTGTTTGTTGAAAGCATGAGTACAAATGATAAAGCGTTAATGACCGGTGATCACTTGTATCTTTAATGTTGGACCAGCAGTATTTTCAATTTTACTTCTAGCATATACTCTACTCGTTTTAGAATATGAAATGTTAGTGACTTAAATTAACAAAAAATTAAATCTTCAAAGAAACATCAATGGAATTGACGGAATAATTCTTCATCTTACCCAGCTTGTATACAAATCCACTAAGAGGCAAATTGGAACTTGATTTGAAAGTTTTGAAGTTAAGTAATAACATTCCATGTCCAATATGTTCCTAATTGAATGATTAAGTTCATGTAAAAAAAAGTTTTTTTTTCTAAGCTCTCTAGTTAGAATTTTAGGAAGAGGGAGAAATATAAAATATATTTTTTTTTCCCCTTACCTCTCAAACTTATGAAAATAGGATGTGGGAAAAATAAAGAAAAATAATTTTGGGCTAATGAGTGCCTTTCACTAAGGGGAGTCCCCCATTTGAAGGATGTATGAGAAGGATATAGGGTGTGGAATGCCTAAAAAGGCGGATGGAATCAGGAAGGTAGTGAGAGTCTACCAACATAAAATACTGCACTCTAATAAAATCGGGATCGTGTCATGAATAAAAAATCTCTTAATGTGCATTGGATGATTTATAAAAGGGTTCGGTAAAATTTTGGAAAATTCAATCTGTAAAGAACTAACCTAATGAGTTCACCTTTTTCACATAAGCCATCACAGAAAATGAATAAACTAACGAAAAGGGAATGTAAAATTAAAAAAAAATTCTCCTAAAATTCATTGAAGCAAAATATTCAAAGAGGAAATTTCATTAAATTAAGAGATGGCAGTCAACGATACTTGCAATAATACCCTTAAGAGGCAAGTACATGTTTTTTTACTTCTATTTTTAAAGTTTACCCAGAACAAATATAGGAATGAGAGTCGTAAAATAAATATATTTTTTCCATTTAATTAATCCTTTATATATTTTTTTTATTGGTGTGACCATGACAATGTGTTGATTTTGTATATGGACTCCTTCAGAGGGACCTATCGAAATGTTTTTTTAAAGAACATATATCATTTTTTTTGTTACTGATAAATAAATTTACTAATTAATTAAGTAATAAATTAAATAGTTATCCTTCGTCACTCAAATAAATTAATAAGAAAACAAAAATATTTTTTCCAAGCCTTTCTTTCAAAAAATGTAGGAGAGTTTTCATCAGTATTCATTTATCGTTGCATGTTCTACGATAGGAGACGTAACATAGACTCAATCGATCTAAAAGTTTTTTCCTCAATCAGTACAATATAAGGCTATACTACCGAGCCCTGGAAGTATCTCTGTATATTGTTTCTTTGTTTTATATCCTTTATTATGCATATATTTATTTGACTAAATAAAACTTAGATTATAATTTAAAAATGTCTTTTGAATAACCAAAATAGAACGGCAAGGCTAATTATCTCTGGTTAAACTAATTAACATTTAATCTTTGAAGAATCTAGTTTTATTGATCATTTAATAAGAACAGTAGCACATCTGTTTCATAACTGTTTTCATGATGATCATGCCACAAGCCCTCGTGTAAATATTGCAGTGAATCGTCCATTCGTTACAGCTGACTGCCCTCTGCCTCAATAAAGCAAACATTCTTTGGCGGATTTATGTATTTATTGAGAAATATGTTCCCAATCCCTGAAAAAAGTTGGGTAGTATTTCATTTCGAACAGTTTATTATCACTCGTTTAATAACGTTTTTTCAAACGACCCATATATGATGGGTTTGATTCGTTATTTACCTACACTTTTACTAACCACTTTGATGTTTAGAAGGCCTACAATATGCGAATCGTTCATCTAACCATTCTCTCTATCTCTCTCTCCCCCCTCTCTCTCTTTCACTCTTTCTCTTTTTCTCTCTCTCTCTATCCCTCTCTCTCTCTCTCTCTCTCTCTCTCTCTCTCTCTCTCTCTCTCTTTCACTCACACTCTCTCCTCTCTCTACCCCTCTCTGGTACTAGGGAGAGGGGTCCCCCCTTTTTTTCGCGAAATCTCTCGTAATAATGTTTTGACTAAAACACATCCAGCATAGTCCTCCATTATAAAATTATAAACACATTATAAAACAGTCGTGAATGTTTGAAAGTGGAAACCTCTCATCTCTATCTTGGAAATGAGAATATTATCATATTGCTAAAACCCTATGAAAAATGTTTACATATACTATCCTCCTGGATAATGAGTTACACTCTCCCTTTTCAAAATCGTCCATAGAGCATCACAAAAAAAGAACTAATAACAATAATAAAACCCCAAAGAGTGGAACGATTTTTCAAAATATAACAATCTAATTTTTCGTAAATGCCTAGTAAACTATCATGACAGTATCAGCACCATTTCTCGCAATTAAAGTATAAGGACCGCGTTAATAAGTGATATCTGAAATTAAGTAAGCAGTTCAGGGCATTAAGTTCGGGAAAGAACTTAAGAGCGATTAACATCTCTAATTGAGTTAAAATATGAAACTTATAAAACACGGGGTTAATAGTTTGAAATACTCTCCCCCCCCCCTCCTACTTTCTAACAAACTCGATAGTTTTGATATCTGAGTAAGACCATTAGCTTTCATAATATTATAAAACAGTTGCCGACTGATAATTTCTTCTGCATTGAAATAGCACTTTCGACAGCTCCAAGCTGTCATCTTCAATTATCTCCAATTGGTTATGTGGGATATTTAACTCGTCTAAAACAATAACATCTTTTAACCAAGGCTGCTACAGCCACGCTCCTCACTCTACGACTCAAGTCGAGTTCAAATCCCGCACAACCAATTGGAGATAACTGAAGATAACAGCTTAGAGCTGTTGAAAGTGCTATTACTAGGAAGAAGAAATTGTGGAAAGACAATAAAGCTGTTTTATAATTATACCATTCCACAATCCGACAGGCATATTTTTATTATTCATAATATTGCTTTGATGGCATAAGATCAATTATCACATTCAAAATCTTTTTCCTTTTTCTGAGCACTAAGATCGCCCACAAATGAACAGAATACTAATATAGCAACCCTTAATATTTTCGTTAAAATTAATAAATACTGAAAAACTTGTATTATGGCCACCTCTTAATTATGAATAATTAGAAGTTCCCCTCTTCTCAAATCGTATTTACCTGTCTATGTTTCCATATTTGTTGTTAATAGAGGAGCTAGTGGAGTTGGGGGCCATCCCCACTTCCTCTGGCCACCTGGTGGGGGCCTATCTCCTCCAGGGCGGATCGGCTATATAAACCGCGCGTCCTCAGACAGAGGGCAGAAAGAAACAAACCGGCACCTTGAACACTTCTCTCTCTCTCTCTCTCTCTCTCTCTCTCTCTCTCTCTCTGCACTGGCACCTGCTGCTCTACTTAAAACCATGGTCCTCTCATTCAACTACCTCTGCATCTCTCTCTCCTAACCTCGCTATGTTTTAGTCCGGCGTTGTCAGACCCCACACCTTCCTAGTGGGAAACTCTGCCTTCGTCTCGCTAAAACTAGCACCTCCTTGGGAGAGACCTCTCCCACGCAGACGACGGTTGCCGTGGCCCTACAAACTTACCAGTAGCGTCTCCCACGGCAATCCAGTCTGCTTCTCTCCGGTTCACACTCGCCTTTGGGACCCGGACGGTTTTCGCCTACCCTTAGACAACGAATGCGAATTTGTGGTCATTCCAAGAACACATAAACTACCTATAAACATAGTGCTTTGTCGGGGCACACACCTTCTAAAGATCTTATGGAGTCAAATCAAAGTGAATTAGGCTGCCCGCCGACTAGGCCGGCAGCCAGGGTGAAAGACCATAGGTCCACCCGCTGTACCTCTTTCTGGGCGCTCACCGGCGGCTAAGAAGTTGTAGTGACCCTAGCCCGCAGCGGGCGACTCCTCCCCACTTTGGGGATACTCAGTTAACCTGAGCCTGACAACTTGCTTATTAATAAATATTGGACGTTACTCTCCGGATAAGTAATCTCATAAATAATTGCATTCCTTTGATTCGAATAACAACTGTCAACAATAAATTTTTGGTTTTGTAGGGTCTGCATTTTTAGTTGTACCTTTTAGTAATGAGTTTCTAGAGAGATTTTTTTGTTAATCAGTTTTTGTCATAGGACTTATTAATACAGCGCAAGTTTGGGTTTTTCTTAATGGCCCCGCTAAATTTACAGATAATTATATACAATTATAGATCCTCAGGTGAATCTATTTACAAATTATTTTTGTATTTTCTGTAGCGTCGCTAGAATATATACAGGTTTTGTTATTTAATAAAAATTATATTTATAATGGAATAAAGAAGTACAATGATACACATTATACGTGACTAGGCTGAACTGACTCTAATAATGGTGATAGGGCTCACCTTTTTGACTAAACGTACTTAAATACTAATTCTTAACCTAATTTTTTCCCGACAGTTTTGTTTTTCTTCAAAGCCCCTTCAAATTTCCAGATAATTATATGCAATTATAGACCCTCTGGTGAATCTATTTACAAATTATTTTGGTATTTCCTGTTTCGTTGCTACATATATATACAGGTTTTTTTATTTTATAAAGATCTGTTTGGTTACAAAAATATAAACAGTATAGGAAAACAAATTTATCCAGATTACAAATTGTATTAGGAAGTAAGTTTAATACAAAGTCGACACTCAAGGTATTCGTATACGTATACGGGTACACCGTGCCTTGTGAAGGAACTTCTCTAGTAATGGACATCACAACACCTCTAAATTGCACCCACTGTTTGGAATTTCACCAGTTGAAACTCCAACCGGCAAACGAGGCGACTGATTCGAGAAACTAATTAGCCTGGGGATAATTAGCTATACGTTTGAGTTTTAAGTGGACTGTAATTATTTGAGAGTCTCGTTAGAGAAATGACAATATCAAATGTAAACACAGTAATGTAAATTCCTACCTGCTTCGATGTGACGACAGCGTGCGAATCTCCCTTCTTGAACTCCGATAACCTAGAGATTTGGGCCCAAACTCCAGATGTATCCAAGTCCCGATTCATCCAATAGCTGTCTGCGTTTAATCTGAAATGTCGCTTCTCCAAGACTGCGTACTAGTGATTTGAATAATGACTAAACAAAGATAATGGCGTTGAAAATACGCTTGAAAACAGTGTGAAAAATGATAACTGTTGAAGACAAAAAGAGACGCTATAATAATGAAAATGAAAATTACCACCTGAGAGACAAAAGCGTGGGGAAAAACGCTGATCGAGCCGGCAGGCAGCGCCAGCGTCTGTGATTCACAGAACTACCGAATGGTTTCGGGTAATTACTTATTGAATAGCAAATTCAAATTAAAATGAAATTAAGTTTACGCAAATGGCGTAAACACCCACTGATGGTCACACAACTGCAGACATAGCAGTTCCGGCAACAAGTTCGTTTCATGGAAAAGTAGCTACTAACCAGCCGAGACCTGACTACACGCTGCGTTGTCGTTGGCAGCTGTCGCTAAACAGCCAAACTTCCAGGACATTTCCAGCTAGTAGGGGCTTTCCAGTGACCGTGTGAACGGTACAATATACTTGTATTATACTCCGTTACTAAGTCCATATCAAACTACAAAATGTCATATCACGTTCAAATTTACGTAGAACATGAAGACTAACGATCACCCACTACCTGCATGAAAGTAAATCCTCTCTATTTCTGCAAGGTAATTAATTGACTGAGAGAAGTATTGACTGGCTTACAGCAAAAAATAAATTAATCTTCAATACTTAACAACAATGTGATGTATGTAATAATGTTGTGTCCTGTGAAAAAATATAAATTAAAGACAAAAAAATCTTTTAAACTTTCATTTCAGAATTTATTAAACAAAACATATTACATTTTTTAAAATGGTATGCCAGATTTGAGACTATTTTATTATAAGTGAATTACACTGCCTGGATTAGCTAGAAAATGAACAGAAATAAACAGGTGTGAAAAAGTATATACTCAGAATGTTTTTGACTCTTTAAAGTGTGAGTTCCTTTAAATAATGAGATCCTTCCCCGCGTTTTTTAATCACCTCAAACAACCTTCTGAGAATACCTCATCCCAAGTTTAACAAAGTGCGTTTCCCAAGCTCCTGTGATCCTCTTTTTAAGCTCTTTAATATTTTAGATCTCTGGTTTCTAAATGCCTTAGACGTCCCTAGCCATTAGTTTTTTGAGCTGCAGCTTTCTTATAAATTTACAATATTTTAAATACCTGGTTTCAGCTATCCACCTCCTTAATAAGCTGGGATTATACCCTTGGTTTAATCGCCTCATAATCTGGGCAGAAGAAGCACCGATTTTTGAGATAATTTAAAACAGCGCGTTTAAGCTTCCCTTTTCCCTAATTTTCTGGATCTGAATTCATAAAGTTTTTAACTACACCTATGAGTGGTTTAACTCATGAGCAATTAGCCTTTGTGTCATCCCAGCTCTTTTTATGTCAATTATTCGTTGTTGATCAATTTCACTTTCATGTGAATTGATATTCTTTCATAAATATGAAAGTAAATTGAATATAAACATTGTTTAGTACCTTAAATTTATATTTAGTCACAACTTAAATATGGTTTGTTTACATATTTTGTTGTTGTTAGCTTATAAAGTGAAGCAATGGCCTATAACGCCTTCTGGCAATGTAATAATATGAGATCATGTTTGAAATTAATGTTTGACTTCGTATTTTGTTTACAGATTTTAAAATTATTTGAATTTTATCTATTGAGTTGATGTTTTTTCACAGGACTATATATCGCGTAAACATTTTTGTACAGAAAAAGCGCAGAATTAATCCAAACATCACAGAAAAATAATTAAAAATGACCACTATTCGTAATATAAATTATTTCTTTGTTTCGAATACAACATTGCTACATGTTTTAAGGATTTTCTAATACGAATTGACACTCATCCATTATTGGCTGCTCGAGCAACCTATTTGGGATCGATTCAAGCACTTGTTTCATTCATTTTGTATCTTATTAATAATTCATCGGAACCTCTATGTACGATCAACCGGGAATCCAATTAACCCCACCACCCTCCTTTTTTTTTTTTTTTTTTTTTTTTTTGTTACTCAGGTAAATAATAAATACAACTAACTTGGTTACTTTTAATGATAATGAAGAAAGCCAAGTGGTTTCCACAGGATTAGAGCTATGCATAGATATATTTCAAAAGACTTAATATACTATAGGAAAAAAAAGGAAGTTTACCCGCTTTACCGCAACTGCATTGTGTTCTTAGAATTTTTTAATGGGTCATTCTCTTGAAAGGAAGGTTTTAAGTTTACTCCATTAATGTTAATCAGGTTCTTGTTACTATAAAGCCCGCTTCGGACTTTTTTCACTAATTTAAAATATATTTAGTAGTTCTGCTCTGCTCTACCACGAGACAATGGTCTCGAAATGTCGAGTTGTGACAAAAGAAAAACATACACACGCTGTTATATAATGCTAAGAATATTGTAATCATAATATTATATGTAAGGCTAAAAGCCCCTTCTAGTGTATACCTGTCTCGGGGCTTCATGCAAATTGTGTTTCTTCTTATTTTTTAAATAGACGATCGCATCCCTCTCAATTCCTGAAACAACCCTTCCTTTTCATATTCACATATGTCTCACCTTTAGTTCCAGTTCACACTTGTCTCTCAGACACGAGTCCTTAAACACCTCCCCGACCCAGTAGTAAGTAGTAATCATAACTCTTTATATTTGTATATACCAGTGTTTTGCTTGTACTTCATAATAAATCTTTTCTTTCTTTTCTTTTAAAATACTCTCCTCTACAAAGATTATTTAACTTGACGATAAAACGGAAATTGGAAATAATAAAACGTGTCATAGGTAAAGGCAATAATTGTCCACAGGATTGGAAGTTATGTTCGTGATATCGCGAAGAAGAAAAACAATGACGTTTTTGATTTTGTTACGTTGGCTGAAACAAAGTGCTCTTCCTCGTCTAGGAAAACAATGAAAACTTTCACTTTAATTGACATTGATAGTGACATTTTTCAATGGTTCGACCAAAAACGCGCTGTGAGAGTTACTATTTCTGGGCCAATGGAATGTGAAAAAGCATTACGGTTTTATAAAAATTTCAACACTGAAGAGCCATTCTCCACTTGCGAAGTTTAAAAAGAGACACGGTATTAAGCAGTTAGGCATTCAAGTAAAGAGCTTTAGTGGGTATTTTTTTCTTTATTTTTATTATTGTATGTTATGAAAATTTCAATTTTTAGGTTGAAATTCAACAACGGATCAAATTTAAAATCATGGTTATTTTATGAAAATGATGCCTACAAAAATCTTAGCAGCCCAGTCGTAAAAGACTGCTCGTGGTCATGAATCCAGCAAAGAAAAAGTTACTATTATAACTTTTTTCAATGCTTCAGGATCAAACAAGTTAAAATTAGTTGTTGTGGAGAAGGCATAAAAGCCTCGGTCTTTTAATGAAACAGAAATTATAAGTCTCCCTTGAAATTATTCTAAACACCCAAGGGCTTGTTTGAACCAAAACTATTTTTAAGTCATGGCTTCAAGATACGCACGTACCTTCAGAGCGTCAACAGAAAGAACCCCCTCTTAGAGCTGTTCTTTTACTCGACAATGCTCCCTCCCAACCTGCAGAATCAACTTGAACAAGTAAAAATGAACAAATTGTTGTTCAAACGTAACGGCACTGATCAAGGGGTTATTTTGAGACCAAATACAACATGTTATTTTTACTAATAAATGTAATATTGTCTACACAATTACTTTAAATTAATGCATTAAAAAAACCCCGATTATCCAGGCTCTTCGATTTACCGCGGATCCCCGCTCCGTCAATTAGCCAGGACAATGGAGTTCACACTGTAATTAATTAGGGAAGTCAACAATCAGTACAAGATACAGAACGCGTTTAATTGTGCATACATAATTACAATTATATTATTAGGCATCACTGAATGTAATTTGTATACAAAATGTTTCGATGAAATGCTTAGAACTAAATTAGAATAATGTTCTTTGTTGAATATATAACCAAAGCCATCTTTGCTATCAATATCATTTTTTACTTTAGTGACAATATCATTAGTATCTTTATTGTGAATATATATGTTTCTGTTATTCTTATTATATAACTTCTTTATTGTGCTAATATTATAATCTGCCTTATTTGGCAATAAGTAATTGAGATAAATGTTCTCATCATGCCATATTTATAATTCATCATTCACTCGCACAATCATACAGTATGTTTTTATGGGCAAGCTTTCGATTTTAGCCAACTAACTAAATTATGTATTTCTGTGACCTATGACTTTCCCATAAATCTTTCATAAACGGATGAATACTTTTATATTTTAACGTCAAAACCATTGGTGATTTATTGATAATATCGCAACAGTTCTCTATGTTAAAATTGCTGTGAGCAGGACCTAATTTGAAATACTCCTTTTTTGTATAGATCGTACAGTTTTTTTTTTCTGTTAAGACATCTCCATTTTCTAGTTTCAACCCGTCTGTGAAAAATGTATGGCATTATTTACTTACAGCTTTTTAAATTTCGAACCGAAGAATTGATGAATCTGTTTCTATTATCCGATATCTTTTGAGGCCAAGCTAAGGAGCCTCCATTGAGATGTTTCAGACCGCCAAAATAAAACAGCTGAGGCCAAGATGTGGCGTCCCTATTTCAACGTATGTTAAATGCCGTTGAGCCCTAATGAAAAATCTTTGTCTAAGACTTTGTCGTAACTGTAATAGTTAGTGTTAGTCCGCTGAAAATACTTCTTCCTTCGAACCTTCTTTATTCGATACTTAACTAAAGTTTAGTGGGAGTTATGATACACATGTTCCCCTAATTTCATTTATGAATCCTTAAGAGTGTGTTCTGAAAAGGCCAGAATTATACCTCTCCGATATACAGTTTCATCAATAGTTTCATAATACTAAGAACAAGTAGAAGGGGCTTGAGCAGAACTGTGTACCTGCCTCGTGACTGATGGTTCCGTTATTTTTAAGTAAGCAACCGCATCCCTCAAAGACCTCCCTATTTCCCAGAACCTTATCATTTTCTTATACATATATGTCTCAGCTTTAGCCCCAAACCCCACTCGTGTCTATACATTCTACCCAATATGTAGTTACGTAACTCTTAATATTTATATATACCAGCGTTTTAATTGTACTTCATAATAAAGCGTTTCTTTCTTTTCTCTTAAAAGATTATTTAACTGGCGCCCCGAAGAGGGACCTGGCAGTATACCCAGTAAATTAACAGTAGTCCACCATCTTGAGATCCCTCACTTGGCAACGGACAGTAAGACCACTTGAATAGCGTGAGAAGGCCGATGCTAGTACTTCTGGAAAGATACCCCACAGGACAGGACTTCGATATTGGGCACTGATCTATTTCAATAAATTTTCACCAGGTAATACCATAAAAAAATGTGTTATATATCTCAGGAAGTTTAAGGAAGAAAAAAAGCTGGAATTCATTGAAGACATCATTCACTTGGTACAAGTCAGAAGAGAAAACGGTTCGTCATCAAGCCGAGAAGATCCAAAGAAATATTCTCTGCATCTGTGACTAATTCCTGAATTATAAGATTGCTTAGATAACAGGATCTGGGATTGTTTGGCTACCACTCTGACGGACAGGCTAAGAAGGCTCGAGGAAATATTAACAGAGCCTGGGACTGTTCACTTGAAGGTGCGTTCTAACGTTTCATGCTGGTTATACAGAAACAATAAATTTAATGTAGACCACATGGAAGACTTAGTCAACAGCAATAAAGACTTTAAGGTATTATTTTTAAATACAGTGTAATTTTATATTTTAGAGATAAGAAATATTTTACATAGAAACAGACACAAAACGAATCAGAAATGGCACTTAACGACTATCATATGACTAAAGAAGACTATGGGCACACAATCACGGGTGATCCGGCTAATTTAATAACATTCATCAAACCACTAGAAAAAATATATTCGACAGTATGTAACGAAACAATCGCTAACAGAATACGTAATGAACAAAGACAAATAGCTGTTTCTAGACTCACTGGTGTCGCGCAACAATTATGCATGCATAAAGACTTAAAATAAACGACTTAAAATTACATTTAGTAAATCACTTTAAGGACAGTCGGACAACATCACACCTACAACATGAAATCTCTCAGATTCATATGTACATAAACGAACACCCAATTGACTATATTAACAGAATTATCCCACATTAAATTCTAATTCAGAACCGTATATTGATTGACACCTCTATCAGTAATAAATAACAAGAAATATTATCACAAAAGGCACTAATTTTAGACCACGTTCACAGAAATTTACCATCAAGACTCAACCATCTTATTATTAACGACCTGATTCAAATCAAAAACGTTTTGTATAATAACTGTAAAATTATAATGGAATACATGTATCCTCAAGGAAACACTGACAACAGTCAACAAGAATACCGACCTAGACAAAACAATTATAAGATGAATGACTATAATGGGCAACAATTTCAACCCTGACAGTACCAAAATAAGTATAGGCATAATTTTCAACAAAACAATGACTTTCAACATAGCAATAACTATCAGCAACGTTATAAACCCCGACAGAACTTTAGAAATAATCAACAACGACTTTCCTTTCAAAGACCTGAACAAACATCATTCCCATCACAACCCTTCAATCCACATTCACAAAACGCTAAGTCAATGCGAACTGTTTGAAGTAACGAAGTGCATAACCTAGAAGACTAATTTCGCCCTCTAGAACAAGAGAACGAAACATTGAAACAGAGAGTTAAAGAATTGGAGCACAAACTTGAACATTTTTTTAGGACTAGGCAAACCACAACCTGCCCCCAACATCAACTAAAACTAATGAAAGAAATTCTTGTAAGACACGAACATATTACCAAAGATAATAAAATAAAATCATCACATGACTTAACCTTTCTAGAACTTGACGATATGGAAACAGAAGAAGACATTGACAGATTAATAGAAGCAATACCTAATGACTTAGAAGAATACAACAAAATTTTATAAGAACTCGACCCAGAAGCCATGGAAGACGAAATTAGTGTAGTAGCTACACAGCAAGACTCCCAAGACCTAAACTCTTGTAATTAACAATTTTTTATAGCCCCTGACGATAAAGCTATAAATGTTGAAAAACACGAAATCATAATAATCAGAGGACATAAAAACGTACAATTTACCAAACCGTTTAATAAAAGAAGATATGACATTTCTTTCAATAATGAGGAAGAATTAGACCAAATATTGAAACAAATTATACACCCAAAACATGTTGTTGGAATTTATTGTGAATCGAAACTCAATGTAATGACCACTTGCTATGATGAACTATTTAATACTTTATCAAGAATGATACAGAAAAAATATCCTACTGCTAAGAGAAAAAGATACAAAAATCATGAACTAAATGTAACAGACAAGGACGAACAAAACGAGATTATTTCTAATTATCACACAGGAAAGACCTCACACAGAAGAACAAATGAGGCTTATTAAAAACTAAGAAAACAATATTATTTCCCCCCGGTGAAAGAAATTATTACAGATTATATTACAACAACAAATGCATGATATGTAGAAAAACTAAGTATGAAAGGGAATTAATTAAAGCTAAATTTATGGTAACACCTTCACCAGAAAGCTTTTTTGAAGACTTAATGATTAATACTTTACATTACAAATGACAATAAATAATCACTATAATTGATACTTTTTCAAAAATACTATTCACAAGAACCGTGAAAAGTATACAAATTATGTAACATTATAAAACAATACTTATAACATTACCCGACACCACATTCTAAAATAGTTACTAACTTACTTGAAACGAATAGAATAGAACCAATTTATGAAACGCCTAATAACTCAAATTCTTTAGGACTTTTGAATCGTGCAAGCAACACATTAATCGAATTATTAAGGACATTAAATAATCAAAAATTAACTAATAAGATGCTAACTAATAAACTTTAGCAACTATTGCATACAACAATACCTTAAATGGAAAACTAAGTATGACTCCTGACGAGATAACGTTTGTAATCACTAAACAAAATAACCAACAAATATCAATAAAAGAACAATATGTTCAAACATATCATCATGATAAACGCCTAATAAATGACTTAGTAAAGACAAAAATAATAAAAGAAAAGACTGATTGAACAAAAAAACTAAACCAAAATCGGGAAGACATTCCGACAATTTCTGATCAACAATTAATGATAAAAACTATTACCCATAGAAAGCATGATAATTCTCATAAACCAGTAGTAAAACATCAATAATAATGAAATAAATAAATCGCATGCTAACAATATTAAACGACCTCGTAAAAAACATCTGACACACTGGAAATATGTTTCACATAACAATAAAGACACTTTTGCTGATTCAGACAATGCTATGGACTGGAACAGCTTTGCTGAAAGTAACTGGCCTAACTAACAGTAACAGAATACTACATTACACGTTAAATAATGTAAAAATAATTGAAAAATACTTTAAAACTTATCACTTTTATCACATAAGCCTATTAGACTTAGAAATAACTAATATACAAAAACATACATCTATCATAACTCTAATCTGCCCTTTAATAGTAGATATGATACATGAAACTTAGAATAAAATTGACTTACTGAGAAATCATAATAGAATACAAAAACGTGGATTAATAAATGGACTAGGAACGGCTATTAGTCGGTTAACTGGTACTATGATGCTACGGACAAACAACATTATGACAATGTCAGTGAAGTTAAACGAAATAACTTTAATACAGAACATAATATCGAGCAGACCGTAAATATGATTAAAAAAATTATAGAAACTTTTACGACTGAGATTAAATTGATAAACGGCAATTTGAATAAGGGTAGAGTAAACATGATAAACATTGGTAAAGAGGTAGCCTTTCACAACATCTATATAACTCTAACACATTTATTCAAGAAACTAAATGAGTTAACTCTAACACTTACACCAAAATGTAACATTAGCTTCAAGAAAAAGCAAAAAGAGATATTTTATACCATTAGAACAAAATGTTTCAGATGGAGAACAGATGGACATTGATACTGATGGTGACACTCACAATATCTGCTAATAATAATAATAGAATCATGGAAGTAATCAACGGTATAGACAGGACCCAATATAATATGCACCTAACCTAACTATACGAAATATTAAATTACTTAACTGTACAAATACTAGATATAGCATGGAAATTTCTCATGATAAAACATACCGACTTAATTGATGACTAACTTATATCACAAGACTTGGAAATCATTTGTAAAATCATTCAAGTAAAATTTCAAGTGCTATACGAAACGGACTCATTCTTTACATCATACAATTACCAAAGAAAGGACCAAAACTAAGTTCAATCTATCTTTTACCTGCGCCTGTACGAAAGGACAATCATGTAATAACCACTATAATACCAAACAATTTAATTCTGTACAATATACAAGAAACCTTTGTTGGAGCATACAACTATATAAAATCCAACTCATTTTGTATTAACATTAAGTATATTAGCAATGATTGCATATCTAACGCATTGCATAAAAACGTAGATGAATCTATCACCACAACTATTATAACTCCTACTTCTTTCATTCAGTATTACGATTTTATAGATGCATATCTAACTTTTAATTTATCATATGTATTCATTGTAAGCAATAGTACCTTACCTATACACTGACCCTTCTACTTTATTATCAAGTTAGATACTAAGGAAATTATTTATAACCAAATTGAGAAAAATGTATTTAGAAACTAATGTCATGTCTATAAAACATGTTATTTCTTAATATCCTCCCCAGGACTTCAGTGATTAAAAACGGAAGAAGTTATATATTGCTAAGAATATTATAATGCTAATATTATATATAATGCTAAAAGTAGAAGCGAGCCCCATCTACTGTATACCTGCTTCGTGACTTCATGGAAGTCACTGATGGCTCCTGTTATTTTTTAAGTAAGTGACCACATCCCTCCAAGACCTCCCTACTTCCCAGAATCTTATCCTTTTCTTATACATATATGTCTCAGTTTTAGTGCCAGACCCCACTTGTTCACACACTTGTTCCCACACATTCCACCCAGTATGTAGTAACGTAAATCTTAATATTTGTATATACCAGTGTTTTGCATAATAAAGCTTTTCTCTCTTTTCTTTTAAAAGACTCTCCTCTAGAAAGATTATTTAATTTAAGACATTTTCATAGCTGTGAATGGTTAGTATTAGTCCGGAGGAAATAGTTCTTCCTTCGAACCTTCTTTATTCTATACTTAGTTACAAATCAGTGCTGTACACTTAGAAGATAAAGCCCAGATGATTGATAAAGTTTAGCGGGAGCTATGATACACGTGTTGCCCTAATTTCATTTATGAATCCTTAAGGGAGTGTTCTGAAAAGGCCAGAATTATACCTCTCCAATATACAATTTCATATATGAAACTGGTAAGGTCCTGCTTGAATATTATTTCTATGGCTAATAATTACACTAGCCGACTAGATTTTTGACCACTCAGTGGATTATCTGAAACCCAGTTTTTTTTTTTGTTTTTTTTACACGCTGCAGTTTTCAGTTATCGTTAATTTTATTGATATTATTCTAATTCACTATGTAGAAGGGACAACAATAATGCCTGGGAAATATAATTTGGGCAATATAATTTAGTATTACCAGCTCAGACTTTTTTTTTTTTTTTTTTTTTTCCATAGCTATTAAACTTATAAAACAATAGTATGTGGAAAAAATAAAGGGAAAATTATTTTGGATTGATGGGTGCTTTTCACTAAGGGGAGTCCTAGTGGGTGTGGGATGCCTAAAGGAGGCTGGTGGGTTCGGGAAGGTAGTGAGAGTCTACCTATGGTGGAGCCTAGGGGTACTAGGCATTGGTTAGTAGTCGGCCAGGTCGTACCTGGCCACGCCCCAGTAAGGGCCTGCACTAAGTCGCCCTATCGGCCGGGAGATCGGCCTGCCCTTAGTAGGTAGAAGGGGTCATGTGGCTTCGGTTGAGTCGGCCGGAAGATCAGCCTCAATCTCTCGGCTGGGTGTGGATCGTTCAGTCCCCGTCAGGGGGCTCGGGTTCGATCAGGTCCATAGGTCTCCAGGCTTCGGCCGTCCAGCAGTGCTTCCATCGGACGGGCATTGGTGGTGGTTGAAGGTCGGAGAATAGTGGGTTGTGGCTGTGTCGAATTGAATCGAAAAATTTGATGTGTCGTCTCTTGATAAAATCTTGGATGGTGAGCACTTCAAATTTTTCGTGGATCTCGTCTGCCTTCATTCGGTCGAACGGGGTATGTTTGAGGGAGGTGCGGAGAACTCTGTTATGGAATTGCTGGAGCGTTTTTAGAGAGATCTATTCTTATAAATATTCAATGTTTGATTTTTTCTTTGAATGTGGTTGTTGTTAACAAGTATAATGTATATAATTATACTTGTTTATTCATTATATAATTTTTATAAAATAACAAAACCTGTATACAATGTAGCGATGCTACAGGAAATACAAAAATAATTTGTTAATAGATTCGCCTGAGGATCTATAATTATCTGTAAATGTAAAGGGGCTATGAAAGAAAAAAAAAATTATAAATATTGTTAAGTAGTTCAATTTTTAGATGATAATGTACGAGTCAAAGCTCGGTTTTTGAGATATTCACAAAAAAAAATCACTTTTTCCTTCCTGGTTCCTTTAAACCCGTACCTCACTTAAATCATTGTATCGAATCATATCATTCTAATCTGAAATCTGGGACTATTTGCCGCTCTCTACAAGAAAGGTAATAAACAATTTGTGACAGATTTGAACTTTTTTTTTGTGTTAGGAGAGACCAGTTTTTTACCGTAATTTTAATGTCAGGTGAACAATTTTGGCCCAAATCTACAACAGATAGAATATTGGCGGTAGCCAATGAAGAAGACTCGGGACTACGAAATGATGAAAATCGAACTGAGTAACAGTTTATGAACAGTTTATGTTCCAATTTTAGTTAGCAATTATGATAACGGTACACTCTGATCGCCTGGGCAATTAGACCAGCAGAAATTGTGGGCGGCGCCATGCCAATAATTTTCCTTTATTTGATAAACGACTCTTAACCAATTTATCTAGGGGAATTTCTCTCTCTTTAATCTTGATTTTATCTATTGGTGGATTACGCTTGCAAAATAGTATCCTAAGATATTGGAGAATTCTGTAGCTGATTGCTCGATAAAACTCCAACTGTGTTCTGACTAGGATTTAGACTAAATGTTATAATTATTGGCGCAGAATAAGTTACTCGTAGGCTGAGAGGAATGTAAATGGTGATTACTTATACTGATTGGAAAGCCTTAAACTATAAACTAATTTATATCCTGCTGTTGACATCAGTGAATTTCGGATTTTAATTACATGAAATAATATCGATGCTAGTCAGGAAGTTGTAAAGGAACTGGGTCGATAAACATATTTGAGGTGGCAGATCACATCAGCACACAACTGGAGCCTGTTACTACCCTGAGGTTTTGCCGGATTTCGGCAATCATCCACCAATAGTGAGGAATTAATGGTGTATGCAAACATTGTGGGAGGAATGACCAGGCAACTTAAGGTTTTCTCTTTGAAACCTGTTATACAAAATAGACATCCGATGTGAGATCTTACTGAAGAACTCGCCCTTGACCGAATGAACCCCGGGTTAACGAAAATCAATCCTCACTCCATTTAGCCAATTAACACTGCAATAGAATGAAGTGGGGAAAGCCAGGGCTGTCTCTGGAAAAGAAAGAGAGAAAAGGAAGTGTTCTATTCATAATACAAACCACAGGCATCCCAGCTCGTTCAGCCACCAACGGAAAGCAGATAGGATGGAGGAATACAAGCAATTATACTGGCCAGGTGATCAAAAATTACAACATACGGTATTTGAAGTGCTATTGTTGTAAATAACTTTTAATTTATTTATTGTATACATTTTAACCAAAAATGTTTTAAATAAGAAAATGTACTCGCTTCGGCGGTACATATACTAAAATTGGAACGATACAGAGAAGATTAAAATGGCCCCTGCGCAAGTATCCAATCCTTTCAATCAAAAGTCCTGAGAACAATAGTAAATGCCCCTTATTATGTCAGCAACAAAACCCTTCATAACGACCTTAATATACCCTACATTCTAGAACTCATCCCTTCCAAGCTCATGAGATTCCACCGAAACCTATCCAACCACCCTAATTACCTAGCACAGTCATTGCACTGCGCCACTCATCCCTATAATCCTCCTCGGAGACTGAAACGGCAGTGGCCTCGTGACCTGCTATAAACGTGTGACAGTGGGAGTCCTGGCAATGGCTAGTCTCTCCAATCATGTCCTGAGCGTCTGTGGCTCTCGCGCTCTTTGTCAGCCTCTACTGGCTAGTATCCGGTGACGCGGCTGACGGAGGAGCGTGGGGGACTTCCCAAGACTCCGCTTTCTCGTCGCGGTGGATTTGGGGGGTCTCTGGGCTGTCTGTAAATATTTTATGAATGAGCGAGTGAATGATGAACTGTAAATATTGTATGAATGAGAGCATATATCTTAATTACTTATTGCCTTATAAAAGATAGATTGTAATTATTGCACAATAAAGGAATAATAACTATTCGAAATAAGAAATGTCGCCTATTTATGTTTGAAATAAACAAAACAATGTTACTGTCCCACAGTTACACAGATAAACATTTTAGGTGGACAAAATTCTGAAAGTGGGGTATTTTCTTGAAAACTACTTGCTGATCATGAATATACCCCATATGTATGTGGGGTCGCAAATGAAATTCTGAGGAGATAAATTTAAAAAAAAATTTATAATAATATTTCTTATAATATTATTATATGATATTATACGTTTTGTTTTGAAAATGTATTAAAAAAAACTTCAAACTGTGCTGGAAGACGGACAAGAGAGAAAAGAATACTATTCAAATTGAAATTAATATAGAATAATACGCTTTATATAGTAATATCTGATAATACTCCTAAAATATAAAATTATTCTTAAATTCTTTGGTGCAAGCCTTATTGTGGACATTGGTATCAATAAGTAATGTCTAAATCCACTTTTTCTTTCAAATTGTATCTAGGATGCTCTTGACCTATTTTACCCGAGAAATATCACTTAAGCGCTATGACAAGTCATCGCTGCTAGCGCTTAAATTAGCCCTTTCATTTTCTTGGTCTTGTCGCGTAAATTCCGCTAAAGGCTTTGATGGTCTTCTTCGAAGTTATTGGAAGCGACTCAAAGTTGAAATAATTGTCATTTTTTCCTAGCGAGTCTTTTTAATTGCATAGAAATGGGTCATTTTTTCCATCTTTCTTTGATTTTTTGGTCCCAATGATTAAGGGTACGCTTCAATTCCTTGAAGTTAGATTTGGACTGTTCCCCACATTAAATCTATCTATATATATTATGAAATGTCTGATAGTGTGTTGGAAATACCCAATATAAGGAAAATTCGGCAAACAGCGACGTAAGGTCGTATCGGATTAGTCCCCGAATTAATTACTATTAATAATTTCTTTTGTATTAGTCTCCTGCATTTATCATATGAGGTATTTGGGATTTCTACTGACGAAAAATATCATCGGATTTCTCAAGAAAGCCCACGGCGGGATGCCCATGTGTTAATCAGACAGCCTTATTTTTTTTTCCGTCTGTTAAACGAATTTATTTTACATTTAAATATAAAATAGTAGGGTTCATCAGACTTTAAAAACGCTCGTGGTCTGATTAAAACAGAATGTAATGGGCAGACATCTAAGCGATTCACTGGAATCCACTGTAGTTCACTGGAATTAGGAGAAATGAGTGGATTGCATCTACAATTATATCTCCAGTGTAATAGGCTATGAGAGTAGTGGGCCGAAGAGATCTAGCGAGCGTAGGGGTAATTGAAGTTAAGCACAGTTGGAGTTGGTCATTACACAGATGGGTGACCACTCAGAAATGGGTTACCACTTTGGGGCCCCAGGTTCCCTAAGTGTTTACGAACTAGTAGCTAGTAGTTAGACAAACACAACGCAAAGAAATACGTGGAAAATTCTACAATTAGATAATAAACATGGAGAAACAGATAACGAATTATATTAAGCTGATATTCAAGTTGAGCTGTCCTCGTCATAATTATTATTGATTATAATTAAGTAAATCTATCATTTCCGTAAATTATTAGAGTAATTATATTAGAAAAAATGGCATCTTACACAATAAACCTTAAAAACACACCATCATACGATTAAGTACATCAAACAAATGCGAATCACTTTGGGCCATCCGAATCTTGCTTTATTTCAAGATCATTCATTTATTTATTATTAGGTCAAAAGAATTTGCATTTCAAAAAAAAATCTTTAAATATAATTACCAATATTGAAAAAAAAAACAATTGTAAATATCGGCTTACACGACGAATAATGCTTTAGTTGAATTGATCTTTTGTCATAAAAATTTGTTTGTTAACAATGCATGAACCTAACACAACCATAAAAAAAAAAAATTATAAAAACTACAGAATATAACAAATAACAACATAGTACGTACAGTACATTTCTGTATCTCAGAGTTGAAATGATTAATCTCTTTTTTTTATTAAGTTAGTTTCATACATTATCGATAACAGATAAAAAAAAAAAAAAATACTATTTTTTACTCTCTCAATCACTAATTAACCAAAAACTAAATTAGTCAATAGTTATATTCGAAATTCGACAAGTGTTCTTGCTGTAGCTGTAGGACCAAAGCTATCGCTTATTTTTCTCTCAATTATCAATGGTATTCACCTTTTAACGGCTCATTTTAATACGAATATTATTTTCTGCTTAAAATTAAAATCATTTTCGTTCGTCTCATAGACCTCAAAAATGATGCTCCTAGCAGACTCTTAATTCATCTTAATAAAGTTGTTTATAAATAAAAAAATAAATAAAGAGAGCCAGGTTAATTTCTAATTTAAGAAACCTAAAATAGTCTCAATTTAAAAATAATTTGGAGTATTCTCTATTTAAAGAGAGATGCATAACCTTTCCCCCAGGCAGTGGTCACTAAGTTGTAACTTCACTGATACTAAAGACAAATATACAGTGAAAATGTATTTATATGTGCAAACTAGAAGACTGTATTCTTAAATATTTTGGCAAGATAGATGCCATGTAGGTACTAGAACGGATTAGGGGAAGAAAACGCAAAAGTGGTCGGACAGGAGACCCCCAGCAACATGAAATATCACAAAACTATGAGGTGACTTACATCTTTACAAAGATGGAAGATCAGCCAAATGGCAACCATAATACTCCAATCCCAGGTGCGTGCCATCTTTACCCCAACTGTATCAAATCAATAATTAGGGTTGCTGCTCGAGAGATTTTTCAAGACTCAAACGTTAATCAAGATTTAAAGGGTTGACTCCAAAAAGTGTTGAATCCAAGAGAAGAAGAGAATGAAACTAAAGGCCGACTAATGGCCAGGTGGCAGGCACCTCACCTGAACCCATTTTTAACTAATTCTATGCAACATACTAAATAACAATTTGATCCAATTAACAATGGCTCACAAGTTTATTTAACTCTTCTATATGTCAATGATTGTTAGTATTATACAGGATGCAGCAAGCGAATGAACAAAATTGAAAGGTCCCATTAGGTTCATAAATGGTTATTAAACGTTAAATGGTTTCCAAATTTTACAAATACTTGACAAAAACAATCAAACAATCTGCCTTAATACTTAATAGGCAATAAATAATTGAGATAAATGTTTTCATTCATACGAAATTTAAAATTCATCATTCACTCGCACATTCATACAATATTTACAAACAGCCCAGGGGCCCCCCAAGTCCACTAGTTGTTGCCTCCCTCGCATGCGAAAGAGGAAGCGGAGTCTAGGGAAGTCCCCCACGCTCCCTCACCAGCCACGCCGAGCGAGGCCGACGAAGAGCGCGAGAGCCACATACGCTCAGGACATGATTGGAGAAACTGGCCATTGCCAGGACTCCCACTGTCACGCATTTATAGGAGGTCACGAGGCACTGCCGTAGCTCTCTTTAATAAAAACTTTTTACATTAGGCACGAATAAATGTGAAAATAAATCTTAAGGTTCTTCAATGTATCCCCTTCATATATAATGTTATTAAATTATATTGAGACCTACCTCATTTTTTACCATCTCTCTTTTTACTTTACTTGATCAATTTAACTTAACTTACTTGGCAGGTCCGTCATGAGATCTTTAATTCAAATTGTTTTATGTCTTTGACATAGGAATTTACCCCAATTGAATCACCCGATCTCAAGGCTAATGTTGTGGTTATTAATAAATTGAGAAACTAGGAATTGTGAAATATATTCAAATAAAATGGTTATGACAAATAATTATAATTAACATAGAGTATTGACAAAATGTATAAAAAAAATATTCAAATCCTTTTAAATTATGATAGTTACTACTAATTACAAAACATGAATTTGAGCTCGTTTTTTATGAATGGATCCATAATAAGAAACAATATTGATAACACCCTCCTACAACTTATCCGCCCATCTGTCTCAACACACCATGGTATTCAATAAACATTGAACTGCTTTCTTTTCTTCTCTCAGTTCAATCGATAATCTTCCTGTAATTCAACTAACGTTACTTTCTACTGTTGGTTCTTCAATAGTATGGCAACCGCCAATTCGGGAGCTTGCCGGCTGCGTTCTTCTCGACGGCTGGGCTAAGACTACTCCTTTCCGCTAATTCCCACTCCTAGGAGTATTAGGGGAAATGACCCTTACCATATGTGATGGTTCATGATCTTTATTGTCAAATATCATGAATGTTACAATATATGTATTTTAATTGTGGTCTTCTTAGTCAGGAGTTCGGGGGGAATTCGGGAAACTTTGGCTATCGGTAACATTAGTTGATCCCTACCTGGAATCTTTGAACATCGCTCATTCTAAGTTGTTGATAATATTCATAAGATAAGTCGTTAACTTCCTATAAGTATAAATCACGAGGAGATTAATTAATAAGCTTGAATAGACGCTTTTATTTAATTTAGTTTTTATAATAACGATAAACTATTGAATATACTATTTATTTTTATTATTCTATTGCTTTTTCTATTATATATATATATATATACACAGAGAGAGATTATACGAATTATCTTACTCCATTTCGTTCAGCTCTAAAATTTAGGATGGGGAGAAAACGAAAAATATTAGGCAATTATTCAAGTGTTAATTAAGTCTGTCCAGTTTTCAGCTAACCCAAAACAATAGCAATGCAAAAAAAATATGATAAAAGGACAAAATTTACATTCGAGGTTGACCGCTTGGTTAATTTACAGTGGCACGCTCGTGAAACATTACTTTATTCAAGCTTAAGTTTCCTGCGCGTTGAGGGTGCTTCAGACATCAGCTCCAGCTCACAGATCATTTGCAATCTTTGAACTTCTATCTTTGAATATTGTGTTACAGCTTCCTTTTTACAACCACTGCATCATGGCCCTGTCAGGGATTTTTCGGGCTGATAAACGTTTATATTGGTACAATTTACTTCTTTTTATTCCACATAAAAATGTTTGAAAATTTCATATAAAAATTGGTTTCCTACTTTACTCTAAACAATATCCTTACAATATATCCTCTCAAAGACCACAAAGGAGTAATCTTTGTAATATTTTAGGACAAAATCACATTTGCACTTCTATATTATAAATTAAAGTATGTTTCTTAAAGTTTTTAAAGGGCTGACTCGATTTGACTGACCAAGAATAAGAAGAATATTCAGGCTAAGATACTCTCTGTAGGGATACTCTCACTGTGACTGGCTAATATGAGAGAGAGACAGGGAGAGGGGGAAGGAAATGAGAGAGGTGACTCTCTCCGCGCGCCCTAACACAAAGCATTCGCACTAAGAGAAAGACAAATGAAGTAATAAAGAGAAATACAAAATGGTAATAAATTTTAAGTTAAAAAAAAAAAAGTGTCGGTGGAGTCAACACTATTCGTTAAGAAGTGTTAAAGTTTTAATACAAAAAGTAAACAAAATTCTTAGCAGAGTCTTTTAATAACAGCATCTATATAGAGCATTTATTTTCTTATTTTGGATCGGGATATGTAGTGGATTCACAACTCGCAAAATATGTGCGGGATATGTGAAGAAAATAATAACGATAACCCTAATTGTTGCTACAGTTGGATAGTATGAGGTCACTTTCTGTTACTTTTCCCTGTTTTCCCCCCAAATTAGTTCTTGTCCAGGTGCATAGCACAAAAACCAATTTAGCTGCGGTTTACTTTTCGATCCCGATATATCCGATGGTTGTCCTAATGGGAACCGTTCCGCTGCAATTAAAGCGAATGGGTGAAGTGGAGATTAGCCTCGGTTCCATCTTAATGACCTTACCTACACCGTCCCGGTTTACAAATGGCTTGAGAGAGGGAAACACTTGTTAAATACTGAGAGGTTGCCCAATTTTATTTGGATTGGTAACTGTAGCATTCAAATCAATCAAATGGAAAACCAAATTTAACAAAACAAAATTGCTGATCGAGCATATGCTGCATATTGCACCAGAAACCCCAGTTCCTAAAATAGATTGCTAATTCATCTGAGAGGAGTAGTGAGTTAAACTTTAACTAAATTTAACAGAACACATTTAGCAAATTAAATAAATGTTGCCCATTTATCTGCCATCATAAAATTTTATTAAAGCTAGTTGCAAGCCAGAAAATGACCTGTTCATGTATTTTATTTATTTGTCTATCACGTCTTAATAAATTCCATACTATATTTAGTGAATATTTCTTCTCTGTTGTATATTCCTTTTGTTGTATACTCCTGCAACGGATGACAGTGACATAATGAAGAATAGAGGAAAAGAGTTACTATTTTTGACTTGAGCGCCTTGAGAGGGTGTTACGAATATCGTTAGTTAAGAGAGAAGGGGGGAGTCGCAAAAAATATATGCTAATGAATGTTTTTATTATAAGCTGGAACTTTGTCACACGGCCGCATCTTTGTCCCAGTTCCACACCGGCTACAAACTTAACTTAATAACATCAGCGGAACTTTGGTGTTTGGTCAGTTATGAGTCATCTGACCAAACTGTCAGCTGTGTCAACCTCTTCACCACGAATAATTAAATGTTCCCCTCTTCTCGGTCCAGAAAATATACATCTATGTTCCCATATTTTAATAATAAAACCTTAAAGCGTCAGTTAAGAGAGGGGTAAACAAGTGTGCGAAATAGCAGCAAGTGGAACCCCCATCACCGCTGGCCTGCCTATTTAAGCAGCCAAATTTGAAGCATTCGACTCTCAGAAACCGGATTTTCCGGAACACTACTCTCTCTCTCTCTGTACTGGCGCTTGCTGCTCTACTCAAACCATGGCTTTCTTATTCAACTACCTCTGCACCTCTCTTTCCTAACCTCGCTATTTTAGTCCGGCGTTGTCAGAAGCCACACCTTCCTAGTGGGATTCTCTGCCTTCGTCTTGCTAAAACTAGCACCTCCTTGGAAGAGACCTCTTCCTAGTGGACGACGGTTGCCGTGGCCCTACAAACTTTACCTAGTAGCGTCTCCCACGGCACTCCAGTCTGCCTCTCTCCGGTTCACACTCACCTTTGGGATCCGGACGGTTTTCGCCTACCCGTATATACCGAGTGTGAAGTCGTGGTCATTCCAAGACCAGATATACTACCTATAATACCTACCATGTTCCTCTTCTCCTGAACATAGTACATAGAACATTCTTTGTAGGGGCAGACCTTCTAACATCTTATGGAGTCAGATCAATTCGAATTCGAAAGCCCCCGACTAGGTCGCCAGCAAAGGTCAAATACCACGGGTCTACACATTTTATCTCTTTCTTGACGCTCGCAGGACAGCGGCCGGGTTGTAGGGACCCTAGCCCGCGGCGGGGACATAATTCCCGACACTCATTTTCAACTAACTAATGCATTTAAACTGAGGAGTGATGGTTTTAACACCTCTGCCCAACTTACTACAATTTTGCAGTTAGGATGTTGATTCTTAGTATATGTCCCCGATACTTACTCAGAAGGAATCCGAGATCCTCCATTCAGCGTGCTCGGTATTGATTAGTCTACCAATTTCAAGTTTAAATTGAGTAAACAAATTACTTATTCATAATTAGGGAAAAATTTATACCGATAGGTACATAAGTGGAAGATACGTCCATTAGTGGAAATAAAGTCAATAGGATAACGAAACCATGGAAAATAAAACTGCATTCTCCCTCCTGATCAATGAAGAGCACTGATCGTTAAAACAACAGATTCGTTTTTTTTTCAAGAAAGAAGAAGGAATCTGTGGCGGTGGATCCTTCAACATTTTTCCCCGGCCCACGAGATTCATCACAATTTTAAAAATATATTTATTTTATAATGGCCAAAGTAATGAAAACCAATGTATGTAAAAAATAGATTATTTGTGCATCCATATATTCAAAACTTAAATGTCGAAATTATGATAAAAAATTAGCTTTGATTTTAAAATAATATTCTTGCAAATGTATGACAGATATTGCCTGTTTTATTTATGAGTTTCATTATATAATTAAATTATATTCGGCAATTTCATGATGCGCGTGGATCTTGGAGCATCTAATACCACAGGATCTATGTTTTAATATGGGGATATATAATTTTATATGTCGCCCGCGTGGTTATGATCCATTTCCAAAGTAGCCCGCAAGATGATTTGGGTTGGCCACCCCTGGCCTAGAGACAAGTCATTGAAACAATGCCTCCTCCAGAAGGATTTAGAGAAACTGGTAGGAGCGGGGAGGAACTAATTATTCATGGATCAGTACCCTTTTTTTTTTTTTACCGACGGAAATTCTTACAAATGGATCACGAACTAAATTGTATACATAATAAAAACGGATTCAAGGAGATAGAAAGTGAATAAATAATACTGAGATATACTTGCAAGACTAGACAATTCATTAAATAAATGTTTAAAACCATCTTTTTTCGTCTGATAAATAATAATAGTTATATTCTTAGGAGGATTTTGGTATTTAAAAATCGACTTTTCAAAAAAAAAAAAAAAGTAGTAGCTGTAAACACCTAAATACCTTTTATGTGCGATATTGTTTTGGGATATCTGGTAAATTGATCGTCATTACCATCATCGAAACTGAAACTGGCTAAAATTTATTCAAGTTTAGTTTTCTTTTCTATGTTTTATATTACTCTGGTAAGCAAAGTAAAATCTGTTAAGTAAATTTCGAAGGCGTTGTGAAATATATTTTTAGGATTTTAGAACATTTGGTCATTTTAACGAGCACTTCGTACCTAAATGATAGAAGTACCTCTCTCTTTCCGGGTCAAGCAATTGGTATACCAGCGTAAGCGTTCAAGCTTAGCTGGTGCTACTGAAAATCTAAAACCTTCTGCTATTCTATTAGATTTTACAATTCTGCAATGGTTTTTAATAGTATTAGATATGTCAAGATGTCTCGCTCGAGGAACCAAGCCGGGGTGTCATAATTATTCTTCTGCCTTCTATTTGTTAGGATTTTCCAACAGATAAAGCCTTTGGTCTTCGAAATCCCCACAAAATGCTTCATGACAGGTGGTTTTTATTTACGTTATGAAGATGAGGTCAATGATATGTTCAATAATATACGACTAATGCTTTTAAGCGACTAGTTTCAAGAAGTGAAAAAATAAAAGACTAAGGTCGAGTGCACATTGTGGAAGCTCAGATAACCTTCCACTCATAATTAAAATACAGTCCCCCCTCTGCTTGAGCTCGCAGCAAGCTGGGCTGCTCTAAATATGGCAAGGGAAGCAATAAAGCGACAACTCAGCAAAACCCCCTCCCTCCAAGGCCATTTAATGCCAGAAAAGGAAAGGGGCAACCCAATTTAAAAGAAGAAAGAAAAAGACAAACTCTGATTTAGCTTTTCTTATGACTTATTGCCTCGTGGGACAATACGAAATAATATTCAAGTATCGTAAGGCAATTAATAAATTGACTTTTGGCGTCCCACTGGAATATGGGGATCTTAATATTGATTTTGAAAAAGGAACAAGCATAATTGAACATCTTCAAAACGGAAAGCGAAGATTTTGTACAATTATTATTTTCTTTATTTCATGTTCATATTTTTTTGACAGCAATCAATACATAAGTATTATAAACAGTATTTATGGCTTTAGCTTATTAATGTCTTGATTCTGTAGGGGGAAAAGGATGTTTAGCCAAAACCACTTCACTTGACACAGTGTCACACATAGCTGACAAGATCAAACTGCTGGTTGGTTTCGAGGAGGTAACGAATCCTCCTCCACCTTAGGAGTCGCTCTGGTTTGTCAGGAATCAGATGGGGGAGTACAGAGCGTTAGCATGAGCCAGGAATGGATGTCCTGATATCGGGAGGCGGTCTTGATGAATGGAATGTTGAGAATATCGTAAAGGGTACAGTTGTTGCCATAGAAGGAAACATTGGCTATCTTGTGGAAGATTTTGAATTTCAGAGACTGGGTGTGAAAGATATTGGAGGGCTTAGAACTCCCCCAGACTTCAATTTCGTAGGAGCAGATAGGTTGGAGTATCATCATGTAAATCAGTATCCTATTTTCTATTGTTATTTTTGAACGAATGTACATGAGGCGGAGAAGTAGTTTCAGTTGTTTGCACGTGATGTGAGTGCTCCAAGTGAGTCGCTTCTCTTGTATGAGTTCTAGATATGTAGTCTGGGATTTTACAGCAATGGTTATGGTCGAAAACCAATACTGGAAGGCAGGATGAGCGACGGAGGATGAAAGTTACATGAGCAGACCTTTCAGTATTGACATTAAACCATTTGGAGAGTCATGGTTCTGGGTGTGCTGCAAACCTGGGAAACCGAGCGTTGTCTCCGAATCCATCGAAGGAAGTTGAATGATGAGTAGGCATACCGAACGAGTACAGAGAGAACAGAGTGGAATTGAGAACCCTACCCTAGGGGACACCGGCAAATAGCAGAAATGAGGTGGACGTGGAAGAGGCGTAGGATACGCTGTAATATTTTTTGGTTCGGTATTACAGGATCATAAAGTAATATATGGAAGGAATATTGTCTTTGAGCTTGCAGAGCAAGCAATGGTGTCATACTCAATCGAAGGCCTGAGAGATGTCAAGAAAAACCCCAGAGCAGCATTCCTTCTCAAATAAGAAGGAAATGAACTATGCGATAACATTGGTGGGTAGTAGGGTGCGAGGAGCGAAATCAAAACTTTTGTAGAGGGAATATGAGGTTCAAGAAAAGTTGTTGAACGTTTGTGAAGTTTTTCAAGGTTTTTTCCCATGAAGAAGGGAAATAGTTCTGTACCATAAAAAAACGTACATGATGGAAAACTATGATTGAGGCAAATTTCCAGCGGAGAGGAAAATAAGTGGTTCCGAGAAGCGAGTTGTTGTTGCAGATAAAGTTCAGAAATGAAATTTTTTAAATGAACAAAAAAGAAACATTTTAGGGTAATAAGATCGAAACCAGGAGCTTTTACTTTCCAGGAGCTCTTTGGCCGATGACTACTTCTCTGGGATGGAAAGCGGGGAGTTGATGAGAGAGTGGCTACAAAGGAACAGATTCCAGGGTCTTGGAAGACTTGGTATGGACGAAACACGTTTGACAGATGAAGAGCAATGGCCGAAGCAATCTTTCATCGGTTTTTGCCCAAGAGCAATCGTCATGTCGGCAGGTGTGTAGAGTGTTGGGAAATGATAAAACTCTTTTTGAACCTTACCATAGTGATTGGTCAGTACGAAATTTTTCCCGGATGTGTAGCAAGAACGTTTCCAAGACTTCTTGACCTTCTTTTATTTGTCAGTAGGTTTTGTTTGTAAGATGGTGAGTATTGTCCGTTCGTTTGTTTAAGTTTGGGCATTTTGTTGGTTGATTGATACCGTTTTGAACTAGAGACGTGAGCTTCTATGTAGCGTCGCCTGTCATCCTTAGATTTGAGCTGGGAGTGAAGGTGAAGAGAGAAATCAAGACTATTTCGAAATTACATCGAATAAACCTGACCTTTAATAAAAGAGGGCCTTTAGTTGCAGGGATAGGGGATTGATATCGGTTTTGAATGAAAGAAGAATGAAGCTGTGTTCAGAGGATATGTAAAACAAGTTGGATAATTAACAGGGACAGGTGACAGACCAAAGTTTATGAAATAGTCGACTACGTCAGGTAGTGTTGAACGGGATATGGGCTAGTAGGTCTAGGATAAAAGAAGACCATTGAGCGAAGGGAAGTGAGAACAGATCTTAAAACGCTCCCTCGGTAGTACGAGGTTCTACACCCAAATACTGTATGTTTATCACTGTATTCTTCTACTGGAATATAGTGGGGACCAAGGGAGGAGAGATATGATTAGAGATTATGAGAGAAACAGCTTTGCGACCAGGTGAAGCTTGCAAGGATTCCAGGAATATAGGGGAGGGATCCAGGGATTGTGAGAAATGCTGGAGAAAATGAGGATAGCAGAACCACTGCGCAGATGGTAAGTTTGGTATGTGTTGTATTCTGTAATAAAAAAGTTAAGTCGTGTGGTAAGATGCATTTCTATTAGTAACTGAAAATAAAATAGATACATTTTAATTACAGCATGAAGGAGCAGCAATGTAAGGCGGGAAGTCAAGTATCCCTTTATGTTAGATTAGGAGACATAGACAGAACAAGTCCTTCCTTATGGGTATTGCAGAAAACGTACGACACTGGCTATCCTGTGCCTGGCTGGGGATTATGTGGTGGGTTACTGAATCGCAATCTAGCTGAGTCTGCTAAATTATTCAGTTAAGTTCCACTGCAGTGGAGGTGCTGAGCTGATTAATTAATGACTTTAGACAACGGGACTGTAGCTCGCTTCAAGAAATTAGTAAATTGCTTTATCGACTGTAATGATCCTCTCAACGAGAAACTAAGTTAATACAGTTTATAAAGGAATAGTTCGCGGTTTAGCCTTGGTTGCTAAGAGCATATTCAATTTCAGCAGGACCTGACATCAAAGCGTTATTAAATTATATTAAAGAACATAGAGAACAATATCAGCTCCGTACATTCCAAAGGAAGAAGACAATATTTGGAGTCTGAAGTCGGCCTCCAATATTGGAAGGCACTTGATTTTTTTTCCTAATAGGATTCCTAAAACCGTTTTAAAGTAGGCTGTCCATTGTAGATTTTTAAGTAAAATATACCTATTGTTTCTCTTCTATCTTAAATGATGAAACGAAACCAACAATGATTTAGAGCAAGCCTTGAAAATTGTTAATAGATATGTCAGTGGGTTAAACTATTTGCATTGAACGTAATTAGATTTAACAGCTTTACTACAATCTGCCTTATAGGGCAATAAGTAATTGTGATAAATTATCTCATTCATGCCATATTTACAATTTTTATTCACTCGCTCATTCATAAAGTATTTAAAAACAGCCCAGAGCCCTCCCAAATCCACATGGCTGTCACCTCCCTCGCGAGAGAGGAAGCGGATTCTTGGGAAGTCCCCCACGCTCCTCCGTCAGCCGCGTCACCGGATACGAGCCAGAGTAGGCTGACCAAGAGCGCGAGAGCCACATACGCTCAGGACATGATTGGAGAAACTGGTCATTGCCAGGACTCCCACTGTCATGCATTTATAGCAGGTCACGAGGCCACTGCCGTTTTAGTCTCCGAAGAGGTTATAGGGATGATTGGTGCAGTGCAATGACTGTGCTACAGTATTAGGGTGGTTGGAAAGGCTACTGTGGAATTTCATAAACTTGGAAGGGATGAGTTCTAGAATGTAGGGTATATTAAGGTCATTATGAAGGGTTTTGTTGCTGACGTAATAAGGGGCATTTACAATTGTTCTCAGGACTTTTGATTGAAAGGATTGGATGCGCTTGATGTTCGCCCATAGCTCTACTCCGTATGTCCAGATTGGCTTAGTTATGATTTTGTAAATTAGTTATTTATTTTCTATTGATAGATGGGATCTCCTTTGAAGTAGTCTGTACAGTTGTCCAAACCGTCTGTTTAGTTCTTGTCTATATTGCCATGAATAAAATTATCACAAGAAAAGAAATTGATTAAGAGAAAGTGTTGTCAGGCGTTAACGAACGTTAGAAAACTGTCTCAATACTCATTGTGAACAGTAAGGTAGTGATCCTGGATAGTTTGGTTTTCAGCCAGAAGGTGCTTTACTTATTTACTTGATGCTGTTATTTTTGCTTTACCTTTCTTTTTGTAAAGAGGTTAATGATAAGAGTGCCTATTATTTAAAACACACACAAAGTTATATAAAAATCCCTAAAATAATAGTGGTACAAGCGATTTTTCGGTATATTAAAGTAAGTGAACAATTAATGAGCCTAATAACGTAATAATAATATAAATGAGCCGTTTCGTAAATATTTGTTTCTCGGGATGTTCGTTGTCGGTTTTATTGTTGCAGATTGCCTTTAAGTGTGTTTCAGGCCTTTCGGACTTTGGGTGCTTATTTCTGGAGGTGAAGAAGTTTTTGGGTCTTCTTCACACAGTTAGCATGTGACTTTGGTCATCACTCGAGATACACTTAAGTTCATCATCCTCAATGACCCCCATCACCCGTACAAGCGGTTCATCGTGATTTATTTGAAGACATAAATTATTTGCATCTACGAGCTGGAGACAAGATACGACACAGTTTAATGGTCCCTGAGGCTTTGTTGTTACTTTGTCCTATCCTCAGCTTCTAGCCCAGCGTAATCTGGGATTATCTCGTTGTCGTTAAATCGTGCTCATACCAAGAGTTTGCGACAATTTTTTTTGATCATTCGTGCTTCCTTGAAAATGCATGATACCCACAACAATAATAATGAACACAGCAAAACAAATGAGTCAGATTTTTTCTTCCCACAGAAAAATTTACTTTAGAATGTGTCTTTTTAGTTTCGTATATGGGTTCCAGGTCAGTCGTTTGTCGAGATGGAATCCTAAGTACCGTACTAACTCGGATACAGGGAGAGGAATGGAATTAAAAGAAACCTGTGGACAAGACTTGCGGCAAAGGGTGAAGGTAATGCGGGAACATTTTGCTTCATTATCATTGAAATATTAATTAAAAGTTAAACATAATACAATTAAATTAAAATCGAAATGTAAGCTTTAGCTTCCGATTTTTTACTAGTATCCAGTGGGGGGGAGGGTATTGTTTCCTTGCTTTGACAGCGTTTATAATTTCTTCCTTCCTTGATTCGTGTCGGAAATCCGTTAGAGTTTTCAACTTTAAAATAATCAAATAGAATAAAAAGTGGCAGTTCCTTCACTTAGCCCTTTAATCTCATTATGTAGACACTTCACGTTTTCTTGAGACTGAGAAATGATTCGGGAGAGTAGTTTTACAATTAAATCATGACAAGGAAAGTTCTCATTTAGTTCTTGAATATTAAATTTCGCTAACCCTCCATAAGTTTTTTCTTTCGGTTTTAACTTTCGTATAAAGTATTCTTTAGCTTTGTCTATTTTTTCTTATAATTTAAAATAGCTTTTAGAAAATAATTTACTTTTTTTGTTGAAGCATTTCCACTAAGCTTCATCTCTGAAAGCTTTGTTAATGTAGTGCCAGATTAAAAAGGGATGTACACTTTGTTAATATTAGTTGTAGGGCTTTCATTATCACCTTATTATTATTATTATTATCTAAAATTAATTTATAATTGATTTAAAATTAAAAATAATTGATTGACTTTGACTAAGCTTTTTTATTTATTAAAAATCATATCAGCACACGAAAGTCATAAAAAACACTAGAGTAATTAAGTAACAATATTTTCAGTAGAATAGTTTTTGTGTTGAGCCTAACTTTAGTAATTTCGTTAAGTGTAGAATTAATTTTTGTCAAGTCACAAAATAATACAGATAAGTTGAACTAAGCTGTTTTTTTTTGAATGAAAGATAATTAATTGCATAACTAAACAGATTTACAATTTACTTTTTGCGGTTGATTGGGTTGTTACATTTTTTTTTAACCAGATTTGTGAAGAGTGAAGGACTTACATTCACACAGACTGTTCAAAGAGATAAACCACCTCAAATGGGTTACCAGTATTTATGGGGTAGCAAACATCTCAACCTGGCATATTCAACTGTATATGGACAAGATAGTGGTAATTTATGTTTGTTTTCCAAAATATTTTTATTTTATTTAGACATGTTATTTTAAAGTAAAACTTTTTCTCATTTTTTATTATTCATAATACGCATAAAACATATCATAAGCTATTCATCAATTCAAGCAATGTTATAATAGCAGGGAAAAAAAATTAATTTCGTAAAAATACGTTTTGACTGCTGTTTTTTTAATAGAAAACGAGCAATGAACACGTAATTATTTTTTTTTTAATATAATATAACATATACTAAACGCAATTAAACATATTCTACAAGACTCTTAACCAAAAACTGGCACAGAAAACTAGAAAAGCAGAACTAAATACATTTTCGGGCAGGTAGCCTACAGACAGTGGACAAAGGTAATTCCTAAGTAACATGTAGCAGTTTTAACTACTATTTATTAATAAAATCGCCTAAAATAAATTACTTTGTTGCAATAAAACAAAATTTAAATAAAATTCCATAATGGGTTAACGCCGATGATTCGGTCTACAAAGTAAATTGTATTTTTCTATCATTTATGATTAGAATACATTTTAAACGTTGTGCAAGCTCATATTTATCGAAATTCACTGAGCTTTATTTCGTCTGTGAGAGCTTTCATTTTTCATTTCATAGCGTTGTTTTGATTCAACAACTTTATTGTGATAAAATTACAATCTGCCTCATTGGGCAGTAAGTAATTGTGATAAATGATCTCATACAATATTTCAAACAGCCCAGAGGCCTCCCAAATCCACATGATCAATAGAAAATAAATTACTAATCTGCAAAGTTATACTTGAGCCAATCTGGACATAAGGAATAGAGCTATGGGGGACAGCAAAAAAGTCAAACATCAAGCGCATCCAATCCTTTGAATCAAAAGTCCTAAGAACAATATTAAATGCCCCTTATTACGTCAGCAACAAAACCCTCCATAAGGATCTTAACATACCCTATATTCTTAGTATTGTTTAAGCTACAAATTTGAATAGAACGCGGAATCAAGTTCTACGAACTATTGGTGGAATGTGATGAATTCGCAAATTTATTTTTTGAAATAATAAGAACAAGTTAACAGAATATAAACTAGCCTTACCTTGGGACTAAATGAACAATGTAACTAGCCGAAAAGACTTCAATCCACAGTCAAAGTATGAACACTTCCTCGAATCAGAATAAGCTTACACGAAGCCACTGAACGAATAAGTTGGCCAGCCGAGAGCTCACAGTGCAAAGTAGTGCAATACTTGTTCGTGCCTGTCGAAGGGCAAAGGTCTTCCCCTCACTACGCAGCAACAGGTCAGCTGTTGTTATTATTTTTAGTTACTATTTTAATATGAATAACTATTTAATATGGTGACTTTATTATTATATGCTGATTATATATTTAACCAGAAACGTTTATGCTTTGTAAGAACGATATTTACTATTAAAAAATTAAACCATTGTTTTCTTTATATTTCACATCCCAAGTTTGTAGGTTTATATAGGATTTCACAATGCCAAAGTGCTGACAATTAATTTGAAACGTGAACGTAAAAAATATTATTCAGATATAATAGTATTGACGTCAGGTTTAATAGCAATTAATATTTGTAGTTTATACTCTGTAAGAACGATATTTACTATTAAAAAATTAAACCATTGTTTTCTTTATATTTCACATCCCAAGTTTGTAGGTTTATATAGGATTTCACAATGCCAAAAGTGCTGACAATTAATTTGAAACGTGAACGTAAAAAGTATTTTTTATATATTATTCAGATATAATAGTATTGACGTCAGGTTTAATAGCAATTAATATTTGTAGTTTATACTCTGTAAGAACGATATTTACTATTAAAAAATTAAACCATTGTTTTCTTTATATTTCACATCCCAAGTTTGTAGGTTTATATAGGATTTCACAATGCCAAAAGTGCTGACAATTAATTTGAAACGTGAACGTAAAAAGTATTTTTTATATATTATTCAGATATAATAGTATTGACGTCACGTTTAATAGCAATTAATATTTGTAGTTTATACTCTGTAAGAACGATATTTACTATTAAACAATTAAACCATTGTTTTCTTAATATTTCACATCCCAAGTTTGTAGGTTTAAGTAGGATTTCACAATGCCAAAAATTCTGACAGTTGATTTGGAACGTTAAAGTAAAAAGTACTTTTCATATATTATTCAGAAATAAATGTATTAATGTCAATTTTAGTAGCAACTAATATTTGTAGTTACTTTAGAGGATCGTAATTTTTAAAAAATCATTCGTAATATATTTTTTATTATTTTTTTTTAATCTTTCCTCCTCTAACTAAAGGCGTGGAATTCTACATAGAGGCTAGACTTGAGGTACAAATATTGCCATGAATAAAATTATCACAAGAAAAGAAATTGATTAAGAGAAAGTGTTGTCAGGCGTTAACGAACGTTAGAAAACTGTCTCAATACTCATTGTGAACAGTAAGGTAGTGATCCTGGATAGTTTGGTTTTCAGCCAGAAGGTGCTTTACTTATTTACTTGATGCTGTTATTTTTGCTTTACCTTTCTTTTTGTAAAGAGGTTAATGATAAGAGTGCCTATTATTTAAAACACACACAAAGTTATATAAAAATCCCTAAAATAATAGTGGTACAAGCGATTTTTCGGTATATTAAAGTAAGTGAACAATTAATGAGCCTAATAACGTAATAATAATATAAATGAGCCGTTTCGTAAATATTTGTTTCTCGGGATGTTCGTTGTCGGTTTTATTGTTGCAGATTGCCTTTAAGTGTGTTTCAGGCCTTTCGGACTTTGGGTGCTTATTTCTGGAGGTGAAGAAGTTTTTGGGTCTTCTTCACACAGTTAGCATGTGACTTTGGTCATCACTCGAGATACACTTAAGTTCATCATCCTCAATGACCCCCATCACCCGTACAAGCGGTTCATCGTGATTTATTTGAAGACATAAATTATTTGCATCTACGAGCTGGAGACAAGATACGACACAGTTTAATGGTCCCTGAGGCTTTGTTGTTACTTTGTCCTATCCTCAGCTTCTAGCCCAGCGTAATCTGGGATTATCTCGTTGTCGTTAAATCGTGCTCATACCAAGAGTTTGCGACAATTTTTTTTGATCATTCGTGCTTCCTTGAAAATGCATGATACCCACAACAATAATAATGAACACAGCAAAACAAATGAGTCAGATTTTTTCTTCCCACAGAAAAATTTACTTTAGAAAAAAGCGTTTGAGAATAAAGTTTTCAGTATAATTTTAATTTGAAAAAAACTTGGGATTCATAAAACGCAAACAACCGCGAATTTAATGTACTTTCTGTCCAGACCGCTCATACCTACTATGCTCGACTTTTGATGCGAAACAATGGGGAGTCGTGACGAAAATGCACAGAATGTAATTATTCTAAAAGCGAATAAGATTTGTCATTAAGTTATTGAAAGTAACCATACAAGCATCTATTAGACATTGAAGTTGAGCAAACTTTGTTCTGAAGAATGATTTAAGAATACCTTGTTCTGTAGCATCACACATGCTTAATCAGAATGATATAGTTCCACAGAATAACAAACCCTCCAGTACTAAATACCTGAAAAACAAACATTTTTCATTTGACAAACTGCCTTAAACAATGGCCAAGGTAGAAAGAAACTTTGCACTCTTAACGCCATATAATAAATTTGGAGAAACCTGGCTTTGGACCAATAATTACCATCATGCTACCGAAGTGGTTCTTAGAGTTTCTCATTCGAAGCCCCGCACCGATTCATGCTTTGAATTAACCCTGCTGTTGGCCAAAAGCCAGGCTCTGCCAAACAAATTGAATTCCAAAAAAAAGAGAAGCAACTTTCTCATTCCTAAAACGTGGAAAAATTACCTATCGTGAATTCCGAATCTAAAACCCTGAAATGTGTACATAACTTTTGTGAGAGGATATAATATAAGTTCCTACCCAAAATAAAAATAGCATAACAAATAAATTTAAAACACCATTAAGGAAAACTTATTTTTAGCTCTTCCTCCTAGTTTATTTAACAATGAAATTAAAAAATATAAAAACAGAACGTATCATATTAGGTGCGCAATTGACCAGGGCTTAATTGACTAACTAAAAAAACAGAATTTTTAAGGATGTAGTAGATGTAGACTTTTCATACAATGAAAATGAAAAATAGGAAAACCAGCCCTTTTATTTGTTTTTTACTACTTAAAAACATGTAAACTGATAACAAATAATCCATGATTATAAAATTATCCTGGAACAGTGTGTACATTGATTAATTAATTATGAGAAAAAAATCAACTACCTGTATTTTTTATCAAAATCAGTTGATTTAAAATATTAAAAGAGCTTCATCCCTGAACTCGTTTTTTCGAAAAGAAAAAATTAATATTTCCAAGAAGGACCCTTTCTGTCGAGAGCTCTTACAGCTTTATTGTATACTTTGAAATTCTTATTGTGCTATTGTTCTGAGTAACTCTCTAACAACTTAGTGGGGAGGGGATAAAACTGTAACTTAAGATAATAAAAGTCAGCGAAATAAGATCGGCTTTTTATTTTTTGTTTTCGTTTAAAAATCTAGATCACTTAAAAGCGCTTTTTAAACAAATAACAATTTTTTTCAATAGCTATAATATTGACAAGGAAAGGAAAGGATAAAAGCCAGTTTGTAATATATTAAATGCTTGATTTTATTATTATTATTGTTACCTTTGACCATGAGATAATAAAAACAACTCTCAATCTCAAATATCTTCTGAGAAACATAAAAGTTAGCAAAATTTGATAGGGTTTATTTATAGGGTTTTTTTTTGGATGGGGGTCAGATCAATTGTCAGGTTAGATATATCTTTGATTTATTTGAATTAACAATAGGAATTAATCTCATCTAGCGTTGTAAATATATCAAATCTAAATGACTCCCCAGAAAATAAGCAGTGGAGCATGTGGGAGCTTACATAGCCTCTGACTAAGGCTGCCGGAGAAAACACATCAAAGTTTCAGAGCTACAGTCAAGTGCGAAGAGGCCCTTCTGGAGCAGCGGGAATATGCAAGACCTAGCAGGTAACATTGACGTCAGAACCTACCTAGTACTTACACCCTGTCCTCCTGGAGATACTTTTGGCTCTTATACCCTTCCAGTGAATATTTTATGCTCCTATCCCCGACTTAAACGCTTCTTAAACCAGGCATAACTAGTTGGGCCAAGGATTAGTTTTTTAATAGGAAATTGAATAGGAAACAAACTATTCACGCTAGGACTATATCTGCTATACAACAACAGGTAAAGATAAATAAATTCAATTATAGCTAACGAAAAGTTAAATAATCTTTGTAGAGGAGAGTATTTAAAAAAAAAAGAAAGAAAAGCTTTACTATGAAGTACAAGCAAAACACTGGTATACACAAATATTAAGAGTTATATTACTACATTCTAGTTGGGATTTTTAGGGACGAGTATTGGTGAACAAGTGGGGACTGGGGCTAAAGCTGAGACATATGTGTATAAGAGAAGGTTAGTTTCAGGAATTGGGATGGAGGTCTTGGAAGGAATGCGGTTGCTTACATAAAAATATCAGTGACTTCCAAGTCACGAGGCAGGTATACAGTTCTGCTTAACCCCCTTTTTTTAGCATTATATATAATATTAGCATTACAACATTCTTAGCATTATATAACTGAAAGATAAATATTGCGTTACAAAGTTACAAAAATTAACACAAACCAGATTTAATTCTGGTAAATAAATAACATACATGAATTGCTATAGAAATAAAAAAAAAAGAATAAATTGGTGTAGTACAATAATAAATTAAAAATAAAACTAGAATATTCACCAGGATACAAGATAAATAAAGTAAAGCATTGTGTAATAATAGGGATAAATAAATATTTCCCGGTCTGGAGGACGAGAAAGTGTTATAATAGGTGGGCTTTGAAGGTAGATATGAATGATGGAACTAACCAAATCTGACCAAGCTATCAGGGTATACCTTACACCCTGTAAGGTAGGGAGTTCATTGAGCGAAACCTTACACGATCAGTACTAATGCCATTATAGGTAATATTACCTCTAACGCCATTAACACTTCAAAAGCCATTATTCCTTCATTACTTTTCAAAATACTGATGAAAAGTAATGTCATTCAAAATGATTGTGTAAGGTTTATAAGTAATGGTGAAAGACTTTTAAAGGTAGCGAATGACATAGCAGATGATGACAACGAACGATTGTTAATAAACTATTGATAACTACTGATCTTGTATGGTCCGCATTACATATAAGGATATTGAAGTACTTCTGGCATTTAAGGGTTTTGTTATACCTGTGCAAAATATTTAATGCTCTTTTAATATGTTATTAATTCAAGTCCAATCAAATATTGTTGTTTAGGTATTTAATTTGATATCTAATGTGATATGATTATTTTTTTTATATATATAAAAACTAACTATTTTTAGTGTCACTTTTGCTCTAACATTACTTAATCATGTTAAATGATGATTAATGTCTTTCAAATATAGAATCAGACCTCTATAATAAATATCATGTTTATCTCCTAGCATTTCGAGTCCCTTTCAAAGACGAGACCAGTCATTCGCAATCACTATCATTTCAGGCAATTTTTTTTCAATAAGTCAAACGCATCTCGGTTTGTTCTCTTAAACCGTCTTTATTGTTCAGTCAAAGTATAAACTAACTTATTATGCTAAAACAACTATTTAAGAGTATAATAACATTAATTCACAACATATAAAAAGGAACAACGAAATGATAGGTAAAAAACAAATTATTAGACTATCAAAATTTTTCAAAACTGTTTAAAAGTATAGGTATTATAGAACTAACTTTCTTTAAATTGCACTAAACATTCATTGTATTATAAAAATAAATCACTTAGTATATGTTTAACACCTGAGGCCAATAACATTAGTTTATAAAGCCCATTGGGGAAGATACAACACTGCAAGACATGGCTTATATGTTCAAGACCAAGGCTATTCAGCAGGAAGAGGATGTTACCAGCATCACGCTCCAATAGCCTCGTTCCCTTTTATACCGGTTAGGTCTGTCCTCAGGGAGTCCTTCGACCTCAGTACAGGCAGCAGAAATAAAATATCCCTAGCTCCGCTTGGGAAGCAACCTAGTTCCGTAGCTTCAATGCCTCATATGTAAAGCTGAGCCATTATTAATCTATTTATAACTGTGTTAGCAACCATAAGCCACCCCGTAATAAAATTAACTCACCAGGGGGATTCTTTTCGTAATTAATTCTACTCATTATTACATCCATAAACTGGTAAGACCTAAGAAAATTATAAAAATAAAAATCTTGTCTAAATAAAAGTCTTGTCTCGCGGCAGAGTTTTATCAAACATTGTGAAGTCATTTTATCATTCTAAAACTTATCAATCATCAAAGAAATTTAACCGTATGAATTTTAACAAAAGGGAAAAAAACATAAAAATATGATTCTTCACTCGTTTTGGATCGCGTGGAGCCTATCCAAATTATGTTATTAAATATGAAATAACTAAAAAAAAAAAAGTTCATAGTTAATAACATATACTTTTTAATTATAATTTGAAAAACACATCTTTTAACAGTAAATAATTTGTCATGATATTTTTCGGGTACAACTTTATAAGCAAGTTATTAATTAACTCGCCTAATTAACTCATTAAAGATATGAAAAAACACACACAAAAAAAATGTAATCAATTCAAGCTAACTGAGCCATCACAAAACCAAGCTTTTCATCAATGTGGCAAATACAATATTACTGTACAGTTTTATTGAAATTTTGGAGGTTAACGAAGAGCGCGAGAGCCACATACGCTCAGGACATGGTTGGAGAAAATGGCTATTGCCAGGACTCCCAATGTCACGCATTTATAGCAGGTCACGAGGCCACTGCCGTGTGCCGCTACATAATAATTATAATAAAAATGTGGTGGTCAAGTTAAGAATACGATCTCAATGACAGTTTTATGTCTACAGCTAGAACAAATTACCTGTAAATACCAGGACAGACAGAAATACTGTTTCTGGGAATAAAAATCAACGAAATACTAAAAATCAGAAATTTAACGCTGAATTAGATAATTAAAAATTATCTTTGGCCGAAAATCAATTAAATTATTGATTTGATTTTTGTAGTTGTCCCTAATGCTAATAGGAAATTTTCTACTTATAAATAAATAGAAGTAAAAAAATAGGAGGAACCTAGTAATGTGTTATATGTAACTTCCTGAATTATCTGTTTATAAGAAGCGTTACGACTTAATAATAATTTTACTATTTCAGGAGTAGTGGAAAGACAAAAAAAAATGAGTGTTTTTTCGGATTCAAAAACCGGTCAACAAATGTTTCTAGATCACAACGCCGGCATCAAAAAGGGCACATTAGTTATAATTATGTGATCACGTGAGAGGCACTAGTGGGGCATAAAACGAAATAACGACGGTGTGCTTGAAAATCAATTAGCCGTTGGATCAGTTAGTTGCCCGTCGCCGTTGAGAATTTATCGCAGCGATGTGATGAGTGGGTTGAATTATGCTTGGCTTTTGCTCTTTACTGTCCTCGCCTCATTGTGAAATCAGAGGTTTTGATCATGGAACAGAATCCTTTAAATTTTCAGTGGCATACCACAAGTAGCACTTTACATCTCAGTTTTCAACAGTATGCAAATTTTATCCGGCATTAGTTGTGGTGACCAAAGTGGGTCTAACGAGTGTGTGTGTGTTTGCTCACATAAGTACGCATCTATGTTCCTAGAAATTAATTGCATCATTTATTCATATTTTACAGCTGAAACAACGTTATCTACGTTTACACAATAACAATTATTACTTCACTAGCAACCTTTAAGAGATTATTCTCCAGAAAATGGTTTTCAATTTTTCGATTCCTTGCACTATCTTTCAAACCCGGTGATAACAAATTAAATCCTAAAAACATTTCTCGCCAACGACTGCAGATATTTGGTGAAACATAAAATGGTGTGGATTTTTTGCAGTAATTAATATGAATTATTCCCAGCGTAATGTAGTGAACTATATGTTGCCGGGCCATTTTATCGCCTGTATTAGAAGAGGCTTTTTTTTTCCCCATAGCTCTCAAATTTTTAAAATTATCGATAAGGGAAAAATAAAGAATATTTATTTGGGTTTTTTTTTGTGTGTTTTGTTTTTTTACTTAGCTCTCAACTGGAAATATAGGATGTAGTAAAAATAAAGAAAATTATGTGGGATGATGGGTGCCTTTCACTAAGGGGAGTCCCATTTGAAGGTAGTATGAGAAGGATATGAGGTGTGGGATGCCTAAAAGAGGCGGGTGGATTCGGGAAGGTAGTGAGAGTCTACCTATGGTGGAGCCTAGGGGTACTAGGCATTGGTTTGAAGTCGGCCAGGTATCACCTGGCCTCAGCACCTGTAGGGGGCTGCACTTAGTCGGCCTATCGGCCGGGGAATCGTCCTACCCTGAGCAGGTAGAAGGGGTATTCTTGTTTCGGTTGAGTCGGCCGGGAGATCGACCTCTACCTGGGTGTTGGTCGTTCAGTCCCCGTCAGGGGGCTCGGGTTCGATCACGTCTACTTGTCTCCAGGTTTCTGCGGTCCAGCAGTGCTTCCATCGGACGGGCATTGGTGGTGGTTGAAGGTCGGAGAAGAGTGGGTTGTGGCAGTGTTGCAACGAGTCGAAAAATTTGATGTGTCGTCTCTTGATGAAATCTTGAATGGTGAGCACTTCAAATTTTTCGTGGATGTCGTTTGCCTTCATTCGGTGGAACGGGGTGTGTGTGAGAGAGGCACAGAGAACTCTGTTCTGAAATTGCTGGAGCGTTTTTAGAGTGTTAGGAGTTAGATACTTGAACAGTGGGGTCCCGTACATTAAAGCAGGTCTCAGGACGCTCTGGTAAATCAGCAGCTTGGCCGGGTTGACTTTGATGTTGACGGCGTTGAGTTTCACAGCAATGTGTTGACTGACGCTCTCAGCAAATTTCAGGGCTCTGTTTGAATTAATGCTAGTGCTGTAGACACCTATGTCGTCTGCATACGCCCATACCTCGCAGTTAGGGTACGAGGCTTCCACGATGTGGGCGGTGTAGATGTTGAACAGCAGGGGGCCTAGCACTGATCCTTGGGGGTTACCGGCAGTGTATTTTCTTCGGGTCGTAGACGTGGTGCCTATCCGAACCAAAAAAGTTCTGCCTGTGAGGTCATCAGGTTCTGTAGTTGATCCGAGAATTCATATTCCCTCAGACGTTGGAGTAGGGTGTAGTGGTCCACAGAGTCGAAGGCTTTCGAACAGTCCAGTGAGATCATAGCGATAGCTCTGTTGCTCCGGACGTTCGATGCGACGTGGTGTTGCAGTCTCACCAAGTTGTTGTCCGCACTTAAGCCTGTGCTGACACCAGTCTGCTCTGGTGGGATGACTTCTTGCGTCTCGCAGTGCTCAAAGAGATGTACGTGGATGATTCTCTCGAACAGCTTCGAGAGTTGAGTCAGCAGACTGATGGGGCGGTTACTTCAATATAAAAATACTTCAACAAAATTATTCAATACACAGGGAATTAATATGTTTTAAATGCAAACCTATACGTTCCTACTGGAGAATCGTTTTCTTTCGTTGTTAATATTGTTTGGTATTTGTTACTCCACCGTTAGTACACAGGTCTCTTCAAGCGCTTTTTTTATCTCGGGTCTAAAGGCCTTGACTTATATTACATTTGTAATGTATTTAACTGCTTTGAAAAAATATCTTTCAAAAACTGTACTGCAAAATTAATTTGTAGACTCGATAGGTCAATTTGAAGTCCTTGCTTAAGTCTTGTTCCAGTTTGAGTTAAACCAAGAGATAATACTTCTGAGAAAGGCCTCTTAGGCAGATTGATAATTCTTGGGGTCTAGACTGTTATATTGACATTGCCCCCGAGTCAGGAGATAATAACCCGATTCAGTAAACAAGCAAAGTTGTGAGTCGAAGTCCCATCAACCTCCCGAGCTAGCCGTAAATTAATTAACTTAGTAGCAACGGAGCATGGGTAAATATTTAATCCTACTTGGCCATAAAGAACCCTTTAAAATTAAATGGCTTATTTTATAGGTTGGCAGCTATTCCAGGTGTGCACACTACCCCACTAGCGTAATTAGCTACTAGTCCCCACTATTGAAGCTCCAAAGGACTTTATTTTGCATTATAAATTTGAGAAACTTGTTTTCAACCCGTCATTTGATTTTGCCGTTCACTCTGTGACTGAAATGGGATAAATATAAAATTTTTTAGAGGCAATTTTAATTATAGTAGGAAAAAAATCGCACTGCACATTTCATTCATGCTTTTGTACTACTGTTTTAGGATGCAACTATTTTAAAATTTAAATATTTTACATTCAATTTACCTTATGAATAAAACACTTCATAAAATGAAAAGAAGGGCACAGTCAAAACAAATTTCTGAAATACACTAGCATACACTAATCAATGAGTTTATTTATTACATGTATTTTTTTTAATATATGAAAAAGTCTATAAATGACAATTTTCCTTGATATCTGGGATTGTAAGGTTTTAGATGTTTTTTCAAAAACACTTAAGGATTTTATTGACTTTTTCACGCATTTAAAAAATATGAATAAATAAAAAAATTAATTTATTAATAGGAAAATTTAACTTACTCGATTAATAATTGGTACCCATCATTAAAAAAAAATTGACTTTCACAATATCCGGCCAGTACTATGAATGGAAAATAGGTATATGTTACCCCTCGGTCGCTTCACTGGAAATTTGAAAAGTGAAAAGGTTATCCAGAGCGGTGTTTTTTTTTAACATGTTATATATTCAATAATAAAAAATAAAGTTTAAAAATACTTCAAGGAAATTACTAACAAGTTTTCTTTATGAGAACAGAGAATTAATACGCATCTGAATGCCTACAGAAGAATCAAAAGAGAATCGTTCTGTATAAACAAGTATGATAGACGGGTTAGTAAGCTACGTGTAAATGTTATTCTTTTTAATCTACTATATTTTATTATTGGAAATTAGAATGTTATATTTATTTATTAATTAATTATTATAATATATATTCATTTGGAATGTTAAATCATACTTAAAATATTAGAATACAGCAATTCAAGGCTAAACTGTGCCTTTCATTTTATGAATATATTTTCTAGACGTTTTGTAACTTATCTCTATTCCTACCCTTTTCTTACAGTTTCATATTTTTTGTAAAATTTATCCAAATCTTAAGGAACGCCATCATATTGTTATTGTAATTCTTTGCGCCGATTTTTTAGTGTTACGGAATCTATACCAATGAGTTTTTTATTTGTTAATCTAAGCCGATATTCGCATCTCGCTTTGCAAATTATCCAGTGGCAACTCATTAGTTATAATAATAAGTAGCCAAAGAAAGGCGAAAGATTTATTCACTTTGAAGGGAGACCAGAGTTATAAGAGATATAAAATAACAAAACCTGTATATAATGTAGTGATGCTACAGGAAATACAAAATAATTTGTAAATAGATTCACCTGAGGATCTATAATTATATATAATTATCTGGAAATTTAAAGGGGCTATGAAAAAAAAAAAAAAAATTGAGAATGGCTTAATTGATACAGATTATTTTCTAAATTGATCCCGCTTATATTGTGCTTCATTAATACTTGAATCATTCATTGTAAATGAAGCATTTCTCTCAGATGCAAACTGACATGCATGAAGAAGCAAATTATTTGAAACGAATTCAGTGCAAAAAATATCTACAGCTAACGATAAATTATATCGTTTAAAAAACTAACAATGGGCCCTGAAAGGCAGCAATGACGAATGATTTCAAGTTTGATACTGTCACAAATTAATCATTGTCAGACGGGCCATTAGTCAGCAACTGACGACAATTAGCTTTGAATACAACAAATTAATTCAAAATGGTTCAGACTATTCAACCGATCTGGAATCTATAAAAACTTTGCAAGAGCCACCTGGCATTAATAATGCGTTTTGTTGGCGTGACAGGTGATAGATTTAAGAGCCTGTAACAATTTGTTTTGAATTGTCGTATCCATTTGGATTTTAGATAGGTTCTATCAATTTTGAATGGCTCGCCATAGAGATCAATCAATGAACCAACAGCTCTGCATAGAATAGCAAAATCATTTCATATTCAAGAAAACCCACTAGAAAAAAATATTTGAAAAGTCCGAGGATTCTGAAACAAGTATTTTGATTACTATTCCCTGTTTTGCAAAAACAAATCGAGAGCTCTCTTACATTCCTTTGGACCTTTGGAGAATGGAAAATATGTTCCTTTCTCGTACTCGCGACCTTCATAAAATGAAGCGATCATCTTCTTCAACTCATCATTAATAAGTACTGAATCAACTGATTGCATTTGTAAAGAAAACTATATCCCTAAAAAATGTTTAAAATTAACATTTTTCTATTAGGTACTACAAGCCCAATAAAGACCACGTCTATTAGACGCCAACGGTTGTACCCACTCACTGGCAGATATACATCACTAATAATACACTTGTCTGACATTACTTTACATGGGATTCTTTCTACCAGTACTTCGGCCTGTCTCCAGGTACGTCTCCAGCATGTCGAACCCTACAGAACAAAACCCTTCACCTTTATCACTAAGAGCCCTCTCAAGAATTCCCGAATTCGGAGAGGATTGACAACAACTTTTCGATATCACAAGGAATAGAATAGCTTTCGAAGATATCTTGTGACATCTTCAATTTCCTTTCTACTGGTACTACTTATCCACCAGAGATTCAAATCGAGAATGTTTCCTGGCCTACCTATGTTTATTTATTTATATGCATATATATTTGCTTTCTCTTCTTGTATAAAACAGTGACAAAAAATCCATAGTGTCCAAATAAAGACATAGTTGACATAATGACATGACATGTAGAGTAATAATATATTTTAGTTTTTAACAGTATGTAATATTTGTCGTTTAAATAATATTTCATTTCTTCTAATGTCTTATAGAATTGAGCATTATAATTTCAAGTACAACCTTTATGAACAAAGTATAGATTTTTGTTCCATATACCCTTGTTACAGGTTTATATAAATATTATGTTACTTTTCTAAGACTAAGTAAAATATACATATGTATTAACGCCTGAACTTGTCAGGATGGGCCAGAAACATACTTACATACATTTTGACTCCTTAAATCTACAATTCTCCATGTACACTGCGTTCTGGTTCGATAGCTGATAATCTCATCTGAATTATGATAGATTGATTGACCAATTGTTATTAAATAATTAATACACAGCATGCCAACACATGCATGAGAGCTGACCTGTGAATAGAAGAGCAGAGGTGCCTGGAAAACAGTCCCCTTTGGTTTGGCCTCCCCCAGGAGGAGCTCAGTGCGCCTGGAGGCCGGCTCGGGAGGACTGGGTGGCCGCACCTGCAACCTCAGAAGGCCGGTCTCTTCGTGCGGCAGCCGTAGGGGCTTCAAGCAGCCCGCTGTAGTGCTCAGCCATTCTGCAAAAGTGTTAAGTGATAAATAATCTTAATATATTTGCAAATATTTAATTTTACGTAAAGATCATTCTAGTTTTGGGTAATAACATATTATAACAATCGGTGGTCACCGCGGTTTCTCTTGTGATATGTGTCTGGGAGGTCCTAGGAGGTAGGAAAACCCATGCGTCGGGGCAGGATAACTTGGGGGGCGATAAATCGCTCGTGCGTCCATATCTCGGCAACCGTTGGTTTTGAGAGAATTGCAATTGGTCTACTAAGGAACAATTATATTTTCATGGATGGATTATTTAGACAATTACCTGTTCCCTTCTTATCTTGGGAATCCTCTACCAGCTCAGAAGAAGTGTAGATGTTATAGTCTGTGTGCGGTTTCCATCTCCTTTTCACTATGCCGGGGCAGCTCGTATTCAGCAAGCCGCTTATTTCATCGGCAGCCTGTGCAAAATAGTAAAGCCAATTGATATTTTCATAATTAACTACATACAGTACAATACTCGAAAGACTATCAATTGTTTTGTAATAGTCTATTATATCCTGATCGTTTATTCTTAGGTTAAGCTACCTTAGTCGCATCAACAACTTACCTTCTGGTTGTGAGCTACGACTACAACAGCCTCTACTGTGAAGTCTGCCTGCGCAGCAGAGGTTGCAAGCCACGAGCGACCTCGCAGCCCTGCCCTACCACTGGACACCGATGACAGCCAGGGTACTGAGCAGAAAGGGTCCCTGTAGGTATGCACGAGGGCAGTGTAGGTCTCGTTGTCGGTGTACATCAGGGACCTCAGCAGGTACTCGGGTCCTATCAAGGTACGTGTCTCGCACCTACAATACAGACCGAAGATAGGTAATGAACTGTGATACCACAATATGAGCTAAACCACAAAAAGACACGCTCTAGCGTTGAAAAAAAGTCTTTTAAATAATAATTAATTTTGTAACAAAGGGATAAATCCCTATTTATAAAAAAAAAGAAAAAAGAATAGTTTTTAATAGTTAGATATATTTCATCATTTGAGTTCAAACTGTTTATTAATTATTAGTTCTTAAATACGCTCACACACTTGAATAAATAATATTGTAAAGTTCTATATTATTAATAAAATGACTTCCATTGTTTACTACACTAATTTATTAAGGTTAATTACTTTGGGCTATAAACTATTAGGGTAATATCTTGAGTGTATCTGTGGGGCATTGAGGGTGGGTCAGGTAGATATAAAAGAAATGTATATATCCGTAGAGAGATACAGTCTTCATAGATATCTCCACAGCTTATGTATTTGGAAACAGTAGAATATATTAGTATATTCTTATGGAAGTAAGTATCCAGAATAACCAAAAACCCTTATTCGTGGCATTTTACATAGTATTTTTACCAAAGCATGACCAGAAAATGTTGAGGAGTTGCGTCAATTTATATATATATATATGTAAGTAAAAGGCTCTATAGTCAGGCTCGGTAACCGCAACTGACGAAATAGACTAAAAATGTCATCATAAAAAAAAATGTAATTTTTCTGTGTATCAGTTACTACTGCCTACAATACCAAAACATAAATATATGAATAAAAGAATCCACCCTCCGAAGGTAAATTTCAGATATATTTTTATTTGCAAAAGAAGAACGTTTCAGGCTTCACAGGGCAGATTGTTATTTATTTCTGTAGGGAATGGCATTTAGGGCAGGGGTTGAGAGATAAAAGGTAAAAAGGGTCGGTCCTCGGGTTGAAAAAGCATTGTATTCCATACACTGATACAAAGCCTGTGAAATTTTTAGTTCAGACATAAAACAAAGAGTAAACAATAATTGCCAATCCTCTCCAGATCAAACGAGACAACAATGTGATTTGGAAAAATGGCTGTCATTTTTTTTATTCCTGTGTTTGGGTTTGAATTGAGAAATTTTTAAAACATAATCTTTGCATTAACTATGTTTATTAAATTAGATGAGTCTTTCAAGACCATTGCAAAAAAAAAAAATGTTAGATATTAGAAGTGCTTGCTCGAATTTATTATAATATAGAGAATATACTTATCCCGTAGCACGTTCATTACACTTCGCCACACACCCCTATAATCCTCCTCAGAGATTAAAACGGCAGTGGTCTCACCTGCTATAAATATGTGGCAGTGGGAGTCCTGGCAATGACCAGTTCCTGAGCGTATGTTGCTCTCGCGCTCTTCGTCTGCCTCCACTACCTCGTATCCGGTGACGTATTGTTAGTTTCTTAGAAATTAATTTATACGAAAATACGTTACACCGGGTTTTATATTATCATTCCGGTAACGCGCCTCGCGGAGGAGCGTTGGGGACTTCCCCAGACTCCATTTCCTCTTTCACATGTGAGGGAGGTGAAAACCATATGGATTTGGGAGGTCTCTCAGCTGTTAGTAAATACTGCATGAATGAGCGAGTGAATGATAATTGTAAATATGCTATAAATGAGAACTTTTATCAAAAGTACTTATTGCCCAATAAGGCATATTGTAATTTTATCATAATAAAGAAGAAAATATAGCAATTTCTAGAACTTTTTTAAACACTTCATGAGTAGGATAGTTTTCTAATTAATATTATCCAATAATAGACTAAGATATTATGTAAGCCAAAGCTATTAACGAGGTGAAGTAAAGGGCGTTATAGAAAGGTTTCGAATTCATCAGTTACCACTCTTTTTCCAATTTCGATTTTCCAAGGGTCTAACATTATATACAACAATATTTTCATCATTATAGGAATCTAGCTAAATGAAATGACCCAACTCATATAATAGATATTATAAGTAATTATTCTTTATAAAAATCGTTTCAGTGTTATACTATACTATTGTAAATGTTTAATCCTTAGATAACAACAAGGAGAGTATATCTACAAATGAAGTTATTATTTGTAGCATGTTATCAGAAAAAAACAGATACAAATTTAAATGTAAAATATTTCCAACGGCCGCTTCAATATTTTAATAAATGCGTCTCATGTTCCATCCCAGTTTTATTCCCAAAAAGGCATTAGTTTTGTTTCATTTGACATCTCTGAAATTGGATTAAGGAATCAATCTCTTTGCCAATAAGCATTGTTTTATCGCTCTTTGACTTGTTCCTCGGTAGAAAAGACAAGGGTTTTTTATTATAATATGTTATGTTCATTATAATATATCGCCCGCTATGATGAATTGGACCGCACTGGCTTGGAGTGTTAATGCAACTTTTAAGTGGTTTAATTCAGAACTGCCAAACTTTGTTGCTTTTGGAAACACGCCACTCGCAAAATTCATGGGCCAGTATGTCACTGTAATCGTAAGGATTCACTTGTCGCTACTAACAAAATCAAAAATAATAAATGGTATTTTCAGTATAACTCAACATTTTTCGTTCACCTTTACTAAACGTATATATTTACATGTAAAGAATTAAAGTACAACTTAGTGTTCATTTGCATAGCTCGGTTCAATACATAAGCACTTTATCACATATTAAATTTGGTTTTTGGTCCTGGTTGTAAGTGTTAAGTAAGTCTAACTTACAATTAAGTAATCAAACTGACAACCAAAATCAGTAAGTTTATTTGAGCGCTTAAGTCGATGGAAGCCGCTGTTCATTCATTCAATTCATCAGATCCTGGCTACGGTTCAGATCGATTAACTAAGGCTGATTGATAAGTTACAACTTTACCAGTATTTACCGATATTAAGTCTTAGTACTCAATTTTAGACAGCTCTGATTTAGCTAATAATATTTCGACGGACAAAATAAATGGTAAATGGGAACTAAATGCGATCGTTATTTCTAAAATTACTGAAAATAAAATGTCATTTGTCCTCAAGAAGTGTGCTATTTATAAACAGATTGACGAATTTTAAATTTCCCCCGCGTAGCTGTTTGTCATCTTTCAATTGACTCATTTGATCAAGAAAAGAAATTCTACAATGAATTTTCTTTAATTGGCCTGACGACATTTAAGATATGAACTCCATGAAGCATGTTTAAGTTTCATAAATTAATTGGTAATAACAGATTTCATGTTATTATTTGGTATTATGTTTCGAGTCTTTATTTAATAATAAGTTATAAAAACAAATCCTTTAAAATTGTGCCTTATTTGCTACACTAGTTTCATGGAGAGAAGTTTGCATGAAAATTTTATGACGTTCAAAACAGTGAACGTTTATTAATTAAACAGTTCTTGATGATTGGACAATAAATATTTTCTATCTCTGATAATCGTTTTCACATATGGCATGATTTTTTTGTTTTGATATTTCTAGAAGTTGGGTTACATATATAATTAATCTCACCTTGCATCTCAATCATCAATATCTTCAATGATCTCCATTGCCTATCAATGTGGCAACAAATTTTACTTCATTCAAAACAAAACAATAATTTTGCATTGAAAACTGCTAAAGATAGTTCAAACGGGGAAATGTATGTGCCTTGTACATTAGCACGCCAGTAATTTATAAATTTATATACTCAGTAATCAAGTGATGGAACAGTAATTGAAAAAGGGGTTTCAGTCGGCAGAACTAGCAGTAGTTGGATTAGAGCGACGCAACATGGATTATACACTGCAGTGAGATTTACTGTTCCTACACCCCCCCCCCCTTCCACTTTCAATACTGGCCCTAAATTCTCTGTCTCCCCACGGCTTTCACACACTATATAAAGGAAATTACTAACTTCGTTGAAGCAGTAATTTGAAAAATCCATGGCAACGTTTGTGATTTATGTTGTTTCCATATGAAACTTTAACTAGAGTTTATGAACTTTATTTCAGGTAGAGAGCGGGTTCTTTTTCGTACCTAGCAGCTAACCATGCAGTAATGGAAGGCAGAGTTATCGGTTTGTAGCAATGAGTAATCATTAAAAAATGTCAATGCTGACATTTTTTTTTATTTAGCAACTGCAATAGCTAACTGTTGAGATATTAACAGCCGCGTCGCTGTGAATCAAATTAGTAACATCAAAGTTTCCATCATAGTTCTCCATCAGAGACTTTAGCCCACCTCTATTAATGATTATTAACTCTTGAGTAACATGGCTATATATTTATAAATTTGAATGTTTAGCGCTGTCGGGTAAGGAGCCTATGTAATATAACGTACAATTGTGAAGGCATAGAATCTACTAGTTTCTGATTGGTTGCCTGTTTTCACGCTTTTGTCCCACTCTTGAGGTTATAATGGTAGAGAAAGAGTCAATGAGCGGATGATTTTTAACAATAAAAATAAATAAATAGATTTTAGGCTAACAATAACTGCTTAAAACAATAAATGCATAGATATAGAATTTACAAGGAGCCATTCACAGCTAAATTTATATTCTGTTATTGTACGTATTTTTTTTTTTTAAATATTCAAAAAGGGGGTTAAGCCCCCCTCCTTGAAGTTTCTCCAGTAATGTTTGTGTTTTTGAGCCACCTGTTTGTATGCAGGCTACTTCTTCCTATTTTTCTCTATTCCTAAACTTTCTTCCAAGAGCATCATTTCAGTACTTTCATCACTATCTTTGACAAATTCATCAAGGTAATTCTTATTTAATTTACCTATTTTCTGTTCTTAGACGAGCCTACCAGAAAACTCAAACTTTATTCTAATTATATGTTTTCTAATTTCAATGGAGTAATCTCTCAGTTAATTAATTTTTAATGTTAGAGAACCTTCACTTTTCCCCTTACACTAGCATCAGTGTACTGCCCTCCCAATAAATCCATTTCCGACTCCCAATTCATCTCCTTTCTAGACTCCATAGGACATCGTTTCCTTGTGGGTGGGGACTTTAATGCGAAGCACCAACACTGGGGGTCAAGATCCACTAATACACGGGGACGTGCTTTGCTGTCTGCACTCACACGGAAACATTGTTCCACTATCACTCCTGACACAGCCACCTATTGGCCATCTGATCTCAACCGAAATCCTGATCTCCTTGACTTCTTTTTTTACAATAATTTAGGAACACTTAACTATTCACTCACGCGCCTCGATGACCTCTCCTCTGATCATAGTCCTTTATTATTAACCATTTCCCTAAGACCAATTCACAAACTGCCTCCTCCTTCATTTATTAGGGGCCCAGTTGACTGGGACCACTTCCGCCAGCTTCTTACGGAGTCCGTAAACCTCAAATTGTCCCTGAAAACATTCCAAGACCTAGACGATGCAGTGCATTCTTTCACTACTCTGGTCCAGAGGTCGGCTTGGGAGGCATCGTCACCCCATCGTCACCCAAAAATCCATAATCATAATCGTTTACCTCAGCATCTCAAAGACCTAATCCAATCCAAACGCCGCTCCAGAACAGTGTGGCAAAGATCCCGACATCCTGCTGATCGCCGCTCGTACAATCAGTACTGCCGATTGGTAAAGCGGCGATTGGCATCCTTCCGTTCCGATTCTTTCAATTCCTACCTCTCCTCTCTGTCTACCAGGGATAACTCGTTGTGGAATGTAACCAAAAAAATCCTAAAGTATCAACCTGTTTCACATCCACTCCGTCGTGATGATGGGTCCTGGGCGGCTTCGGATGGGGATAGGTCGGAGGAATTTGCTCTGCATCTTACCCATACTTTCACACCTCACCTTTCTCATCAAAGCCATACTCACAGCACAACTGTGGAAGATTTCCTCACTTCACCTATTCCTCTCTCTCTTCCACCAAAAGCCGTTAATCCCTCTGAGGTCAAATACCTTCTGAAAAACTTACCTTACCGAAAATCCCCTGGATATGATCTCCTTACTCCTCAAATTCTCAAACAGCTTCCTCCTAAAGCCATAATCTTTTTAACCTATATATACAATTGCATTATCCGAACGACGCACTTTCCTCTCCTCTGGAAACATTCCATTATTGTCCTATTCGCCAAACCCGGTAAACCACCCAATGAAGCCTCATCTTACTGTCCAATTAGCCTACTCCCTATCCTCTCAAAAATATTTGAGAAACTCCTACTAAAACGTCTACTTCCAATTGTTGAATCCAAAAACCTTTTTCCCACACACCAGTTTGGTTTCCGCCTACGACATTCCACTGCTCAACAAGGCCTTCGCGTTGTTGATCACATCTCCTCAGCCCTTGAAACCAAACAGTATTGCACTGCTGCCTTTCTCGATATAGCTCAAGCTTTTGACAGGGTTTGGCACGCAGGTTTGCTCTACAAGCTCAAAAGATATTTACCACAGACCCTTTTCCTAATCCTACAGTCCTACCTTTCAAACCGCTTCTTCCAAGTCCGCTGTGGTTTAGAATACTCTAACTACTATCCCATAAGTGCAGGAGTTCCACAGGGCAGTGTCCTGGGCCCCATCCTCTATAACCTATACACCGCTGATGTCCCCTCTACTCCCAATACCTTCTTGGCCACATTTGCAGATGACACTGCAGTCTTGTCATCCCACCCAGACCCCGACATAGCATCCCATAACCTTCAAAAACACCTTGACGAGATCGAGTATTGGTGCAATCAATGGCGGATCAAAGTTAATGAAGCAAAATGCTCCCACATTACCTTCACCCTTTGTCGCAAGTCTTGTCCACTAGTTTATTTTAATTCTATTCCTCTTCCTGTATCCGAGACAGTACGGTACTTAGGCTTCCATCTTGACAAACGACTGACCTGGAACCCACATACGAGACTAAAAAGACAAGAACTAAACAGACGCTTTGGACAACTGTACAGACTAATTCAAAGGACATCCCATCTCTCAATAGAAAATAAACTACTAATCTACAAAGTTATACTTAAACCAATCTGGACATACGGAATAGAGCTATGGGGGACAGCAAAAAAGTCGAACATCAAGCGTATCCAATCCTTTCAATCAAAAGTCCTGAGAACAATAGTAAATGCCCCTTATTATGTCAGCAACAAAACCCTTCATAACGACCTTAACATACCCTACATTCTAGAACTCATCCCTTCCAAGTTTATGAAATTCCACAGTAGCCTTTCCAACCACCCTAATCCTGTAGCACAGTCATTGCACTGCGCCACTCATCCCTATAATCCTCCTCGGAGACTGAAACGGCAGTGGCCTCGTGACCTGCTATAAACGCGTGACAGTAGGAGTCCTGGCAATGGCCAGTTTCTCCAATCATGTCCTGAGCGTCTGTGGCTCTCGCGCTCTTGGTCAGCCTCCACTGGCTAGTATCCGGTGACGCGGCTGACGGAGGAGCGTGGGGGACTTCCCAAGACTCCGCTTTCTCTTCGCGGTGGATTTGGGGGGTCTCTGGGCTGTCTGTAAATATTGTATGAATGAGCGAGTGAATGATGAACTGTAAATATTGTATGAATGAGAGCATTTATCTTAATTACTTATTGCCTTATAAAAGGCAGATTGTAATTTTAGCACAATAAAGGATTATATATATATAATGTTAGAGAAATTTATTTTTGAACTGGAACAGTCTGCAATAACATAGCTGATATTGTTTATGTTTGGACACTATTTAAAATTATGAAGCACATTTAAGATTTCGATGAATAATACATAATACATCACCTGAATAAAAGAGTAAAATTATAAACTATTTATTATTTTTAAGGGTGTCCATATATCTTAAATATCATAAAGTAAGCAAAAGATACCTCTGAGTCGACCTTCATTATAATCTCATATTATAATTGCGGCGTATCATACTCATTCAGTCCATCATCAGGTGAGTTGTTCAAATTAAATAATTAATAATACAAATTAAAACGATCGATAAATGTGTATATGTACATAAAAACATATTTTGCATGCTAAATTGCTTGATGATGGATGGACTGAATGAGTATGAAACGTCGCAATTATGCAATTTGTATACGAGATTATAATAAAGGCCGATACAGAGGGATATTTTGCACACCTTGCGATATTTAATTTATTATTATTTAAACTTAAAATATTAAACTTTCTGTATCAAAAACAATCATTTTATCATTCTCTCACAGAAAACCCATTACCATTAACAAGATGTCTGAACATAACATCTCTTTGTAATTAAATGGTGCACTAACGGTTTCCTGATGTGATTGTTTGAGTTCGAATTCCTATATGGAGTGGGAGCTCCTAATTTGATAGAGCACCTTTCCTAGTGTAAACAGTAGTATTATTGAGTGCTTAATATTAGTATTGAGTGCTATTAATATTAGTATTGAGTGCTATTAATATTAGTATTGAGTGCTAAATTTATGGACCGATTGTATTAGTAATGTATGCATTAATTAGAGAAACGGATCAATAGTCTTCGTGTAGTCTGGCTGGAGTAAAGCAATTATAATTTTAAAATGGGCTTTTGAAATAACAATAAATAGAAGTATATAAAAAAAACATAACTTTCCGCACTAATAATTGAAATTTTAAACATTCACTCACGAACTGTGACGCTATACGCAGAAACACTGTGAGGGCACATGTGTATTCTACAAGATAAATTACTCAGTAAATCCCCTTCCTAGTTCGTTAAGTGTGAAAAATTCATTCGGCAAGTTCCACCGCAGAGTTATATTATTATTGTATTATACAGGTATTACTACTCCAAGTCATGTGCAATGAGATATATTAAAAATCAACTTTTGCTGTGGGGAACTCAAGTACCTTTGCTAGCATGTGAGTTTCATGATGTACATAGTTGATAAATATACGTAGCAGGAATATTCGCCTCAGGGAATCATCACGTCTCAAGTGAAGCTTAACATAATCATAATTCGCCACTTCAGAACTATTCGAAACTTCTCATACCGAAGATTCCCGTAGTTCCCTTAGGCTTCCGCTACCACGGATAAACCTGGTTTCCTGCCATGGGTCTTTCAGGGCTTTAATCCTCTAGCCATATATCACATGTACTATATAACAACAGATATTTTTACTGTAATTATTGTATTAGTTTCTTATTGTGAAATCGACGTGTAAAGGTTCTATCTTCAAACTGTAATTTATATTTCAAATAGTTTGGTGGAAAGACTTATTTTAGAACAGGAAACACTTGTTTAAAATACTGGCTAGAGGATCTGTTTTTATAAACAACTAGTCTGTGTTTCAATACCCTTAAATGATTATTCACAATTTTTTTTTTTTTTTATTAGAAAACTAGAAAAACGTATAAAGGATCTGATTTGTGCCATTATTTTTTTTCTTTGAAGAACTTCTCCATAACTTTTGCTACCATGCCAGAAATCTTCCATAGCAATGATAAAGTGAACATTCACTGGGCTTATTAGGCATATAAACCAGGTGTGGCCGACCATGCCTTTCTTTTCCACTTCAAGATTATTTGGCGTACCGCCGATATGTATAACTACCAAGGTAGTTTTAACTATCGTCGACCTATTCACAACCTGGTGTATATATATGTAAGACAATTATTGAAGGTGGGGTGAATAAACTGAAATCAGTTTCTCTGTGAACAAAGTTAGCAATTTTATTCACTATATATTATATCATAACAATTATTAATATTGATTTACACAATCTTACCTGTAAACAAACAAACGACAATTACAGTTTATAACTATCACTTCTATATTCGCACTTTATTTACAACTTTGGTTACCTATCATAACCTTCTCTATTTGATTTTTGGTCCATCTGGTGGGGGCCAGTGGAAGCAGCGCAGCAAATTCAAATTAAAGAGAGAATACTTTCTTTACATCTCCCCTCTCTAAGGTGAAAATGCTTTGAAAATTTTCAGTCTGGTAATATCAGAAGTAATTTTGTTATGTGAAAGAATCAAGTTTCTTGCTTTCCTCTTCTGGTTTTTGTTTTATATATTGAATTTGATATCTTCTCTGTTATTTCAAAGGGACCAATTTTTAGTTCATCTAGTTTTTTCCTGTTTAATTTGTTGCCATTCTCTATATATACTGTATCTCCTGTGTTAAATTCCCAATGTTTTCTTGTTTTATCAAATATTTTCTTGTTATATTCATGAGACTTTTTAGTTCTTTCTAAGGCTAATTTACTGTCATTCATTCAGTTTTCATTATTGTTTTCTTTTTTAAACTCTTCAGGTAAAAAGCTTGTATCTGTGCCATCTAATAAATACTTGCGTGGAAAACCAGTTACTGTATGTTCTGTTTCATTTAATTTATCCACACATTCTTTAGCAACTGTTGTCCAGGCTCTTTTCTTCCCTTTTTCGTTCATTTTACATCTGATTTTATTGACTATAGTTTGATTTAGTCTCTCATTTGAACCATTGGAAAAGGGTGCATTAACTGCTGTAAATATCAATCGAACATCCTTTTCCGTTAGGAAATCTTTGAATTCTCTTGAGTTGATTCCTGGGTATTGATCTGTAAGTATTATTCCTATTTTGTCTGTTTCCAGTACATTATTTACTAACTTGACAAAGTCAGTGGCACTCTGAGTTTTTGATGTTGAAATAAATGCATATCTTGTGAAGTGGTTAATAAGCAGTTGGAGGTATCTTTTTGTTGATCGTTGTCCTTCAAAACCTCCACTAGTGTTGATTGGCATTATTTCGATTGGTTTTGTTGCCGGCCCTAGTTGTGACATTAGTCCATATTTTTCTTGCCCTCTGGATTTGTTTTTACATACTTTTTTTATATTTGCAGTTATATTTTTTGCTGTATAATAAGGGCATACCCTATTCATTATTTGTTTAATTCCTATATGGCACCATTCAGAATGTATTTCTTTAATGAATTCTAAACTTAAGTTTTCAGATAAAATTATCTTTTCTTTATTTCTTACTTTTTTATAGAACACTCCATCTTTTTCTATTAATTTTGTTTTGCTGTTTTGCAATATTCTATTTTTCTCTTGATCTGTTTTAATTTCTTGTATTTTTATCAAATTAACTAATTTTAGGATTTCTGCTTCATTTTCAATTGGTTCTAATACCGGGTTTCTGCTCAAACTATCTGCTTCGGTATTATCCTTTCCCGGAATGTATTTAATTTGAAAATTGTATTGTGACAAATAGTAAGTTAATTCACCAAGTTCTTCATCCGTTCTTGCTCTTATGTTTAAATTTTCTAATGGTTTGTGATCTGAAAATACGATAAATTTTCTTCCAATTAACCAGTGTTGCCAATATTTTAACGCCTCTTTGCTGCTCCATCTGGTGGGGGCCAGTAGAAGCAGCGCAGCAAATTCAAATTAAAGAGAGAATACTTTCCTTACATATATATAGATAAATAATAGGTTGCGATATATAAGCATGTATGTAACTATATAGGTTTGCTACATGATCAAGTACAGGTTAATGATGAAAATCAAGGAATTGTGTGGGCAGAATCATTATTAGGTAACTCAAGTAGTGTTCACTGAGATCAGTAAGATCCTTCTCATAACATTTCTCATCCACTCTACGTTACGTTACAAGGAAGAATTTCTCTTAGCCCACCTGAGGGGTTCTCAACTATCAAGCTGTGGAGAATAAGACAGAGATTGACATCCCCCTTGCTGCTCAAGCAGTTAATTCACTGTAAAATAGAAACAGCAAAGGTAGCCTACGAGTTACTAACACTCCGGTTGTCCCAGCTGTAAGGGAAGAAATACTGGCCAGTGTTGCAAACTCCCGCTGACAGTTTAATAGTCCTCGAGGCCACTTCCGGTTCTAACTCCGAGAATTGTAGCAATAGTCATTAGAGATAAATCTTCCCATATCTTTGCATATATTTATTTCACGAGGAAGTAGCTAATAATATATTCTATTAAATGCACTTGTAATATAGTTTGATATTCGTTTTGACGGAGTGAGTTCCATCACATGTTTATGGTCTTATACAGTACATGAGCAAATAGCAGTGACCTTGCTAGGGGATTATTAGTGCGAAGGGGTAATTTATTTTTCATATAATTTTATAAATTTTCGTGATTTGTTTTAGGAACCCAGGAAAAGTTTTCATTGTGGCATAGAAACATGGATCACTTATTGCGCTTGGGATTTTGGATTGGAATAATAGATGTGTTTGAAGTTCAATAGCTCTTCTATCTCCTAAACTTCAAGTCCGAAGTACAAATTGGTTTTATGATGACTTTGTAAATGAGAATTTACATTAAGATAACAGTGCATCTAATCCTGTCAATCAAAAGTCCTGAGAACAATAGTAAATGCCCCTTATTACGTCAGCAACAAAACCCTTCATAATGATCTCAATATACCCTACATTCTTGAACTCATCCCTTCCAAGTTCATAAAATTTCATAGTAACCTATCCAACTACCCTAATTCCCTAGCACAGTCATTGCACTGCACCAGTTAACCCTATAATCCTCCTCGGAAACTAAAACGGCAGTGGCCTCGTGACCTGCTATAAATAAGTGACAGTGGGAGTCCTGGCAATGGCCAGTTTCTCTAATCATGTCCTGAGCGTCTGAGGCTCTCACGCTCTTGGTCAGCCTCCGCTGGCTCTTATCCAGGGACGCGGCTGATGTAGGAGCGTTGGGGACTTCCCAAGACTCAGCTTCCTCCTTCGCACGCAGGGGAGGTGACAACCATGTGGACTTGGGGGGCCTCTGAGCTGTTTGTATATATAGTATGAATGAGCGAGTCAATGAAAATTGTAAATTAGTATGAACGAGATCATATAGCACAATTACTTATAGCCCAATCAGGCAGATTGTAGTTTTATCATAATAAAGTTGTTATAATCAATCACATTAAGATAACAGAATTATACAAGAAAAATACAATCTTATTCCAATCTATATTACAATCAATATTAAACAAAAACTAATTCAATTCTAAAAAGTAACCATAAATCTTGAAAAGTCAAAATTTCATAGATACTTATTAAGGAATGTTTTAGAAATATCCTACTATGAAAGGTACAAATATTCTTGAAATTAAAAACATAATAAGAAAACGTTCCATCAAGATGTACATTTCTCCTAATGATTACTCCTCACGAGTTCACCAGCAGAGAGCCACAGCTAATGACTCTTGCCCTTGGTCATTACTGCTCCACGGACATCCAATGGTGACCTCTTCAGCTTAGCAGACTATTGATCTAAAAAACTACTCATATACCGCAACAATCCATTTCCGAATGCTATTTCAAAGGCATGTTAGATAAGATTAGGGACCAGGGAAATTATTTTTGGTTTTCATTTCCAGTGTTTTCAAATAAAGTGAACATTTCAAAGCTCACCATAACGAAATTGGCAAAGATCGATTCCTTGAACTTACTTTTAAGTAACTTTTCTCTGATTGGGTAGGCTATTTTAAGAGATCAATTTTTATCAAACTACCTGTCATCATTGTTTTGTGCTAATCATTTTTTTTACAATCTGCCTTAATACTTAATAGGCAATAATTGAGATACATATTTTCATTCATACCATATTTACAATTCATCATTCACTCGCACATTCATACAATATTTACAAACAGCCCAGGGGCCCCCCAAGTCCACATTGTTGTTGCCTCCCTCACATGCGAAAGAGGTAGTGAAGTCTTGGGAAGTCCCCTAAGCTCCTCCGCCAGCCACGCCACCGAATACGAGGCGAGAGCCACATACGCTCAGGACATGATTGGAGAAACTGGCAATTGCCAGGACTCCCACTGTCGCACATTTATAACAGGTCACGAAGCCACTGCCGTTTCAGTCTCCGAGGAGAATTATAGGGATGAGTGGAGCAATGCAATGACTGTGCTACGGGATTAGGGTGCTTGGATAGATTACTATGGATCTTGAATTTGAAAGAGATGAGTTCAAGAATGTAGGGTATATTAAGATCATTATGAAGGGGTTTGTTGCTGACGTAATAAGGGGCCTTTACTATTGTTCCCAGGACTTTTGATTGAAAGGATTGGATTCGCTTGATTTTCGTCTTTTTTGCTGTCCCCCATAGCTCTATTCCGTATGTCCAGATTGGCTCAAGTATAACTTTATAAATAAGTAGTTTATTTTCTATGGAGAGATGGGATGGCCTTCAAAGTAGTCTGTACAGTTGTCCAAAGCGTCTGTTTAGTTCTTGTCTTTTTAGCCTCACCCCATTCAATACCCATAGAAACCCACACATTCAGGTCAGTCTTTTGTCGAGATGGAACCCTAAGTACCTTACTGTCTCAGACACAAGGAGAGGAATAGAATTAAAATAAACTAGCAGACAGGACTTGCGGCAGAGGGTAAAGGTTATGTGGGAACATTTTGCTTCATTGGCCTTGATCCGCCATTGGTTGCACCAATACTCGATCTCGTCAAGGTGTTTTTAAAGGTTTTGGGATGCTATATCAGGGTCTGAGTGGGATGACAAGACTGCAGTGTCATCTGCAAATGTTGCCAAGAAGGTATTGGGGTAGGAGGGGACATCAGCGGTGTATAGGTTATAGAGGATGGGACCCAGGACGCTGCCCTGTGGAACTCCTGCTTTTATGGGATGGTAGTTAGAATATTCTAAACCACAGAGGATTTGCGTAGCAAACCTGCGTGCCAGACCTTGTAAAAAGCTTGAGCTATGTCCAGAAATGCAGCAGTGCAATACTGTTTGGATTCAACGGCTGAGAAAATGTGATCAGCAACGCGAAGGCCTTGATGAGTAGTGGAATGTTGTTGACGAAAGCCAAACTGGTGTATAGGAAAAATATTTTTAGATTTGACAATTGGAAGTAGACGTTTTAAGAGGAGTTTCTCAAATATTTTTGAGAGGATAGGGAGTAGGCTGATTGGACGGTAAGATGAGGCGTCATTGGGTGGTTTTTCGGGTTTGACGAATAGGAAAATAATGGAGTGTTTCCAGAGGAGAGGAAAGTGCGTCGTTTGGATAATGCAATTATAGATGTAGGTTAGGAAGATTAGGGGATTTTCGGTAAAGGAAAGTTTTTCATAAGGTATTTGACCTCAGAGGGGTTAACGGCTGTTGGTGGAAGTGAGAAAGGTATAGATGAAGTGAGGAAATCTTCTACAGTTGTGCTATGAGTATTGTTTCGATGAGAAAGGTGAGGTGTGAAAGTATGGGCAAGATGCAGAGCAAATTCCTCCGATCTATCCACATCCGAAGCCGCCCAGGACCCATCATCACGACGGAGTGGATGTGAAACAGAATGATGCTTTAGTATTTTTAGTTACATTCCACAGTGAGTTATCCCTGGTAGAAAGAGAGGAGAGGTGGGAATTGAAAGAATCGGAACGGAAGGACGCCAATTGCCGCTTTACCAATCTGCAGTACTGATTGTATGAGGTGCTAATCATAATAACATAGACTATAATAACCCATTCTGCTTCACAGTATACATGTTACGGGTTTAACCCATGAATAGAACGTAAATTTATTTTAGTATCATAAAGGGCAATGGTAAGCTATTGACAGGATATACCTCCCAAGTTTCCCTAATGAGCGTACACAAGAAGAAATAGACAAATTATTTCACAATAAGAAGTTTTATGTGAATCTTGGAATACATAGTGGCTTGTACTCTTTATCTTTCCCTTGCCGTTTCATTTTGCTGTAGAATTAGTTTTTGTACGTAAGCCGTTAGAACGTAATACATTTAAGTATTTCCATACCGGCGATTTACTCTGATTAATTAGCAGTAATAAATCGTTTGCATCATTTATGTCAAAAACGTCACATTTTCATCGGAGCTCTTGTTTAAACGACATTTCCCTTAAAATCGGATGTAAGTTTGTGAATGGTATGCATTCGATAGAAACAGAGGTTAAAATATTCATTAAATATTGATTTGAAAATGTTCAAATTATGATGTAACTGTCGGGTTCAGATAACTGAGTATCCTCAAAGTGGGGAGATGACGCCCGCCGTGGACTAGGGTCGCTACAACCTCTTAGCCGCTGTCCGGCGAGCGCCAAAGAAAGAGATAAGGAGGGTGGACCTGTGGTCTCACCCTTTCCGGCCTAGTCGGCGGGCAGCCTAATTCGTTTTGATCTGACTCCATAAGATCTTGTGGTAAGAAGGTGTGTGCCCACCGAAAGAACTATGTTCAGGAGAAGAGGTACAGGGTAGGTTTATAGGTAGTTTATGTGGTCTTAGAATGACCACGAATTCACACTCGGTGTCTAAGGGTAGGCGAAAACCGTCCGGATCCCAACGGCGAGTGTGAACCGGAGAGAAGCAGACTGGATTGCCGTGGGAGACGCTACTGGTAAGTTTGTAGGGCCACGGCAACCGTCGTCCGCGAGGAAGAGGTCTCTCCCAAGGAGGTGCTAGTTTTAGCGAGACGAAGGCAGAGATTCCCACTAGGAGAGTGTGGGGTCTGACAATGCCGGACTAAAACATAGCGAGGTTAGGTTTCGCCTAATGGGGTGCTTCTTATATAGGCGGGCTAGTCGTTGGAGCCATCCCCACCAGCGGCTGTTCCCCCCACCAGCTTTTCCCCCACCCTCACTGACGTCATAACCTTTATACGTACAAATATAGAAACAGATATTTTCTGGGACGAGATGAGGGTAACTTTTAATTATTCGTAATTAAGAGGTAGCCACAACAGTAACAAAATAGTGTAAAATAATACACAAACAAGTTATATGGGAAACTTTCCCGAAAACAAATAAAAAGTTATTTCATTCAAAGTTTAACTAGGCACAGAAAACAACAAACAAATTTGACATAAAATAAGTTATAAATGGAAAATAACAATAGACATTGTATTAAACATTTTATTACAGATGGGATATTCAGAAACATTTTAACATAACTCATAAAGTTAGCATACGATGAGAGACTAAACTGATAAACTGCCTTAGTTTATAAGTCATTCCTTATATATAGTTCCTATCAAGTTTCTACTCGCAGCAAATTTACATAACCCTCCTATAGACAGTTAAATCGTCCGAAAATATATTGTTTATATTATTCTGTGATGGGAAGGCACAATATAGTTTCTCTATAACAAGTCTAAAATTGATTAAAAATTAAATAAGTAATAATTGTCCAAGTCATATGACAAATCCCGTGCCAAACGAACTAATGTCCAATGGAATGGAAATATTTTGTTTCATCCCTACTTAACTGGAGTAATGTTTATTTTATATTCCCTTGATGCGTTGCCAAGTAGGGTTTTATGGCACATTCGCATAGGCTTGTATCTTAATGACGTTTGAAGTGACTCCTTTCCTGTATCCATATCGCCATTATCGTTTAACTTGAGTTAGGAACTCAGCTGATGGTATAGCTTCCGAGATAGCTTGGTGTACTTGCCCTAATTCTAGGTTAGGTTGTTTAGTGTTTAACTATCGAGAGAAGACATATATTAAACTACTACAAAGTTGAGAGTCAGATAGTTTGATATTTATTTTAGTGGAGACCCGAAATACCAGCATAATATTTTAGCTAACATTGATTAATGTAGGACAACTTTTAGAGATTCTAATGTAGAATGAATACACGAATTTGTGATTGAAATAGCAATTATAATTTTTTTTATCATTACATTTTTCCATACTTGTCATTGCTGATAATCAGACCGCAGTTTTTGGTACCTCTGTTTTTTATATTTATTTTTTCGTTGTGAGGTAGTATACTAAACTGTTAAATAAACTAAAAAGATACGGATGCCAGGTCCCACAAATGGGACCGAGGGAAATTACTCGATAAGTAGACTCAAAAAGTCTACTTAACACTCAAGCTATTATAGCTCCCTATAAAATAATAGGGAAACACATATGAATATTTACAATGAATATGCAGTAGTGCAGGTAAGAAATTTCATTACTTACTATTTACAATAACCAGGTTATCGTGTGTTCTGTTTAACCTGGCATGTCTTTACTCAAATACACATAATTATATAGAATCCTATAAAACAATAAGTAAACATAACTGAATTAATTATCAAAGGTAACATAATCACATTACAACTAAATGTTAGCTTATGACATAACAAAACACATACTACAACCCCAAGACATTAATTATTATGGTGGATCCACTCTATTTTTATATCCTACAGACAAGTACTTAACTTAACACAAACTATATGACACATATCTGCAAGATAGAAACAAAGGGTTCACAACCCTTCCAAGCTTCTTCAATTTCGTCCCAAGGCTCTCTCCTCAGCCGAGGTTCACAAAAAACCTAGTTCACTCCTCTTTCCACTAGATGGCAGTTGAATTTACCCTTTTTTTCTACCTCTATAGTACTTGCAGTAACCCTATGAGGAGGAAGTTTATTGTTCTACATGTTCCATGCAGTATTAAAACTGCATGCATGATAAATTGTACAAATTTCAAAGTTTATGGAAATTAGTAATTTTAAACATGAATAACTAAGTGGTTAAGTACTAAAGGAAATTTTTTTTAATAAAGTTATAAATAATAAACATTCGTTATTCAATTTTATGGTTAATGTTACACCTAAATTAAGTAATTTAAATCAGAAAATGAAAAGAAACTTTTCCTAAACTTTTTTCAATTCATTTTATAGTAAAACATTAAACTATCAACCATTTATAGTAGATTTCTCAGAATGGTATGGTCAAATTTTGATTCCAATAGCAGACAAATCATTGTGTAGAACAGCATATTTTTAAAAAGATGTAATATATTTGTAAGTACGGAGAAATATAATTAAAATATTCGTTAGGCTTAAAAATATATAAATTAATTCTGATAATAGCCATCATATACTCGTAGGTACACATTTAATAACCCACAAGAAAAAAAAATATATAGGTATATATAAGTTAATGATCGTCAACGAAAAACGTGAAGAAAAAGGAAAGAGGATGAATGTAATCACAGATCGAGAGTTGTCACAAGACTGTTTTTATTTAAGCCTTTTAGAGCCTCTCTAAATACATTCGGGATGTTTACATCCCGATGACTTGAGGATTAGGCTGGCTGCCTACGACGTCCCAACCTTAACTTATAATTGAACTAGCAGTTGCACTTAACTCGAAGGTTGAGGCTCGTTGGCATTGTTGTAGACAAATTTTGTATGCTCTGGATTGGGTGGGTCTTTTACTGTGGGATTTCGTGTATCCTTGTCTGATAGCGTCATTAATAATGTACAGTCTATGTAGCTTTTTGTTGACATATATATTTGTTGTTTGTGGATGATGAATGTTGAAACTAATCCGATTTTTCAGCAATTCTCTAACACAATGTTGAGAGATAATATTGTGTTTCAAACTTAATAAGTAACAAGGAACATACATAGAGACTTCCAATATTTGTCAAAGTAGTGGACGGATTTATAAAGAAGTTACTGACATTTATAATATCTGGATTATTGCTCTAGCCATTTTCTCGGAACGAAGACAACGACCATACAAATATTAGTTCATTGAATCTTCTTCACAAATATATATTCTATAGAAATAACAGTTCAAAGCAAACCTGGAAATATTTCATATACAAAAAGTTCATGTGATTGGCTTTGGAAAAGAAATGTTTATAAGATTTAAAAACTAATTTGCCTCTGCTTACATAACTCCAAAGTTATTTGATAAAATACAGAGAAATATATTCCTCTAAATTATATCTTTACATCTACATCATTATTTATTGATATCTTCATATTAAGTATATTACACTTAATATTTCAAAGTAGAGCGGCTTTGCACTCTACACTCTACAGGAACTTGCTGAGAAAAGCTGAGCGCCTAAGTTGAATCCCGTGTCCTAGTACTTTCGATACCTGCAAAGCGCGCTTGCCTCCAACAGTTCATTATACACGTACACTAGGAGGAAAAGAATCTTACATTCTGTAATTCATTTTAACAACCGGGCTACTTTTAGGATAATATTATATTAACCAACATCTACCACAGCGTAATCAACCTTTGTGAAAGTAAAATACCTATTCAATATTAAAGCTTCCATATTCTAGCACTACGAAAAATAATAAATATGAACGGAGTTGATTCTACAAACAGTTCTAATCTAATACCTTCTTTTTGGAGAAAATTGTATTCACCTTTGGAGAAATATTGAAATTTATTAGATAGTTAGTAGGTAGAAGAATAAAATCCATAAGTTGTAAGCATTTAAACAATAATTAATAAAATGAAGGCTTTATGCCTTGTGCTAATTTATGCCGATTTATTATTAAATGATTTCACAATATCAAGATAAGATAGCTCAATCTAAATTCACTACCGTAACGCAAAAAAAAAAATCAACCTATCTTGATGTGAACAAAATCAACTTGAAATTCAAAGCACTTAGCTTAACGAGGCAATGACAGGTGCCAATATTATCTGATTAATCATTCTGGACATATCGCGCCTTACAGCAGGTCGACCTTTAACAGAAATACACTTATCGAGGAAACAATTATTTTCAATCCAATCACGGTTGTCAATATTAAAAAAAAAAAAACGTAGTTTTAATTATTTTTATTTAAAGGCAAAGAGGTACTAATTAATATTCAAGGAACACGTTCTATGATCGATCAAATATCATGTCTCTAGTTCGAAACGATGCCTCACAAATACCTTAACAAAGATTCAGGAGCATAAAAACTCAAGGTTCTAAAAAAAAAATCTAACAAAACTATAAAAAGGAAGTTGATAAAATTAGGAATATTAATTATATACTGTAAAACCTAATGCATAATATATTATGACAGGTAATCAAATAATAACAGTTTCTGCATTGTAATTAGAGAGAGGTGATTAATATGCAGTCTTCGTCCATGTTTGATCAATGCCAGTACGTGTGCGTTATATAATTAGCTAATGATGACAGTCACAGATATACAGGCATAATTATTAATTTGTGTAACTTATGTTTATACGAATATATAATAAAAATTTTCGAAACTAACAGGAGTAGTAATACTTCGAGTGTCAGGTTTGACTTGAAAAATATTTTTACGTAGGTTTACATGAACTAATTGAAACAAATTTTGTCTCCTAGCAGTTTTTCATTATTTCTGGTATTGTAAGCGCTTCGATGGCTTAAACTATCATCTTTAGGTGCTTACTTAGAATGATACTTACTTAAATAGTACTTACTTTGAGATGATAACTCAACGGATGTATACCTACTATTGAGCCTAGTTAAAGATTTCCCTAATATTGGAATGCTAACTCTAATTATAACACGGAATGTAGCTTTCACATCAACTGTATCAGTATATTAACAGTTGTTGAAATAATTTATATAAAGTTTATCCAGGCTAGCAGACATTATTATTACTTCCCTTTATTCAGAGGATACAACTCGAACATGTGAGTTAACAGTTCCTCCTATATATGTAATATGATGTAAACTTCAGGACCACGTGTATTTAAATATATGTACGAAATTTCTTCAAACCTGTGTGTAATGTGAAAAAGGAGAATAAAAACACAAAACAATTCTGTAAAAATTATCGCATATTAATCAGTTTAATCAATTGAAAATAACGTATTGATATAAAACTTCTAAATACTTGCCATAAAACTGCTATTGAATATTTGCCAATTTACAACAGTTCGGTTTAAATGGTTGGAGTTAAATAGTGACATTCTTATCGGTATCTTGTCGGCTTGTCCTTCTTCTTTGATGAAGAAATCAAGGAAACCTTAAACTTTTCCTCCCTCTATAAGAATAAAGGAACTGTTTCAGTTAATGAAAAGAGAGGCGTAAGCAAATGGGTCACTGAATTGAAGCCTTTAATATTTCACAGGAATAGGGCTTTTGTGAGACGAGTGGAAAGAGCCTTCATAATTTGATCATGGTCAAATTATTAGCCTGTTGCTCTTTTACGTCCCCTACTTCAAAAACATCCCAAAGCATATAACACCCACCTTTTGTATTCTAATCGAGAATGGTTCTTACTGGAAATCGGCTAAATAAAATCAAAAGGCAGCAGTTATGGAATAAATAACACAATAGTTTTTACAAAAAACAAAAACAACTAAAACCAATGTACATTCTAGTTTCAGTATTAAATTAAACAATGCAACAATAAAAAGATTAGACAATGTAAAATTAATTCACTTACCTTACGCATTCGAATGTCTGAAAACATCTCTAAGATAAGAATTATAATATAAATTCTAACTAAAGTACTTAGAGAATGCACGAATCGCTGCACGGAGGTCTAAAATAATTCTTAGTTAATTAACTTAAAAACTGAAAGTAGTGGCGCTAGTCTCGGGTCAGATTGCAGGGCACTGCACAGGAATATAACATACCATGGTTCCATGACAATGTACTCCTGACCCCTTAGCCTTTCATAATGGCATTTATATGCTGGTAGCGCTCAGAATAATAAAATATATCGACGATTTGCCATTTCATCCATTCGTTATTGTACAGTAACAAACGTCATGTGTAAAATTCCTCCAAAACTAAGCAGTTAAAAAATAATTAAAATAACACAAACGCTATAAATAATAATACCTGCACAATCAGTTTAGCTTGTTATACAAAATAGTTATCATTTATGAAAGATGCGTGTTTTTAAAAAATATTTAATTAACTACGATACATTAGGTGGATTCGTGTTGCTTCACTCCTAATCGTATAAAAATTAATTTATTAAGTAATACAAAAACTGTGTAGCCATGTCACTGAGTTTCATTTAGTTCTTTTGGTCAGGTCCATTTGAGTGCCTGTTTAAACTTGTTACATGAAACTTAAATGGAGGAGCCCATTTAATTTTAGGAAAGCAAGCGTTGAATCTTTTTAATGAAATCTTACCGATTTTGCTCGTATCAGAAATATCCGGTTGCTATGAACAAAAAAAAAAATTGTTTATTCAGAGCAGAAAAAACATGCCTTGAATTATAAATTGACCAACGATGAAAGGTTTAAGGGTACTGTGGTCATACTGGCTTTATCCCTGGGCTTATCCCTTCCTTTATGATTTCAGAAGAAATGTCCCTTTTATCTTCCTCTTACTGGCCAACTTTCTTCACACCCTTCCTTAAGCCAGTCACTCCTAGTCCTTCCTCCGCGCTATCTTCATTTCATTAGGTGTCAATTACATTTCCTGATTAAAAAATGAACTTTCTTTATTTTCTCCTACATTTTCCAGTATCTTACACGTTAAAAAACATTATTTTCCAGTGAACAGTTGAAGAGTTTTCTGTTATTCTGTAAGTTTTCTGTAATCCTAAGAAATATCGAATATCGACTGCACAAACGCCAATAAACTCCAAAGAAGATTTATAAGGTTTTTTTCTTAATTGAAACAACTGTTTATCCTTCTTAATTAGCTATCTTCAATGTAAAAACTTTTTTCACAATTCGTATAAAATTGATTTTTTTTCTCGGTTTCTTCCTCCTAAAATGCAATATCATGAACGAAATTTTCTTTTTAAGTACAGGCATAAAGTTAGTTGGCATATGACTGTAGTTGGTCAATTGCAGCGGCTGGTATTGAACACCATTTGCGGTAGCGATATTTAGTGCCCAGTAGTAGAGATTGCTGCGCCATATGTACACATCTCCGATATGGGACGCATAGAGCACCAAACCAGTTGTCTAAATCTGTTAGTATTAGTGTTTCACCATATTGAGGGCATCCATTGAAGTACGATAAGAGAATATCATAAACCATATTTATGTATAGTTCAGCAAATATTGCAAAAATTAATTGTTGCAGCGACTTATGATTTTTATGTATATTTTTTGTTTTGGTATGAGTAATGTAGGTCTAGATGGTTTTAGAACTTTTTTTTACGTCCGTAAATTTCTTTTAGACTTACGTGAGATTTGTAAAATTGTAAACTATTTTTCAACGATTTTCCTAGCCAAAGAACGAGAATTTTAAATTTATTAATTTTGAAAATAGTGCAACACGTATGTGGAAAACTAATGTTGCATCACCATCAAATATTTTTTTGAAAAAAAGTTACTAATTGTTAATTGTATTGGTTTGAATATGAACTAAATAAGGTTGAATCGTCCCAGTGAAAATAATGAAACAGAAATATAAAAAGATATTTTGCTTTGTTTCACTTGTTAATGAAAATTTCTCGCTTCAAAAACTATATTCTTCACTGAAAAATATGAATATAAATATAGAGAACCATTACAAATGAGCAAATTACAATTCGTTAGTGGCCTTGCAATACTAAGGGTTTTGTTTCTGGAAAAAAAAAAAGCCGTGCAACTTTCGGTAGATGATAGCTATTGGCGGGGATTGCGGCCCCTGTTAAAAAATTATTTGAGCATATTTAACAACCAGGGTTCAGTAGGAAATAATGTGGTAGGGGTCCAAGGTTGAATCAGATCGTTTATTTTAGATAGGTAAGTATTCTATCAAGAAACTGTCTGCGTTGTCAGTAATTTTTATTTTTCATTTTTATATTTTTCAACGATTTTCCTAGCCAAACAAAGAGATTTTTAAATTTATTGATTTTGAAAATAGTGCAACACGTATGTGGGAAACAAATTTCTTTGAAAAAAAAGTTACTAATTGTTAATTGTAAAATTGAACCCCAAGTACCCAGGGTACCTCAGAGTTCAGATACCCAGAGTAGTGCTCTGGTCGGAAAAAGGGAATCCCATTGTGTCTAGTTGTATAAAATAGCTTCGGAAAGAAAGATACTGATAAAATTTCTCTTTTCATAGTGAGTGGAAGCTCCTAGCTCCTGCTTCAACCAGTAACTATTCGTTGGACTGGACCGGAAAGTCACCAGTGGCTATTCTCAAACCTCCGTTGTAAATGGTGTCTTGAGTCTTTGGGATTACTTGACTAACAAAGTTTACGTAACACAGCAGTAGCCAATGAAGCCATGAGTAGGCTTGAACTATGTTCACCCTAACAAGTATTAGACACGACCTTTAGACTAGAAAGAGCAGAATTAGCTTTTAGGATCTTAACATGTGATTGAGAGACTGACGGATGATTGGAGACTGGAGACGTGAAGGTGAATAGGGCCATTGTTAATGGAGAATGGATAAACGTTTTCAGTGAGGCGCTTACGGAAATGAAAGGCAGAATATTTGTTAGCTGCAAATTGGATCCATGTTGTTTCTTCCGCAGAGCAATCCTGAGTTGTTTGTATAAAGGAATGAAGGTCATCGAAAGCTTTACCGGTAACATTTACTATGATGTCATCGGTATACAGTAATAGTTTTATATCTTGAGCATGTTTCGATGCTACCCAGAGCCAAATAAAACAATGTAGGACCAAGCACACTTCCTTGTGGAGCTCCATTTTCTTGTTTAAATGAGTGGGAAAATTTCTGACCACATCTAACCTTAAACACTCTCCCAATCAGAAATTGTTTCATGAACGTTAGTCTATTTCCATTTATTTCTAAATCACTAGCTGTCTTCATAATATTTGTTTTCCAAACATGCAATAAAATTAAATATTAGCTGAAAAACCAAGAATACAGCAACAAATCAGCTTATTTTTAAAAGCTAAAAGTACCTCTCATTGAAAAGAAATGAGATTGAAATGTGTGCCTCTTATTTCCCCAAACAACCCTGACAAGAGTTGAGTATGTTCCTATCCTGGTACATGGAGGAACCTATTGTTTTTCAATTTCTCCATACGTTTGCATAGATTTCATATACTAGAGTACATTTCTATTGAGTTCGTTAATGGCTAACTTAAGCTGTATAAAATTTACCATTGAAATAAATGAAGGTTCCAGTATTAAATTCTTGCACTTCAGCATATTGAAACTACAATAACCAACAAAAATATGCCAATTTCTAATAGCAAATAAATAAATATTCTTTTTTGTGCCTTAAACTACTTCAAAAGACATCCCATCTCTCAATAGAAATTAAATTAGTAACCTACAAAGTTATACTTAAGCCAATCTGGACATACGGAATAGAGCTATGGGGGATAGCAAAAAGATCAAACATCAACCTTATCCAATCCTTTCAATCAAAAGTCCTGAGAACAATAGTAAATGACCCTTATTATGTCAGCAATAAAACCCTACATAACGATCTTAATATACCCTACATTCTTGAACTCATCCCTTCCAACTTCATGAAATTCCATAGTAACCTATCCAACCACCCTAATCCCCTAGCACAGTCATTACACTGCGCCACTCATCCCTATAATCCTCCTCGGAGACTGAAACGGGTGTGGCCTCTAACGGCTGTAAATGCGTAACAATGGAAGTCCTGGCAATGGCAAGTTTCTCCAATCATGTCCTGAGCGTATGTGGCTCTCGCGCTCTTCGTCAGCCTCCGCTGGCTAGTATCCGGTGACGCCGGTGACAGAGGAGCGTGGGGGACTTCCCAAGACTCTGATTTCTTTTTCGCATGCGAGGGAGGTGACCAAGTGTATTTGGTAGGCCTCTGGGCTATTCGTAAATACTATATGAATGAGCGAGTGAATGCAAATTGAAAATATGGTATGAATGAGAACATTTATTACAATTACTTATTTCCTAATAAAACAGATTGTAATTTTAGCACAATAAAGAATTTTCTGTGCCTTAAGCTATTAGTGTTAAACTGTAATAGCAAATTGAACTGTAATAGTAATAGTAGCTGCTCATTGTGATTTAAAAATTCTGCGGTTAAAAAGTGGAAAATACGTATTTTCCTTTTTTTCCTATGTTTTTATATTAACCAAAATCTGATCAGCCTACTTAGTCGTGTTGTGATATATACCTTGCAAATTTCAGATTTATTGTTGAGTGGGAGATTAATTAAGAGTAAAATGCCTAAAAGGATGATGTGGTCCCGTTCCACACATAAATAAGATAAGCCTTTGCTGAGGTCTACATCATTAACTTTTTAGGCCATAAAACCCTAATCTTCAGTGACCACATCAATTTATTTATTCATCAAAGAGTTACATAAATTCATGTTTTTCCACATGAGTAGCTTATATCATTGGTAACAGCGTTATTTTTAAAAGTCTCTATATTTTTTCTGCAAAAGTTAATTAGGGTTATGAAATGATTTTTTTAATGTAGTATGCTGGTCGACATTTTGTTATATTAATGAATTCTAAATCTCTAAAATTCTAAAACTGCTTTATATTTTTAACTTTACCAATAAGTTTTTTTTTTCTTTATAATTTCCAGTAGACTAAAATATGATGATAAGATTCGTTATTCTAGACCCTTGAGGGTAGAGGTGACAGCACAAATAAATCAACTCACTATAATTATAGTATTATATTATTCCACCAGTTAAATATTATTTTATAAATAATATGAGCGTTTATAAGAGTATTACATTTTTTTTCCCCAATCCCCATAAAAAATGACAAAACTATTATTTTCTATACATTCTTAGGCGAATCTATTTACATATTACATTTTATATGTCCTGTACTATCGGTACACTCTATACAAGGTCTCAGACGGTATAAAATTTATATAATAAATACAAGTACAATGATACACAAAGTACTTGGCTTCATTGACAAGACTCTACAAGTTGATGGGGCTCCCCTTAAGAGTATTACAAGTACATATAATTGGCTTTATAATATTCAGTAATATAAACATGTCTGTGAAATGAAGGAAACATATCATAAAGAAAGAGTATCTGCTTATCAGCCGAAGACCTCCCTCCTGATTGGCTCCTTCCCAGATGAACACTTAATCATATTAATCAAATGTTTGTTAGTACCTTAAATTAAAACCACCCAATTCATTGAAAATAGTTTAAGAACGAAGTTTAAATAGCTGAATGGTTGATAACAATAAGCTCTTCAGCAGTGGTTTGAAAAGTTTAAAAGAGAAATGGAACTGACTTTCTTGACGTTTAAATATTTTATTAATGACTTTTGGGATTCATCTGTAAGATTTCAGATCCATCTATCATTTATACAACCGGTAAAGAGTTACATACAGTCAGAATGCCTGGTAAAGAAGTTTCTATCTTACTTTTTTCAAAGTGAAGTCTCCTTCAAGCTTGGAAAAGAGGCGATGGGAAATTCAAAATAATTGCTATATATTTAAACTTATGTCGATAAACAATTTTAAAAGGAAGGGACTGAACCGTGTTCTTGATATCCTTCGAAGTTGCCTGAGTTTTCTTTCCGGTAAACTGATAGCACCAACTCTCTTCCCTACAGGAAAGTTTTGGGAAAATTGACAGCCTTTGGCCATTTTGGGACATTCTTTCAAAACCGTCTTCATCATTTCCTCTGAATGGACTTTTTCCTCCTTAGCCACAGTAGCACAACCATCAGTCATCAGATATGAAATGACTTTTCCGTGTGTCTTAATAATTGTATTTTCGATTGATTATTATTATATATTCCAGATTTTGTACTCTCAACCGGTAACAGCAACAATTTATTACCCTAATGTGAAAAATAATTACATACTCCTAACAGTATATTTTAGATCCACACAATTAAACTGCTTGTGTAAATCGAGAAGATAGGAATATTCTTTTGTTCAGAATGTGAATACTGTAAAGAATAATTAATTAATACAGTTTTCGTTTTGTTCAGAATGTGAATACTGTAAAGAATGATTAATTAATACAGTTTTTGTTTTGTTCAGAATGTGAATACTGTAAAGAATAATTAATTAATACAGTTTTCGTTTTGTTCAGAATGTGAATACTGTAAAGAGTGATTAATTAATACAGTTTTTGTTTTGTTCAGAATGTGAATATTGTAAAGAATGATTAATTAATACAGTTTTCGTTTTGTTACATAGTACACACTGTGAACGGCGGGCATGGATATATTTGCTATAAACTTCATAACGTTGTAAAAATGTGGTCCTCTCAGGAACTTCTGACCCCAAAGCTGTAAATTAAAACAAGAAATTATTTTCTTTCTAGATATTTTAACCTTTAGATTATGGAGTTGTTACACTGACATTTGATAGAGTTGAGAGAAATGAGTTGACTTGGGAATAGAAAATTATACATAGTCATTTTAACAGGTTTACGATATACGTGAAAGAGCTGATTGACACTGCAGTGGCTTTCTATCCACTATGCTAGCAAAGGAAGTGATGAAAAATGGAGTTAAGAACAATGACAGGATTAGAAAACTTTCGCAGGCCTTATTAAAAAATATACTTTTTGCTATATGTGATCTCACTTGTATTATAATTATCAGAATAACAATTATTTGTAGCTTTTTATTGATTATTTTCGTTTATTTTTAAACAATAACATTCTGGCGATTTATCAGGTTATCTAGGTCGCTCCGCTACTCTCTGAAAGTAATCCCCTCCAAATATCCGCCATGTATCATACTTACGAACCTTCAAAACCTTCCTCCCATACCAACAACCCATCGCCATCCAGAAAGACGCTTACTAGTCTATTTATATTTTCGTTTCATTATTTTTTGTATCGTATTTCGCAGATTCTTCATATTGTTTTATATGTTGCTTAAACTGTGTCTTGATGAACTTTGCGCAGTTAAACAAACTTTTAATTTATCTTACTATTTTTTTTCTGTTATTTTATTTTGTCTTAATTTTTTTTTCTTTATAAGCTTATAGTTCTGTTTGTTCCCCAACAGTAAATTTCCAATTTTTACTTTAGTTTTATTCATAGGGAACTTTGTCCCAGAATATCATTTTTTTACTATCAATCTATCTACCTTTAAGATTAGCTTAATAAGTTTAAAAATATCTAGCATCATACGGTTCGCTGAGATTTCTCACCTGACGGCACTGTTCTGAGTTTAAAAGATCTTGTGTTCAAATCCCGGCCTTGTCAGTATATTTTATATTAAATTATACTAATAATTATTAGTTTATCCAAATCCCCCCCCCGTTTCTTCGTTATTAACATTTTTCCCAATTCTTAGTTAAAGAATTTATTTTATTTTCAATAAAGTTAAGGCTAAGCTATGGTCGAGTAAAGAGTCAACGTCAGGGATATTCCTAAACCCATTTAAAGTTCAATTCCATATAATTTTCGGACTTTACACTCTCTCCAGGAATACCTTACAACTTCATAGGGGACAAGTGGAAAACTAACCAGAAAATAAAGTTTTCTACTAGGCCTTAGAACACGAGGAGACTAGAGCTTAATACTCTAGCACCTTATCAACAATGGCGAGATGTCCCTGTGTGTATGTTGTGAACTTATATAACACGGAGTGATTATGGTGTAATATTTAGATCAATTAATAAACAGAAAGAGTTATAAAACAATAAAATAGAAAATAATTTTAATAAAAATAAGTATTTTCGTACAGTTATACAAAACAAATACCAATTGATCCGACGGTTTTCAAATTCATAATAAGCCAACCATGATCACTATGTTTGTTTTCCATTAGCTCACTAGTATTTCAAAACTATTGCTATTTATTTTGTCTTTTTAAACTTTGCTGTACAATGTTGTCCCTCTCTACCCTAGGTGAATCAGTAGATATTAAGGCGCCAATGTTATACCCATTCTTCACAACGGTTCAGTCGTGCGGTATTGCAGCTATTCTTAGAAATTTCTAGGCGCTGTTCACAAAATGTTTCATGGAACTAGTTCATCAAAAAATTAGTTGCATCGCCATTACTTACAATTAAATCAATTTTCTTTTCATTGGAGAAAATGTATTATTTATAAAATTGTATTATTAAATTGAAGACGTCGAAATTTAAATAATCGAGAATTGCTGGCTTGAATTTGTACGTTAGTTTTAATACCTAACTCTAAGAAAACTGCCCCATTTTCCTTACGAAAAATACTTATTATTTTTTAAAGCTATTTCGTTAACTTAAAATTGTTTCAAAATTCTAAATTCCTAAATTGTTGCAATAAAAAACATTGTCAGGGGACAACCCATAATTTAAATAGTGAAACCCGTGTTGAGAGCATTCCTCTTTTTTAATAAATTAGGGGGCACCCCTAACTAGAAAGCACCCCCAATTCCAATTCCAACGATTTTTACATTTTATTTGTACACATTTCAGTTACTGATCATTTTTTTTTCATCTTATTTCACATGTCCTCAGTAAAAATGTCATCCCCCATTACATGTTTCTTTCACCAGTTAAACCTATTAAAGGATTTAAAAATAAATTATGGTTAAAATTTGTTTTTTTATGGAAATCTAGCTTGAGATTATAGGCTATAGGGTATCTTGGGTTCAGAGGTGATATTTGTTAAGGATTTAAGGCAAAAAAAACCTAGAAATTGGTTCTAAACTAAATTAAAATAGTAACAACAATTGAAGCAAGGGATGTAGTGCGGTACTACATTGGCATAGCCAATACCAGCATTGATTTTTATTAGCCAAATACTTTACTAAATTATATGTCGACAGGTGTACCGTCTGAAGTACAAAGAAAACAAGATCAAAATTACAGTGAAAAGAATATGTACAGTAAATTACTATAATAGATTCGTAAAGTGCTATTTTTCTCCATTATATTTTATAAATTATTTTCACCTTAATAAACGACTATATTGAGGACTTTTATAACTTTATACAAAACAGTTTTCTTTGTGAAAGAATCTCTTTTACTCGGCATTCCCAAGGGAAATTAAAACATGCAATGTCTTTGTAAGGAACTCAACCTGCATTGACCTAAATTCTTTTACATAATTCATTGTTTTTTTTCTTTAAAATAATCTAAAGACTATGTCTGCTATTCAACATTATAATTTAAACCCTTCTGAAACAGTTATTAATAATGGTTTTTATTTCATACTAATAGGTTAGTTTATATAAAAATTACCACATTTACAGTAATAAAATCTCAAACGTTTTTGTAATATCGATTGTTTAGTCATAGCATTGTCTCAACATACCGTATAAATTTATTTAACAGTGTAAACATCATCATTCAGCCTCAACATCATTAGGAGAGTTTAGTTATTGGAACGGCTGAGTACGTCACCGCAAAGTTTTGTTGTGCGTCTATTACGCTATTATATAAATTGAGGCCAAAGTTTCGCTGATCGTGAATGAGCAAAACATGTGTTCATTTCATCTTCAGGGGTATTATATGAAACTTTGCAAGTAGCTTATGTTCGTGATGTACTCTATTGTCACGATGAAAATGTACTAATGTACAAGGGGAAAATAGAAACAATATGTTTGCCTTGGAAGTACATATGTGAATATGCCTGAACAGCACAAGTGTTGCAGGATCTGGTTAGATAAAATAATATTGAATTAATCAAATTATCAGTTGATAAAAATCTATCTTAAGATAACTTCTTAAGTTGGTTTGAAGTGTTTCCTTTAAGGTCTATAGATTAATGGGCTATTAATTCTACGTGATATTGCTATATCAGGTTTCATCCATGTCCTTACTTGGTGTCGTAGATAGCGTAACTGACTCATGATATTAACTGTTTTTTTTTCAGAAATTTTTTCTATAAATATAATTGGCACGATTTCCTGCTGTAAATGCTAGTATATAACTAATAACAATAGTAAATTAGTGAAGAGACATAGGCCATTGACGTAAGAAGCTTGTAGGACCTAAACTAAACAACTAAAACACAAATCCGTATGTTTTTACTTAAATACTACTTTGAGAGATTTTATATGAATAACAATTTCTTTTATTTTGTAACTAATTATTATTCTGTAAACATATCTACCTAAGCATCTTCTTAGTAATTAACTTAATCATGTAAAAATATGCGGTGCAAAACATCATCCGAAGTCGTGTCTGCAGTCGGTAGGCGATGTTGGGCTGCTACCTCTCAACTATAATTTTGATTTTCAGCTTCTCCTGCTGCTTAATTCAGTCAGCTACTCATTTACCCTCACGAGGCTGAAAGAACACAGACTAAAACCTCTTCCCACAAAGAAAGCAATCTTTAGAGAGCTGGGAATCGAACCCAGCAGTCTACAGCTAGTTTCAGTAGCTGATCATTAGGAGCGTGATGATCATTAGGACACAAACTTAATCAATACAATATATATATATATATATATATGTATATATATATATATATATATATATATATATATATATATATATATATATATACATATGTGTGTATATATGAATATCATTATGAAATAATTTAATTTTTATATGCTAAAATAAAATAATAATAGGTAATAAGTCGACATTTTGGCACACCTGATTACGGGATTATGGTTTATTGATGCGATCAAGCCAATGTACCAACATGGACCATATTTTAAGAGTAAGCTAGAAAAACCTATAAACGGTATAATTCGAGGAAGACATCTCAAAAATTTGAAAATGTTATGCCTGATGTCTTTTATACTGGCTGTGAATATCACAAGTAACAATCTAGTCCATTCATGTATATCAAAGGTAAATGAAATTCTGTTAAATTCTATTTATTTTCAACTAAGAGAAATGAGTATTTTCGGATCCATCCTGGAAAATAATATCTTTGTTTAATAACGGGAGGGACTTCACTTTGGCACTTAGGGACTTATTAAAGTGCGTTCCCTCCGACTCATTGTTTGCTGGACAAATCGAGACAATTTACGAGTACTTGTGTTTGCACTTGTGTAATAGTAGAAGAGGTGGAATATTACTGACTTATTACAATAATGTATACAAGCAGATTTATTTTTAATACAAAAAACATTGCAAAGTGCTTTAAAATATTTTCCCGCCAAATTTACAATCTAATCTGGATAATGCCTGGAGTTTAGGACACCTCGCAAATCTGTTTTTGGTGGGACCTTCACCTCTTGTACAACATCAATGAAAACGTTGTTTAATTTACTCAGCTCTCTAGAGAGTTGTCTCCTTTGAGTTATTTTCATTTCCACGGTAAACATTTGTATGGTGAAATATTATAGCTTTGCCTTCATTGTTCTTGTTTTATAATGTGTTTTTACAAATTCCAATACCTCTCCCAGCACCGGCCCTTCCATAAAGACTCTTTTAACTCCCGCGATGCAATATAAATCTATAGTCACCCAGAGGACCAGTTCCGGGAGAACTCCTGAATCACCTGGGGACCGGAGTATCCTCCCGGGAACTTGGCAAAAACTTGAAAGCTTCTAAAAGTTAACAAAACCTGCCAATAGTTACGCGAATTGAAGTGGTTTTTTCGAATGTAAACGAATAACCGGCAATAAAACATAACGATTTAACATTGATTAAAATTTATTGATATCTGTGTTTTTATAAATTAATTCAAATTAGAAGTTGTTAGTTCAAATGTTGAGACATATCGTCAGTAGTGACCTCAGATAATGTCATAGATAGAAGGCAATGTCATTATCTTCATAAGTCTTTTATCATTACTCCTTCATTGCTTTTCAACATTACACAACCATTTGGAATGACGTTTAAGAAACCCTACTGATGAAAAGTAATGACGGATTAATGACAAAATACTTACCAACAACATTTCATATAATGAGATTGACACTGATCGTGTGGGGTCCGCTGTATATGTGTACTTTACTGGCATGAAAATTACATTACAGAACAGTAATAGAAAAAGATATTTTAAAAAATACAAAGTGGGGGGTTGTCATTATATTACAGAAAACACCGAGAAGGAAAATACACAGCAGACGGTTATTTAAATTTTTAAAAAGTTGTTAGCAAATATCATTATTGCTTCGCCAGATTACTATTACAAAATACTATGATTAAAAAAATCTAGTGTTGCAAGTAATATAATCCATAATAAGAGTGGATCTGAAAATAATTATTTTACTGTTTTCAGTACTTACTGTAAACTTGTGAAAACGAAAATACATTAAGATAAACCGTGTCAAAATCATTTATTCAAAACGTGTGATTTTTCTCCCATATAATAAAAAGCATATATTAAACAATCGTAGTACATAATGTAAGATTAGTATAATGTAGTTCCCTATTGTTTCTGCCATCATTTGGAGTATATAAGGGAGTAATGATTACTGCTAAAATATTTTCTTTACCTCATCTTGAAATATTCTATCCCTGGATGAAACAAACTCATTCACGAACTTCTTCGTGAGGTAGAATTTTTTGAAAAAACTCTCAATATTCAAACCGAGTATATATAGTAGCTTGATCAAATTTAATATTAGTGAAGTTTGATATCTTGTGTTTTTATATTCTGTTATATGGTCTAAAATATTTCATGTCCTATATTTTACGAATAAAATTAATATTAAATCTCGTGAAGGACTTAAACTTATGTTATCTTACGATAATGGGTTATGTATATGGGGGGGATTAATGGGTTCTTATTCATCATTAATGAACGCGCCCTATATATTAGTTAACTTTTCCAAATAGCTTTTTCTAACTTTGCCAATTAGCAGTTTTTCAATTAGCTTCCTAATTTAGTGGAAGTACAGGTATCGAGTTGACTGGACTAAACATACTTGGTTCATATCTTCTATTGTCATATTATATTGTCAATAAGATTATTGGTCTCTTGTTAGATAGATACAAAAAAGTTCTGGAGCTAAAGTGTACAAATATAAACATCCAATTATGGCAAGCAAAAGAAACAATACATAACTTAGGAAGGGTGGGAGTAATTAATAAATGAAAACTACAACACAAATATAAAAAATATACCTGAATTTGTTTAAATATAAAAAAGGTATAATACACACTAAAATTCGAAGAAAAATTGGAAGGAAATAATAATAAATGAAAATTAGTTTACTCCATATCAAGGTTTAAGATATAAGTTTATAAGCTTTAAAGGTAAATGATAATAATTTTCTACAGCCAAAAGAATATTAAAATGTATTAATTGTTATAGTCACAATGAATACAAAATTTGTAGGTTAACAAACGTTTGTTGGACAGAAGTTGTTGGAAAAGGAGGGGTTTGAAAGTGCGTAAGGATGAATCCTGGTGGATATTAAGAGGAAGAGAATTTCAGAAAGTGGTGAAGCAAGAGAGAAAGGACCAGTCGAATTCTTCAGTTCATCGGGAAGGAGTGTTGAAAGTAGGGAAGACAGAATTTCCGGGAATAGACTGAACATTTAAACAGTAGGAAGAGATTGAACAGTATAGAAAAAGTGTGAACCTAGGAGGAGTCGTATACCTTAGTTTGACGAAAAGATGTCCCTTTGACAAATCAAACAAAATAGTTTATGACTCGCTTCAACTGTCCCCTAGTCCTGGTGAAAGGTCCACGTTATACCACACAGTCATAGTCAAGGTGAGGAAAAATTACACCCCAGCAGTTTACGTGTTGGTTGGGGAAGTAGTTCAAGGGTAGTTATTGACCGTCTTGAAATTTAGGAAATATGGTGCTTGCAGTAGATTCCTGCTATTGAAGACCACAAGTTCAGTTTATGCGGTTTCAGATTTCAACGTGGCCTATAAATTTTTATAGCAAGGGGGATATAGGGTGCCTTACTTTATGTTCATAGTGGCATAATACTCTTGACAACATCTTAAGTCAATAATGACTCATTCAAGGTATAATGCTGAATTTATGAAGAGAAAACATGTAAAAACTGGAAGTGTCACACGATGTGCCTCTCGAGGCGAAGAGCCCCTAATCATAATTAAAGTCGCATTACTAAACCGTTATTTAAAGAGTGAAATTTGTGATTAATCTGAAAGTAATGCTTTAGTCCTTAGCACCTGGTAACGACGAACAAGCCTTTTTAAGACAGGCTTTTCATCTCTCTCTCTAAGGTTTCCACCCAACTTTAACCAAGGGTGGAATAAAAATTGGTAAAAGGTGGTATTCGCACCGGTAAAACGTTATAGCTAAGAGAAGAAAAAAATGCTGGAATAAATTCATTCAAATTGAAGTAGACTGCAATCTATCAGAAAAATTAAATTATAGGAGTGAAGTACAGAAGCCCATTTCAGTAATGGAATTCCTCTTGATCACGTCTGCATTTTGTAGCAAGCAACGATAAATTACAGTAAATCATTGGCACACTAGAAAGTAGCTGAAATTGACTAAGTATTATTAAAAATTTCAATTAAGTAATGAATGGTTAATTAGTATGTTTCTTCTTATGGTTTCCTGCGGGGAAGTAGTGTATTAGATGCACCATTATAGCATACCTGCATACGCACATTAGATTACAAGGATATATTAAAAATTACATTAGCCATTTACAAATATCTTTCGCATATTTATGTTTTTACATTCTCTACAAACCATGTGAACTTTTGTTCAAGGTACGTTGTGATTTTTTTCCTAGCTGGCAGGTATGTAAATTGATTTGTGCTTGGAAACAACAGACCATCACAAAAATACGTTGGTTTTTTTATCAGTTGGAAAGGCTGGAAATATGACCGGAATTCAGCGTGGTCATGTAGTAACTAAGTCAATTTAATGCTTAACTTAAAGTACATCGCAGCTATCTCAATTGCACCGTAGGATCCAGTTCCCAGCCATTTAGGGTCACAGACCAATCACATCTCGAAATTGGTAATTCACTTCTTGCAACTTGTTTCACATCCGAAAGAGGATACCAAACACGGGCTACTTCAATACCTTCTCCATCTCAGGTTTGCTTGGCATTGACATATTCATTGCCCTGAACCCTTTATGTGCTTTCACCCAGCTAAATTATACTAAAACTGCAATTGCATTGCATTATAATTAATGCTTATAATTAATTAATGCTTAAAATAATTGCATTATTTATTTTAATTTTTTCTATTGATATGCTTCTTGTTGTTAGCTAATATTTCTAAGGCGTTTCTCAAATCGATTGGTCTCCAGCGTCACAGTTTACACTCAATTGCTTCCATTATTACAACCTTCTTAGGATGGTTCTTTCAAGAACCAAATCATTCCCTCACAAAACTAGACACCACTTTTCATTACTATAAAACAGAACCAAAAAAAATGTCAGGGCTTACTTGACCATTCATATTTGTTTTTCGTTTTCTTTTAAGCATCATGCCAAACAGGAGTAGCTTAAGTCAAGGCAGGTAGCAGAGAGCTTTTATAAATTCCACTTACAAATCCCATATTAGGTTAAGAGTTCGAAATATACCTGCTAAAAGTTGTCAACGTTTCTGAGTAGTCTAGTATTTGTGATTGGTTCATGTATCTAAGTTATAAGTTATTATAGCATAAATTCATTGTACATTGCAGCATATTGTATCATTAACACTAATTATATTACGTAATACAATAGTATGATGAAAGTTATAAGTTATTATAGCATCAAAGCATTGTATATTTAGTATAATGTATTATAAACACTAATTATATTACGTAATACAAACGCATGCACTCTTATTTTAGCCTTAAAGTTAACTTCTAGGATTTTAAGATCCGGCAAAGTAAACAAATTTTCAAAGCAAGCTGAGATAAACAAATTTCCAGGATTATTTAAGTTCCTGAATTTCTTCATATTCATGGGCCACTAAACTGTATTGGATGCTCCTCGGACGTATACTACAATCTGTGATGACCACAACCTACTGCTTGCATTGATTAGGAACAAAAACTTTTAATTCAAACAAGTACTGTACATGGAAGTAAATGATTCATCATGGAATTTTTAATCTAATTGATTAGTAATTTTGCAATATAAAATTGATTGATAACAGTCAAACATTACGAAATTAATAAGTGTTGTCTAATGATCTTGCTTAATCTCCTACCTGTGGTAATCATTGGATAGAAAGGCGTAAACGGAGCAAGTGGGTGAGTATTAAGGGAGTATTAAGTGCTTCCGAAATCTGAAATCTACTCTAAAATAAAACACTAAAATCAAGCTTGTAAGAGAGGCCATGGCGTGTTGCTTTGGTAAATTTCTGGATGACTCTGCCTTAAAAACACCTAAGCAGCTAAGGGGTTTGATAATAGCGCCTGGTCAGATTAAACTCAGGCAAAGAGGGCCCGTTCCGAGTAATTAATCGTATATGACAATTACAAGTATGTGTGTGTATGGCTGCGACCTAAACACTATCTATTGTCCAAATAACGAAAAACTATTCAATAACCTCATTGATTTCTTGCTAAGTTTAAAAATGCTATAAATTCAGGACAACTACTGTGTTTCCTAATAGTAAATTGCAGTGAAAACGATGTAGGGGTAAAAGTATTATATTACACCTATAAAAGTGCCAATAAGTGTCGCATAGTTAGTAAAGCTCCCCAATTTAATCAGGCTAGTCAGGATAACCTATATTTAAACGGCGGGACTCTAATTTGAATTTAAAGGGCACCAAAGGGAAATAAGGAGTCATTTATCGTTTATCTCAGTGAATGGGTTTAATCAGTCGGGAACTAATATATAGGGGTATTAGTCTTAGCCCAATCGAAAGTGAAACTAGGATACTGCAAAGTGATTAGGTGGTTCTAAAGAAAGGATTCGGGATAACATCCGGATGCTGGGCAATAATAGAGTATAATGTGATGATTCCCCAAATCGGGCTAAGGCCATATTATCAATTGGAGGAATGTAGGCTCTTTAGAAGAAAAAGTCAGGTAGTTGTATATTACTAAGTAGAATCGTAACATATGTCTTTTCACGGAACGCGAAACGTTCTTGTAACGTTATTTCGATTCAAACTTTACCAAGTAGAACACGACGCAAAAAAAAAAATGTGACTCTGGAAAAACCAATGTAAGCCAATGGTTCTGATCTATTCAATACTGCTGTCTGTACATGACAAATATTAGTGAACTTGACAAATACACACAGGGCTTACTAAAAAAGGACACAACGATTGTTGGAATTCTTTTCGTTTCATTGTGCAATGTTTGAGGATCACGTAAACATTCAAAACGTTCCCTGGTCAAATTGTTTTTGAACAAATCAGTGTTGCCTGAAGCCATCGATATTATCCCCATAGTCAAGCTTGGTGCAATTTTTACTACAATCTGATTGTTACATTCCTTAAAAAATAAATTCTTAAATGCTACCGACGTCATTCTTTTTCAAAATCCATATGACATCTTGAACGACGTAATACACGATTCTGGAGGAAAAAATACAAAAAAAAAAACACTTTTGGTGTGCCACCACTTATTGATACAAATGGTTTCAGTTCAAATCTCTAGAGCTTTTAGGAAAAGCTGAAAGCTTTGAAATATAAAAAACATTTTGTGTTTCAAAAAGATACAATCAAAATAGAGCCTTTACGAACTTATATAAAGAAAATTTTTTATAAGAATCAAAAAATAATTAAATCAATTTCAGGCATTCTTTGAAAATAGTTTATTCAGGAGGGATTAAGAGGGGAAATTATTTTTAGTGAATAAAGAACTTAATTCGTCTTTAAAATACACTAATTAACTTAAACATTAAAATGCATTGTTACGTATTTGGATATTCTGAGTGTCAGATATATGCTACAATAATTACATAATAACACATTAAAAACAGTAACGCATAAGGAATTTCAAAGATATTCCAAAGAATAAAGTTTTGGGGATCAACAGTAATAACTGTGGTAATAATATAGTTATGATACGTTCTAACCGATTATTTGTGTGAACTTTTTATTTATTTAATTCTTTATTGACCGAGATGGTTTTGAAAAATTGAATCTAGCGTATTGTTACTAATAATACACCGAGATTTTTTTTTTTTTTTTGAAGAAACTCAAGCCGCGAGGATCGCTATGTAGTTACTGTATCGCTTCATTACTTTATACGTCATTTATTTCGATTATATATATTTTTGCAAATACAACAATGCTCACATATTGATTTGTGTTGCTACCAAGCTTCTATGTATGTCTGTATATTCTGTGATGTATGTTTACATCCGATGTTTGCGTAATGCGTATCAGTTGGGAAAGCTCGCTCGACTTAAGGCTTAATCGGCTTATCTCGCCTTACCCAATAGCACTAGACTGAATGCCTGTTAGTGTGTATGTGCCCATCAGGGAGCATTATCCCCTGCATTAATGCATGCATGAATCAAATTCATAAGTGAATCATGTTCACGTGTGCACGGCTTTTATTTACTCGATACATTTTAGTGCAGACTCTTGTGGGTGTAATCACCGGGACATATACCTGCACATCCTAATATGTAGCACATGTGAATAAAGGTGAGAAGTTTGACAAACTCGCTTGGTTAAAGAAAAAAAAACTTTTTTAACTTAGAATTGAAACTAGGTCAAAAGAGAATGTAAGGTAAAAGAAAACAGATTTCTGGGGACGACGGCGGAACCCCGATCAGTTCAAAGGGTGCTCGAGGCGAAGGCATAGAAGAGAGTACACTTTTTGCGAAGGAAGAGGACAAAGAGAAACAGAAGAGAGACGGGCTCGTGATAGCTGGACCTTCTGCTGGGATAGCTGGGTTCGGACCTTCCATCAATAACAACACCATGGATTGTGAGAGATGTATATTAGTGCTTAGTTTGTAAGTTTAATGAAATCTTCCAACATTTCATTCTCTCTATTTTATTTCATTTCATTTTTCAGTCATGCAAATACAAAAAGGTGTCGTAAATTATATTTTACTATCTGAGTTCCTTCCAACGACCAACACGAAATTCACCTTTAGAATCAATGGGACAACACTCAAATCAACACTAATCTAATTTGATTTTAAATATTATAAATTTACCCTAATTCAGTACGCTCAGAGTTTATTAGAGTAATCAAATCTAGTAGTTTGAATAATTAAATGGCATCCCAAATAAATTCAAGTTAATTATTAGACTTTTTAATAGAGACGTGGTTCTCCGGATAAGGCAGTTGAAAATATATAGTATACTTTCTTTAATTTGAATTTGCCGCGCTGCTTCTACTTCGCGCGCCATTTTACTGATCACCTGACTAATACGAGAAAGTTAACATTGATATGTGATACTGAAAGTAATTATAATTAGAGTATGAATAGAGAAGTAATAATTATACACTGAGATTGTCATTTCTTTGTTTACAGGTAAGATTATGTAAATAGTGTGAATAATTGTTATAATATAAAATATAGTGAATAAAATTGCTTTATTTAATTACATAGAAACTGATTTGAGTTTATTCACCCCCACCTTCAATAATTGTCTTACGTATATATGTATTGATAAGTTGATAAGTCGAATGAAAAACTCGAAAAAAAAAAGGAAATAGGATGATAGTACCGGACCTTAACTAATATACTAATATATATATATATATATATATTCATACATTATATATACTAGCATACATTATTTTATAAATAATTTCCAAATATATTTGGACAGCGGACCGAATGTAGGATTTCATATACTCCTCTTCACTCCTGATACATTTGGTACTCTCACTCCTCAATATCATTACAAGATCTATTCTCTAATTAATTTGTGAAGGGTTGTGGCGTCCTAAAGCCGGATTGTTGGAAACCAAGATTATTAACACGATGCACAATTTACTTATTATCTTTGCTAATTTCAGCCATCTTTCACAGAACTTTACCTTTAAATTGTAATTAATCTTCTAAGCCATGCAACGAACTAAAGTTCACGCTTACCCTTTTCTACAACATTTGCTTAACAACTTATCTGACCCTGTAACTAAGTACAGCGTTTCTAAAAACATCTAAAACCAATGTCTATTTAGCATAAATATAATTTAACCATCCTGTGAATAATGAAATGTTAAACACATTTTCTGAAAAATTAATCTTATGGTAGATACTATAAAAAAATAATAACCACTTATTACCTTTTCTACCTACTATCTTCTTAGTATCCACTGAACAGAATTGTAAACAAAAATAGTTTATCTGATAGCAATAACCACGTATAAAAATAATAAATAGACGAAACTTATCAGTTCCAAAATTATAACAGATTTCTGGACAGCCTAGACTTAATTATTACTGATTTGATTACAGTTTGATATACACACAACACACTATACAAAAACCATTTTGTGGGAGAACAATTTCAGCATGAATACAAACTGAATCATTATGTCACTTCATGTGACTTCTAATCATCGAATCATCGTGTAATATCGAATCACCGAACTCTAAACTTTGCTTCCGGGTGATAGGGAATCAATGTTCTGTCACCTGAAGCTGAAGAATAGCAAGCTGTAGGGAAGGAAGCTTGCAGGATTCACCGTTCGTTTAACCCAAACGCTCCGTATAATTATATCAGAAGCCTCTAGTCCCTTAGTTTGGTGATGGAAAGACGTCGTAACACTTCAAAGAAAGTTAGTACTATAGAACATGTTAAAGCAGTCGCCACTTAAGTTCAATTATAGTAATTATGTACCCATGCAAAGTACAGTCTTAGCCTACTCCAAGAAAATGCGTACTCCCCCCCCCCCCCTACGGTAGCCACTTGTACTTCTTCTTACTAATTCTTGTACTTCTTGTAGTTACTTCTTCTCTTCTATACAGAGCAGCAAGTGAAAGAGATATTAACTGTCCATCTTTAACAAGGCGAAATCGTTTCAAGTAAAACACCGTAAGTGAGTCCCCATAATCTAGTTGAATTAAATTTCAGATTTAAACAAAAACCAGATAGTTAAAAAAAATTGTCCTCTCTAATGTCAACCTATCTAAAGTTGAGTAACGAAATGTGCCTATTACAAAAATACAATAAATGATATGAGAGCGATCATCATCTGTTTCGCATTACAATATATTTATTCTAAGAATGAAATAATTTGATAAAATATAATAACAAACGAATGACATAATGCAAAATTATATACAATTTGTCAATTTTTTTTTATTTACTGTTAAAAATCATTTTATTTTCATTTCTTACTCAAGTATATGTCAATAAAAATAATTAATGTATTAAACAGTACTTCACTTTTTGTTTTATTGTGTAAACTTATATGTAAGACTAAATGGACAACAGTAATTAAGTGCTCATGACTCATGTGGTTATGAAAACAGAACGAATATTGAATTAAAACTTAATTATAACTGTTTATAACTTGTAACGAACAGTGAAAAGATATATTTTCCTGAAATCATGAAATAGTCTCGCTAAATGTGTTACCTCTAAAATTGTTCATAAATTACAATCAACGTTATTTTCAACTTGACAGAAATCCCTAGGAACTCACTATTAATGAAAACAAATTATACAATCAAATATAAACGAACTATAGCATTATAATAAATAATTGTTGAAAGCGCCCATTAGTGTATCCCCGTGGTAGCAAAGAAATCAATAATTGAAATCGATTTCCTACCTTAAAGTAATTCTATGCATATTAATGAATCAATGTTCAACAAAAAATTCATTACGACGAAACAATCAAGTTTAGAAAGTAATGTTAGGGCAGACTGCGCTACTAAATCGAGTTACTAAAACGATCAGCCTACCCATCTATCATCAATGACAATGATCTCAAAAACATTTTTAATGAATCAAAAATTTCTCATTTTACAAGCCATATATGCTACACGTAAATGTGGAGGTTCACTATCTCTATTGAATAAAACATTTTAAAAAAAATGACATTTACACCAATTGATTGTGTAACGACCTCCAGTCACTTTGTAAGTCGTAACTTTGTACTATTTTTCCCAAACACTTTTTTTAAGTACCATTATATATTATTTAAACATGACGTGTGCCATTGATATCAAAATGCACAGTTGGGTCAATAATCAGGGCTATTCGCTAGTACTTTTAAAGGCAACTATTTCGTCTCCGTATGGAAAAGGGAACATACAATATTGAAAACGGAATTTCAATAAAATATCTTCTGCATATCAAAATAAATCGTGGAACTATGCCAGCAAAGGAGCAATATACATAGGAATAGTAGTCTGAGGGTAGCATCTGCTGTACTCCGCAGACCTAGAAACCAATATAACAGTCACCGCCGTTGGCGATCGATATCCTTCTATCCTAGCCATTGAAGGCCGCAGGACAGCTCTGTTCCGCAGCTCCACCAATCGGATTAATAACCGATGAATACATCTCAGGAAATCACTTACGTTTAAATTTACAGTTTTGAGACCGCTATCGCAAGCATACATAATAACATCAATCCTCCAAAAGGTCTGCAGTATTGAGAAATGGAGAAACTGGTACACTTTCTATTGCTCACAACAATAATTGGTGCGTAGTAAAATGTATAAACCATATTACTTCATGCGTGCGCTATTTAAGGAGTTAAGTTTTCGATATAAAATAAATCGATGCAAGAATATATCAGTTAGACATTGTAAAATTAATTCACTTACCTCGATGTATGCTGTTTCTTCATAGTAATCAGGTGAATATTAAAGAAGGATTACAGGCTTCTTATGTCTGAAAACCATACCCCAACCTTGCACTGCGTATACACATCTTGCTTTGAGGAAAGTTGGAACAACTCTGAGCATGACATAGGGTGGTCAATAAATCTCTATCTTGAAAACAAATTGCCCAGTTTAAAATCTATAGATAGCTGTCGCCTAACTACTAATACTCCATTATATAATCTAATAGAATATTCCAGGAATGGATGACACGAAAGGAAAACGAAAAGGGAAGCAGTTTTCACGCTAAGCTTTAACAAACCAATTATGTTACCACTGCTATCAAAACAAATATATAATACATGGAAAAATAAAACCAAATCCGTCATGGAAAGATAAAACCAAATGGATAAAATAAAAAAGAAAACAAAAGCGTAATGGGTGAAGCAGAATGTTCTGTGGCACCTGTGGTCAAATAAATGACTTGTAAAAAATAAGCATGTAAAAGACAGTCTGTTGCGTGTGAAAGTAGACCTTCTCCCTTGGGTTTTACAACTATAGGTACACGCACTGTTGTATGCATATAAGTGATATTATGCGCACTTGAGCCAAGGTTGGCTGGGGTCGGTTACCGATTCCCGCTCTGGAAGGCATCAGTTGCTGCATTTAAATTAAAGGTAAACAGCTAGGAGGGCCGCTGTGGTGTTGCCAGCCAGATTGCTAGATATTGCCCCCGTCCACCTGTTCCACCTCAGTAAATACTTGGAAGCATAACAAAAACCCTAACCTAACTGTCTACACAGTACATCTAGACAGCTGTTTATTTACTTACATTAGTTAATTAAATACCGCTATACTGCTCAGTCCATTTAGTTTAAGCAAATAGTGAAGAGTAGATACAAAAGTTCAACCATTTCTTTAATTTAATAATAACAAAACGACTTTATTATGATAAAATTACAATCTGCCTCATTGAGCAATAAGTAATTGTGATAAATGTTTTCATTCCTACCATATTTACAATTTTCATTCATTCGCTCATTCATACAGTATTTACAAACAGCCCAGAGAGCTCCCGAACCAACGTGTCACCTCCCTCGCATGCGAAAGAGGAAGCGGAGTCTTAGGAAGTTTCCCACGCTCCTCCGTCAGCCGCGTTACAGGATTTTAGCCAGTGCAGGCTGGCCAAGAGCGCGAGAGCCATAGACGCTCAGGACATGATTGGAGAAACTGGTCATTGCCAGTACTCCCACTGTTACGCATTTATATCAGGTCACGAGGCCACTGCCGTTTTAGTCTCCAAGGAGGATTATAGGGATAAGTGGTGCAGTGCAAGACTGTGCTAGTGGATTAGGGTGGTTGGATAGGTTACTATGGAATTTTGGTTTAATTTAATAAGTAAGTCAACTATGCCTCTCTACAAACTAACTTACCTTTTAATTTCACAAGAATATGAGGCAGCAATTGAATAAAATGTATCGATACTGTAACTAACAAGATATGTGTAGTTGAAACAAACACTCAAAATACTAGTCAATCTTCGTTTTCAACTTTCTTTGTTTAATTTTTAAATTCCCAATCACCATACGAGAGCTCCAAACCGTTTGTTCGCTTTGGAGATTAAATTTGGCTTTAAACCTTTACCGATGTTTGTTTATTTAGACTTATTTGGGGAGTTCACCAATGGAAACCGAGGATAGTACAGGAGCAACAGCAGAACCTAGGAGGTACCCCAGACCCACATGTCTTGTGTTGGTTAAAACTGGGGTTTTATGAGAATCGAAATCAGATCTGGAGAAGCAGAGAAAAAACAAACCACGTAACTGAGATACATCACTACGAACAACCTCAAGTTGCACTTCCATGGAAACGGTCTCAGTACCTAAGAGGTAACACGCTCTGAGTGACCAGCGATGCACCCATACAATATCCCTGGGAGCCGATACCCCTAGACTAACTAGGACACGGATGTGGAAGGTGCATCCACTACAACAGGAGGATGCTTGAATAGAAAAGGTTTGCGTAATGATTGTGTGATATACTATGAGTTTTGTGTGTAACGTTAGTTCTGGTTTGTCGACCAGTAGTCTTTGTGGATAGTATCCTCTGTTTTCTTGTTGTTTTTTTAGTTATAATGCGTTAATCCCAGTTTAGTCTTCTGTAAAGAGTCAAGTTCTTAGAGCCACCTGAGGATCTATAATTATCTGTAAATTTAAAGGGACTATGAAAAAAAATGTAGGGTTCTTGGAGGATCCTGTAGTTATTGCTTGGGTTTGGATTGAAGCTAATAAAAAACTGTCTTAGGAAAAGGAAAACGGGAGGAAAAAAGGGGATGGAAAGGGATATCCTTGGTAAAAATATAGTAATGGATTTGGATTAGCACACTACCTTCTGGAACGCCATAAGGTAAATAAATCTCTAAGGAAGCTCACTGCAAAGAAGTACGAAATATTAAGAGGATTCTGGGAAATAAGCCAGAAAGTAAGTTAAAAAGCACATGGTTTATCTTATAACAATTAAATTTAGAATTAATTTCTTGAATATAGGTATAACATTTAGAGGGAACGTTGGAGTGAAAGGGAGCACTTTGAATAAGCCACCTTAAATTACCTACGTACGGCAACGTATATTTCCCTTCTCAGATTTTCAATGAGTGATTTGTAAGTGCATACATTTTCAATAGTTAGAAACGATAAAAAAAAAACATAACGTTAATAATATAATAAATTTTACTTATAAGCAAAAACTTATTTTTGACTCATCAAATATGATGCATCAAAGATAATCAAATAAGCTAAATGAATTATTTTTTAAACCAGAAAAGTAGCTAAGGTACTTTGATTAAATCGTATATGGCAGTATTAAACAAGACTCCTTAAATTTTTATAGCTCTGTTATTACGAATTCTTTTTTTCATGAAAAAGAATCAAAAGTGGAAAGTTGTAAAAGCTGGAGCCAGAATCACCCGTTGCAGCCCGCTGGGCATGACGCTCCTATCTCATAACTACCCCAGAATACAAACCCTCCATTTTTTTCTGTAGGTACATACAATGTAATTTTCATAATTTTAAGATTCAGGGTGTAATTTTCATAATTTTCTCTCCTTTAGGCTTTTCATTTCCATTTATACGCCAGCATTAAAGGAAAACTTCCACTCAGGAGTGTGACATTATTTGGAAAACTATTTATATGAGTGTCCCAATTCATAGGAAAGTTATCTGCAGCGGAGCTAAAGTTTAGTTCAATCACCAGTATACCTCACCTCCGACACAATCCTTGTACCTTTATTGCCCTCAGACAATGCTAGCAACTATTCCGAATATGCGTTAACTTGGCCAACCAACGGAAAATGTACCGTTACATTATTTTCAACTGATAAATGACTAGTACAAATAACGTCAATAATATAATGCCATCGGTTCTGACAATTTATTCACTTGAAAATACTGTAGAAGTTTTAAATACAAACATATCTAACAAAAGCACACAAAAAAAACTGGGGTGTAATGATATGACCATAAAAATGATAATAAAACAACAAAATTAAAAATGGAATACATTCAATAACGTGCTGGTGACAGGAGGGTATTACTTCGAAATAAACCCTTTAAAAAACCAACAAACTTCATGGCCTTACCCACAAAGAGATCTTTACTTTCAAACAGATATTTCGTATGTTTACAATTGCTGCGATAAATAATCAATTGATTATATTTCACTCTCATTTTACTGTGGTTAAGTTATTGATAGGATGCTGCTGACAAGCTGATAAGATACTTTAAAATTTTAAGTTCTGATTTTCATTTATTTTGTCGCGTTTTGATTTTTATGAGACCAGATAATAATAAGTAAATTTCTATGTGTTGTGTGATCTACCTTTAAAATTTCAGATGCATTAAGTAGTTTTTAGAAACGCTTTCAGAGGACATAACAGACATAAATACATGAAAGATGGTAGTCTCCCTTAGGGCTTGTTAATTAATTTATACATTTACTATCATAATTTGCTGAACACTACAAATCCAAGTCATTGCTGCAGTGCAAATACATTTACATTTTATATAACATATTATGCAGTGAAGTGTTTCATGGTTTCGCTTTTACTGATATGTATTAATGTAGATGACATATCCCTGTTCCCATAGGAATGTGTACTTAAAGAAATTTAAGCTCCGCCGATCTTCAGAGAGTAACTAACTATGAGCTTGAGTATCGTGATTTAAACCTAATACACAGGCCCAAAGCGGTTCTATAGAAAACGACACCCTATTAGTAGAAACGTACCTTACCTGGCTGCCGCATCAAAGGGTTAATTGGGATGTTTCAGTCGTTTACAGGTTCAACCGGCACGGACCTTTTATAATTAGAGGACAACTCAACGGGATATGATCCCCTTCCTTTTGGGTATGCTCAGGCAGGCCTAGCGTTTACACTTCCCTCTGAATGGGATGGTTGCTCACTGGTTCATTTTCTCTTATAAACTCGACTGAATGTCTCAATTAGTTTCATACCAGAACAACATTGTAAATAATTAATTGGCAAAGAACAAATTTGCTCAATACGTATATAACATATAGTAGTATATAAACATATAATAACAAAAAGTAACAATAGAACTACACTACATCAACAAAACTGTATGTAAGCCACCAGTATCACGTCAGTTATACTTACTCCGTGTTGTGTTTGTTCAGTTAGTTGTATGCAGTTGCCAACAGTTAGTTTGAAACAGCAGTTCAGGTTAGTTAGCAGACATAATTAATAACCACACATGGTTATGAAACTTCCTGGCGAATCACATATCAATTCATAATATTTATTTGTTAGCTGTATTTTTTTAGAAAGCTTCATCCGCTATTTCTTTTTTCCTTCCTAGCCCCTTTAAATTCACAGATATTATATATAATTATAGATCCTCCGGGGAATCTATTTACAAATTATTTTTGAATTTCCTGTAGCGTCACTACATTATACTATGTATAATGTCGTAAATAATTATTATAGGTTATTAAATAATTATTAAAGTAAATAATTATTACATTATAAGTCTGAAAAGTTTCCAACCTTACAAAGCTTTTATTTTAGCTTTTATTTATTTTATTATCATCTTCATGTTGAGGTAGGAAACTTTTCAGACCAACAGTGAATACAGGTTTTGTTATTTTATAAAAATTATGTAATGGAAAAAGCAAGTATAATGATAGACAGTATACGTATGGAACTGACTCTAATAAAGGTGTTGGGGCTCACCTTTTTTATCATCCGCTAACACGCAGCCGTGATTTATAAGAATCAGATTGATGTCAGGGTTATCGAGACTAGAAAGAATCAAAAATTTATTCTCTCTATTACAAATGTAATATAGTCTTAAAAACATTTTATTTCATGATCCAGAGGAGGTTTCAATAAGAAACTAATATGGAAAATACGCTTTTTCCTGTCTTACTTACTTGGGATAAGTACGTAGAGATGAATATTTTACAAATTTGTTAATTTCTCAATTAGTTTTAACTTGGATATAATAAGGAGAAGAAATATTTTAAAAACATATCCAAATGAGAAATTCAGTCTAATTTATTGTTTTTTTTAATCTTATAAGTCCCTGTTAACCTTCCTATTTAAGAAGGTATTCTTTAACTAAGAATTATTTCTGTTTAATTCTTAAACCCTAATAGTTAATTGTAACGACTGCTAACTGCATAAGATAAATCACCCTATACTCTATTGTTTATAAGTTAAGATGTGACTTACGAGAGTATAGCCACTAATTCCAAACTACCCTGATAAACATATATGTAGAGGATTATAATTTGAATAAAGCAGTTCTTTCCCAGTCTTCAAGGGTGTTATTTCGTTCCCAACGACTGTTATTTCGTTCTTTTTTTTTACTTTTCACGGTCCGATACACATAAGTTATATATTGTAAATTGGTTATAATATGCTGTAAATTAATTTAAACAAATTTAAATAACATTACCGAACCATAAGTCATACCAGTGCAAATATTGTAAACAATAAAAGACGCTGCTGCAAAAAACTAGTCAGAGGCCCTTGAAGCGAAAAGCAGGTAGCGACCCAGGCCTCGGTGGGTCACTGCCTAGAACAAAGCGTCACCGCAACCTTGCGGTATGGTTGGTCAGAATAACACCCCAGATGATTGGCTACTGACAGCCACTACTGACTATAAATAGGGCCAGGTTTTGGGCTCTCTGACTGGTGCTTGCAGCTGCACTGATGTTTCAAGATTTGGCCTTCTCATTTATGAAAACCTCTACATCTCACTTCCTAACCTCGCTATGTTTTAGTCCGGCCTCGTCAGACCCTACACTCTCCTTGTGTGGTTCTCTGCATTCGTCTCGCTAAAACTAGCACCTCCTTGGGAGAGACCTCTCCCTCACGGACCATGGTTGCCGTGGCCCTACAAATTTTACCTAGTAGTGTCTCCCGCGGGAATTCAGTCTGCCTCTCTCCGGTTCACACTCGCCTTTAGGTATTCAGGACGGTTTTCACCTACCCCCAGATACCGAGTGAGAATTCGTGGTCATTCCAAGACTACATAAACTACCTACAATACCTACCCTACACCTGTTCTCCTGAGCATAGTGCATTGTCGGGGCACATACCTATCAAATATAGAGTCAGATAGTACAGTAATAAGACCCGTCATGAATCAATTGTCGAGGTCATAGCCTAATCAACCCTCTCTTCGTCACCTGGGCTAGGGTAACTAGGCACCCCTCTCGTGACGACCCAACATTAGTGATGACAATAAATAATGAATATTCATAGGAATGAAGTTATACAGGCTTGTAGATTTATAATTTCATTAGTTAGTATTTTCATTGAATCAGTTAAAACAGTTAAAAAATCTTTTACACAATTAAAACCAACTAGTTTTCGGTTCCAATTAGATAACATCAATGCACCTTTGAGACTTATTTGAAATACCCTCAAAACTAAAACAATGTGATCAAGCAGCAATATCCTAATATTCTATAGGAGTGAGAAAATTATTTTTGTAATCACGATTGATGTGCGTGATCCATCACGTAACCACTCCACGAAGAGATGAATATTTATGTGAATCCAAACCGTAAAACTAAATTCATTCTTCAACAAAGAGTAAAAGTTACTAGAACTTCACAGAGAATTAAGACGGGTACAGCTTAACAAAGCCATTGTAAATTATTTTAGAAGACGGTAACTGGAATTAAGTCTCCCTCTTAAATACCATAATACTCTAAATCCTTGTATCGTACTTTTCACTTAACTTTACCTTACTCCACAAAATTTTGTTACTAAAGTGTCTTAGAGACTGCTAATATTTCTTCCAAAACATAATTTGAACATAAGATGAACCAGCTCTAACGAGTGTGTTCCAGTCTAAAGATTTTTGTCTTGGCAATATTTAATATTTAAAGGTCCGATTAAGATACAGTTTCATTATTTGAGCCAGTTAGAAAAGATTTCACAATAGTTGGTAAATACTAAAACTTATAAATTATTTATTCGAAAATAAATGTTTTCCGTGGATGATGCCCATTGGCCTGTTTAATTTAGTTTGTTATCACTGGTATTGATTCGGTGAGTTTGCCAGGAATTCTGTATTATTAACTTTATGTATCGTATGAATAAGTCTTTCTATGGGACGAGTTTGTGATCGATGTTCACGGAGAAGGATTTTAGCAACGGCATAATATGACTTGAAATTATTCAGCATGAATTTATTGATCATCGCCCAGCTTGCCCAGTATCAATAATAAGCCATAAGCCTAGAAACGAATATTGAAGATAATTATATGTTTGTATTAATAATGTTTTAATTACTGACATATTGAGAGATTCTGCAATAATAGCCTCGAGCAGGCGTGATTTGCTGACAAAGGTGACGATCAGCCCTAACAGGGCTCCAATGGTATGGTAAGGTGTCAGCCATCAGAGGTACTACACAATAGGGTTCCAACTCCATTAACAACTCGGCTACATTAAATCATCGCCGTCTGTCGTCAGGAGCCTAACTTGTGGACATAAGGGGACATGTCTAATAGCATAGCCTCACAAAGCATAAATCTGGTGGTCTATCAAAGAGATAGAAATTGTTTACAACATCTAGTTGTTGGATATTTTTTAGGATTTATTAGGGTTTTTCTTTTCAAAGTCAGAAACCACAATGTTTTCACGCGTGTGTAGTCATGGTAGCTAACATTATAAGCACCTAAAAAGGGCTTCGTAAACTGATAAATAATCTTGTATCTACAAAAAAATATACTGCAGCTATGACACCCGGAAAAATTGGCGTTGTCCATTTAAAGTAAGAATCCACAAACATACAAAACATCCTATGTCAATTTGTCAGTACAGGTCTTCGTGAGTAGCCTGGTATTAGAGGCAAGATAGCATACGTGGACAGAGAGACATAAAAAATATAACAATCACGTAAAGCATAAAAGTATCAATCATTAATTCATAACTATAATTAAATCTCAACTTCTTGGTTAAAAATATGTAATTTATATTTGTTTGGTTTCAATTAAACTTAGAAAATTACATTAAAAATGGGCGCATCATTGTGCTCGCAACTTCAATTCAATTTTTTAGCAACTTTAATTTCAATTAATGGTTGTTCCTTTTGATGCTCCAAAGGTGTCCTACGTGTAAATTATCTCTTTTAATTAATTAGTAATTAAACAATAATGAATATGTTTGCCTCTGCTTGAAGATAAAGTGATTATTATTAGTTTGAGAGGGATGCCCCACATGACCGCACTTATATTTCTTTCCAGTGAGGGAGTCGAGTTTTATTTCTTCCACGATACATTCTAGCATGTTTCACAATATTTTTTTTCATAAGTATGTAGCAAGAAAACTGAACAACGATGATACGCCTTGTGTCCATCTCTATCTGTATTTGTACCAAATTGGTGAGTATTCGACCCTATATCTTTCTAACATCTATATATATATATATATTTTTTAACGTCATATAGATAGATATAAGATCTATCATCATATAATTTCTGACATTCTTGACAATACAGTTTATAAACGCTCCATCTTACTCTCAGTAGGCGTAATGTGAGAGATGAGACAACGCACCTTGTATGACAAGCGTGTTTTTCAATTGTATTTCCTTAATTTTCAGAAATGTATTACATTTATTTTTACGACTTTTAAGACCAAATGCGTTTTCGACGAGATGTTCTTCTTGTTGGGTGATTCAGGGTCTGAATCATCTGTCCTGGGAATCAGCCACTCTGTGACAAAGACATAACTCTGCAGCCTTGATGCAGGGCTTTGATGCAGAACCTGTTAATTTCAGCTCATTCGACCGTGTCCCATCAGAGGATCTCTATTGGCCACTGTATCTCCTTGCATGATGTATATTCTCGTTTGATGTCGTCTGACAGATCAGAGGGATTCTCGTTACCAATCTAATCCTCACGAATCTCCAATGGTTAATAACAAAACTTACCTGGTTAATAACAAAACTTACCTGGTTAAATTAACCAACTTATAAAATAAATAGTTTATTATAATATGCTATGGTTAATGAAAAATGTCTCATTTTATTTAGCTGAAGTTCACTGCACTTCCTGAGCTGATATGAAAGGTATCTAGTAACATTTTAAGACAGCATAACCAACTGGTACTAAAAGTATTCTTTGATGAAAAAGTGAAGAGGGAATAGAGTTAAGAGGTGCAAGAACGTACTGAGTGTGTATTTTGTGTCAAATTTGATCCGAATCTCACAATGATAGGTAATTCACTGATATAGTAATAAGATCGGAGAAAAAACGAAGAAACATTATATAAATTTCAAATATATTCAAAACAAATAAGGTTTTGGGAGCTAATAGTACAAATCGTGCTTGTAAGTGGTTCAAATCGACGTATCGATATTTCAGTTACTTAATTTTTTTTTTTTAACTTTATTTTCAATGACCGTGAATGGTGCCAAATCCCGCTAATAAAATTGAGGAAAAGGAATCAGTCACAGCGCGAGGACAGTGAACTGATCAACTGACATTGGCAATATCGAAATCCCTAATGGCGGACCATAACCGGCATATAGTAGATTATTTTAAATATTAGAATATTCAATATATGTGTAATCCAAGGGACTAGATAGCTAATCGAGACTAAGAAAGGCAAACCGTAATTGCAATCTGGTTCTAGAACAACTCATAAATATAAAATAATTATTAGAAATAATAAAAACATAAATATACTAATAATACCAATATTTGGGCTAGCACTTGGTCATTTATGCAATTTAACTTAATATGTTTTCTTACTTTAACATAGAAAACTATTGACGGTCGTACATTGAATATATATTCATTAAGCTAAACTAAATACTAAACTAAACATAGTATTTAAAAAAAACACTTTACACAGATAAAGTACTAATTCTGTCTTGAACTGCCGATAGATGGTGTAGCGAAGAGCTAAATATATGTAGGGTAATTTACATCTGGTTCATAATGCATTATAATAGAAATGCAAATCTGTGTAAACTTCTTGTAATAAATCATAGAGAGGTCGGCAGATATAGACAAGTAACATCGAGGCAATAAAACCTAGGGTAGGCCTTACCGCCCCTTAAAATAGACCTGCAGTCACGTACCGTGGTCATAAAATCATGCTAGGAACAGCTTAGTCACGTAACTCGGGAGGCGGGACATCATAAAGCACACCCTTTTGGACCAACGTGATAATAAAACAGACCACCTACAGACAGACTCCGCCTTCCACGAGGGAGGGGGGTTACAATATTTATATCAGTAAATTTCGCCCTGAAAACACACTCTGTTTCTTAGTCTCCTGAGCCACACTACTTGTAACTTTACACCAGGGCCACTTGGCCCTGGTAGGCTCACTCTGCACTCTGTCTCTTAGTCTCCACAGCCGCACTTCTGGTCACTTTACACCAGGGCCACTTGTGCGAGTGTAACTTGGCCCTGGTAGGCCCTGGGAATCTTCCACTAGTCTACTCTCTCTATACCACACCTCTACGACGGCACTTTGCTCACAGACCTCTGACGACTTGTACCTATTACACTGCCGATCTCTCGCTCGAACTCTGAAAACTGGTCTTATTCTTTATGAACCTCTGAACCTCATCCTGAACACAGTGTCTTGTCGGGACACGCCCCTATCAATAAATGGAGTCAGATATTAACGCCTACATGGAACATGGTCCATGTTATAAACTACAACAATCCGCACTTGTCACCAGGGCTAGAGTGATCAGGCACTCCCCTAGTGACGCCCCCCGACAATTGTTGACCTCCGACAATTGTTCCACCTTTTCCCGACAGATGGAGAAGGTGAAATAGTGATCTTTGGATCAATCGGTAATATGACGATCTGTGAATCGTTTTTGAGTTTAAAAGTAACCAAAATAAATGAAAAGTAGATAACTAATAATAAAATGTAAAAACAAACTATTACGATCTCGACAGGGTCTGTATTTCCCTGTATTCATTTTCAATTTATAATCCAATCCACTGGCTGTCAATCTTTTATCCTGTTGAACGAGAAAAAAACAGATAACGCTCCATAGATAATTTATCTTTAAAGGTTTTGTGACAAATCCAAGTGAATGACAGATCAATATAAAGGATATATATGACAATAATTAATTATAAAATTAAATAATGCCCCTTTGTTTGGCTGATAGTGAAGTGGGGTCCGACTCTACGACCCGTGAACTCCCATTGTCCGGCAGATATATTATCTCTCTGTGAAAAAGGAGTCGAGAGCCTGGCCCTGAAAAGACCCCAGAACTCAGATACAGCCTAGGGTCGAAACATCTAAGTCTTTTCCTACTTCACAAAAGGCACCGTTTCCTTCAGTATCTTGAAGGGAAATTGTCCTTACAGGTTAGGTCAAAGAAAAAGTTGGGACAATTTCTACATTTTACTGTGAAAAAATAATGGAAAGAAGTAAATGTATAAGTCCACCACTCTCAGAAAGCTTAAGCAGACATTCGATTCAAATCAACTCGGACTTACTCCAAGAATATTACAACAAAATTTATTGACCTATTCTATCATAACCGTTATTTTTCTATTTTAATTTAGTTTATGGCTTCCGTTTCAGAACCTTATACGAGCCAGTGAGTGTTAAAAAACGATGAAAAATCTAAATAATCAAGAGGCAACACGGGCTAAGAAACAGTTCAATATCTCTTTGTTAATATGAAATGGCAATGTACCAAGAAGAAATGGCAATTGAAAGTGTAGTATCTGTTCGTATCAGCTTAATCTCTGGTACGACTCCCATCGGGGGTCCAGAAGATTAAAGTGATTTTTGGGAAATGACGGAGTGCCAGGGGCTTGCTCCACCTCTGTCGCGGGTTGACCCTCTTTTTTGCAGTACCTCCGGGAACGGCCCATATAAATGAAATCACTGACTCAATTAATTAATTTAATTGATTCAATAAACGAAATAAATTACTGTAATATGGGCCGTTCCCGGACAGAGGTCGAGGAGGAGCAGGAGCCGCTAGTACTCCCTCATTTCCCAAAAATCAGTTTAATCTTCTGGACTCGTCGTACCACCACCAGAAAGAGATTAAGCTGATTTTTAAGATTAACAACCTATTCATTATTAATTATTAGTGTTATTATTATTATTTTTTTTTTTTTAGACTACTTTATTAGACTACGACATGTTCTCATGTCGGGTGACGGTCGTTCGATACGTCATGAACGCTATATGAGTTCGAAATTAAAAAAAAATCAAATTTTTTTTTTTTTTTTAAACGTGAATCATGAATCTTCAGTCAGGATTTGTAAATTCACCCCTGTTTCAGTAAAACGTGATACCGGTTTTTTTGTTTTTTTAATGGTCCCTATTTTAATTCCGACACAAATTCCGAGCTGGCAGGAATTCCGAAATTCCGATTCAATATAAAATTATTTTTTATTCTCCTTGGCTTCATTCTCAGCTGTTGATTTTATTTAATTTGTTATGAATTCACGCGATAAAAAAAGGAAGACTAACTAAAGAAATTTCCAGTTGGAGAAATTGTGTTGTAAAAAAGTGCGGAACATTTCACAAAAGCGACAAGGCCTAATTAATAACTTTAAAACAATAGAAAGGATAGAACACCTTCGGATGATTACAAAACATTCTAAAATCACCAATGCGGAACGTCAAAAGATAAGACAGAAGCTTATTCCGAACCCAAAAAGTTCCCGAAAAGTTACGTCCAGTTAAGTAGAACTGGAGTTGGAACAATGATTTAGAACTCTTTAATTGAAGTGATTAAAAAATCTTTGTGAGTACTGAACGATGAAAAAATCCAATCCACTTTTCACGCTCATAACAGAGAAATGTATCTATACTAAATCCTAATGTTGCCAATGATTAAAAAAGGATTCGGAGATCTAATAATACATAAAATAGTTCGACAGTTTGATAGTTATACGTCATCTAAACCTTTGAATACTAGCAGGTATGAGTTAAGATTAGTTAAATTCTTGTATTAAGATTTAAGATATTTTTTAGATCTTTTTCACCGAAGATTTCATGTGAACAATAAGGTCATTCCTACTTACTTGATTAATGATATGGGTAGCTCTAATACTTACAATTTCGACTTAGCCGTTAATTTGATCCAGTAAGATTCAGATAAAATTGATTAATGTAAATATTTTTTTAAAGTAATTAATAAGATAAACACAATTAATTAAATATAGATTAGCACAGAGCATTAGATAACATTAATTATTAGAAGCAAATTTATTTGGCTATTGTGCAAGATTTCTTTGTAAAGGAATTTGAATACCTTGAAGAGCGCTGAAATCATTATTCCATTTCTCTCAATTTGCATAGCAAACTTGAAGGCTTATCTTTGAAGGTGATGAAGCAATTGGAATAAGTTAAAATGCTTTGGTAATTATAATCAATTGTGCTCTGAATCGGTATGAAGATGTATCTGGCTGGAACAGATGAAGTTATTGGAGATTTTTTTTTTTAATGGTATTAGTTTATTATATTATTTCTTTCTGTTAGCATTTTATAACAGTAAATGCAAAAGTTAACAAATCGTTTCTGCTCACCCGTAAATTTATTACAGTAATTCTCTATTCTTGCGAGACAGTTACATTTGATTGCTTTATTCATCCTATAGTTATGAAAATGATTTTGCAATATTAGAAGATGCAGAAATAAATACTATAACTTGTCGATTTGTTATTTTATTTCTTATCATACTTATGGGGTCATTTGTTTTCAATGGTGGGTTCAATATGTGGGTTGAACTTTGATAATTGATTAAAACAACTCTTGTCGACCCACAGATTTAATCAGTTAGTTAGTCTGTAGTATACTGCTTGATAGTTAGTGTACAGAGACTTCTTCCAATTAATAGATAACTATACCTGATTTCAATTTTCAAAATTCACTCCTGCTCATTTGCCAGAAAGCCATTTGTATTGTTTTTTGTTTTTTTCTGTCGGCTCTTTACCGATGACGAGAGATGAGATATTGTCACGACCCAGAAATTCACATCAGCGGAAGGAATGCCGCAGGCTCGAAATCAGGAAGAGAACACCGCCTCGAAAATAAGAATTTTCCCGATAATATCCGCCTTGAAAAAATATCTTGTGATAAGCTGACGTGAAAATGACATGATATTTTGAAAATACTATCAAGAGAAGTATCGACTTTTATTAGCCGGTTTATATTTTACTAAAAATGCTTAGTTGACGTGAATGGACTTCTTGACTCAGATATAATTGCGGACCAGGTTATTTTTAATAACAATTTAACTTTTATTTAATATTATGTTTTTCTCTTTTCTTTAATATTTGATGAAACTTTTACCGCCTATAGCTTTGTTTACTTTTTTTTGTGTTAATTTTCAAGTGTATCATTATCACATTAGTTGATAGTGGTATAAAAGTTTTCTAATAAAAAATATGTTTGAGATTCAAGGACATTTAGTCCGACCATCCGTTCTGTGGATGAATCAATACATACATAATATTTGTATATTAATGTACATGATAATTTTCCTAAATCCAAAATATATAAGTGGCAGTTCGTCTATTTCCTAGCCAATTAATAATAATCGGGAAAAACAACATAAAGTTGATAAAAAATAATTTATTTTTTTTTAGCAAACCAACAAATCTTTAATATGACAAAATTACAATACGCCTTATTGGGCAATAAGTAATTGTGTTCTATGATCTCATTCATACCATATTTACAATTCATCATTCACTCGCTTATTCATACACTATTACCAAATAGCCCAGAGACCTCCTAAATCCGCATGATTGTCACATCCCTCGCAAGCAAAAGAGGAAGCGGAGTCATGGCAAGTCCCCCACGCTCCTCCATCTGCCGCGTCATTGGATACAAGCCAGTGAAGGCTGACGAAGAGCGCGAGATCCACAGACGCTCAGGACATGATTGGAGAAACTAGCCATTGCACCAGTCTTCTTAAGGCCACGGCACTTCAGTCTTCGAGGAGAATTATTGGGATGTGTGACATAGAGTAATGACTGATGTAGGAGTTTAGGGTGGTTGGATAGGTTTCGGTGGAATCTCATGAGCTTGGAAGGGATGAGTTCACTAATTTAGGGTATATTAAGATCGTTATGAAGGGTTTTGTTGCTGACGTAATAAGGGGCATTTACTATTGTTCTCAGGACTTTTGATTGATAGGATTGAATACTCTTGATATTCATATTTTTTTCTGTCCCTCAAAGCTTTATTCCGTATGTCCAGATTGGCTTTAGTATAACTTTGTAAATTAGTAATTTATTTTCTATTGAGAGATGGGATGTTCTTTGAAATACTGTGCAAACTTGTCCAAAAGGTCTGTTTAGTTCTTGTCTTGTTAGCCTTGTGTGTGTGTTCCATGTTAGCCATTTTTCAAAATGGAAGCCTAAATACCGCACTGTCTCAGATACAGGAAGAGGAATCGAATTTAGAAAAACTAGTCGACAGGACTTGCAGCAGAGCGTAATGTGGGAACATTTTGCTTCATTAACTAGTCGACAGGAAGGACTTGCGGCAGAGCGTAATGTGGGAACATTATGCTTCATTAACTAGTCGACAGGACTTGAAAAAAAAAAAAAAACTAAAAATAATTACAATTATTATATTTTGGAAGAATATTTCCATAATAGTACATATTTTTTAAATAATAAAAACGCTGGGTGTTTAGATTATTATTTTTAATAGTTAGTAAGCTACTTTGATTGATAGTGTGCCTCTCATGAAGCTCTGATACGCCTAGTGGTTATTGGACAGGCACCACCATACCAGGCCGTGTAGCCTAGGTTCAAGGGTCCTTGTAGAAGACAAATGATGTGCGGGATGGCCCGTCGGCAAGTAGGTGGTTTTATCTGCCTACTGCAGACCCCTCTTTCTAAATATAACCCCCCCCCCCCTATTTAGGCAAACCCACAGCAGCTTCTTAGCCTAGCCCAGTCAACAGCACATATCAATATGATAGCAAAGACTAGTTTTAGTGCAGTTTAGAATAAGGCCAGCCTGCTCCCTCCGGAATACTAAACTAAACCTACAGCCGTTATTTAGGCACATTCAAGGTTGTAGAACCACAAAATTGATTGACAATAATGGATAAAATATTTACTTAACGACTATAAAATATATTTCCAAGTCTTATTTATTTACAAAGTATTTCCTAGGACATCTTAAATATTTTTCTTCGTTGATCTCAAAGTAATTCTTCTTTTTTCATCTATTCCCCCTGAGACTTTCTACTGTCGTTTTCCAAGTATTTTCTGCTTCCCTGCAGGCATTCCTTCTGATTCTTAAAGGCTTCCATTGGAAGTCCCTCCAGTTGAGAAGAGTTTAAACTGGCAAGACACAAGGGTACACTGAATACATATATTAGTTGACATACTCGACAGTGTCACATATTGTGCGCAAGCTGGAAGGAGCCTCCGGGAAGGTAAAGACGAGGAGGATTTATTTATTCATTTTCAATTTTAGTCACTAAAACGACAAAAAAGGTGAGAACCGTTACAGTATATTTTAAAATTACAATTTATTTCAAAATCGATGAAAATCAGAAACATTTTGTGTAACCGATCCTAGGATGAACGGTTTTTTTAAGATTTACTAACCGAGTATAGAATCCATCACACTACCAACCCGCCTTCTGGTTGTATAATTGGTTGTTATTGTGAGTGATGACAAGCGTGCGGTAGATAATTAGAAGTTGACACGGAGAAGTTTGGGTCATAATCACCTCCTGCCGTGCCATATATTTAGCAGGAGGAACAAAAGGAAGGCCCCCGCCATTGTTGAAGAGGAAGCAGCGGCAAGGGAGTGGGGACGGCTGATTATCCTTCAATGGCTCCTGTCCCTTGGCCTCCTCAGTCACTGTCCCAGTCCCAGGGGTATCTGTCTCCGGGGTCTTCGTCTTCCAGCCACTGGAGAGCTTCGGTCTGCAGGGCAGCTCTTACTGGTGGGATTAAATAGCCACCGAATAACGGAGCTATTGGCTATAACCATTAAAAGCAAACTATGTTCAATAGATAGCCCCTTACTACTAAATAATTAGAATAATAAATCCAGGTTGAGTGAGATCCAATGAGGCAGTCATGTGGACTATACATATATAATATAATTCCAATTAACTTTTTAGCTTATAGTTTATGTACTAGTTGAGGAGTTAAATATGAAATATAAAATAAAACGATACAACATAACAGTTAGGTATAGTAAAATTACCTAATTTACCTCAGTGTTGCGTTATATCGTAATTCCCTACCTGTGGTAATTATTAGGTAGGAAGAATGCTCTAGGAACCAAAGAAGTGAGTATTAACGAAGGATTAGAAACTTCTGATATCTCAAAACCACACCCTAATATCACAATAATCGTTTAGCTTGGTGTGCGTGCATAGGTGTAGGTGTGGGTGTGTTTTTCCAAGGGTAGGTGGAAATATTCAAAATAACACGGCTATGCCAGCAACCATGCCCCGCAAGCAACTGGGTGACCATAGTAGTCGACCTCCAGTGTCCCTTGTCCACTTATGGTTTGGTATGAGAAACCAGCATATGGGTCCACCTCCCGTTTGTTGCCATATCCCAGCGTAGTTGTGTGTTGAATTCCTACGTTTTTATAACATATCAAAACTAGGCTATATCAATTGTAAACTAAATTGAATTTTTCCTAATGTGGAGGAACTATCTCTAGTGCAGGGCAGAGTCTCCGAGTCTGTTTCTTATTAATTTATAAAATGATTGTGAAAAATCATGTGTTGGTTTTACGACCAAAAATACTACAAACATAAATTTGAATCGAAAATATATCGGCACAAAAAATGTTTATAAAACCAACATGACTAAGACGGACTTAACTTTTATCTCATTTGTTTTCAGTCTTCTAGCAAATTTATTTTAATCATCTCTTAATCAGGATTTTTAGAGTTGTTATGGAATATATATTATCAAAATTTCAGATTGGCTGAATTATTTTTACGACCCTATCGTAAAACATAAAGACAGGCCATGAATGGCGATAGCTCGGAACCAGTATCGGTACTAATAGTAGAGCGTCGAAAACAATGAGTCCTAAATTTCATTTTATTTTTAAATTTCATTTCATTGCTTAATGAAATAAAGTATAGTTTCTATAAAACTACTTTTTATATATAGAACTACTTCTTATGTTTAACTCATCTAAAAAATATTATTATTACATATAATCTTCGACTAAAGTCAGTTATAGAATTAAAAAAAAAATTTTTAATATTCTGTAGATTATCGACGGCACATTTTTTAATAACTTACTATAACATTACGATAGTATTTGTGCAATATATTTCATTCTTTTTTTTTTAATATATTGTATTATCTTCAAATAGTTCTACTTTGCTCCAAGATTATTACTGCGATATGTAGCTCTAAATAGGTTTTTTTTTAATATAAAATAATTTACATAAACCCTAATACAACTAAAACTAGTTCAGTCTACCCTCATATACTATTCGAAGCAATGTCAAGCCAACAGGCGTGGCCACCTCTAAATTATGGAGACAATCAATCGATATCGGTACAGGTAAACACTTTGCTAAAATCGCTAGGCTGCTTGGAGTGATTACCTTCTAAAGCTCACGCACAAAGTAAGAAGGTAGCGGAACTCATTAGCAGCAAGTTATGCGAGCAGGTGGGGTGTACAGCTACCAATAACTAAATGTTAGCAAATTACTAATCGATAGCGGGGCCAATAGTAATTAGCCACTTAGCGCTTGCATAATCGATTTGTGAGCAGGTTACTAGAGGAATGCCCATTATTCCTTAATTGGAGAATTACTTAGGACAGCAATTACTGATTACTAGAGCCATATACTTGCATACATATTAAATTATAAAATTAAACTTTTTGTATGGCGTCCTTATGGATTTTTCCCTTTACGCTCCAATGAAAGGCGTACACGATCAACAAGTCACAGGACTTTTCTATACTATATACAGAAAATATTTCAGATCGCTTGTTTCTCCCTCAGACAACTTCATGTTTCTTACTGAAAGGTCCTATTTTTCTAAAGGTAAATATACATATACTTAGTTTTAGGCCACATTATCTGACACATCATATATTGTGCGGTATTATAAAACCTATCATATTCTTTCACTTTCACTAAATCATTTTACGAATACACTTACTTAAACAAATGTAAATTCTTTAAAAGATTTATTGAGCCCTGTGCATCAATGTGAATCGCGATTTCAAAAAAAAGCCCCTATACTGTACTACCCATACTGTAATGTGACAAGCATTTGTTTATTTTTTGTTCTTGGAAGTGAAACTACAATATATTTGGTTATAATCAAGTTTCGAGTTAAATTACTATGGTCGTATTTAAAATAATTTAGTTAATAATTTTTAAACTCCAGTTACCTGTAAATTTAATTCTTTTATTTTCTTGCCTAATGGAAAATTGTGATAAATAAAAATTGATTTACTTCTCAGATCGCACGTTAAAATATAGTCTATGTATCTTCGTGTTAATTATTTTAAGGTTATCGCGTAAGATACATAACACTCTTACGCGGCAACAATAGGTAAAGTATATAACATTTGGAGATTCGATTGTTACAGATCTGTTTCAATTGACTTCCTGTTGTTATTTTAGGAACGTTGGGATAGTGACAAACTGGTTATGATTACATTACCATTATTAAACTTAAACGATATTCTGAAACAAAAAATACTTGTTCATGATTTCCACTGGTACAAACTTTTATTTTATTATCTCCTATTCCTATAATGAAACCTATAATGCATAATAACCTATAATTAATGTAACCACTATCCTAGGTCTCATCCCCACAAAATTTCTCATCATTAATAAGGCTCTCTACCAACTCCCCACTCTCTCTTTCTCTCTCCCTGTGAGTTAAGGGTTTGTGTATGCATATTCATAGTTTTCTGTAAATTCTAAATATTATCATATGAAATGTAGATTGTGTTTTTGCAAATATGATATGAACGGGGCTCTTTTAACCTATTAAATTCAATAATTTTTATTTAACTGCACTTGCAGTTGTAGTGCGTAGTGCAGCTACTTCATATATTCTCTTATGCCAAAAGTTGTTTCCTTTTTTACATTAATGAAATACAATCGATCGGTACAATCGTTACAATCGTCCGATCGGTATTGATGATAATATCTAGTACCTAATGTTCTTCTCAAGTAACTCAGAGGGAATTTTTCAAGCAAGAAAGAGGAATAGAGTTTAAAAACAACAAAACCAGTAAGTATGTGAAGGTATGTGATCTTTTACTTGATCATAAAAGCATTAATCAAAAAAACAAGAAGTAATATTTTCTATACATTGCTTATTCTTAATCATATAAAATACCTCTGAAAATCCAACATTAATGATATGTCATTGTATTTCAGTAATGCCTTGATACTACCGTAGAACAAATTGAACGAAGCGATTTTTCTAATACTTGGCAAGATTCGACACATTTAAAAGATGGGAAATGGAATGAACCGCACAATCAATTTCTATCCTGGCCTGCATATCAAGCCAGTAAATTACAAACAGTGTTTGGGATTGGAGTGCGGCCAAAATGGGATTTTTCTCTGAGAATTTACATTCTCTTTCCCTCATATTTTTTGTTTTTATCATCCGTTCTCGTGGAATTAACTTCAATTCCTCAACGGTATTCGCCCGTGTTTTAATTTGGAGCGGCCAGTGGTGTACCTGCATGTAGCTATGGGAAAAACTGGCCTACGGGGGGAAAACTTTTTCAAAGTAAAGAAAAACAATGAAGTGGTCCGTATACACAATCTATTATACCTGCGTGTCTGGGACCAAAGATAGCCACTAAGCCTAAGCCTTTTTGGAAATCGCGAATCACATTGATGCACAGGGATTAATAAATCTTTAAAAGTATTAACATTTGTTTGCTGCAAGTGTATTCTTAAAATGATTTAGGGAAAGTGAAGGAATATAATACCTGACAATAAAACACTGTGTGTCAGATAATTTGGCCTAAAACTAAGTATATGGATATTTATTTTCAGAAAAATAATTAAAATATGCCCTAATAGATTAAAATAGCCCCGTTCATATCATATTAAAAAAAACACAATCTACGTACGATTTCATACATTTCATTTCATATTATAATATTTACAATTTAGAAAAAACTATGATTATGTATACACAACATCTTAGCTCAAAGAGAGAATGAGAGAAAGAGAGGGGGGCTGACTTGGTAGAGACCTTTATTAATGATGAGAAATTTTATGGGGATGATACCTGGGATGGTGGTTACATTAATTATAGCTTATTATGCATTATAGGTTTCATAGGTTCTGCAGAACAGGATCAGCTATTTTTAAAAAGTGTGGGGAAATACAAGTATGAAATTGGCCACAACCTGAGATTGTCAAAATTACATTAAAGTTGTGGAGGAGGCACAACTTTGGACTGAAAAACTTTCAAGTTTAGGTTTTCAAAGATTAATAAAAATTTTAGGATGATAAATAGTAGTAAGTAATTTACAGTGAACCATCATTTTTTGTCAGAAGATTGCTTTCATTTTCAGTATCATCGGGGATTTTAGTAGAACATTTACACAACGTAGCATGTTTCTTCGTGAAGCATTGGCTGTAAACACGATGTTAATGGCTTTTAAAATCCTAGGATTACGAGTTATTAATCTTCGATTATATATTTAGCTGAAACCATTATGTATAATTTCATGTCCCTTGATAAAGGTAAGCACTACAATCAACGGAACCGAATGACAGCAGATTAAACACGCAGAGGTTTGTAAAGGAGGAAGATTTTTCCTATTTCCTTTCGAAGAAATTCTGAAAATAAAAGATAAAAAAACTGGGGCAGAGAAGGAAGAAGTCAAGAACTGCCCACGATAACTTGGAGTGGATTTTGTATTGGGAAAACTTCATAGACCCCCACCCACATCAAGTTTTGCGGCTGCAAAGTTAAAAATAACTTCCAAACATCAAAAATTCAAGGTGAGAACAGCTAGGAATGAGAATTTGGGTTGACAATAGCGAGTTGTGGTTTTCATTACATAGTAGACTACATTTCAATTCAAACTATCTTCAGAACTCTATGTTATATGTTTACTCCATTATGTCCTTAACTATATGTTTAAGGTGAACGACTCAATGATAATATATTTGTATTTATACTCCTACTGAGATGTAGGATTATTGCAAACAATCCTTACGATGTACGATTATTTCAATCACAGGTGGGAACCTATTTTAGATTTAATGGTCTGATATTTCACACATTACAAAAGGTAAAGCGAAAATGACTTCAAATATTGTTCAATAATAATTTTTTTAGAGCGATTGCTTCTCAGCAGTGAGAGAAAGGTTAAAAGGTAGCAAAATGAAACCGAATCGAATTTTTTCAGATCTACACATTAATCTGTACTACACATACAGGCGGTCTGAAAAGTTTCCGACCTCAACATGAAGATGATAATAAAATAAATAAAAGTTTTGTTAGGTCGGAAACTTTTCAGACCGCCACGTAAAACAGTTCGATATTACTGGTGTAGTCTAGATCTTAAATCAAATGAAATCTTAAATCAAGCTTACACTGATTGGGTCCGGCTTGCATTCAACGCCAAAACCAATATATCGTCACTTCCACGTCAGCTTTGATTCTGAAAATCTATAGTAGACAAAATAGTCAAAATACAATCGTCATGGGATTATTCAATTTTATTTGATAAATTTTAATAGACGATAATCTCATTATTATTCGTTTGATAGCTGAAATCCCTTCTGAATTAATATAAATTCGCTGTTGGGGAAACCGGATTCATGAGACGTGCTTCAATGATTAATACAATATATTGAATGTTAATTGTTTGAATAATAAGAATACGCCATACAGGATATGTAATGGAGTAATTTATTAGCCTCAAAAAATAAATGGATTTTATGTGGAAATGTAACTAATAAGTAGTAATATATACTGTAGACATGGTTGCATTGATTAATTCTTACGAGCTCAAAATTCTTATATACCTAGTTAACAGTCTCTATTTTTGACGGAAGCGTGGTTTAAGCCTGATGTTTATATCTCCACTCCATTTTCTCGATGGTATCTCATACCATATTTATACCACTACAAGTCTGTGCCATTAATAGGTGTCTCCTCCCAGGAACCTACTAGGAATCAATATTAAGACATCTAAGGTGGCTTGCTCGTATATAAATGATCCTCTTATTATTATAAAAAAAGATTAATGAATCAACAACTTTATTATGATAAAATTACAATCTGCCTCATTGGGCAATAAGTAATTGTGATAAATGATCTCATTCATACAGTATTTACCAACAGCCCAGAGACCTCCCAAGTCCACATGGTTGGGACTCCTCCCTCGCGTGTGTAGGAGAAAGTGTAGTTTTGGGATGTCTCCTCCGTCAGCCGTGTCATTGATAAGAGTTAGCGGAGGTTGACCAAGAGCGCGAGAGCCACAGACGCTCAGGACATGATTGGAGAAACTGATCATTGCCAGGACTCCCACTGTCACGTATTTATAACAGGGCCACTAGTCTCCGAGGAGGATTTTAGCGATTAGTGGTGCAGTGCTAGGGGATTAGGGTGGTTGGATAGGTTACTATGGAATTTCATGAACTTGGAAGGGATGAGTTCCAGAATATAAGGTATATTAAGATCGTTATGAAGGATTTTGTTGCTGACGCAATAAGGCGCATTTACTATTGTTCTCAGGACTTTTGATTGAAAGGATTGAATCCACTTGATGTTCGATTTCTTTGCTGTCCTCCAAAGCTCTATTCCGTATGTGCAGATTGGCTTAGGTATAATTTTGTAGATTAATAATTCTATTATTATTGTAAAATAAACTTTGTATACTAATTGTAAGGTGCATATAGAAAACACTTACAGCATTAACGAGGTACTGAGTACTGGGCGCGGAAATGTTTTTTTTTAAAAGCATAAAGTTCTGCAGATATTTTACGTCTAAAAATAAAAATCTGATATAATTGATCAATCGGTTTTATGACATTTCCTTTCTCGTGAGAATACCTGAAATGTTTCAATTAAAAAAATAAATGTAAATGTGACTGAATAACTAAATTGCTTCTCTGTACGCTGCCTAACAACCACTCTCTTCGGCAAATACTTAAATAGAGGAAATGTAGCGGGAGGTGTTGACGACAGTGTGTGACAGTCTGTCAGCAACCAGGTCACGTAGTTGCCGCCTCTGCTCCTCACTCCCAAGGCTGTTTGGCAATTCAATCTCCTCTAATTCATCGTGGCATTTCCCTTTTCAGTCAATTCTCTAACTCTTCCTGTTCATTTCATCATTATCACTCTGCAAAAGAAAAGTTTTTTCATAAATGTGACTTTTTCTCTTTTCTTAGCTTATTCATATGTATCTTCCAGTCTGGCATAAAATAAAAGCTCGTTGTTTTTTTGTTTTTTTTCTATACCAAACAAATAAAACTGTACCAGACAAGCGGAGCGATCGAGGAGGCCGGATAATTATAAACATGGACTAATAGAACTTTACCTACCAATGTGAATGTTTTATTTAACGGGTTACTATGTTCAAATTCGCCATAAACCATAGGTAATTTGATCATGAATTGCGAAGACTAGTGACATTCATGGCACTATTGGTCAACAAAAAATTAACAGCCCTAATTCTCCTAGATTTCTTCAAAGCTTTCGATTCCATGGACCAATCAGTCCTTCTTTCCAAGCGAAAATCATCAATCTTATCAAATATGTCCATCTGCTGGTTTCGATCATTTCTCTATAACTGTTCACAAGCAGTTACTATCACTAATCAACCCCTATCTGCTTCCCACACTCTTTCCTCGGGTGTAGCCCACGGATCGAGTATTTATCCCCTACTTTTTAGTTGTTATACAAACTACCTCCCAAAATATATTCATCCTCCACCCCTCCCATTTTTCAGCTGCGTTTGTCCGGATTCCGGGAGTCCTAGATCGGATGGCTGGGCAAATTAAAGTTAAACGCAGCGAAAACCCCAGTCATTGTCATAAGCTCCAGTTTCCTCCTCAGATCCTTTGCCCATTTAAAACCTTAAAGTTAAAACCTAGAGATAACCATTGACCAAGCTTGGAACTTAGCTATCTCCAATTTTCCCGTCGGTCAATAGGCACCCTGAAACTATTCCCTCATTCCCACAATCTGCTCCTCCGGCCTACACGCCAACTCGTTATATCCTCCCTTATATTCCTTCACTTTGACTATGGCTGTTTGGTGTATGGGGTCTCTCGGTGGAACTCAAGACCAATTTGAAGCAAATCATGAATTGCTTCCTTAGATTTGTCTTTGGGTCATTAAGGTGGTTCTTCTCCTCCTTTCGTGCACAATTTTTCCTCGGTTCATTCGCTGTTCTACAGCTTAAATCCTTAGTCCACTCCCGGAGCACAAGATCCTGTCTCTCTGACGTTTATACTCCTGTCCACTGCAGCATAAGGTCGCTCCTTCCTTGCTCGCTCTACCTCTGGAATTCTCTACCTCCTAATATCCACCACCATGCCTCATGCTTAAAATCTTTTTAACAATCTCCTATTCCAACACCTCCTCAGCATCCAGAGAGACGCATGTAAGTGTGGGAACGATTCATTGATTATATAATATTTTCAGACTTGTTAGATTTAAATTTAATGATTTTTATTTAATGTCAGACTACAGATGTTCAGAATACAGACTTCTGCATTTGTTACTTTTTTATGTTTGGGTTTCTCCCATGACGGAAATGGAGTATCCATCTAAGACCTTCATCATCATAACTATTATCTTTGCTAATTATTAACCCTGGTTTCATTCATCCTTCACATTCATATTTGTCTCAGTTACCACATCAGTCACATTGTATATCTATTTATTTTTATCATGTCTCAACCCGTTAAGTCGTTACCAACCAATAATGTTCCTGTCTTAGCCTATACATAAATCATGTACTTGTAAGCATTATATTTCATTATCATCTTGTATCTCAGTTATTTTCTTCATTTCTTCCAATTGCAGCCCACTCAATCATTAGTTACTTTTCTCCTGTTTCACATAACTTATCAACACAAAAAAACATTACTTTTTCAACTGACCATAAATAGTATTCATAGGGGTCTTCGTGCCGGAATATTTTTCTCCAAAAAATACAATGATTACTATATTTTGCATTCGTAGCAATCATCCTTCTTCTTCATAGCCTCTTTAAATTTACAGATAATTATATACAATTATAGATCCTCAGGCGAATATATTTAAAAATTATTATTGTATATCCTGTAGCGTCGTTACATTATATACAGGTTTTGTAATTTTTTTTTTTTTTTTTTCTAAGCTCTCTAGTTAGTAATTTAGGATGAGGGAAAAATATAGAATATTTAGGTTAATCGGATCCTTATACTAGGAATACCTCCGGTATTCGGTACCTTCGGTACACTGGTGAGAGTCCACTGGAGGCTGGGCCTAGAGTCTCTCTAGGCATGTAGTGTATTTTTATTTAGTCTGATTTCAGTGATGGGTGCCCCTTAGAGGCTTGTTGTTGGCGGGCCTAGTGCCGTGATGTCCACCATTTCCTCTGCTTTACTCGATCTTGTGAGTTGCCATCATGCCGGTAGCGGTGGGGGTGTCATGTCTTTGAATAGAGGGTTTCATCGAGTCGAAGAACTTGATGTGTCTGTTATTTTATAAAAATTATATATTGGAATAAACAAGTATAATGATACACATTATACGTGACTGGACTGAACTGATTCTAATAAAGGTGATGGGGCTCACCTTTTTGATCAAACTTAAAACTGACTTACATACTAATGCTTTACCTCATTATTCCCTGACAGTTGCCATCAATGGTGGGAGAAGTTATTTAGTTTCATTCACGGATAGGGTCATTATGCTATTCGTTCTATGATGGTATTGTCAGAATAAAACAAATGTTAATTATTGGCTTGTGATATGCCTTGTCAATATAAGGTTTAGGTAATTTATGAATCATAGTTTTATAATTCCAGTCGTTACGTATTTTTTTTTTTTACAATATTCAATCTTCTTACATTTTTTTTCCCTTGAAAACGTTTAAAGTAAACAAGTCCGTTTGGAATGTGAAAAATTCTTCTTCGGCTCTTTGATTCTCTTCCGCTTTGCCGATTCTCACTGACATAAAGAAGAAAGGTTTGTTGGACACAAGATTCATGGTAACCGTTATTATATATGATTCTAACGTCTCCGATACTTACATAGCGTCTGATCCTGCTCGGGTGTACGATCCTCCTTAGAAAGTTTGCTCATCTCGGTCTTAGCTTTTGCCAATCGCATTCGAATAATAGGATCGTCTTTGCAGAGTTCCTTCCAGTTCTTGTTGACTTCCATTACGGAAATAATATCCGTTACATTGAGGTTCCTGAAGATCATGGAGATCACCTCCGGTGGCAATGGACCCAACAGATCTCCTGAGCTATTCTTTATTTTTCTATCAATACGTAATAAACTTTCCGTAATAGGAAATATGCTCAAACAGCTTTTTGGTGCCACTATTTAAGGACACTCTAGACCAATAGGATTACAGGCTTTCTCGCGGTCCAATCAGATCTCAGCTTAACTCAAAGAATTAGGGATATCAGTTTGATAGACCGAAAGTAAACAGTTGTAATTTTAATGATCCTTTAAGTGTCCCTCTGTCTGTGGAAACATTCGGATATGAGATATTACAGAGACTACGAAGATATGCAAGTTTCTGATGATCGGTTTAGCATAGGTGGCATAGCATAGTGTGAAACATTGGGTTTGTGAGGTGCTGCAATTCGTAGCAATGTTTTTTTTTTTTTTGTTTTTTTTCATAGCTCTCAAACTTATAAAGAATAGGATGTGGGAAAAATAAAAGGAAAATTATTTTGGATTGATGGGTGCCTTTCACTAAGGGGAGTCCTATTTGAAGGATGTAACAGAAGGATATAGGGTGTGGGATGCCTAAAGGAGGCTGGTGGGTTCGGGAAGGTAGTGAGAGTCTACCTATGGTGGAGCCTAGGGGACTAGGCATTGGTTTGTTGTCGGCCAGGTCATACCTGTCCCGCCCCGGCAGGGGCCTGCACTAAGTCGGCCAATCGGCCGGGAGATCGACCTACCCTGAGCAGTTAGAAGGGGTATTCTTGCTTCGGTTGAGTCGGCCGGGAGATCGACCTCAATCTCTCGGCTGGGTGTGGATCGTTCAGTCCCGTCAGGGGGCTCGGGTTCGATCAGGTCCATCTGTCTCCAGGCTTCGGCGGTCCAGCAGTGCTTCCATTGGACGGGCATTGGTGGTGGTTGAAGGTCGGAAAATAGTTGGTTGTGGCTGTGCCGAAGTGAATCGAAAAATTTCATGTGTCGTCTCTTGATAAAATCTTGGATGGTGAGCACTTCTCAGTGGATCTCGTATGCCATCATTCGGTCGAACGGGGTATGTTTGAGGGAGGTGCGGAGAACTCTGTTCTAGAATTTCTGGAGCGTTTTTTAGTGTTAGGAGTTAGATACTTGAACAGTGGGGTCCCGTACATCAAAGCAGGTCTCAGGACGCTCTGGTAAATAAGCAGCTTGAGGCGTACTGATAGAGCCGGGCTGTGAAGTAGGTGTCCTAGGCTGTAGAACTCGTAGCAATGTTTTGTTTTTTTTTTGTTTTTTTTCTTGGCTCTCAAACTTATAAAAATAGGATGTGGGAAAAATAAAGGAAAATTATGTTGGGCTAATGAGTGCCTTTCACTAAGGGGAGTCCCCCATTTGAAGGATGTATGAGAAGGATATAGGGTGTGGAATGCCTAAAGGAGGCGGGTGGAATCGTAGTAATGAATAAAGTTAAGCAATCCATAGATACTTAATACATTAATAATAACGAGTGTATAAAGTTTCTTTTTATATTTATAAGGTAAAAAAAATTCATTTAAATTGGAGTCGTAGCCTCTATTAATGATTGATTGTTGATGTTTATTTAAATAAAGCAATTTCCAAACGGTAAAAATATTTTCATTACAAAACCATCGTCATGTATAGTTACCTTATAGAAGTCATTCTTGTTATTTTTGGGAAAAATACAATTCACTATGACAGGATATTTAGTTAATATTTCAACGAATATTTCTGTTTAATATCGTGTAATGTAAAGGCTGGCCGGACATGAAATGAAAATGGTTTTCCTTTATTAGAAAAAGGTTGATAGTAACTGTTTATTTGACAGTTCTAATTTGTATTTAACCCCATTGCAGGTCTGCATTTCTCATATCATATCAGGTCTGTGTTTCTTTTTTTCGTGTAATGATTTTTATCCCAATTTCAAACAAGTAATAAATAACGATATACCGTAACGACCTGTTTTATTTCTTACAGAGACTCCCAAAGGAAGGGAGGAGCTTGATTTAATTTTATAGCAGACCCTTGGAATAAAGTCAGTGTTATCAGGTTAAAAAAGTTTGTCAACCTGAAAATACCCCGACTTCCTGCACTGGGAAGGAGTACATGTTCTCTAAGGCAGACGTTCGAGATTGCATATTTTCTGTCACAGCTTGGTAACCTTAGTAAGTAGAGCTAGATTTTAGCAAAGGCAAAAGGGGGAGAGTTTTACATGGTATTTATATAATTAGCAGGCTCAGGGCCATGGTATTTTTCGTGTCTGTCTGTATGTATATTCTGCTCCAACTCCAAGTTACGCTGCATATGTTTCTAAAACAAAAACAATTATTTTCCTCCTACGATAAACGATTATTTTATATAAAAACCTATTATAGATTTAATGGTTTGATTTTTACACACAAGCGAAAATGAATTAGAAAATATTTTCTAATAATAATTTTTAGGAGCGATTGCTTCTCAACACTGAGAGCTTAAAAGTTAGCAAACTGTTCGTTATTATTGGTGTAATCAAGAATCTTCAAGTTTACACCGATTGGGTTTTGTTTCTATTCAACCCCAAAAACCTATATATCGTCAAAGGGATATTCAAAACAAACTAAAAAACCGATGAGTCAAGCACGATGTTTGCAAATCATGTTGGTAAAGACAATGCCATGAAGTTCGCAAAAGGTAGTTTCAACTTTTACGTAGTTTCCGAGAAAGGAGAAAATATGAAGAGTTTTCCCAACAAGTGGGAGAGCAAGTTAAAAACTTTGAAGACTCTTGGATAAGAGCAATTCTTAAAACAGATTTAAGTCTTAAATAAAATAAAAAAAGAAGGAATGACAAAAAAAAAGCCAAGTATTGCTATAATAAAAAGTTGTATCTCTACTAAGTACTGACAAACAGAGAGTGGGCTCAAACTAGTGAATAATGACATCCTTCCACCTACAAGAAGAAATACGCTTATTCGCTTCTGGAAGTGTTCATTAAATAAGGAACATTTAACTCACTAAATCACTTTATTTTATTTTTCCAATTCTTTTAAAACCAATATTAAATGTGAAGACGTAATTCCCAAAGTTCAATCATTAATCGTGTACTTAGTAAGTAATCATGATTGAACTGACTTGTCTATTTTTGGTTAATAACCTGAGCCCTTTCAGCATACAGATAAAATTCAAAATGTATAACAGAATAAAATCTATCTAATAGTTATGGTCCAAATTTTTGTTTCAGTCTCTCATAATAGTAGATAATAAATATAGCAATAATTTATGGATAAAGAAATAATTGTATCCATCAATAAAAAGCCACAAGTTTTCAATGTAATTTGCAAATTACGCCAATAATAAAGGCAAATGAGTAAGTAAGTTTTTGCAAATGGCAAAGTTTTATGGAATGACTAGTCAAGATTATTTAACTGACAAATAAACAACAATTGACATCTCCCCAAAATGTTTATTATTTGCAACAAAAAAACTCTTTTTTGTTGCTGTTGCAAATGTTGGTAAAGTTTGAAGCAAGAGGATTTTCTTTGCTTCTAAACATGTAACGGTTTTTCATCTGTCTGGATGTAAGTATATCTTTCTTTTAAGCATAGCCCTAAATCGTTTAGAAAGTATTGTACGCGGAATAAGCGTTTGGGGATTAATGATATCTAGACTTCCGGCAATGACAAATATCTACTTCTTAAGACCCCGGGGTAGTGTACGATCTGCTGACGAACATAAAATAAAAGACGATTAACATATTGACTAACAACATAAAAAAATTTTATAACATAAAACGAATTAAATATATAAATGGGAAATATCTTCTGAGCACGGATATAGCTAAAATAAGTATGACTGGATTAATAAAGCAATTCTTACCTTTATACTGCAGACAGCAAATACTTATATGGAACAAATAAGGAAATATGGATATCAGGTTTTTAGCTTATAAGCATTTGTAAGTTGACGTGTCTGTTACATATGAATCTTCGTAATAAAACGTTTCTCGTTTGCGCGACTGAAATACTGAGATCAACCACTTGTTTGTTTTTTTTTTGTTTTGTTTTTTCCCTCAACCCCTGTTTAGTATTTTTTTTTTTTAAATTATTAGTATAAACAGAATATAATCTTTTCTTAGGGCTGCTCCTTCTACTGCATAACTTATGCATTTTAAGGAGTGTACGGGTGGTCTGAAAAGTTTCCGACCTAGCAAAGCTTTTATTTCACTAGCTTTTATTTATTTTATTATCATCTTCATGTTGAGGTCGGAAACTTTTCAGACCACCTGTGTATAACTAAGAACTAACATACTTTCTATAGTTGAAAACTTATACAATGCAAAGGGACTAGGTAATGGGGCTCACCTTAACCATGTAATTTTTTTTTTTTCTATCAACCCTGTGAGTAATTATTTTTTTTAAAACGAGTAAAAATTATAACAGAATATAATAATAACTGGGTGGGGTCTCCTTGTACTGCATAGCATGCATTTTAAGGAGTGCGTGCCTTAAAAGCTAACATTATCGGATTGTTGTTAAAAGGAATTATATAATGTAAAGGGACTAGGTGATGGGGCTCACCTTCGGGTTACAATAAAGGAACTAAAACTAAACTTACAAACTATAACGTTCCTATCTCGACCGCTCTCTGCCATCGATGAGGGAACGGGGTGGGTGTGATCGTGCTGAACACGGGGATAGTCATATGTTGTAGGGAGTCATAGAATTTGATATGTCATACACCGTAGTCAGTCCTCGTGTAGTTCACTGTTTCTCCGCTGCTCGAATGTAGAGTGTCTGACCACTTTCATAAGTATGCCGTTCTGAAATTGCCTCGTTGCCGCTACAGTCAAATGACTAAAATGCGGTGCACCGTACAGCAGAGAAGGCCTGAGTACACTCTTATATATCATTAGCTTAAGGCGTAATAATAAATTGGGCGAAGTCAATAAATGTGTAAGCCGGTAAAATTCGTGCGTGTCTGTTTTAACTTCCTCGCAAAATGGTTACTAAAACGGAGGTGTCTGTCCATTTTAATTCCCAGATATACTAGGTTGTTGGCTGGTGAATTTTCCTCCGTTCCTACTATGTACTACGCTAGGGAGCGGGCTTTTTCCCTTTTGGAAAGAGAAAATTGCGCAGTCAGTCTTACCCGCGTTTACAGAGATATTTAGTTTCCTCAATCTCTCACTGATCTGGTTACAGGCTACTTCACCCTGTTTCAGAGCTAACTTGCCGCTCATGCTGCTACTGTACACCACGTTGACCATGTAATGAGTGCTCTGCCTTGAGTTGTATTACAACCGGTCACTCAACTATAACGCTAGCATGGCTGCTATGCTGTGGATCCCTGTGCATCGGAAGGATTTGGCTCTCAACTCTGAGAACTATCTACTTTACATTAGCTCCGTCTTTCTAACAACAGCACAACCGAAAACTTCTCAACAGAAATAGAGAAAAGCGACCCATATGCGCTCTGGTGTCCACATTCTCAACGCCGAAATGGTGGGAAGTGCACTTATAATTTTTCTGAAACTTGAAAATACTAAGTAAGTGTACTATACTACGCCCGAGAAATATACGAGTATGTTTGCCTACGAAAATTGTCAGTCATGTTTCTCTAACTTTTAAGTGTCACTCCTAGTCAAATTGACCCATCAAAAAAGGATCAGGAACATACAATTTTGATTTCTTCAATAGTTCTAACCAGAAATACTGCCGCAATCACGTTACAAACAATCTCTTTTGAGTTATTCATATTTTTTGAGCTAAATACATCTTGATGAGTATATTGTATAAATAGGGATGAAATTTAGTAAAGGTGACAAGATGTAACTCAATGATGATAAAACTGATATCTCTCATCAGAAATATCCATAGAGCAAAACGGAAAAATCCATCGTCTGAATACTTCGCAAAGGAAAAAAAAACAAGATGAAAATGCACGGGCGTCGTAAAAGAAAGAAAAAAACAGTCGCGACCAACAGACACTTTGTCGAATAAAGCATTGACGATAATTATAGCTCTTGCTTAAAGTGGTTTCGGCCAAACAACGTGTTTCAGGGCTAGATTTTCTTCTCGTTTTCTTTCCCAAAAAGCTGCTTTTCTTATAATATTTTTTTTTTTTTGAGATCATTAACGGTTTTTTACAAATAGTACTGTGTATAAACTATCTGTTTATTATAGGCCTTTACCATTTCGTTTGGTATATTATAACTTATAAGGGCATTGATGCTGACACCCATTTATATTTTTTACAAATTACTGCTGGAACCGGAAAAAATAGTCGATTCGCTCGGGCATAATTTTGACGATGCTGCGAGATGGAATTTGAATGTGAAAACTGAGAAAATCGCTTCACAAACGGATGTCATTTGCCCTATATGGGGATGTTCTCAATGATCCAAATGTTTCCATTTGTATCGAAGCAACAAAAACGAAAACAAAGCAATGAAATAACCTTGATAATGCCAAAAATCTTTGTTAAAATGTATTAAACGGGGACACGATTGTTTATTCAACGGAACAAGAACAAGAAAAGATGGAGAGGAATGCTATCCGATAATGCTCAACAGGCTAATCGTAAATATTTCTGTTCCTATAAACAATCTTATTCAAGTGAAGGAAATAAAAATCCTTCTGAATAACTTGCTATGTTCCATATATATGATATATATACACACTTCAAAGGGATATTAAAAAAAAACTTAGAAACCGATGAGTCGAGCACTATGTTTGCAAATCATGTTGGTAGAGATAATGCCAAGACGTTTGCAAATATATATATAGTTAAATAATCTTCTACCAAATACCTCTTTTTAAAAAGCACTTTATGGATAAGTTGACACAAAGGTTACAATAAGACTGGTTTGCACATGAACGAGTCTGAGACTAGATAATTACTACCAACTAGATACAAACAGAACGAATGCTATGAATATGCTCTTGGTCACACTCCGAGAGAGTATATATAGGAGAGGAATGTTGACATGGGTTAATACTGTCAGGATTATCTGAGGTCCTTTAACTATATATGTTCTTGAGATAAACGTACTAGCGCTCATCTTGCACGCCTATTATTTAGATTCAACAATAATTTTTATTAAGATGAAATTACAATCTGCTTTATTGGGCAAGAAGTAATTGAGATAAATGTTATCAATCATACCATATTTACAATTCATCATTCACTCGCTCATTCATACAATATTTACAAACAGCCCAGAGGCCCCCAAGTCCACATGGTTGTCACCTCCCTCGCGTGCGAAGGAGGAAGCGGAGGAAGTCTTGGGAAGTCCCCCACGCTCCTACGTCCGCCGCGTCACTGGATAAGAGCCAGTGGAGGCTGACAAAGAACGCGAGAGCCACAAACGCTCAGGACATGATTAGAGAAACTAGACTATTGCCAGGACTCCCACTATTACTTAATTATAGCAGGTCACGAGGCCCCTACTGTTTTAGTCTCCGAGGATGATTGTAGCGATGAGTGGTGCAGTGAAATGACTGTGCTAGGGGATTAGGGTGGTTGGATAGGTTACTATGGAATTTTATGAACTTGGAAGGGATGAGTTCAATAATGCAGGATATATTCAGATCATTATGAAGAGTTTTGTTGCTGACGTAATAAGGGGCATTTACTATTGTTCTCAGGACTTTTGATTGAAAGGATTGAATACTCTTGATGTTCATATTTTTTTCTGTCCCCCATAGCTCTATTCCTATTCGGCTCGATGAGCTGAGATCAAGTGTAGTATCTGTTCTTATCAGGTTAATCTCTGATAGGCCTCTGCATTGGGTCCTCAGGTTTTATTTGATTTTTGGAAAATGGCGGAGATCTTAGAGCTTTCTCTAGCTCTGCTGGGGTCTGCCCGGTTTTGAAGCACGTCTATTATTGTGGCTAAAGAAAAATGTCCACTCCTGGTTATTCCCAGATTTCGCCTGGGGACAAGCGCAATAAAACAAAGTATGCTAGAAGCAAGGGAATGCTACTGAATAAATCAAGTTACTGAAATTTATCGAACAAAATTATGTTACCTTAAAGTTCACATTGAAAAATCTTCGAAATGCAACGGACTCAGACTTAACCGATCTTACATAACATTGACCACAACAAAAAATACCTGTTGCTACGGTTAGTACATTTTTTAGATAACTCGACTTATCCGCTTTTCAACTGCCACAAATATCAAATAAAGGAGAGGAGTTTGTTAACAGCACCGGATAAAGACTGGGACCATCTTGTTTTCCTCTGACCGCCTATTCTTTTCTAGCTAAAAACTAGGCTTTTGGCCTATTTTTCTCCTCAACAGTTCAAACTATTCGATCTGTTTTTCTTAGAGCAACAATATTGTGCCAAAATGACAAAATCGAAAGAAATATTTTTTCTATTTTTCCCCTGGACCCTTCATATTCATATTATATTACTCATATATATGTTTGTATGTATTCAAATACAGTAATGGTATTGATCTCACTACTATTTATTATTGGCCCCTTATTACATCAGCAACAAAACCCTACATAACGATCTTAGTATACCTTACATTCTCGAACTCATCACTTTCAAGTTCGTGAAGTTCCATAGTAACCTATCCAATCACCCAGTCAACAGTCATTGCACTGCACCACTCATCCCTATGATCCTCCTCGGATACTTAAATGGCAGTGGCCTGGTGACCTGCTATAAATACGCGACAGTGGGAGTCCTGGCAATGGCCAGTTTCTCCAATCATGTCCTGAGCGTCTCTGGCTCTCGCGCTCTTCGTCAGCCTCCACTAACTCTTATCCAGTGACACGGCTAACGAAGGAGCGGATATCTAGGATCACATCCCTCCATAGCAGAATGAGGAGAAAAATTTGTCAATTTTTTGTCCAGATTGTTCATATTTTTACACATTGTATTTAAAATTTAAAGGGGTTTAGAAAAAAAACAGTTTGTAAATACTGTATGAATGAGCGAGTGAATGGATATTGTAAATAAGGTACGAATGAAAACATTTATCACAATTGCTTAATCCCCAAAGAGGCAGGTTGTTATTTTATCAAAATAACGTTGTTTTATCATATACTATTTATTATTATCGACATTTATGGCATTACAGTTCAAAAATAAAATAAATTTAATGTGACTGTAAAAGGACCACAGATTAATCACACTATTTGAAAGTCGTAATGCTTTCATACAGTTAACTGTGTGAATGCTATATGAGAAAGTGAATAAAACATTGCATGTATAGTACTAATGAGGTTATTTATTCCAATCTACTGCCTTATTATTAAAAATTATTATTAATTTTTGATTGCAAATAAAGCATTAGGTTTCAGGAGCTGTCTGCTCTGGGTGTTTATTTGAAGTATCATCAAGAGTGAATTTCTGGTCTCTGGGGAGGTTTAATATATGAGTTTTATTCGTGCACTGGAAAGTTCTGCACCTGATCTTTCCTCGTTATTCTCTTGCCTCGTTATATTTTGAACAATTCTTCCCTTTATTTTTTAATCGCATTTCAATGAGACGAGGTCACCGGATCGATTTGTTTTGTATTAAACCATTTGTTACGTTGAACGAGATCTTACAATACATATGTAAGATTTTTTCGGAGGTGCAAGTGAAAGAGACTCTTTCAAAGCAATTCAGCACACTTGAAGAGACGCTTTTACCGGATTTCCTTTTTAGTAAAAAAGAACTTCTAATTCGATTGCAACATAAAAGCAGAAGTTTGTGTGAAATGGTCTGGCAAGGAAATACTTTTGTGCTTTCGCTAGCTAGTCTGAATCGGATTGGTCAGTAAACTTTCATATCATGACTTCATTATGCATATTAACCGTAATGACCTACTCTAACTCTTTTAGAATAATAAAATAATAGCTGTTTAGAATAGCTTTAACTATAAACAGATTAATTATTATTGTAATAAAATGTTCAATGACACACATTTTCTTTCGTCAGCAATAATTGTTGACTCAAAACTATATGTAGTGACCCTACTTACATAAGTTTTAAATCACCCTATACTCTGGTGCATATATAATGTATTGTAATTAGATGTAAAACATGGTTTTCTAGTAATAAATCATGCGTGGGACCGGCAGTCGTAAAACAAGTAACAGAGTGTCGAAGGTTCAGCAATAAACCTGAGAGGATAAGCCACCTGACGACCCGGGCAGACCTTGGGTCACCTTCCGGCGGTCATAAAATCTAAAAGCCATGCCATAAAACAGTCTTTTAGGGGACGAGGGATCACGTACCTTGGCGTAGGTGAGTCCCTAGCAGCCATAAAACACACCCTTTTAGACCAACAGTCATAAACCTAGAGGTATTGGTCACCTGGGCCTCATAAAACATACCCCGTTCAGCCGACTCCACCTTCCACTAGGAAGGGGGAACAGTATTTAAATCAAGGGGTTTCGCCCTGGAGACACCACTCTTTCCCAGTCTCTTCATCTCCTCAGCCGCTTTACTCGGTCGCTTTACGCCAGGGCCACTTGGCCCTGGAAGGCAGACACTTAGACTCCTCGTCAGCATACTCTCTCTCTGCCGCACCTCTGCGCCGTCACCCTGTCTCACAGCCTTGCAGACCCTCTGACGCCTCACGCCTGTTGCACTGCCGTGCCCCGTTTGAACTCTGAACCGGTCTTATTCTTTATGAAGCCTCTGTATCCTTTTCTTTTGAACATAGTGTATTGTCGGGACACATACCTATCATAAATGGAGTCAGATATTAACGCCGACATGGAACATGCTCCATGTTATAAACTACAACAATCCACACTTGTCACCAGGGCTAGAGTGATTAGGCACTCCCCTAGTGGCAACCCGACAATATACATTTACAATTTTTTCTTTGTTTCATTTGGCTGAATTAATGACAAAATAAAGCTATTAGTTTTCTATCTAGATACTTCAGCCAAACATATTAGAGTATTATAAACAATTATGTATTAATAAAAATATATAAGTAAAATATACTGACTAGCTTCGACATACTGATCAAGTGATGTGGTAAAATATTCAATTTACATTACGAGCTAAATGAGCTGTAATCTGTAACTGTAATCTGCAAAACCACTTTCCCCCAACGAGTAATGCACCACATCGTGTTCCCTTACAAGCCATTTTCACAAATCCCCAAAGGTTATCTTCTCAGCTGTTGGATTGCTATGTTATAAAATACACGATTAAAAGTTCACAAATTATTATTCAGTAAATAGTTTTTACTCTTGGCCTAATTTTCAATAAATTATTTTAGAATAACTAATTATTTTTAGTATCAAAGGGTTATGAAACATCAAGTTGAAAAATTCCTTCTGGATAGACGTTTATCTTATCTCGGGTCTAGGGTTTTCAGAAAGAAATAAAACTTGGGCTAATTCTATTTATAATAAATGACACTTTTATGTAAAATTTCATAAATAGTTCTTTTATTTATTTGGATATTGTAATAACTTTGTTTATTTATTTTTTATTTATTTAAAACGTGAACTACACAACTTATGTTGCTTGAGGATGGACATGATGACAGTTCAAAACTCCAAAACAAATAATAAAGTTTAAGAAGGATATTATTAACATATGTTAAACACCATAGGAGTGGAATTATAAACGAAAAAAGGGTGTGCACTATTAAGTATGGAGAGCAAACATTTATTCATTTATTTTTTTCAAATAGTTTCATTGTAAATTAAGCTGCGCTCCAAGTTTCTTTTGAAATTCAGTGATATAATAACTTTATTTGTAACTATTAAATGTCATTTGTTGTGAGATAATAAATTTTCTTCGACAAATGCATTAAAAATAATCAAGGTCCTTGAAAAATAAGAACTGTCACTGAATAAAACTAACTGTCTTCCCTCTGAGGCAACGGGATGGAGTTTAAGAAGTTTTTCATTCTACGAGACAAAGTTTTTAACCGCAGAAGGCGGTCGTGTAAACTAGATACGAAGTTAGGCAATTCGACAGGACAAGTGTTCTTCCACACCTTTGGAGCCGAGTTGAACATAAGCCACAGGCGCATTGACCAACTTTCTCAATAACAGATGCAACTCTGCAGAATTGTTGAGCAAAAGCGGTTGGCTTGTATGGATGGCTACATTATATTCTCTCAAGTAATTCATCAGCATAGGCAACTGAAGGGCGATTTTATCATGACTTGATGACGGGTATTCCCAGCATTAAAGCGTTTGACCCGGATTTCAATGCAGCAAATTTCTTCCGTTGCTATCTTAGCACTCTAATATTTTTTCCATCAAAGGCCGCGAATGAAAATTTTCATCATTTGGGGGCCATAACTGTAAATATAACGTAACAATGTTTACATTGTTGAATTATGCTATTCTTTCTTTGCATTTAAATTATATTCATAAAAAAATTATTTAATACAATTTCAGTCGATAGATGAATAGTAAAAGTACATTAAGGTTCATTCGAAAATACTAATTCCCTAGTACGGTCATTGCACTGCAACACTCATCCCTATAATCCTCCTCGGAGATTAAAACGGCAGTGGCATCGTGACCTGCTATAATTAAGTGATAGTGGGAGCCCTGGCAATGGCCAGTTTCTCTAATCATGTGCTGAGCGTCTGTGGCTCTCGCGCTCTTGGTCAGCCTCCGTTGGCTCTTATCCAGTGACGCGGCTGACGTAGGAGCGTGGGGGACTCCCAAGACTCCGCTTCCTATTTCGCATGCGCGGGAGGTGACAACCATGTGGATTTGGGAGGTCTCTGGGCTGTTTGTAAATACTTTATGAAGCGAGTAAATGAAAATTGTAAATATGGTATGAATGAGAACATCTATCACAATTACTTATTAGGCAGATAGTAACATGAGCACAATAAAGATATATCTGTACCTCGGAGGGATACAACACTATGTCCATTTTCATAACTTTACAGGAGAGGAGTTTTAAACTTTTTTTCAACAAAAAGTGTTATTGGCACAGCTATTATTTATTGAGATGTTGAAACAATATTTTACCAGAACATTCTATTTATTGTTATTTACATCATGCAGTTGTTATAAAATGAAAAAAAACCTTTTTTTCTGTAATAAAGTCAATATGGAAAAAAATGGACATAGTTTTGTATCCCTCCGAGGTACAGATATATATCAATGTGTTAAACAACAGTGACGTTAGTTCTGAATTTGAATCGAAAATGGACTAATATAAATACTCGTTAGCCTTTTGTTTCCTTCATCTTTTTGAGAGCTTTAATGTCTGCTCGTTGGTTCAGGTGCTTGACAGTCCTTTTCGGCCTACATAATTAATTACACGTGACATTAACGAACCACAAAAAATTATTCTGAATCGAACGGTGGTAGAACAAACAAAACAAATTTTGTATATTCACTCCCTGACTTAATAGTTTTCAAAGGCACAGAATAGGTAAAAATAGTACTTTAGCAGTACAATGATAGTAATATTGGCTAGAAACGCAATAGCATTTTTTTTTTATTACCTTACCAAAAATGTTAGTGACAAAAAGCTAATGCCATCCTTTTTAAAGTTTAATTCAAACGTAACAAATGCTTTCATGTTTTTTTTTTTATTTTTTTGGCTCCTCCTGACACACCGAGTCACCGGGTGCTCCGCCTTGAACTTTACCACCTCCGACCATCGGCCTGTGCTCTACGAACTAGAAGGCGACATGCCAGAGCCGCCTGCTTCTAGGTACAGGTACGATGAGAGGGAGAGTACGTTTGCGGCATACTCTTTTAGGGTGTTGAAATTCATTAACTTAGGGGTCCCTACGGTTTGCCATACCCTACAAGATCCGTGCGACGCACGTCCTGTTAAGGGGGGGAGCCTCACTTATAATAGTTAAAGTACTCACCTGTCTTCACGCGAACAAAGCGCAACTGACTAAAATATCAAAACTTTACCAGATTTGAGCTCTTGCCACAATGGAAGCTGGATAGCGTCTCTTGTTGTTCAGAAACTAAGCATTCAGTTTTAACACAACGAGAGCTAGGTCAATTTCAAGAGAAGGTAACCTTTTTTTTGCTTTACATGAGAACTTTGGAAAGTATTTAACCATTTCCAAGATAGTTACTAAATTGTTATTATATAACAGTTTAATAACTTAGAGTTAATAAAGTTAATAGAGTTAAAAAAACAACTTTTCAGTAGAACGGAAACTGCCAGGGTATATGGACTAGAAATAAAAGCAATAACGTAATAGAATCGAAACCTGCCAAGTTATTCAATGGCATATTGCCTGGTTAATCCAGTAGTCCCTTGTTTTAATGGATCAGCTGACACGATCATGTGATTTATCGTCTTCTTAAAACGAAGCAGACGCTGGGAGAGAGGCATTGCGTCAATAAATGATAAATGATAAGGAATGTATTATCTTAGTGCTCTTTAATAATGGAATTGTATTACCTCTAATAAAAAGGGCATTATTATGGTAGTTGTTCGGTTTTATGTCCAATTAAAATGGATTCTTTCAGACTTTACAATGATGTCATACCGTGAAGGTCTAATGGTTACTCCCTTCCGGGCAATTTCCTTCCCTTTATTGCCTCTCCTGAAGGCCGGTGCAATAGGCCGTCTTTTCCCATTTTTAGGGTCTTTCCGAGGGACAGAGGAGTCCCTAAAAATGCTGAATTAGCTCACAAAGGGCAGAGGCATTGAATAAAACGTTCATTTTCCCTGAGTCGACTCTTTTAATGTAAAGGGCGTGCCACGTGAAATCACCGCTTTTAATTAGAATCAGTATAAACATAACTTGTTCACTCATAGAAGAAAAAAAAATGTTTGTTTAGTTATTTCTATTTTACCTATCTCCCGTAAGTATGCATTCTGTTTCCCTGATAAACTTCGCTAATCCGACTTCTGGTAGTCCGACTCTCCGGGTAATACGATCGTCTCGTGACCCCCCACAGTGTATTCGATATTATCGGATCCCTGAGCTCATGGTAAAAAAACAAAATACTAACTCAATTGAAAACCTTTCACATGACGTTCCTAGGGCACAGGTGTTCATCAATGGGCTTAAACTATAGCTACAGATAATAACTTGCTTCCGTAACAATAAAATAAAGTGTTTAAATTTAGACTTTTTAGTTGTTATATATTATTCTGTTTCATGTAAGTAATTAATACATTAAATTAAAAAAAAGGTTGTAAAATACGGATTTGTTTCATCTCCAGTTAGATTATTTTAGCCAATCCCACCAACCCTGTCCCGTCGATGTCGGATTAGCGAGGTTCTACTGTAAAGCCAGTTTTGAATAAAATTTTTGTGTTCAGGCTATTTGTCTCCAAGTTATATCATCAATATACAAATATTTATATCTCCACTAAACATAAAACCAATCTCAAATGACTTGATGTCGTCAATCAAATACAAAAAGCCGTTAACATTGCCATTAAAATATTTGACGTTACAAAATCCTTAATTCGATGATCACATTTGACTTCAATTTTTAACCTTTGTACCTCTATTAAGTTGCAGTGACAGTGGGACTCCAGTAAATGGCCAGTTTCTCCTAGAAACTCCAGAGCGTCTGTGGCGCTAGAGCTCTTGGTAAGCCTCCACTGGATCGCATCCGATGACACGGCTGATGGAGGAGAGTGGGGGACTTCCCATGACTTTGCTTCCTCTTTTGCATGCCAGGGAGGCGATAACCTTGCGGATTTGGTAGGTAAATACTGTATGAACGAGCGAGTGAATAAATTTTAATAATGGTTTGAATGAGAAAATTGATCACAATTACTTATTGCCCAATGAGGCAGATTTTAATTTTATCACAATAAAGATTTTGAATAATGTTTCTCTATTATAACACAAGATATACATAAAGTGTACATACATACTATTATTGAGTAATTTGAATCATTAGAACTTTAATTAATATAAAACCATTAAATATGATAGGAAAAGTATGGATTAGCCAACATACGAAAATTTAAATTAATTCATGAAAGCTTGCGATATCACTGCGTGCGTTGCTTCAACCTGTTAGCATCATGACTCGCCCAGCCTTTGCTAATTCCAGGCATCCCCCGTCCGGATACCGCTAGGAAATATGGATGAGGGAGGAATTATTTCAACCGGTAGGGGTCACTGTTTTTGCACCCCTCACATCCCCTTAAATCCGGATTAGGCGAACTTGCGGAATTTTTTTCCCATTGCTTTCTAACACTTCTCGACCCGTTCTTACAGAATAAAACCATACGGGGGATTTTATTATTATCTATTCGGTCAGTGGGTGGGTTACCCGGAAGGGGCCTGATTCCTAGGTAAAATTTTGACAGAAAAAAAGAAGGCTAATCAAAAATTCATAATATATGTATGTTAAGCTCTGTAAAACTAGTATGACTAAACCTCCTTATATCAAATGTATTTTTATGAATAATTAAACTTATTTTTCCTATAGTTCGATTAACTAATTTCATTTAAATAATGTAGTATAGATCTCTCAACTTGTAATAATATGGCTAAACCACATGTCTTGTTGATCCCCATGGCTCTACAATGTAGGGTGGCATGCCATGTCATGATCATGGACCTCCCCACATATTCTTTCTGAACTTCAAAGTTCGGTTCTGCAACCTAATACTATCAATCCCACCACATATAAAAGGTAAGTGGCCTACCTCAAAGGAAATACGAGAACAAAAGCATTTGTGTTAGAGTCGATTGGTTGGAATAATAAATCCGAGAGGAGCGGGTCTGATATTCGTTAACGTATTTTCTCTATTCCATGTTCTACCCTCCATCAGGAGTGTCTATCGATCGTAGGCCTTTAAGGATTACATCTTGGAAATAAATAAATAAAACCTCCGTAAAAGTTCGTTCAAATTTAATACTATTCAAGCTATTCTAATTTTGAAATGCGATTTGTTTAAAAAAAAAATACCATGACCTACTCATGTCATATAACTAGGGCATTGTAATGTTGAAGATATTTGTAATAGAGCAACTATGAAGCTAATCCATATAAAGTTTAAGATTGGATCTAATTTACCGGCTCAGCAGTAATAGCTCCTTTATGAGATGAACTCGACAAAACTTATATCCAGTGGCTTCTAAGACTATGAATTTGTGAACACGGTTTATTAAAAACTGATGCGATAGTAGGCAATATTATAGACGCTGCCAAGATCATTATTATTTCTCAACGACATCTACCCGTCAATGTAAATTGCACCTAGGTTGAACAAACTTATAGCAACTGTATACCATATATATTAAGCCATCTCCTATTTTCGCTTTAAGCTTACCCTAACTCTGATTACTTCAGAAAGGCAGCCCATGCTGCTGAAAGCGTTTGTAATGAAATAAAAGAAATAAATAACACTAAAATGTGGAAAGACAACAATAGAAAGTGTCATTTACTTAATCTAAAACGACAACCGTACTATTAAACCATAAAAACCGCTTAGTGGAAAATAATTCGATATAGTTCATGATTTCTTAATAATTAATAATACATCTGTCTAGCCTGCTGCTAATGTGTGTTTAGTAATTCCAGCAAGTAATGGCTCAAAATTCCGTCCATTAGAGAAAATCATTTCAGAACACAGGTGACAAGGTGAACAGCTACAAAAATTTACTATCATCCCATTAAATAATAGCGATGTATTCATACCGTAATTATCCCACGTTTATTTAAAAATAAAAAGATGCTTCAGTAGCCGAAAAGCCTTGAACCAAATTTCGAACCACCACATTACAGTCCAAAGACCTCGAGAGTCACATACGAGCCGTCAACAAAACATTCATTTTGCCACAGATGAGTAGGAATTTCAAAATGTTTCACTACAAAAGGTACTGTAACGATAATTAGGCCAGCTATCATTGATATTCCCAGCCTAAGCAAGGTACAATTTCGTTTTGTCACAAGTTCTTATAAACTTAAGTTAATCTTATGGTGTCATAAACGCTAAATTCAGAACTGTCGATCACGTCTAGGTTCTTTGGAAATATAATTATTGATACCAAACCTTTATCATTTTAAATGGTAATACGTACTTTAGAAAATGGCGAGGGGGGAGGGTTTTGATTCAATCGATCAATTGAAAATGAGTTTGATTAGCACTTATTAACACTTACGCCGTTGGCAATTGTCACTGATTTCTCTCATAAATAACCTATAGTTGTTAGGGCCCAGCCCATATGTCCTTATGCCCGTTCCATGGTAATTATTTCTTGATGAAATCTCTCTCCTTGTCCATTACTGACTTTATTCTAAGTAATATAACTAATTTAATTGTAAGTGGACTAAAATGATGGGTGGCGTTATTGCTCAGAAGGAACCTATATATGGAAGAGGGTCTGTACAACTTGATGAAGTTGTATAAATCAAAACGCTGAAATGATAAATGTTTCAATAGAGAAAAAGGAAAAAAGAGTGGCCTACTTACTTTTCGGAAACCCATTTCCCCGCTAGAGCAGGAGGGAACATGATGACTGTGTTTTTGTCGGCATCAGCGACCCTCTCCTCGACCTCGTCACAGGAGGGGTTCGAAAGACCTGAAATCAAGGCAACGTCTTATTTGAACTGTCAGAAAATAAAAATGATAGTATTTTTCTGTCTTAAATTCAGTCTTAGCAGGTAAATTTTAACACAGTAATTCTACCTCTAAATGCACATTTTAAAAAGCAAAAGTTAAAACACCAAGCTTTTATGTAATCAATTACATTGAAGTAAGAATTTACTCTAAGATAAGGTGACATGAGTTATTATTTTTTATAAATCGGCTTGGATTGATGAAAAAAACTGTAGGTTTTCATCAAATTTATTGTATTTATTTATGCTGTGCATGCATGCATCAAGTAGCTTATGTAAGGTGATTAGAAGACGAGTTGTACATTACGAGCACAGCAGATTGGTCTCGGGGTCTCCTTTTGTTTTCTAGACCACATTTGCCACTTTTTTATTCAATTACTTCAGTAAAAAGAGAATAAACTTATTTTAAGCATCCAAAGCCTATGTTTTCATTAATCTATTTACTGCATGACATGATTATTAACACTCATAACATCAATATCAATTTTAATAATATTTTTAAATCACCCATTAAGAATAGGAATATAATTAATTTTACAAACAATCATTGTAGCCCTACCCATAGGAATAATCGCAGGGTATTTCCTAATATCATATATTATTACAATCATTATATTAAGAGGAGCTTTAGTACTTTTTGTTTATATATAAGAGTAGCTTCAAATGAAATATTTTATACTCCTATTAAATTAATAATTATATAATTAAATAATCTCTTAAAAAGAACTTTATTGAATAATGAACAACGACTGGTAGAAAATCTATGTGATAACCACTAAGTATTATAGCGTAAGGATTACAATACAAACGATCTCTCTGGCCGCACGCCGAGAGAGTACATATAGGAGAGGAATGCTGACATAAGTTAATACTGAGTCAAGATGCTCTAAGGTCCCTTAACTATATTCTTCATAGTTAATATATTTATGCCTTTTGTTTTAGATAAATATGAAAACCTAAAAAATCAAAACTAGAAATCTTAACAATAATAAAGATATTTAATCAAACCTCCGCTTATATTACAATACTTATAACTATATATTTATTATTCACAATAATTGTAGTATCTCATTGTTCTTCTCAACAATACCATCCTTGATACAATTTCTTTGGGAATGATTGTGCTTAGAGGTCAGAAGTATAACGCGTATCACTAATGTTGGTTTATCAATAGGCAATGAAAGCTGATTCTTCGCAACAAGACTTGTATTAATTAAAAAAAGTTACTTAAAAAATGTATTAAAATTAATGATCTAACCAAATAGGAGGTGTCGGAAACATAACATGGATTTTGAAATTTTTGTTCCGACACTAACCTTTCAAAATAATTCACTCATTTCCTACCATCTCGAGTCTGGTATTGACGGACTGAAAAACAGCTGACTATTCGCTGAGATATCCGTACAAATCAGTTGCCAGCCAAGTGCCTTAAATCAGCCAGACGATAAGACAATATAAATGAGCCGGTCAGTGCTCAGTCAGACTAATGTTTCTTTTATCAGGGCAGAAGGCCGGACCATCAATCTTCGAAACCGGCGGCAGCTCATCATGAAATTAGTGTCTTCGAGGTCAGGGTTTTGGCTGGCCTGTTTAGAGGCTCCGTACGACTAATTCTTCTGCCAAAAATCTATAAAAATAGGCATGAAAGAGCTTACGAAATTCGTAATAAAGAAAAAAATAATGATTTTTTAGCCCACTGTCATATATATTGTAAACATGGTTTACATACTTTCAGGTTCAAACTAAATTTATTTATTAAAATTAGGTTAATTTTAGGGGAATGAGTTTTAGTTTAATTCCAATGTATAGGAGTGATCATGGGCAGTGGAGGTGCCAAGGGGTAACCTTTATTATGCCGGGGGTACGTGCCTCAAAACTTCAGTTTGTTCAAACAAACCCAGAATTATTTACAAAATAGGATATTGAGCTAAAGAGCCATTCAAGATAAGCGAATCAAATGTACATTGTCTATCTTTTTTATTGTTAAATCGTTTTCGGTTCATTGTGATATAATAAAACTAATGCATTTATATAAATGTAGATTAAATTAAACTTAATTTAAAAGAGAAAAATCCCTTTAGATTTACATATTATGGTTCTTTTTTTTTTTTTTTACAGCGTCATCGTAAAAAACTCAAACAGGCGATATAATACTTTTTTAAATGTTGACTTTATTCCTTAGGGATCGAAATAAATTCAAGAGATGTCTGAGTCACCATGAAAATAGCTTCGTATTCAATCTAGACTATGACAAAAAATCTCTTTCAATTTTTTTTTTTTTTTCCAAGCCTCTTTAAATTCACGAATAGTTATATACAATTATAGATCCTCAGGCGAATCTATTTACAAAGTATTTTTGTGTTTCCTGTGTCATCTCTATATTATATACAGGTTTTGTTATTTTATAAGAGTTATATAATGGAATAAACAAGTACAATGATGCACATTATACGTTACTGGACTGAACTGACTCTAATAAAGGTGATGGGGCTCACCTTTTTGATCCAACTCTTTCATTTTAAAGGGCCTTGTTTCATTTATGAAAGTAAGGACGAAACATACATTGTTTTCGACGGGAGGGGAAAAAAAATATAAATCCTGATAAAGTTCTACGGCAATAAATCTTCGTTACTGCCGTCCCCGGTTTTGACATCGTTAAGCCTATTCCAACAAAAGAAACGGGACGCCCGAAATGAATAAAGCCGATTCATCCCAGGTAGGGAAACAGGATTTGTAGTTTCTACAACTAACACTCAATGTTAGTACGGGACAGGGTACTAACCCTTAACTGGTAAAGGGTCACGTCAAAGGTTTTTAGGTTGGCTAATCCTGATTTATTGATTACGCACCCCTATAGCTCAGTAGTAGATTATTCCCTTGACTAAATATATTCTTAACTACCTTCATATTAAAATATTCGTATATTTCCTTCATCGATCACGGTACGTCTACCGCCGGTGGTCATGGTAAAGATTAACCAGATATTTATGAAATAAAATTAAAAGTATGTATTACGAGGAAGTTTTAACCGAAAACTATAAATTGGAAGGCTGGTTGTGAGCCTAGAATTTACTTTATACTGGTGCGAGCACTTTTGGCAGCTATACCGCCTATTAAGTTTATTTTGAATTGACTGATAGAATAGGAAGCCGAACGAAATCTGATATTCTACCGAATAACATATCTGATTGTGTCTAATTCAGAGAGAGGTGTATAATACTGAAAGTATCAAATGATACCACGTTGTCAATTGATTTTTTTGTGATGGCCGTTCAGGCAAAGAAGATATTAATCACCCTTTTAAGTATGTGATTAATTTACAAGAGCGGTTCCCCGAGTGAGTGCAGTGCTATGGGTCAACTAGTGAGAGATGTCATTTTTTACTAAGCTATTTACTAATAACATTTTTCCCAATTGTTGATATTTTTGCTCTCTGTTAAAATTTTTAAATAAAACATTTAGGGTAAAAAATAGGTTTTCCAATGGCCCTCTCACAGCGCGGATCCTTAAAATTATTGCGAAATAGCATGAATTTAATACAGTTTTTATAATTTTAACGTTTTGGGTTACGTATTACTCGGTTAGTTTCTGTGAGCATTTTAGGATCAATTTGTTTCGACCGCACAGTGGTCCAGGTGCTGCCAATGCCTGGATCTTCGTTTTTTTGGGGGGAGGGGTTTATCAGGGGGTCAATATATTTATATATTGTGTTGATGTATATAACTTTAGGAGTGAATCATTCTCACGTTAGTGGATCATACATACCGGTTATATATGTTACTATGAATATATAAATATATAGAACAATTGAATAAAGTTTGGAACCGAAACATAAGTTGGTTACAATATCCAATGAAAGGTCGTTTATTTTAATCTAAGCTTAGGATTTTTTTTTTATTTATTCAATTAAACAAACTTCTTTAGCTTTCATGAGATTTTTTCCCTTAGGTAGTTGTTTAAATTATATTTGGGTCAGTGGCCAGGAAAATATGGATTATCCCTTCCAAGGATGTGTTTACCTTATAATTAATACCCGGAGTAAATCGAGTAATTTAAATTCAGACGACGTTTTCAGCCGCAATTATGGAGTTGAGAAGCGTGGAAACTTTTGAAATCCTAAGTTAAGATGAGCTGAGTAGAAGTTTCTTCTATGCTGATGAAGGTGACTCTCGTAAAGAAAATTATATAACTGATACTGAGCCCTTATCAGCCATTTTCGTTTTACAAGTGACTTAATCATATCGAATAACACGATCGCTTACTTGGTCCATATACACCAACAACATTAAAAATGTAATATTTTTGTATATTATTATGTGCTAATCTTCTATATTGCAATCTAACATTCTTATTAGTCTGAGAAACCATGTTATTTCAACTCAGCCTCCTTTTTAATTTTTTTTAATGTTCAGCTTATAGGAGTGGGAGGTTTTAAGCTTATATAATATGTAAATACTACCGCGTAAATAAACATTGAAATAAAAAAAAACATCGAGAGACTGCGCTGAATTTCCTCAATCTCAAAGCAATACCGGTGGATAATGTCCGTGAAAATACATCCTTTTTACTGCCTCTGTTGAGTTTTCCTTCTATTCTGCAATGTCCATATGATTGGGCTTATAGCATCTTTCCTGTGAACTAGGATATATTCTTCTCCCTGGTTAAATCGATCATAAACATAGGATCTAGGGGATCGACTTGTGATGAAAGCTTTGAAGATCTCTTTAGGAGCTAGGTCCAATCCCACTGGTTTTTCACTCACTCGTACTTATTGCTTTAATTACTTCACCCACGCACAGCTCAAGGTTCAATGGTAATACACATTACACTTTCTGAAAATTTCAGCAGAATGAATATTTCAATTCGAATTGAAAATCTTCTCAATAGAAATCATGCTCTTAGAATTCATGCGACAATATCCTAATACAGACAAAGAAATCTTATATGACTCGATCATTTTGTAAATTTTTTCTGTTTTTATTTATGCATTATTTTTTTAAACTTTTTTTTTACTGTTTTACTGAGGTTCAGTGTCATTATTTCATTATTAAAAAGTAAAAGTTACATAGCCAAGTGTACACCTAAGAACAGAATATGCAATATTTATTCATTACCCATACATTTAACTTTGATCTTAAGTCCACGCGGTAAGACCCAACTATTAGCTAAAACTTCTTCTTTAGGAACTTTCCACCGCTTCCGAATTCCCACGCCTATATTAATTAGGGTGTGGCGAGGAGGGGCGTGAAAAAAAAGCTCAACCTGAAGTTTTGATTTACCCTAAGTAGTTGAGTTATTCTTCCAGAAAGCTCATTTTTTGCTATATTGAAAAATTTTATGCTAAAAAAAAATTAAAATTATTTTCCTAACCTAATTCTCTGCTTCTTCGCAATATGTATTTCATCTCTGGGCTATTATGTGAACTTTAGCACCGTAAAAAATTAATTTTTCTCTACATAAGGCGTTTCGTGCAGGACTGAAGCTCCATAAGACAGAAATACCTCGGTGACCTGCAGATAAGCTGGTTAAATACTTGGGTCTCAACATATCTATTAAATATTGGATTTGCCACTTAAGTAATAAACTTGGGCATGCTTATACGCCCCTGTATCTATTGATTACTAACAGCAGCAAGGCTAGAGACACATATAGTGGGATTGGCTTAGCTTGCTGAGTCAGATGCTTCCATGGGTTAGACTCTGTGCTCTCACGAGCAATAAAAACACTTCCTTTATAATGGCAAGTCGACAGCCAGCCTCAGTCCAGATGTCCAGGCTTTACAGCCTTAAAACTCAGAGTAACACATTATTGTTAAAAACGCTTGAGGCAATAAAATGAGAAGACGTTCTTGTGGATTGACAAATGACGTTTCGTCGTTCGAAAATGTAATCTAATCAGGTCTACATTACATATATACTGAGATAAATCAATGATCAACTTTATAAAGAATTTATTTTTCACCAAAGGTCTATGCTTCCGAACATAGGGCCATCTTAAGTCACTTCAATGGCATCACTAAAAACATGCTTAATTGCCATAAAGTAATTTATCAGACGTTCAGGTAACAAACTGACACTGCCCAACTATATTTTGTAACTACAACAAAGCCTCGTGATAAAGCCATAAGATCTTAAACCGTCTTTCCAAATGTTATCAATTTATGTAATAAAATAAGAAGTCGTACAAAAATATATATTTAATTTTCGAAAATAAAATTAAATAAAACACCGTGTAGCGACCCTAACTACATAAGTGTTAAATCACCCTATACTCTGGTGCATATATAATGTATGGAAATAAGTTGTAAAACATGGTAAAAGCTTTTTCTTGCAATAAACGCACGGGCCGGCAGTCGTAACCAGTCAGGTAACAGCAGGTGCACTGGCTTAAAAGCTACCTGGCCGTCATAAAACAGACCCGGTAGACCTAGGGGCGCCTCTCATAAGCCTTAATGGGTGAGTCCCTAGCAGGCCATAAACTAAGCCACCCATGTCCCCGGTCACGCGCCTTGTGACAAAAGTGCAGGTGTGACATCATAAGCATACCCCTTTCAGGCCAGGCTCCGGTAGGAAGGGGAAATAATATTTAAACCAGGGGGTTTCGCCCTGTAGGCCTACTCTCTCTGCAGCACCTATGAGCCTGTAACCTGTCACTCAGTCTCCTAGCAGACCCTCTGGCGCCTTGGCCTGTTACGCTGCCGGGCCCCGCTCGAACTCTGAAAACTGGCTTTATTCTTTATGAAACCTCTGTACCTCTTCGCTTGAACACAGTGCATTGTCGGGGCACATACCTATCATACATGGAGTCAGATATGTTATTAACTCGAACCATCCGTACTTGTCACCAGGGTTAAATGAGCAGCACCTCCGACACACCGATTGCCGTAACAGCCTGGTTATGTATAATAACAGGAACATCTAGAATTATCGATTTTACGAAAACCACAATATCCTTGATATTCACCCACAACTCTTTAAGAAAGCGCCATTTATTTCAGAAATCTAAAAACCAAATAGTATTTATTGGAAAATATCAACACTACTCCTAATGTCGTAAATGATCAGCTAAATTAGTCATTTTTCGCCAGCTAATTATTTGACAACAAACGCCAATTTTAAAAGAAAACGACGAACTAATGAAAATTCATCACAACATTAGAAGAATTTTTCGCTTTAGATGAATGTAAATTTTATAAAATTGAGTACACGTCACAATGAGATCCATATATACAAACTACAAATAAGTAATTCTTGAAATTTGTTTTGTGAGAAAAATAAAACTTATTTGTTTGTGAAGTACATGCTGGTTTGTAGCTCTTCAGTGGGACTAACTCGAGATTGAAGCAGAAAACTCCATCGATTTGGCCCAAGTACCATTAGGCTGTGAATGGTCTCACTTTCTTCTTCTTGAAGGCAATTCTACCTACTACAGGCCTACCTATATAACTACAGGCGATCCCTCTGAGAATTATTGTTTTCCAAATAGCTGAAAAGCCCATAGAAAAAGAATAAAATATTTTATTTGTTCATCTTTGTGCGTTGTACAGTAGAATCTGGATAAGTGGAATCTCTTGGTGCCAGGATTTCAATTTTACTAAACAAAGATTACAAACAAAACGTAATGTAATGGCAGATAAAAAAGTTTGAGAAAACCAGACCAACAAAAAACAAAGATCAGGTGCAGTTGTCTAGAAAGATACAAATTTTGCGTTCTTCAATTTTTGAAAATGTCTGGTATACTCACTTAGATGGTTGCATCTGGTGACCGGGTGTTGTTCTTCTACTGACTGGCAGGGGGGAAGGAGAATAGAGCAGAGGGAAAAAAGAGTAACATACTATTATGTTCAATGTGTACATTTTTAAAAAAACCATCTACGCCTTCAAATTTCCTTAGAAATGTGTATTCCACTTATAGAGGCAAATATAGAAACTGTCCACAAACGAAAGGTAAAAACATTCCAGTTAAACAGTTTATTTGAGACGAAAATGATGGGACTACAAGTTTTGTACCACTTATAGAGGTATTCCACTTATGCAGGTATTCCACTTATAGAGGTATTCCACTTATGCAGGTACCACTTATCCTGGTTTGACTATACAGGGACAAGCAGTTAGATATTGGGCGAAATTTTTAGCATTTGCACCGATGAAGATCAAAGAATTATGAAAGGACAATAACCGGGTTATTTTCATAAAGTAGTCCAAATTGTACATTTATCTAAGTCTAACACATAGACTAGGCAGTGCTGATTAAATAGCGGTACAGTTGGCTTGCCAGCGCGCATACTTACGAACCACTAGGACAGAGTAACCCAACAGTAATGCTGGCCTTTTACTGATAAAAACAACTTTATTATGATAAAATTACCTCAATTGTATGTGTCTTTCCCACCTTAACGACATACAAACTATTAACCTACTGATGAAGAGTAATTTCATTCCAAAAGATCGTGTAAGGTTAAAAAGTATTGAAGAAGTGACAATCTCTTGTCACTAGAGATCGGAAAGTTAACGAATAAAAATCGAGATCTAGAACAGATTTTTTTTTTATAGATATATTTTGTGTGTATATTTTTTTTTTTTTTTAACATTGAATGGTATGTTAGAACTTTATTGTGCAATAATTACAATCTGCCTTTTATAAGGCAATAATAATAATACAGATAAATGATCTCATTCATACCATATTTACAGTCATCATTCACTCGCTCATTCATACAATAGGACATGATTGGAGAAACTGGCCATTGCCAGGACTCCAACTGTCACGCGATTATAGCAGGTCATTACGCCACTGCCGTTTCAGTCTCCGAGAAGGATTATAGGGATGAGTGGCGCAGTGCAAAGACTGTGCTACAGGATTAGGGTGGTTGGAAAGGCTACTGTGGAATTTCATAAACTTGGAAGGGATGAGTTCTAGAATGTAGGGTATATTAAGGTTGTTATGAAGGGTTTTGTTGCTGACATAATACGGGGCATTTACTATTGTTCTCAGGACTTTGGATTGAAAGGATTGGATACGCTTGATGTTCGACTTTTTTGCTGTCCCCCATAGCTCTATTCCGTATGTCTAGATTGGTTTAAGTATAACTTTGTAAATTAGTAATTTCTTTTCTATTGAGAGATGGGATGTCCTTTGAAGTAGCCTGTACAGTTGTCCAAAGCGTCTGTTTAGTTCTTGTCTTTTTAGTCTCGTATGTGGGTTCCAGGTCAGTCGTTTGTCGAGATGGAAACCTAAGTACCGTACTGTCTCGGTTACAGGGAGAGGAATAGAATTAAAATAAACTAGTGGACAAGTCTTGCGACAAAGGGTGAAGGTAATGTGGGAGCATTTTACTTCATTACCTATGTGTATATTAGTGAATAAACAATGTTAAGGTCAATCTCAATATTTAGATTTTATATTATCTGTACTACTTGGCGAGTGTGTCATAGCAATAAAAATATTTGGAAAATAAAAGATGTCTTCAGCTATGACAATTATGAAAACCAAATGATTTTCGTACACTAGAAAATTGTTTATTTATTGTTGCAGAATTGATATGTTTGCTGTTTTTTCCCTCAAGTAAATGTTAGTGAGTCAATGTTTTTCTCTCTAATAAACTAATTGTTTGACAACAGTGAAATGAAATCACAACCAGCGATGTGAGTGCTATGGATATCATGAATAGCATGACGGCATCAAACCATAGGACACCCTCATACATCTCCATAATTGTATTTAGGACTAGCAAGACAGCAATATAATAATTCCTAATTTGCCGTAATTATTCTTTTTATTCATTTCCTATTTTAATACATCCCAACAACCTTTACCCCTCTTTACCCCTCTTTACCCCTCTGTTCCTCATTGTAATTCCTATATTTTCCCAGTATTCCTATTGGCAGTGAATATCATTCGTTTACAATTCAATCATATGATGTTGGTTTATTACAGTCATATGTGCATAGGACCTTTATTATTTACAAGCTAATTACATCAGTTTATTTTTATATTATCCAGGCCAGAATACCGACTGATAGCTGACTCGAGTTCCTCAGAAGACGCTGGTGAGAGAGACATGGACTGTTGCGCCACGCAGTACCCAAGGGTTCCCCGCGCATACACACGCATCGGATGACATCTGCCAACCCAATCCAGGAATGGTCATGTGATTTTTTTTTGGTCAATATCCTCTGAAGACATCATCAGGAGGAGTAGAAGTCTTTAGTCCACGTCTATCCTCGAATGAAGGAGTCTTTATTATGGCTTCCGTATCTATATTGAATGGTTATTTAATTTTATAAGTACGTTAAATCAAGTGGTAATAAGAGCTTAGTGTGATCGTAAAAGAAGTATATTAAAGCCATAAAAAGGATTCAGTCAGGAAAAGAAAAGGATTTGTATGGACATAAAGAAGGAAACATCAAACGACCTCGCTACTCAAGGTACTTCCCATTAAGTAATATATAATTGAGGTACCGAATAAAACAGTAAATGGAAATTCTATAAGTATAGTGAAAATTTAATCTGATCAGTATCATTTCAATGTTGAATGAATATCTTTAGAACTCAACAGGCAGTAAAGATTAAGAGCTCATTGAAAATCAGTTGTATAACATTGTTATATATAATTATTCTGTAGACATTAAGTACGTTTTTATATCAACAAAATATAAAAATAATAAGTAATGTATAATAAATTTTTATTATATCGATCATTCGCTGTTTCTTTTAGTATTTAATTATTAAATAAATAAAGATTTATGAGCAACAATCATTGGATTGTTAACTAGTCAATTATATTTATAAGTATAAGTCAATTATTTCCACTATACATATAGTGGTTGGGGCTGATTCAGTTATTATTATTACTATTAAAAGTAGCCTAGTAGCTTTTTTTTTTTTTTCCCTTGAAGGTGGTGTGAGAGGATTAAGGGGTGTGGGAAGCCTCGGCGGAGGTTGGTTGTTTCAGTACAGTGTTGAGAGTCCACTGGTGGCTAGGCCTTGAGTTTCTCTAGGCATGTAGTGTATAGGCCAAGTGCCGTGATGTCCACCATTTCCTCTGCTTTACTCGATCTTGTGAGTTGCCATCGTGCCGGTAGTGGTGGTGGTGTCATGTCTTTGAATAGAGGGTTTAGACTGTGTTTCATCGGGTCGAAGAACTTGATGTGTCTTCTTTGAATGACGTCAGTGATGGTGGGGAGCTCGAACTTTTCGTACATGTGGAAGCCTTCATTTCACGAAAGGGGGTATGCCAGAGTGCCATTCGCAAGATCTTGTTCTGAAAGCTCTGGAGTCGAGTTATAGTGCTAGTGTGTAGGAATATAAAGAGTGGTGTCCCAAACAGTAGAGCTGGCCTCAGGACGCGCTTGTATAGCCTAGTAGCTGGCTGGACCATTTAACTTTATTGACGTTCTTCATGCTCATCAGGAAACGTGGTACGTTACAATATACATTGTCAGCTAGGTATACTTATTTGTTCCTGTTTGTTATTTTTAAGGGACAACATCCCAGAATAGGTTTTTGATTAATTTATTTAGTCAAGACATCTTAACAGAGCCATATTCCCCAGCTTCTCTTAAGTGGTTCTGTTGCACTGTCAAGTAACTCAGATGTGGATAGCTGAAAAATGGATTGCAATGGACTTTAATCAGATGCTGTAGTTCGAAAAATATTTTGAGAAACTAAAGAATGAGGCTGCTTATGACTATAACAAATACTAGCTTTGACTTCTAAACATGAAATATAGGCCTGCTATCTATTGGTTAGTCGGTGACTAGAGGCAGCACCAAGGCCTGGGGGGTGTCGATGCCGAAGGGGGTCCTCTGGGATAGGCGCGTCATGAATATCTGATGCCGTTTTCCGCTCGGGGTGTGCTCTTATTGTTTTTCCAGTTTCTTCCAAGGCATTCCTTTTCACATCGGCATTTAATTTTTTTTTCTCATCAAAAGATATTGCTCCACGAAATAGTGTCGATACATCGAGATTAGACATACATATAGTATACTCATGATAGCACACTTTAATACGCCCTGTGTAGAATAAAATAACATGTTATAAAACATACCTACTAAAATTAACTGCTTTACCTGTCTATAACAAGTACAATTTTTTTTTTTTTTTTTTTTTTTTTTCTAAGCTCTCTAGTTAGAATTTGAGGATGAGGGAGAAATATAAAATATTTAGGGTGATCGGATCCTTGTACTAGGAGAACCTGCTTGAAGGTGGTGTAAGAGGAGTAAGGAGTGTGGGAATCCTCGGTGGAGGTTGATTGTGACGGTACAGTGGTGAGAGTCCACTGGTGGCTGGGCCTAGAGTCTTCTCTAGGCATGTAGTGCAGTCGTAGTTAGTCTGATATCAGTGAGGGTGCCCCTTAGAGGCTTGTTGTTGGTGGGCCAAGCGCCGTGATGTCAACCATTTCTTCTGCTTTACTCAATCTTGTGAGATGCCATCGTGCCGGTAGCGGTGGTGGTGTCATGTCTCGGAAGAGAGGGTTTAGACTGTGCTTCATCGAGTCAAAGAACTTGATGTGACGTCGTCTGATGGCTTCGGTGATGATGGGGAGCTCGAACTTTTCGTACATGTTGGAAGCCTTCATTTCACGAAAAGGGGTATGCCAGAGTGCCGTTCGCAGGATGTTGTTCTGGAACCTCTGGAGGCGGGTTATGGTGCTGGCATGTAGGAATCTAAAGAGTGGTGTCCCAAACAGTAGAGCTGGCCTCAGGACGATCTTGTATATGAGGAGTTTCAGTCGAAGGGATATGGCCTGGCTGGTGATGAGATGCTGGAGAGAGTAGTATGTTCTGCGGATTCGTTTTAATTTCTTTTGCAAGTGTGTGCCAAACGTCATGTGTCTGCCTAGGTTGATGCCCAGGTAGCAGATACTGTTAGCTAATAACGAGTACAAATAATCATAATATCTTTTTATACCACTACCACGGAATCCCTGCCCCGGAGTTCCCTCGTGGACCTGTTACACTTGGTAGGATTACCAGAGTCACCATGAGGTATATCTTAGCTTGTGGTAAGTATTGGGTGTACTGCACTGGCCAAAGCACTTTAGTAGTGCTCTTAAACCGGTATCATTATATTCATTTCTGTCCTTATTTGTTTGTTTTTTCTACAAACTTATAACTATTGGTGTTAGCAGAGCAAAGCTATTTAGATTTTCACTACTCTGTGTACTAGATACAAAGAGCTCTGTTACTCTCCAATTTAGTCATAACCAACCAGGTTGCTCTATTCTTGTTGCTATAATTTCTGCATACAAAAATTTCCATTGTTCTTTATCTTAAAACATGGGAAAAAAGTTAATTAATCCCGTTATCCTTTATATCTAACTAACTTTTCGATGCATTAAAGAAAGTATACTATCTTTAATTTGAATTTGCCACGCAGCTTCTACTGACCACTACTAGATAGAGCTATCAGCAAGATTCTAAAAAGTGAGAGGATAGAGAAAGGCTATATTTAGTAACTAAAGTTGTAATTAGAATGTGAATAGAGAAGTGATAATTATAAACTGGAATTGTCATTTCTTTGTTTACAGGTAAGATTGTGTAAATAATATAAATAATTATGATAATATAAAATACAGTTAATAAAATTGCTTGCTTTGTTTAAAGAGAAACTGATTTCAGTTTGTTCACCCCATTTTCAATAATTGTCTTACATAGATACATTTAAAACTGGTTTCCTAACCTAATTTGGGCAGTGCCTTCGATGCATTACAACTGTTGGTCACGATTGTTCTGATATAAATAGGACTGGATTGGTCAACAATAGCAATATATTACAGATTTCTTGGACCGGAACGGCGTGCGATAATTCTTGACTGGAAAGGATCCTTCGTCCTTAATAGATTTATCTTGAATAATAATCTATTATTCAGTTAATAATAATATAATACAAGGCTTGTAGATGGCTATCAGGCGTTCATGAAGCCTTCTCCTCTTCTCTTAATTCCAAAAATGTCCCTCTGTGACTACCCTGGCGCTTCCTCCTCAGAGGTATTCCCCTTTTCACCTGATTAGCTATGCTCATAGTTTGAGTCTGCCTCCTGAACCAAATCACCATCGCCGTCATCTTATATTTCTTGCGAGCACTCATTTAACCTCAATGATTTTTATCAGGTCGAGTCATAAGTAACTTCCCATGCAGCTAAGTAGGATCTATTGTTCGTATATATCCGCTATGAGTTACCATGATATTTCACTATACAATTCACATATACAATTTCACTATATTGACGATGCTTAAGTTAGCCTTTTGTCAACTGTTTTGTGTGATACACGTTACGTTAAACTGGTTTTTTCTTAACCTCTGAAAAGGAGAGTCTAAAATATTACATATTCGTCATGTAATGCTTTGGGAATTTAAACAAGGCAATAGTGCTAGGGCGACAGCTGAAAAAATATGCAGTGTATATGGTGAAGGACTAATAACTGATCGGGCAGTTAGAAATTGGTTTATAAATTTCCGTTCTGGAGATAGGACCTTAAAAGACGAACCGAGGGTGGGACGTCCTTCCGACTTTGATGACAACCTTTTAAAGGCAACATTGGAGCAAAATCCACGTCAATCAACAGGAGGTATACCGGAAAGGTCGAATACATCACAATCAACTGTTAACCGCCACCTGGAGAAGTTAGGGAAAGTCAGCAAGGTAGGAGTGTGGGTACCTAACAATCTCAGTGAACGGAATAAAGAAGATCGCATGTCAATCACCACAAGTCTGTTCTCACGGGTAAAAATTGAGCCTCTTTTAAACAGGATTGTAACAGGCGATGAAAAATGACAATATAGTCCGCAAAAGACAGTGGCTTGATAAGTATCATCCATGTCCATTCCATCAAACATCCATGTCTAAAATATTTTATTGTGTGTAGGGTGGGATTGTCAAGGAATAATTCACCACGAGTTGTTGAAGTCAAATTTAACGATCACTGCGGATAGATACGTTCAGCAATAGTAGAGAGTGCAAGAGAACTTCCATGAAAAGCGTCATGCACTCATCAAAATTAATATAATTTTGTTATTTAATGTGAGCCAAATAAATGAATAAAAAAAACGGAAGTTACTTATGACTCGACCTAAATATATTAAACCTGTCTCTTCCACAGACCTTATAACCTTCGTAATGAGAGCACGCACTAATGCTACTGGTCCTGGCTGAATCCCCGTCAGTGAAAGTTGATAAAACTATGCCTTCCAGGCATCCTGCCTGTTTTTCTACACATATACAACTTTTCCCTTCAAGTAGAGCTCACTTGGAATTTGCTTGAACTGCGATTTGTGGACTGAAAACGAAAAGAACGTGCTCTTTACCAACGAGCCACGCTTCTCTCTTTGTACACTTGATGGACGGATGAGAGTTTACCGAAGGCCTGATACGCTGAGTACTGGGAGAATTTGGTGTGGAGTAGAATTTCTTCGACGGCGAACACAAAGATCTACGATGCTCTCTCGTCAACAATGGCCCTGATGCTGGTTTAAATTCACTTCAGCAAGTCTTCAACATATTCTCCATATATTGCTACTCCCAGAGTCGTACGAAGAACTTGAGCATTCTCAGTCTCAGTTGAAAACCGATTCACAAGCGTGTGTAGTCATCTCTTGGCTCTGTCACTGGCACCCAACCTGAATCGGGTCCACGATCGCACAAACCTGTCTCGCGGTAACGTGTGATTCCTCTCCAAACAGTAGTTTCAGGTAAACCATATTGACGGGCTGCATATCTTTGGCTTTGACCGTATTTCACTAAAGCAACCACACGGGCTTCTTGCTCGACCGTCAAAACTTAAAAACCTTTTGCTAAATTTTTAGAGAGCAGTTGCACTAGAAATTTCAGTAAAATTTTTTGAATATTTATAGGGTTTTTGCTCCATATTTGTAGCCCCTTATTACTGAAAACGTTTAGATATAATTAAAAAAAATGGAAAGGCGAAATCAGGAAGCAAATATTTCAATTTTTCTAGGTGCAACAATTTTATTTTTGTGGAGCAGTGTATAATTACCAGGAGTAACTGTGATTAATACACCTATAATTACGAAAAAAACTTAATATCCGATTAATAACAATTTTTCTAAACACTTAAATGAAACATCTGTGGCTGCAGTCACAAAATCCCATGTGCAGTGCAGATAAGTAGAGAAACTTCTTTTGAATGTATTAAACCCATGGCGGAACACAGATAGAAAACCACGACCAAAGGTTTTAGGGTAGGAGGCGCTGAGGTAATTATCAACCACATAATATTCCTTACCTCTCAACCTTACAATCGGTTTTTCGATTCCGATAAATGTGTTACTTTTTTTTATTCAAGTATGTACTCATTCCATCAACTCGAGGCTGTAATGTTAAAACATAGCATCAATCAAGAGGGGCTAATTAGTAACATCAACGCTTGGTATTGTGATACTGCTATCATTTTTTTTCTTATTGATATTAATTTTATATCTGTCTAAAGGTCGAAAACAACTACCAAAACACAGATGGATGTGAAATTTAAATTGACAGCATCATGAGGTTAAATTAAAAAAGATTGGTTCTGTCATAATTTAGTCAGGTTTTTTGTAATAATATTCGCCTACGTAAGTTATGAAACAGCTAACGCAAGAGAGCAGTTTGTTAATGAATAAAATATTAACGAATCAGCTTTTTCGAGTGCTGAAGTAAGGCGAAAGGCCAACCTTTTACCTTTTTAGCGGAACGTCTTGAAATATAGATTGTGGTTGCATATTATCCTATGGGATACAAGACTGAGGGATCCAGCCTCAATCCCCCGTGGGAAACAGGATATATCCAGAGAGCGAATACTCCTCCTTTATTGCTCTTCCTAATTGCATTCATAAAATGCAAATGAAATGAGAACCGTTTGATCTAAAGGCAGGGAACCAGGTCAGGCTCACAGGTGTCGGCTATATCCTTTGAATGTCTTCACGGTCACCGCACTTGAAGGATTGCCTTAATTAAACCTCAAGTTCTACCGCAGCAATAGTTGTGATTCTTTACTATAATCATCCCATTTCTGTCAGTATATTTTTAATTACAAACCTGCTTAGTTAATTTGTTGATTTTACGATAGGTCTTATATCGACATTTACCGGAACCCACTAAAGCAGATCATGAAACCTCCTTTCCACATAGTCCTTTTGTGATGTTTTATCCCACACAAATATCACCATAGGATTTAGATTTGAAGGATTGGATGCATTTGATGTTCGAAAAATGTATTTCTCCTATAGTTCAAGTGTGTAAGTGGGAATTTCGTTTTCTAATGTGGATTAGACTTTCATGTTGAGTGGTCTGTACAGTTGTCCAAACCATTCGCTAAGTTCCTCACTTGAAAAAGAAAAACTCATATACGGGGAGTTCCAAGTCAGTCTTGTGTCATGTTGGAATCCAAGTTGTCACGCTGTTTCTGATGTGGGTTAAGTAGAAGTGTTGAAGAGGACGGGTGGACATTATTTGCATCGTAGGGTGAAAGTAAGGTGAGTGCTCTTTCCATCGTCGACTTATGTGACCCATGAACCCGTCCTCAATTTCGGAGAAGTGAATTTGAAGGTTATGGGGTGATATATCCAGTTTTCATTCATTATCTCTTCCAAATTGTGGTTGAAAAACTAATAGAGACGAACTGCTAAAAGAGCGATGTGAAACACAGTAACAGTCAGACTAACGCATGCGCAACCTGGACACCGTTGAGGTGGACCGCATTATCCGAACGTTGGTTATCCATCGATTGCCAAACTTTTCTAACATCCCTGTCAGTTGGGCAAGTTTTATTTTGGCTAGCGTTTGAACCAAAGTCATCCTAATGTAATTATACGACTGATTCACAGGTTCATTAAAGCCTATCTCATAGACGGTATGAGATAAGTTCATGAAGCAAATATAGACATTTCATCATATTGGTAATTTCTTGATGATAATTTCTCAAATGACATTTCTCCAAACGAATAAGATGAAGAGGATCATATTTTCTCAGGCATCCATAATCGAATTCCAAGGCTAAATATCAATAAAGATTATAAACATCGCGTATTACATCAAACTGCAAGTAATAATTTGTAGAGTTTGAACTAAAAACTCAGTTTTCAATTTTCTATTACAGAAACATCAAGATGTTTAATTAATTAGACCAGCAGTAATTATGTGATAGTAAATCTATCTGGTAATAGCAAAATAAGTTTTGAGTTTTATCATTTGGCCTGGAGCAACTTCGCTCGTATCTCACGTCTTAATTACATGTTTAGCCTTCCAGATTTTGTCATTTGTAAGCATCATATCTTTATATCATTTCTCACGGGTGGAATAATAACACCTTATTACAATATTTTGTAAGGAAGAACTAAGCTGCTGCAGTTTTCAGGTAATTGACAAGCCAAGTTATTTATTAATCACTTACGAGGCAATTGTATTCCATCTATTTGTCTGCGTGTTCGTTTCACGGCATCGGATGTGAAAATAGTTTCATTGAATTGAGACTATAAAGGCAAATTTAACGACTGCCCGGATTACGTTGGCTATAAATGACATTAAGCGTGGAAAAAAAAATGTGGTGTTCTCTTTAAACGTAAAAGTTAAATAGAGACTTTCGAATAACTTTCTAAATCCATAGAAAAGAAAGATAAGCGCCTTATAACATATTAGTTCTTAATCTTTTGTAAATTATAGATCTAGTTTGGAACTGCTCTTAAACTTATATCTTCACACAGCTGGTTGGGAAAAAAGAATATTTATGCTCCTTTTGGGCATTGCTCGCTTATTTCTTCCACCTGGTCATCATAATTTTTCCCGATCTGCTCTCTTGCACAGTTTTGTGTTAAAACTGAGCTATGTTTCTTAAGCTCTTATGACAAACATTAAACTATCTTCATAAATTTATCTTTATTTGTCTTAGAATATTATCAATGGTCATTCATAGAATGAATTTTATTTTAGAAATATAAACAAAAGCTTACCAAAACTAATTTTGTAGAAATCGTTAAAAAAAAGAAATTCTTACTTTAGAATAAACTTCAGAGCTAATACAAAAAAAAAAAAATTAAGAAAGCTAATTTAAAGTAATCAACATTTTTAATGAAGGCTGGTGCCAGAGAAGGGGAGAAAAGAGACTGTTAATCAGAAGGTTCCATATTCCCAGACTCGCCGTTAATCTTCAAACAAAGCAGAAAAATCCTTGCATTTTATTTCTTCAAACGGGATTGAAACTGTAGCAAGGTTCATGTTCTAAAGCTGTGCTTATAAAACTCCCACTTTAAAAAATATATGGATATACTAAATTATACTTTAATTCCTTGAAACAGATAAAAATGCCTACCGATAACAGACCTCGCTTTTCAACTGGAAATACAATTCAATAAATAGTGTCTATAGGATAGACAGAAATGATATTCTTGAAGATATTTCGGGATATATTATTCTCTATTTCACGAGAAGGTATATTTCGCTTACTTAAGTTTATATACCTTTTTGGAAATAGAAAGTTTATTCTCTGTTAAGTCTATAAACATAAAATCCAACAGGAAAAATGTCAAATGTATATTTTTTGATTAAAGGTAACATTTCCCTACTGTTCCCTTTGTCACTAAGCCAAAAAATACGCTTAAACAAAAAAGGTTTTAAAGTTTTCAAAAAAATGCCAAAAATCACTTATACTTTAAAAAATAAATAGAACATATTTGAGAGTTATTAATACGAATAATTTAACATATGATGATACCATAAATATCACAATAATATAACATATTGATACTAGAATAAATTGTATGAATATAACTTTTAAGGATTAATACTGGGTTTATATAATTATATAAAATAAAATAACATCAACAGGGTACTGATTGGAAAATTCATGGAATCATTCATGTTTCTACGGCAAACATGGTTGGATTGGAAAAAACTAGCGATCACGATATTATTGAAAGTTTTAATGACATTTATTAATTACAACCCATCATTTAAGTTTCAGCGCATATTACATTTTATTAATTAAGAAGTTGAGACCTCTGATTTGATACGTTGATATTTAATTTGATCGAGTATTTAAGTAACTATATTTAATGATATTTAATGCAGTCTATAGTATTTTTACTTTGTCACGCCATCAAATAGAGGCTATTAACATAGCATTTCATGTATTTATGACATGACAACCCCACTACTTAGACCGATTTCGCCCCAGCTTAGAAATCCTGACGAAAAAAGGAAATTTGCCGCCAGAAAGGAGCCCCCCTCATTCAAAAATAGGGTTATGACGCCTTCCTCGATAATATCTTGCCCCCTTTTGTAGCGGTCGCCTGACAAAACCAATTCAAAGCTCTCACTGTAAAATTCCTTGAAAATTTGACAAGGCCAATATGGAAATACTCACTCCTCATGACATTTTACCTTTTAATTTAATACTTTAAAATTTTGTGGAATCGGCAATTGACTACTTTCAATTTGTTATAAAATCCATATCATATAATCATCCTGCTTTTTAATATTATTTCGTGCTTCTACAATACTTTAATGACCATATAGTTTACATGTATTTGTTTCTCTTCGTTTAATGAGACATAATAATAAATAATAATGAGATATTTTAATACATTTATTAATAAATGAATAAGTTTTTGTATTAATTCTTATCAGCTATATCCCACCAGAATATGTAAAATTCGACTTACTCACAGTGGCTTACAAAAACTTTACCCACTCATCAACAGACAAAACATCACTAATTATATTTGTTTACAATTCTTCTGTATGGTACCTCAAAATACACTAGCAAGGGGAACATCCTGGTTCGTCAGAAATTGTCAAGGCCGTTAGTATTTGGAAATTGTCAATTTGGAAAGCATTCATTATCTAAATCAATGGAAAAGCTGACAAGATAAACTATAATAGTTTGTTTATTTCTAAAGAATGGGCATTTTATTACCTCCGTTTTTGTTTCCATTCCCATAAAACATTTATTTAAAATCGTAGGTATTTGCTCAAATAATGATACCTTGTTCAATTAAAATCAATAAAATTGTTAACTAAATTTGGACAATCATTGAATGTATTACATTGTTATTTCAATTCAAATCTTCAGATAAAATTACAATCTGCCTTATTTTAAAATAAGTAATTGTGTTCAATGTTCTCATTCATAAAATATATACAATTCTTCATTCACACGCTCATTCGTACACTATTTACAAACAGCCCAGAGACCTCCCAAATCAGCATGATTGTCACACCCCTCACAAACGAAAGAGAAAGCGAAGTCTTGGGAAGTACCCCACGCTCCACCATTGCCGCGTCAATTGGCCGGATACGAGCCAGCGGAGGCTGACCAAGAACGCGAGAGCCACAGACGCTGCGAACATGATTGGAGAAACTGGCCATTGCCAGGACTCCCACTGTCACGTTTTTATAGCAGGTCACGTGAGTTAGGTACGTCTTGGAAGGATGTATAGTCGGCATACGGTGTTTCCAATGATCCCACAGGCTCAAGATCATTACTCGTGTAAATATTGAAGAGATTTAAAAAGTGCTTAAGATAGGTCCATTCGGTACTCCTGAAAATATACTATTATAGGCATTATAATTATACTTCAGTCGCAAAAATAGTGTTTTTATAATCTAAAGTAAAAAATGAGGCAAAAAGGTGTTTTTTTTTTTTTTAAATGCCATTTTTATATATTCTATTAATTCAAATTTTTAAACGATATTCAAGCCACTAAAACGTACAAACAAACAAAGAAAATTAAAGTTTAAATTATAGTTAGATAGTTAAATTGTGCTATAATTACAATCTGCCTTTTATAAGGCAATAAGTAATTAAGATAAATGCTCTCATTCATACCATATTTACAGTTCATCATTCACTCGTTCATTCATACAATATTTACAGACAGCCCAGAGGCCTCCCAAATCAGCATGATTGTCACACCCCTCACAAACGAAAGAGAAAGCGAAGTCTTGGGAAGTACCCCACGCTCCACCATTGCCGCGTCAATTGGCCGGATACGAGCCAGCGGAGGCTGACCAAGAACGCGAGAGCCACAGACGCTGCGAACATGATTGGAGAAACTGGCCATTGCCAGGACTCCCACTGTCACGTTTTTATAGCAGGTCACGTGAGTTAGGTACGTCTTGGAAGGATGTATAGTCGGCATACGGTGTTTCCAATGATCCCACAGGCTCAAGATCATTACTCGTGTAAATATTGAAGAGATTTAAAAAGTGCTTAAGATAGGTCCATTCGGTACTCCTGAAAATATACTATTATAGGCATTATAATTATACTTCAGTCGCAAAAATAGTGTTTTTATAATCTAAAGTAAAAAATGAGGCAAAAAGGTGTTTTTTTTTTTTTTTAAATGCCATTTTTATATATTCTATTAATTCAAATTTTTAAACGATATTCAAGCCACTAAAACGTACAAACAAACAAAGAAAATTAAAGTTTAAATTATAGTTAGATAGTTAAATTGTGCTATAATTACAATCTGCCTTTTATAAGGCAATAAGTAATTAAGATAAATGCTCTCATTCATACCATATTTACAGTTCATCATTCACTCGTTCATTCATACAATATTTACAGACAGCCCAGAGGCCTCCCAAATCAGCATGATTGTCACACCCCTCACAAACGAAAGAGAAAGCGAAGTCTTGGGAAGTACCCCACGCTCCACCATTGCCGCGTCAATTGGCCGGATACGAGCCAGCGGAGGCTGACCAAGAACGCGAGAGCCACAGACGCTGCGAACATGATTGGAGAAACTGGCCATTGCCAGGACTCCCACTGTCACGTTTTTATAGCAGGTCACGTGAGTTAGGTACGTCTTGGAAGGATGTATAGTCGGCATACGGTGTTTCCAATGATCCCACAGGCTCAAGATCATTACTCGTGTAAATATTGAAGAGATTTAAAAAGTGCTTAAGATAGGTCCATTCGGTACTCCTGAAAATATACTATTATAGGCATTATAATTATACTTCAGTCGCAAAAATAGTGTTTTTATAATCTAAAGTAAAAAATGAGGCAAAAAGGTGTTTTTTTTTTTTTTAAATGCCATTTTTATATATTCTATTAATTCAAATTTTTAAACGATATTCAAGCCACTAAAACGTACAAACAAACAAAGAAAATTAAAGTTTAAATTATAGTTAGATAGTTAAATTGTGCTATAATTACAATCTGCCTTTTATAAGGCAATAAGTAATTAAGATAAATGCTCTCATTCATACCATATTTACAGTTCATCATTCACTCGTTCATTCATACAATATTTACAGACAGCCCAGAGACCCCCCAAATCCACCGCGAAGAGAAAGCGGAGTCTTGGGAAGTCCCCCACGCTCCACCATTGCCGCGTCAATTGGCCGGATACGAGCCAGCGGAGGCTGACCAAGAACGCGAGAGCCACAGACGCTGCGAACATGATTGGAGAAACTGGCCATTGCCAGGACTCCCACTGTCACGTTTTTATAGCAGGTCACGATACCACTGCCGTTTTAGTCTCCGAGGATGATTATAGGGATGAGTGGTGCAGTGCAATGACTGTGCTAGGGGATTAGGGTGGTTGGATAGGTTACTATGGAATTTCATGAATTTGGAAGGGATGAGTTCAAGAATGTAAGGTATATTCAGATCATTGTGAAGGGTTTTGTTGCTGACGTAATAAGGTGCATTTACTATTGTTCTCAGGACTTTTGATTGGATATGACATAATGTTTGAATTATTTTACTGTCCACCATAGGTCTATTCCGTATGGCAGATAGGCTTTAGTGTAACTGTAAATTAGTAATTTATTTTCTGTTGAGAGATGGGTTGTCCAAGCGTCTGTTTCTTGTCTTTTTAGCCTCGTATGTGGGTTCCAAGTCACCCATTTACATCGTTAATGACACAAAAAGGAGATAAGTGGGGAAGCGGATACAAATGAAACAATAACCTAATGTTTTTGATAAGAAGATTTCTAAAAAACAGTCTAACAGGTGAGTGTGGTCATGAGTTTAAAGTTTTCTAATACCGTGGATATATAATTCAGCTAAAGTCGGTAAAATAGATTTTAAATTTGTTTGTGATATTTAAATATAAAATACCGTTAGAGGAATAATTGGATTATTTTTTTTGTTTTTTTATCTACCCACCATTTTTTATCTATCTAGCCACCGGTGGACTCTCACCACTGTACCGCGACAAGCAACCTCTACCAAGGCTTCCCACACTCCTTAATTCTCTCACACCACCTTCAAGCGGGTATTCCTAGTACAAGGATCCGCTCAACCCAAATATTCCTTATTTTTCCCTCATCCCTAATCTTCTAACCAGAGAGCTTAGAAAAAAAAAAAAAATCATCTAGCAACTACGTATATGTTTTGGCTCTTTAAGGGCAATTTAACCACCAGTATCGCAACCAGCTGAGACTCTCATATAGCTAAGACATTGGACTTGATACCTCAACAATTAATCGTCCTACCTTCGTTATCCAACAAGAGGTGACTATATTTAGCGCCGACGAGATGAAATTCCTGCAGCGACGATGGAGCGTTGATATGCCGCCTATCAAGCAGAGGTAAAATTTAATACGCGGCGAGGTGGGGGTTCCATTCTACCCCCCCCCCCATCGGTGAGGACCACCCTCCCAACCAATTATAAGTTATGGGGTTTCATCGTAAAATTCGAGACGGAAGAATCACTTTTCATAGCTTTTCAAAGCCGCCATTCCGCTCAGCTCGGGTTTCCCTACGAGCACTTCAACTTGAGCGTTTGTTTTTACATCTCCATATAACAACTGAGGCCTCACATAGCGGTACTTTCATCCCTCGAACCGTCGAAGAATTAAATTAATTTTATCATATTAATATTTTAAAAATTTTATTATTTTTTTAAGACGGACTTGGGACGAGGTGTTTGGCCATGTTTAGCCGAAAGCCTTGACGGTGTAGTTTCTTTTATTCTGTACTTTCTTGTAAAGGTTGAACTTATTGATTTAAATAATAACGGTTTGGTTTTAGGTTTTTTATAGGACTTCCACCTCCTTCCAACTAGCATTAACTAACTGTGGTGTGATTTGGTGAAGTGTGGATATTTATATTGCAATAGTCTCGTGGCAATATAGGGAAATATAGGGCGAGGTCTGAAGCACTCAATTGTCAAGGGGCACTGAGCCACGTCAAACCTCTCTTATCCCCAATTATGTATACGCTGAACTACCCGTGGAGTATTATATACTTCCAAGTGAAAATTCAAAAGCAGGTTGGTTCATTAGCATAAACTAGTGAACTGTTAAATGAATGAAAATGAGAATTTATGCCAAATCACAATACATTTATTCAAAATTTCATAAAAAAATGAGGAGCAAAAATAAAATACCCAGGCCTGGTTAGTAATAATATAAAATTTACCAATGTAAGACATAGACTAAAATAAAAATATCTTTTATCCTAATAATTAAGATAATTAACCAAATTCCAGTCACAATAATTAAATTTTCAATAAATTCAACAAATTTAAATATAATGCCATTTAAATAAAATAAATAATCAAAATTAAAGTGTATAATTTATAATATTCTTTAAAATAGTGATGAAATTTATCAATAAAATATTTCGTAATTTTAATTCAAATATATCGTTCTTTTGATAAATCGAAAATAGTAGGCCATTTCAATAATAATTAAAAGGTAATTAGTAATAAATCGATTAAGGAATTGATTAAGAATTAAGTGAAAATAAGGGTATATTCACGTAGTCGTATGAAGCGTTCTTTCATGTAGTTGCAGGTTGCAGGTCAAGCGTTCACGTGGGTGTAGGTTGTAGACAAAGCGTAGCGCTGCCGTGGTCCGATTGATGCTCAAAAAAACCAACCGCCGGGCGGCGATTCCAATTTTCCTAACCAAGGAAAAGCTCCAAGGGGAACGGAAAAAGTTCGTAATTGCCTGTCGTGAATTTTAGGAAATTCAGAGAATGAACCATTAACACTCTCACGTCGTTGAAGACACACAACAAAAGGAACGTTAAACACAGTTTTAAACGTTAAATATCGTAGAGGTGAAATTTTTGGCCAAATGGACGATTCAAGTCTAAGATCGGTACAACTTAACCGTTCAGACGTTACCTCAACACTGACGAAAATGGGGCTTGGGTCCACAAGTTCCCCTACCAAAAGTCCAAAGTACCACGGTCCAAGGTACGTAATTCTCCTTTAGGTATTTCCCTTATTTCACATTTAACTTAGATTACAATTTAAATCTTACGAAATATAAATGAACATAATCAAATTTTACATGAACGATATAATAAATGACGATTTTTTTTACAGTTTTTTACATCAGTGACGAAAATAATAAATAATTAAATTTAACAAACAAATTAATTTTTTAAATAAAGATAAAAAAATCATGATTCAATTTACTTTACTTTTTAACAAAATAAAAACTTTATCTGGCCTTAACACTGAGAAGAGATAAAAATATAGCTTTATATAAATGTAATTATGATGTTGGATAATTTGTTAAAAGCTACACAGAATGTAATCTATTAGACGCACTAGTTTAAGGAATAGTTTTGCTGAATGAAATTAAACGATACAACAATATGTAAAATTAAATCGCTTACCAATTATAGATCTGAAGATCTAGTTTAATCTCTTGACTGTTGAATCATTGGACAAAAGGATGTTTACGGAGCAAGGAAGTAAGTATTAATATGATGATTAGAAGCGTTTGACATCTAAAACCTACTCTAAAATAAACGCTACATTTTAAAAGTACTACGAGGACATAAAATCTTTCATTGCTAAGGTATAAAATATGTCTAGCTTTAAAAAAAACCTACGCAGCAGAAGAGAGTCCCCTGATACAAAAAATGCCCCAAATTTTCAAGGCTCTTAACCAAGTAAACCCATGGCGATCAACCAAGTCGTACAACAAGTCGTATTTCACAAAACTCACTCCCTTAAGACCAACCTACTTTTGAAAATATTTCTATCCAAAATTCTCATTTCAGATATATGACTGTGGACAAAGATAACGAAGCATTTGACGTAGATGTGAGTACTTTCTACTGTTCTCAATAGATTTAGAGGACTGAATGTGATTGATGTTCAGCGCTTTGGCTGCGCCCTAAAGGTCAAGTCCCTAAGACAAGATGTTTTGAAAAGGATTCACATGCCAATATTTTTTTATGTATTAAGGGGTAATATTTTCTGTTTAGTAGTATTTATAGTTGGCAAACGGGTTGCTTGAGCTATTATCTGTTAAGTATTGTGGGTGGAGTCAGTTGATAGCAATAAATAGTTGAAGAACAGAAAACTGGGGCTTTCTTACGATGTATGGGTTAGAGAAACTCCTTCTTAATATTTAGATTCCAGATTCAAATCACTAGATGAAAAATAGGGGCGCCATAAATATGGATGGGAGGATTTCAACAGGATAGCCCGCCTTTCAGCCCTAAATGGGAATAGTTAAGGGCGTCAAATAATTAAACAAACAAAGTACGGAAAATAACTTCTAGTCACGGAGCGGGGGAAAAAAAGACACCTTATTAGTAAGGAGAAAGAAGAGTAATTTGAATTTGGAGGCAATCGAGTTAGAGTACAAAAATTTATAGAGGCCAATTTCTTTTTTCTTCAAAGGATAAAACTCATTAGGGAAACACTTAGGAATAAATGTTTCATTTTATAAAATGAGTTGGAAATAAATTAGACTTTCGGTGGGAATAGGTAAGCATTACTTGAATTCTGAAGTAGGCCAGCGAATCCTTTTATTTCTCTACCTCCCATCAGCCCGACCAACTAGTAAGTTAAATATTTAACTGAACTCACGTAAAATTTAGAATATTACAGATTAACTTGTATATTTTTTCCATACTGTTGATGGATAACGAAGTAACTTCCATGAGGACAAATTAACTCTGTATTGAGTAAATTGCATTTGTGCGATTAATACCCCATAAACCAGTACTTAATTGTTTTTTTTAAGTTCTTTAGGTTTTAAATTGCAAATATCTTATCTTATATATCTTATATCTTATGTATATATAGATATAAGGTAGGACTGAGAAGTATATGGCATAGACATAAGTTTAGTTATAGGGGGATGGAGGATGCACACCCCATGTAAATATAGTTTTAAGTATAGGTAGAACACGGATCCAAAATTGTAAATAGTATTAAGATAACTAGCTATAGGGAAAAAAAAAAAAAGTATATATAGCTAGTTTAGGATTTGTAAATATAGTATTAGAGGTGTTTCTTTTCTCTTTACTTTAGTTTTGTGTTTTCTTCTTTCTTTTTATATATTATTATCATGGGTTTTTTTTTTTGAGAATAAAAGAGACAAAACAGAATAACCGAAGGTGCACTGACCGGTGCAACAATCCCATTGCACCGGAATACGCGCACCACAGGCTACGTAACCCCACGAGCCCGCTTCACGGGCTTGTGGGGCAAGCCCTTTGAGGCTCAAGCCTCAGGTAGGGTGAAAAAAAAAAAAAAAAAAAAAGATCGCGAGGCCACCGCACCTTTAGATAACGAGGGGGATTGCATGGATGACTGCGGCTTCATCAGGTCTTGACTAGAGGATTTTTATGTGTGGATAAGTTTTCTTGTTAATGGATAAATCTTGAGGTTTTATGATGAAGGGCCTACATTGAAATAATTGCGATTGGATAAATTTGTTTTTACTTAGAAGGGAGCGTTGACTATCGTTCTGAGGAATTCGGATTAGAATGTTTGAATTCGGCTATGTTAGAAGGTTTTGGCTAAAACCCCAAAGTGGTTGTAATAACTATTTATATAACTTAACATTAAAAATGTACATTTCCCATAATAATAATATCAAATATAAACTTTTTTAATTTCAGCATATTTCATAATATCAACTAATTGATATACACATAAGATTAGATGTAATATGCAACAACCAAACTAATACAGCCGCTAAGTTGTACAGCTCCTGGGCTGAAACTAGGAATTTTCAGACTCCAACACAAAATGTTTCATTAGCCGATAAAAATTCATTAAAACCAAATTAAGAATTATTGGGGGTAGCGGGTAGATACTTTTGTACGATGAGGTGAGCAACAAATTCACTCCAGAGACCACACTTCACTGGAGAGCTCTTGATTTCTCTGTCAATTGTATCGAGACGAAATCAAGTCCTTTCGGTAGGAATCTCCTGCCCAACTCAACTGTCTAATAACCGAACTGCTTTTATTCTGAAAATCGTCTCTAATGCATTGAAACCATTCAAAATTTCAATAATATCTTTCGGAAAATTCTATCATAATGTTTGATGTAGATAAAATTAAATTTCGTTTTAAAGGAATTCTACGAGTGAAAATATCGTCAAATAAATAATCGGTTGTATCAAAAATTAATAAATGACTTCCCTTAATTCAATAATCCTTTTACTTCGTCGTAGATTGATTTATGGATCAATGGCTGGGGTCTTTGCACGATATAGAGGGCCTTGATTGTCTTGATTTATCTTGGAGCTAACCTTCACAGGCCCTTAAGACGGATCCATCCACTTCACTCCCTCGGGTTGGATAAGGGACTAATCCCTTCGCCTGCTCTGAACCTCTACTTTACAAACTTACCAAGCCCTAGCTCATCAAAGCTAAGTTCAACATATACAAGGCTCTGGGCCTCACTTTTGTTTAAAACAAAAAATATAAAACATTAATACAACTGATCTAAATCTTCATACTAGATTAAAGACAAAAAAAAAATTATAAAAACTTACTCGTACCTTAAATAAACTCAAATGAAGCAAAAACAAATACCTGAAATAAACCGAGTTTTTAGTAAAAGGCTATGATAAATAAGGTGAGCCCCATCACATGTACAATAAATTAATGTATAATGTACAAGCGCAAATCACAATGCAAGATAATCAGAAATTGTATAAAATGTAGCCAGGCTACAGGAAATATAATTTTGTAAATAGATTCATTATTAGAATCTATATTGACTTCTGTAATAAACTTGTAACTGTTGGGAAAAAATTGAGTCTGCCTAGAAAATAATGTATTAACCATTGTTCCACCCTATCACGTGAAGCAGGAAAAATTCCTGCATATGTCTCAAATTTACATATTCGAATAAATTATAGATGAAAAATTATAACTTGTAAAACTTTGCTTAAATCCTCCGTAAATGAATTTTTATTGCGATACTGCGACGTTTCGAACGATTTTCGATTTTTTCCTTCCTAGAACAATCTGTGTTCTAACTCTAACGAAAAGTTAAAGCAGCTTAATTCTCTGTGAAGGATTTAAATGCATCACTGTAATTTGCTCAAAAAGTAACTTTTCTTGTTCCACTTACAAGGCACTCCTTAATAGTGCAGCAACTATTTTTTTTAAAAAAAATACGCAATGCGATTAAGTGCTAAAAAGTTTCAAGATCTTTACATAAAATATATTTTAAAGTCCTAAATTCAAATAGTTTTAACTACATTAAAAATACTAATTTCTGGCACAAATTGAAAGAAAATATAATGTTCTGTACCTCTTTGGCACAGATCTGGGAAATAATTGTAGTCTTTTATTCCGGGTGCTTAGAAGATTCTTATCAAGATAAGTGCACATTCACAAGCGGCCTGCTATTGGCCTTATCACCTGGACCTCCTGCCGTGGCAGGAAAACTATACATATCTTCATTTTCAAGAAATCCTACCCGAACACTTAATTTCAATTCGATTCCTTCCTTTGGACTCAATCAACGATATTTTTCTTTGGCTGGTTTCAAGAGGGTTTATATCTGATAAAAGACATTTTTATCCAGAGATTTACATAAATTATAGAATTTAATAAGTCACTTTTTAGCTGTGATGTACATAGACATTCTATTTAGTATTTTTATCTTCCCCTAACAAGGCCCAGTTTTCCAAACTAAGTGAGTGAGGAACTTCCAAACTCTGTTTTTAAGTTAATCATATCCCTTTTTTAAAAGTATCCACTCTGGACTTATATTAATAATCAAAACCAATGAAATTGTATAAAATGGTTAACCTATTTTACTAAATACTTATGCTATTGCTATATCTAAAGTCAATAATCAAATTGCATGGGTATTTGTTTTCTGTTTCACCATTAGACATTGTTTTCTATTCCGACATATTTTATTGCCACTTATATTTAATATTACTTATACTAGTATAAATGTCAGAAAATATGTTTCCTTTTTATAGAATAGGTCACATACGCAAACATCTTATGTACTAATGTGTATAAGATTTACAAAAGTTTATGGGATTATTGTAATTAAAAGCAGCATATTAAATTAAAACTCAAAACAGTGCTAAATCGCAAAAAGAGCGTATCGTCTGTAATTTCTGTATTATCTATATTATCTTTAAAATCCTCAGAATATCTTAAGGCGTGTGCCGGAGAACTTATTTTATGTTGATTTTCAATACTTCTCTTAAAAGTGAGATGGATTTTCTTAACTTTAAGCTGTACATTGTTTTCTCATTTTATTTTAGACTTTGGGACCTTCAGATAGTTCCTATAAACAAGTTATAATCCATAAAACATGATAAAATTCCTTTAAGATAACAATACGAGTTTAAATACATTTGAGTAGAGTATTAACTGTGCTTTCCATTTCCGTTACGTATAAAAGTTGTGTAGCTGATAAGAATTTTCAGAGTTAATAACTTTTTTTTGATAATAGTTCACTGTCCCAACATAAACTACGTTCTTTCAATCGGCGCAAATTATTCAATAGGAAAATATTGATCTTGTTAATTATCAAACACTTTGAAATTTAATTTGTCAATTACAGTCTGTGGTTATGCTATTATAGCTTCAAGTGGAATTCCTTCGTAAAAGTGTACACCTTGAAGTCAAAAATAGTTTTAAAAGTATCATTGTTTGTACGTTTTAGTGGCTTGAATATCGTTTAAAAATTTGAATTAACTCATTTCAAGAAAGAATATTACTCTAGACAAACTAACTTCATGGTTTGATTAACTCAACTTTAACTTTAGTAGAAATAAAAATATGGTAAGGCAAAAGTTGAGATAATTAATCATCAATGTTCAACCCATACCAGCAAATACACTATAAAAAACGTCATGGTTTCATACATGAAAACTGCGGCGACTAAATAATAATTGACCGAAACTGAAAACATTCTATTATTTGTTTTTTCTGTTTGTACAAAACTTCGACATTTATATAAGGCTCAATTTCACCAGTCCAGAAATAAAAAATTGATGTTATTGCCTGGAATATAGGAGATAAAATATTGAAGGAATACTATAGCCCCTGTCATGTAAGTGTTGAATATTTGATACGGGCAATTTGAGCTGTGAGGGAGTAGAGTGGAAGTTTGAAAAATCTAAAAGTGCCCGTGAATGAGGCGGAACAAATGGCCTTGCCCCAAAGCTTCATCTCCATACATCTGTCAGAGCTCCACTATCCGTCAGCTATCCTTATGGCCCTTCTCCCATCTGTCGCATTCTTCCCGTAGTATCCTTGCTTAACACCCTGTGCATTTTATTATTCCTATGGTTTGTTTCTTCATATCCCTTAACAAGAGAGGCACATGCATCTCTCATTCTAGTCAAAGCGAAGTCGAAGTTTATGTAAAACAGTGAAATTGTGTCCAAGCAAGCCAGTTCTGTTTCGTCAGCCATTATCTCATTTGAATGAAGTGTTGTCTAGGCATACAATATAACACAATAAAAGCCCATAAAGTGTCAATTATTTACTGGAAAAATTGTGATAAAAGTACAATTTACCTTATTGGTCAATAAGTAATTGTAATAAATGTTCTCATTCATGCCATATTTACAATTGTCATTCACTCGCTCATGCAGTATTTCAAACAGCTCAGAGACCTCCAAAGTCAACATGGCTATCACCTTCCTTGCATGCGAAAGAGAAAGTGGAGTCTTGGCAAGCCCCCCACGCTCCTCCGTCAGTCGCGTCATTGTATACGACCCGGTGGAGGCTAAGAGCTCGAGAGCCCCAGACGCTCAATACATGATTAAAGAAACTGGCCATTGCCACGTATTTATAGCAGGTCACGAGGCCGCTTTAGTCTCTGAGGAGGATTATAGGAATGTGTGGCGCAATTTAATGACTTTACTAGGGAATTAGTGCTATTAATTATTCACTATACAGGTCATTTTATATAGCACTTTAGTTAGTCCCTAACAGTTTTTGATTTTCACCTTTTCCACAGAAATATTTTTCTTTTATCCATTTCTTTATCCTGGTCATCGTTCTTTTATTTCTCATCTACCCCATGTCTTTCTTCGTTTTACGATTCAACCTTTCTTCCTCCTATTCGAATCCAGTTTCTTTGTTGTTCTTCTTTAATCCCTGTCCAAATAGAACTCAGTCAACTATTGTTTGTCTAATCTCTGACAGTATAAGGTCTATAAGTCATATAATATCATAAGCAAAACCTGCTTCAAATTGTTTCCTCATTTCATTTTCTATAACATTTCTTCCCTTCCCACACTCCTTAATTCTCTCACACCACCTTCAAGCAGGTACTCCTAGTACAAGGATCCACTCAACCCAAATATTCCTTATTTTTCCTTCATCCCTAATCTTCTAACTAGAGAGCTTAGAGCAAGAAAAAAATATGTGATGGAGCAATTTTTACCTGAGTGCACAGCGATAGAGAGATGATTGGCTCACCTGTTTTTAGTCATATTATATAGGACACACATTAACATTGGAAGAACGTTGGTGATAATTATACTACACTGTCCCACAGTAGAAGTGGTGCACTATAAAAATTTGTTATGATAGTTGTAAAAAAAAATAAGCGCGAGGTATAAAGTTCATTCTTTAATAAAAAAAATAATTTTTGAAGGGAAGTGACTTGTTTTATTTTCAATAAAGGGGTTTGATTACCTTTTAATGCTTTATGTCAATGGCTAACATAAACTAAAACTTCATTCGCTATAAGGATTTCTTATGTAACTGATCTCTAAAAATTTAGCAAAAGGTTTTTTTTTGTTAAATTAATTCAAAAAATTATTTTGACTACTGTTTGGGGTCCAATTACACGTTACCCTAAAACAGGTTTGTGCAAAAGCAGACCCGGTTCAGGCCGGCCGCGAGTGCCAGGACCAAAAGATGACCGATTTATTGAACTACACACGCTTGGGAATGGGTTTTCAGCTGCTACTGAGACAGGTCAACTTCTTCGTACAGCTCGGGGAGTAGCGACATGTGCGAAAATTGTTAGAAGAGAAAGTGAATATAAGCCCGCAGAGATCGGCATTACGGCCATTTTCCATAACACAAGATTATGGAATTTTATGACCGTTAGCTGAAAACATTATCAACTGAGATCTCTATGTATCTTGTGAAAATGACTTGACCTACATAATTACTAGTTATTAGTACTATTATGGTTAAATAAAAATAGCTACTCTATCCTGAACTTTATATAAACATTCTAAGCGGGCTTCGGTATGTATAAAGCTTCCTCATTGCCCAGCAAAAGATGCTTTGTGATCTGTAGTAACTATGTGGAACTAACGTGGTTCCACCACGATACCGTCATGGAGTCTGGCTCAGGAGTATCTTTTCCGGTGACTTCCTGAATCGGTCGGAGCCTTCCTAACTTCCTTTGAGTTCCATGTTAATTCCCCTTGTCTGATGGGAAATCTCCCCTCAAGTTACCATAGAATGGTGGCTAACTATGAGTAGACCCTGTCCTCGCTGCGGGCCTGCCTAGTGCCGCCCCTTAATTAGGAAGGACTCCCACAAACAATCCCTTTTGAGCACTGTTCCTTTTTATCCACTCCTTTTGCAATCCCGCCCCTTTGAGATACCTCCACGCAACATATGGCTGGTAAATTATATTAACAACTCTGTCTGTACTCCTTTCTTCTTGTCCCATTTCATCACAGGGAACATATTCGATAAACAGCATCTCTCCCCGTCTTGCCTAATGCTTTAGAATGAAAACCCGTATTATTTATTTTGAATACTATAATGATTCAACAAAAACTGTTAGCTTAAATATTTCAATTATTAATTATAATTTATAAATGCTACACAATAAATTTAAATAATTTTACTGCGTATATTAATTGTAGATTAAGACTTTAAACTAAGTACCGCTGCTCAAATTATCATTAATACCGAAAACGTGCAAAAAAGTTTTATTGTCTACTCTACTTCAGGATGATATTTGAATTGTTGAAAGTATCATCAAATTAAATTGTGTGGGTTTGTGAAAACTAGAATTATTATTTTATTAAAGTATACGTTTTTTTTTTTGTATTTATTGTATATTCATAACTTGTAATTGTAATTTAATACTAATGGTAAACTCAATAGTTCTCTGCTCAGCATTAGCCTATTTTTATAATTTAAACTTTAATTTTCTTTGTTTGTTTGTACGTTTTAGTGGCTTGAATATCGTTTAAAAATTTAAATTAATAGAATATATAAAAATGGTATTTAAAAACAAAAAACACCTTTTTGGCCTCATTTTTTACTTTAGATTCTAAAAACACTATTTTTGCGACCGAAGTATAATTGTAATGCCTATAATAGTATATTGTTTAACAAACTTGTTTGTTTGTTATATTTAGCGATTTCAGTATAAAACACGGATTTTGATTAACATGGTCCGGTTCTGCTACCATGACTACTGGCTAATCCTTCTGTGCCTCATTCATTTTGCATAGCCACCGTGAAGACCACCTTAGTAGCACAACCCCCTGTGAGTAACCACATAATGCCAGAATTTAATGCATCATTAATGTTGGAATGGTGTCGTGGCAAACTTTACGAAGGGCATTAATTCTGAAACGGGTGATAAGTAGTAGGTAGGTTCAACCTATATTTTAGTGTAAAATGTTCGTGAGTGACAATTATGAATTATTGTTAACACGTAATTTATGGGATCTCGCTCGGTCACGCGTGCATGAAAAACAAAAGGCTGGACGACATTGCGAGGTAATTTGAAAGTTTCAACCTCTGTCAAAGCGAAAGTAGCATTTGGCAATACATATATGTACATTTGCAGGAGCTTCTCGGGTTTAGGTGTAGCGATATGATAGTAGTACGAAGTTATTTAGTGAAGTCAAATATTTGTAATATGCCTGCGTGTACTAGGTAAATGTGCCTAAAGATCTCCAGAATAATGATTTATACCTGAGGTAGAGACTAAATTGTACATGAAGAGAAAAAAAAAACTTGCGAGATAAATAAGCACATTTGCACTGTAATGATATAACGTAACATCCTAACGAAGTTCATTTGAAAACTTATGATTTTCATGATATCACTCCCAGATCTTTTCCGTCAATGATTTAAATTTTGTTTTTATTATATATATTGAAATTTTTTTATTGTGCTAAAATTACAATCTGCCTTTTATTAGGCAATGAGTAATTGAGATAAGTGTCATCATTCATACCATATTTACAATTCATCATCCACTCGCTCATTCATACAGTATTTACAAACAGCCCAGAGGCCTCCCAAATCCACATGTTTGTCACCACCCTCGCATGCGAAAGAGGAAGCGGAGTCTTGGGAAGTCCCCCACGCTCCTCCGTTAGCCGCGTGACCGGATACGAGCCACTGGAGGTTGACGAAGAGAGCGAGAGCCACAGACGCTCAGGGCATGATTGGAGAAACTGGACATTACCAGGACTCCCACTGTCATGCATTTATAGCAGGTCACGAGGGCACAGCTGTTTCAGTATCCAAGGAGGATTATAGGGATGAGTGGTGCAGTGCAATGACTGTAATAATTATTTAAATAACGATGAATTATAATGAATAATTACAAAATCACACTTTCTCATTCTCATAAATATAGATGACGGCTAACACCTTAATGAATATCTTTTTTTTTTTTTGTCGTCTAAATTATAGGTCCGGGATTGACTGTTAGCTTATGTATCCCATTGAACACACTTTGATAAAATAAGATACTTTTTTTGTTTTACTAATTACTATCATCCATTTCGTTTTTATACTGCCCTCACTTAGGGCCGTAAGTCAGACACCAATCACATTATTTGAACTTCCATTATCTATTTTAATATTATGACATGTCCAAGGCTGATATAGTTAAATACCTAAACTGCCTAGGATTGTCAAACCTAGACCTAAACTATCCCAGAAACTTATTCAATAAAAAAATTTATTTTTCATGGTCTAATTCAATCAATATCACAAGGAAATGGAGTTCAAATGACTTGTTTTTTTTAATCTTTAAAAAAATTCAGTCTCTCATAAAATCATTAAAAAAAATCTAATGCACTTATTCTCAACGAACAATTAACTGGCCCATAAAATCTACATTTATTAGTACTGGTAATAAGAATAATTACCACAGTCAATACCATAGGAAACTAATATGCTACCATGAGACCGAACTATTGGAAACCAAAACATTAACTAAAAATTAATAATTACTGGGAAACCGGCATATTGCAATTACGCACATTTCATTCAAGTGAAAACACAAAATTTCTAACAATGAACGATCCCTATTGTTGGATTTAAAAAAACAAAACAATGGGATTGAAAAAAAATTAACTGGAGAAAGGGAATGCGTTAACTTCGATGATGAACGAACGTGAATCGAAAAATTGACTAAACGATTGAAAAAGAGGCGATATTTCAAATGCCTGCTGTAACACAATTGATCTGACCAGACCGCAGGTCTATCAGTTTATCTACCTCCCAGTCCGTATCTTTTAAATGACACGATTTTAATGACAACGTAATTCAATAATAAATAAATAAAATTCAATATTATTGCCCAAGGCAACAGGAATAATCAATTGACACCTTACTCAATGAGATAGAAAAATATTTATTTTTCATTACCAAGTAAACAATTAATAACCCTTAATTATGTTTTATAAAGTTTAAATATTCTCATCTTCTTGGATAATCAAATGAAATCTTGATAGTCAAACAGAGCGTTACTAATTGTCAGGACCTACAGGCACGGGGGGAAAACAATAGGGTTTCTGATTTTGATAAAAACATCAACCCCTCAAAAATTCCTCCAACGTAAATCCTATTTACATATAAATTGAAAGATAAAGTGGTTTTTCCTTCAATATTAAGAGGATAATCATACCATTTCCTACCGTTCGAGTTGTATATCTTTGTTGTCTACCTTTGTGCGTTGTATATAGCCCGGCGCCTAGACTAGACTAACCCTGCACAATAGTTAGGTCGTGAGAAATTGCACACACTGGACATTTTAAGGGGCTCTGATATTGATGTAGGCGATATGACCACTCCCACCCTTTAAGAATGCTGATACCATCAGATACATAAATTATTCTCTAAGCAAGTTAAAACACGGGCACTAATGGGCCCTTCACCAACGCTTCCACTTCGTCTTACAGTATTAATCTACAAAGGCATATGAGCCTTAGACCGTAAGCTACTTTACGCTTCGCCTCATTTGCACTACCTTAAATGCAATAACCTACCTATCTACCATAGCTTCCTCTAATTGCCTTCCTTAGCATTTCTACCTATATTTATTTACACTGTGCACTTCACGCCATGTTGGTTATTGTTCATATGATTGTGAACCAGTTGCGTACAATCATATTGTGCATTTACATTACCCACGAGGAAAAAAAATAATTCTTTTTCATTACTATGTTGAATTGAAATTGATAAACAAATTATCGCAAGGTAGAGAAAAGATATTTATAAGAACGCAAATTCAAATAATGCAATCTTGTACTAATCATTTGGCGTTCTGTTAAAACAATTGAACACCCTCATCTTGGACTATCAGATAGTAAGTTGGCTTAGGAGCTGGTTGACAAGTTTCTTATCTTGGCTTAGGAAGGCCAACTGGTCCATGCTCTATGTTAAGTGCGCTCCAGTCCTGTGCCTTGTTAGTGAGACATCTGCATTTGACAGCGAGACCTAACCTTCCTCCTCCATCCTTTGATGTCTTCCTCCTCCTTTCCTTTCTCTAAAATAGAAATTGGTAAATTTTAACACTAGACTACGGCCTTAAAGTTTTTTAAAGCTATATAAAATATTGGTATTGCTATGCCTGCCTGGCATGAACTGTCTTACAATAACCAACTTTACTGTCGTGTCAGTAAAAAACTGCATAAAAAATATTAGAGAATTGACAAAGTGACAGGTACACAACATACATCATTAAACTGAAAATCAAATACTTAGCAGAGCCATTGGACTCATGCAGACGGGAAAGAAATAGACGAAGAATAGGATATACCCGGCTGACATCACACCTGTTTGCGAAACGTTAAGCTACCCAATGCAATTAATACAACACACCACAAGAGTGCCACTCAACTCTGAATCTAGCTAATAATGACCTAATAATCTCACTTGTATGCCGATCACTAAACAAACAATTATTAAAGCAACAATTTCCAATTAATTTCGTACTAAATGAGTTTTTCTTTGTTCTGACTAGTCTCATTTTTATTCTTAATTTGAAGGAAAAATGAAATGATAGACAATATTTCTAAAAAGTCGCTGATGTATGCTGGCGTACGTACATTCAATGTGGCTTTAGCTCCAGAATATGTTTATTCTAATACCACCAACATCCTATACATTTGCACAATATGAATAGGTATTGTATACACAATACTTTAAATTATAAAATGGTTAAGTTTAACATATATTCATGGTAGAAAAGATTTTCCTGGAGGTTCATAACATAAAACCCTCGCCTTCTATACTGTCGGTAGTTTCCAGGCAACCGATCGAAACAATATTCCCACATAAATTATTCATACCACCCTGATTCGTTCCAGTTATATTGGAGTTGAGCAAACAGTTTCCTGAGTTATAAAAACAAAATTAAATCTTATAGGTTTTCCTTGGTCTTAGCCGAGGTAGCATTGCATGGATCGGAATTTCAAGGTTAATGATGTTTTGACTCACAGAAGCGTACCAGACATAGCGTCAAGGTATTTAAGAAGTTCTTTAAGGATTTTAAACCGGCAGGTAAAGCTAAATTAAACTGTAATCACGCGCAAAGCAGTCATTTCATCTGCTTAGAAAATAGTTTTCGCATTGCGGAACCGTTTAAAATTCCTTGCTTTAAAATAAACCAGTTGCTATGGACAAGTGGCAGATCTAATATGTAAAGAAGAAAATTACATTGCAGAAAATTGCACAGTTCATCTTATGCATAACTGCATTCATAAGCGCATAACCTTGACTCTTTCAATCCAAATTTATTCAAAATTACACCTTCTAAATTTGCCACTAATAATGTTTAATACCTCAGTAAAGGTACTATGAGAAACCTGACCCCTGTTTTTGAATTTAACCAAATTTTGCTCAATTACTGTTCAGTACCATCAAAATACTCACTATATTCCTTTTTAAATAAAGAAATGCTTAAATGTGAGCAAAGACATCACAAGATTCATGCATGTCACTCCATTCTCACACTTGTATGACTGAACACTTCTATGTAAAGAAATGTATAATTGAACGAAATTTGCAATTATAAAAATTTATTTGTGATTTCACAGTTCATTTATAAGGTTACATAGAGCAGAAGCAGAGAACCGAGTAAAGATTTTTGGTATACATCTCAATAATGATTAGTGAAAACATAAGATGGTACCATGGCATTTAATGCAACAGTGAAGCAGGAAATCCTAGATTGGAACAACAGCCTTCCGTGATGCTAATGAAAAATCACTTACGGATCAATGAAGCATTAGTTTTATGCTCCCAGGCAATAATCTCCTGGACTTAACTGTGTATAATTATGGGACCATCGTTCCTATCATTACAATGCTAATGTACGGTTTCCAGTCCTTCTGATTTACAAATGTTCGGAGCTGATTGTATAAATTACAATACATCAGGTCCGAAACCTGATACAGCGAACTTGAATGAGCCAGCTAAATCCATAATAAGCAAAATATGATACATTTCACATGGAACTTCATAGATAACTTTGGCCATCAATCTGCAGTCAATTCACCAATAATGATTTAGAATGCACATTCTTGATCTCAAGAGCAGCAAAAATATACACGATTAAATGTGTGATTCTCTATTCTCGAACTCACCCCTTCCAAGTTCATGGAATTCCATAGTAACCTATCCAACCACCCTAATCCCCTAGCACAGTCATTGCACTAGACCACTCATCCCTATAATACTCCTCGGAGACTAAAACGGCAGTGGCCTGCAGCTTTTCCAATCATGTCCTAAGCGTATGTGGCTCTCACGCTCTTGATCAGCCTCCCCTTCTTCCTTCCCAAGACTCCGTTGCCTCTTTCGCATGGGAGGGCGGTGACAACCATGTGGATTTTGAAGGTCTCTGGACTGTTTGTAAATACTGTATGAATGAGTAAGTGATTGAAAATTGCAAATATGGTATGGATAAAAACACTTATCACAATTATTGCCCAATGAGGCAGATTGTAATTTTTATTACATTATTATTAGTTTTTTTTTTTGTTATTTATCATAACAAAGTTGTTGCTATTGAAAAAAAAAAAAAATATGAGTTAACAAAACATATCGAAGGTTTCCTTCTAAGAATGAAGGATCTTCCCTAGATGGTTGTTAGAATTTATAGAAATCGTCCCAACCTTAGCGGGTCACCCAAACAAAAGCACTTTCGTATCTGAAATAAAAACCACGTACGTGCTCTCCGGTAACCGAGTGCAGTATATTTAACACTGAGTGCAGTATATTTAGCACTGAGTACAGTCTATTTAGCACTGAGTACAGTCTATTTAGCACTGAGTACAGTATATTCAGCACTGCGTACCGTATATTTAGCACTGAGTACAGTATATTTAGCACTGAGTACAGTATATTTAGCACTGAGTGGAGTATATTTAACACTGAGTACAGTCTATTTAGCACTGAGTACATCCACAAAGCATTAAACTAGTGAAAAATATCCAAAGTAGATAATAATCTTTTTAACTGTGTAAGTACTATTCTTTATTTCCCACCCATAATGAGTGGTTCGTCAAGTGGATGCTATAGGAAACAAAATACATGTATCAGATACATGACCAACAAGACAGGACATCATTCAGCACGTCAATTAACTCTACATGTGCTCTCTCTCATCCTAATAATCTTCATTGCATGCCGTCTTCACTCAGGTGCCGCGAAAGTAACGTTATTAATTTTCATGGGTTTACCCTAATACAATCGGCCATAATATTTGTACAGCTTCTCAATGCTAAGTATCCACTAATAATATTACAAAATTATTAACTTAACCGTATCCAGTCTTAGAATCTACTGAACTGAAAAGAGTACAAAAAACAAACTGTGCTAAATGCTGGCACGTGAAAAGAGGACGGACACGATAAGTTGAGCAACACCATGCGAACGATGATTGCCTCTACCCGAGGATTTCCCCCTCAAATTTTACTTTTAAATCGGCCTCTTGGTTGCGTGCTGGTCTGTTTCGTGTTCTCTATGAATTGTTGTTTTGTCTCGGCCGACCCCCCACTTATCGCCCCGTTAATATATTTATACATATACTGCCTGATAATATCACATTTTGATGTATAATAGTCAAAACCTTCATTAGTAACGTTGGAAAAATAAATGCAGCCAATTTTATAGTAAGGCGATAGGGACTAGACAAATGAGTGAAGAATCGAAACACTTAACTTACATTCGTGATTTATTTCGGTCACGTATGTTAAACATTTAAAAAAAAAAAAAAAAAATGTAATCCTAAAAATATACTGAAGGCACTCAAAGCAGTAGGAATAAATTTGACTTTTAGCAAGTCACAATTTTATATAAACCAAGTAACATTTCTTAATTATTAGAAACTCATCATTATCTCGGGAATATTGACATGACAGATAAGTTCAAGAAGAATTGGCTTTAATAATTTAGATTTGTGTGGATGTTAGATTTTTCATGAAACTTAGTTTTTATATTTATATCTTCATTAGGTCCTATAATAAGACGGTTGGAGGGTGTAAGTTCTTCAATATTTATAAAGCATTGCATATTTTACTATACATTTCCCCCGGTACGCCGAAACGTCCATGTACTTTACATAATTCAGTGGAGCTAGGATTATCCACATGTCAAATTATCTGAGCGTCTCGATCAATGAAGTTAAAAAACAAACATTCATATCAGTCTCATATGACCTATAAATATGTTATGTGTGAGTTATATATATAATAGATACATAGTATTACATATGTATAGTGTTTAATTACATATCTCCATTTACTTGTTAGCTAAAACTTCAATATGTATAAGTTCATATAATTTATTAAAAAAAAGCATACATAATTCCAAATTGTGATATTTTTTTAATACCAAATACAGTAAATATTAAATACGAATTTCTCACCTGTCTTAAAAAAAATATTTACTTAAAAATTAAATTATAATGCCAAGTTTTTTTGAAGTCATAATTAGCCAAAATAAAAAATATACTGGCAGGATCGGGGCTCACGCCAATCAATCGATTAATGAACTCACATTTTAAAAATGAGTTAATGTTAAAAAAACTCAAGTTTTAAGGAGATAGTTATACTTTTCATGTCTTTCCAATGCCAAATGGGATCTTTATGTTACATTTTAAGTATCAAGCATAAAATCTTGTTTGTTGTAAAAAACAAAGCTTAAAAGTTTGTTTACAAGGGACTCACTGATACTGATACAGACAGCCAGACACATAGGCGAAAGCATAAGGATTTCCGGAAAAATAAACGAAACCATAAAAATGAAATAAACATTTATTTATCACAAACCTTTGTGGATTGGTATCAGGTGATAATAATGCACAAAACATAGTTCTGAGACATAGTCTGTAAGACTGCTATTCAAGAATTCATCCCTCCTTGTTCCACAATCATTCCGAAGAACATTTGTTAATTAATCAGAGTTTAGTTAGTTCAATCTGAGGAAATCAACTCCCAACTTTATCAGCTCCCTGCCTTTATCATTTGTGTTTTTTAAAAAAAACTCATGCCATGAGGCACCCAAATAATCACGGACAATCGGGTCTCCACTGTCTCAATCTGACCTCAGATATCTTTATATCTAATTTCTATCTGGAACTATTTTTTGTTTTCATTTTTAATTTGGAACTAATTTCAATTTCTAGAAACTTGTCTCTGGTTGACAGTCCTTTTCAGGCTTACCAGTGAAAACATCCAATCCCCGGTATGGAAGGTCACACCTGTGTAAGTCCACATTAAGCTCCATCCTGCTTTCCGTTCAATGAAATTTTACTGAGGAATGTCTTATTCTGATAATCGGTAAAATAATGCATTCGGAATTGATTTACCACCCGGATATATATTTATATACTTCGTATATATATATGTGCTATATTAGACTATGTATGTATATATTGTAAAACAAATATTCATTTCAACTAAGAAGTGTGAAAAGAGGAGTGATAGTGACAGCTGGACAGACAGGTTTTGTGAGAGCTGGATTGACGAGGTGATCCCAGGTGACAAATTCAGCGTTTGGACAACGGTCCGGTAGAATTTGACCAGCTGCGTTTCAAATGGTGCATGTTTTTTTCGGAGAAATTACAAGTTTTTGGTTCACCACCGAGGCAAAACATAAAATACCGTCTTTTATTATCGTTTCTTTCACACATTCCGTACAAGCTTCATTCTTCATACAATGGCCAATATTAAAACATCTAGTAGCGGGTATGTGTCACTAAATGAGTAGTTCCTAACTAGAATGTAAACATTGACATTTAAACAGTGTTCTTTCTATTCAAAATTATATCTAAGGACAAGAGGTAGAACCTCACCAAGAATAACCTCAACATAAAGAAACGGGGAAAGAAACCAGACTTTGTTCTCAAAAACTCCGCAAAGTGAATGGCCGATGCAATGAACTAAAAAATGAGCATATAAAATGTCTTTAGCTATGTGATACATCAACATAGATCAAGCAATCTGTAATAGCAACGAATATCAAAATTATAACATTAGTGATTCCAAAAGACACATATCCACCATACGGGCAGAGTAGTCATGATTGCTGGCTCTGTTCTATAAGGCATGGGGGACTTGGAAGGGAAAGTGATTAATAGCCCACCCAACTTTAATAGCTGACGTAAACAGCCAAGAAGTAAACATCTTTTAGTGCTTTCCAGAACATTACTATTTCACTGTTGTTTGTTAGTGTGTGTTCGGCATCGATAAATGTTCTCCCACATATTCGCTATACCCTATGTAATGGCCACAACCCCACAAAAATGTAGAAGAATCACAAACCACCAATACATAAACCAATGTCACAGAAAAATACCTTTTACCATTCGAGACTAGAACAACAAATATATAGTTAAGGTGTCTCAGCTAATCCCAAACATGGATAATCCATGTTTACACTCCCCCCTATAATAGGCTGAGGCTCTTATTGTCACGCGATGTAGTACGCATTCTCATTCGCTTCATGTAGCTCTCTGTGTTCAGTTGTTACTCTGTTATTCCGCTAGTATAAGACTCTTTGTTGTATCTTTCCAATAAATCTTTTTAAAAAGGGTCTTCCGTCGAGAGATTATTTAATTTTATAGACGGGGAGAAGCCGATGTGAACGCCCGGCTGTCTATATGGCCCGTAGATAATGGATTGGCCTCAAGATGATTAAGCATATCCAACATTCGTCGCAGATCAGTTATTTTTTTTATACTGTAGACATACGAACACCTTTATAAGTAATAATAATTTCTGATTGTCGAGTTCGTACTCGTACGGTAAAGATCCTTTCATATATTAAACTGAGGACAGTGAAAGGTTGAACACCCGATTAAGTGTGATAAGTTTCAGTTCAAAAGAAAGCGGATAACGTTTGTGAGATCAAGAAAGTTATGAATTTTCCCCGTGATTAAGAACATATGTCTGACTATGCACCCACAAAAATAATGTGTTGGGAGAATACAATAAACATTTTTTTACTAGATATATTATATATTTAAATTATTTTTAACAATTTTCGGCAGAAAATACCTACAAGTTTATATTCGAAATTATTTCTAATGAAATAATTAAGTTTTGAAGAAACACTCATTTGGGCTTTCTTTTAACAGCAGTCAAATTTTCCCTTTTTTATGTTTTTATTTCTAGTTTTATTTCAAAACACAATTTATTTTGTCTTCCAATTTGTATTATCTTTCATCAACTAATAACAAATTTTATTTTAGCATTAGGAGTTCTATTATCCCTATTGCTTTTGATAACTTGTACAATACGGATAATCGTAGCTATAACTAATTAAAGTGCTATAAAATCAAGTTTGGAGGCCCTTGAGTTAGGGTTCAAGGGTTCTAGTATTACTCTTAAATCCAGCAATTCTGTCTGAAGTGGTGCTCGCTTATTGGGCACCGCTTTCCTTATTGCACTGCCAAATATCCTTGAGTAAAGGATTTCAAATTATGTACCATTGTTTCCGTTATTGGTACTTAACCGGAAGGTCTTGGGTATCCAAAGTAATTTCAAATATAATTATATTCATTAAAACGTTATTGACTTTAACACAGAGCATTGGCATAAACAATATTCTATGAGTTATTTTTGTGGTATATAAAATTAAGCGATTGTAAAATAAATTCGCTTACCCCAGTAGCCCTGCACTAGCTTAATCACCTACCTGTGGTAATTATTGGATAGACAGGATGTTTAGGAAGCAAATAAGTGAGTATTTAAGGAGGATCCTAAACTTCTGATGTCCCAACCCCACACTAAAATCAAACTTGCACTGAGAGTACACCACGTCTTGTTTGGGTGCGGATCTGAAAAGCTCTTGTCCGGCCAATCTACTATTAACTGTAAACATTGTAAAGCAGTGTTCCCAAAAGCTCCAAAGGGTAATCTCTTGTTTCCTGGCAAACTGTTAACACTCTATAAAGATGATTTGAACCGTAAACTAGCTCCCTTAGAATCAACCTAATCAATTTAATTGTTCATACATATATCGTAACGATATATATGGCTGTAGACTAAACAAAACCTTATTTGAATCGTCTGTTCATATGTATTGTACGTTTAGGTTAACTTGACATTTATTCAATTCTGTTCCCCAACATAGGAATAAAAATTGAATTCGAAGGCAGATGCTAAAGAAATTTGTTTGGTGGAAGGTGAGTGATGATCGTCATACGGCAGCGCTTTGGTTCAAATGCATTAATGCCCCAGCATTCCCAAATAACACTCTTTGATCAGTTGTCGGTAATGATGAATTACTCGAGAGTGTAAGCTAGGATCGGTACGTGGCCGGACTAGGATTAGTGGCCACCGTATCTTTATAATATCTTAGTTTTATTATAGCATAAAGCCCAGGAACTTAATAACGATCTAGTAGATGCCGAGATAATCTATTAGATGTTCACCTTTTGTAAGGTAAGGGATTAATAAGCTTAAAAATTATATTGTGAATCTCCCAGATTTGATAAGATAGAACCTACCTCGCAATTTCATCTTGTGGTCTTGTCAGGTCCTTATCTTTTGTTCTTCAATGGCTCTTCACATATGCCGTCAATTAAGACAGTACTTGTGGAGAAACAGAAAAGAAACACTCTTAAAACAGAATAGAATAGAAAACAAATTTGGTTCCGGGCCTTATGAATAATAATGACGCACAGATAACGGATTGATTTGTGGCAAATAAAATAACTATGACTCACAAATAAATGCTAACCTATACAAGAAATCTAAAAAATATAAGATTTTTTAACAACATTCAGAAAATAAAGTCATAAATGGTTTGACTGATTATTAAAAAAACAATATTGGAAAATTTAGCAAAATACCTATATGGAATGTAATATAGGTAACAAACTAAATACACGATAATAAAAACCAAGGAAAAATTCAAAGCATAAAAGTATGAACATAAAATAATGAATACCTTTACACTTTCTTTTTTACACGGTTTAATCATCATGTCCAACGCCTGCTGTATTTCACGTGCTGTGATTGTATTACATATATTATCGATCCCTTTTAAATGTGTACATTGTGTCTATAGCGCAACATAACCACATTCAACAACAGGCTCCCCCATCGACCCACCTGACATCATTCATCATTTGAATATAAGTCATGTAACCAACATCAAGCAAAATCATTAGTCAAGTAGTCATAGTATTCAGTCAAGAATGTCAAACTTTTCTGTTCAGCCATCAAGTCTCCATTATTCCAGAATTAACTTGCTGAACATATTCTTATAATTCTGAGACAATAAAGTATTTTTGAAAGATGTTCGAGAATTGATTACTTTTCAATTATCACGGCAAACTTTCGAAGGAACTTCGGACTTCTCCGCATTACCTTTTATAAACATAGGCTAAATAAAAAAGGAAAAATACTTCCAGAAAAAAATTGTCCAGACTTCTTCAATGTTTAATTATTATACAAGTTCAGTAAGTCAAAATCTATCTAACAAAAAATAGAATATTGGAATAGCTATTTCGTTCATTATTTTCAGATATCAAAATTAATTGTTCCTTTAAATCGAAACTGAAATGTTACAGATTCCAGACGACCATTTATTATGAAAGCATTGCAGGAGATTTCCCGAGAGAACCTCTCTCACAAAAACAGCGTGAACTCCCAAAAAACGCTTCTATATATAAATACATATTGTGAGGCAAACAATGCTTTTCGCATAACCCACAAGCACCAAAATATTCTATAGTTAGTAATTCAGATGTGTTAAATGGTATATTGTAGGTATCTACAAGTGTAGACCACATACAAAGCCACAATGTATATTTCCATGTTATTCCCAGTAATTTTAACACCAACTTTTTTAATAATTTTTTTTTAGTATTCAGCTTTTGAAGAGAGGGTAGAAGTACAGGAGCAGCTATGAAGCATAAAAGCCATTATTCACGAGGACGCTATTTAAATCTGCTATCTGTCACTGTCACATGTTCACCATGCCAGGGTTGTAGTTTTTATATATAATTTTTTTCAAATATAACTTATGACTCCAAAATTATGAAACAGATTCACAATTGATTTTTGTTCGAATGCGCAGTTTCGTAGTGTGATGTATGTGCAAAATTAATGATTTAACCGGTGGTTGTGTAAATTCTCTGTTTGAGCCACAGCCATGTATCATTTTGTCACTTTACCTTGAGATAGCTGAGAGTGTAGTATGTCCACGTGTTCCGATGTTGTGACGATCAGAGCAATACGTGCTGTACTTTCAGTGCAATTTAAAATATTATTGTGATATCATACTGCGGATTTCAGATAACAATCTAATCCTCCTCTAATGCTCACTTACTTGCTTCTTAAATACCCCTTTCCACCCAACGATCACCACAGATAAGAGATTAAGATAAAGCAGGAACTGAGGGGAGTGATGTAAATTTATAATGTTTATCATTTTAGTTTATCTATCAGAATTAACTCCTCAATCAGCTCAAAAGACTCTAAATCGTTAAAATAATACATAATTTTCCAGCTACCAAAATATATTTTTTATTGAGCTCCATACTGTTACCCTCTTGGCAATAGCCCACCCACTGTCAGAGAGATGTGAAGGCACCAAAGAGCAACGACGTATAAGACATATTTTTGGCGAGTTATTTACCTTGGGAGAGAAGACCTCCTCCGTTGAGAAGATGTGTAATTAAAACGTGCCGAGGAGTTTCCAGGACCAGAGGAAAAACAAATAAGAGATAGAGATGGAGTAGGCGTTGGAGTGTAAGCGGCTCCCACCCCCCTGTAACTCGGATCTTATTTTCCCCTCATTTCCCACACTTTTCACACTGTTTCCTCGACAACAGTTCTCTTTTACCGGCCATTAACCTACGCTACTTGACTTATATCTCCACGACGCCCAGGAATACAATTTAATATGACTCCTTCCTCTCACTTCCAAAAATACTAACTCGCATAAACTATAATTTACTATCACCGAAAATCGGGTCAACTTTCATGTAAATAACGTATGCGTTATGTGCTTCTCTACTCAACTCTATTCAGATATGCCTTTACAATAGATGTTACATAAACATATATATGTTAATATATAAGAGCGTCCTGAGGCCAGCTCTACTGTTTGGGACACCACTCTTCCGATTCCTACACACTAGCACAATAACTCGACTCCAGAGCTTTCAGAACAAAATCCTGCGCACGGCACTATGGCATACGCCTTTTCGTGATATGAAGGCTCCCGACTTCCACGAAAAGTTCGAGGTCCCCACCATCACCAAAGCCATCCAAAGAAGACACATCAAGTTCTTCGACTCAATGAAACATAGCCAAAACCCTCTGTTCCGAGACATGACACCCCCACCGCTACCGGCAAGATGGCAACTCTCAAGATCTGGTAAAGCAGACCAAATGGTGGACATCACGGCGCTTAGCCCACCAACAACAAGCCTCTAACAGGCACCCATCACTGCTATCCGACTAAATAAGACTGCACTACATGCCTAGAGGGACTCTAGGCCCAGCCACCAGTGGACTCTCACCACTGTACTGAAACAACCAAACTCCACCGAGGCTTCCCACACTCCTTAATCCTCTCACATCACCTTCAAGCAGGTACTCCAAGTACAAGGATCCGGTCAACCCAAATATTCCTTCATTTTTCCCTCATCCCTAATCTTATAATTAGAGAGCTAAGAAAAGAAAAGAAAAAAAAAAATTCAGAACATATAATTCAATACAATATAAAACATACAGGAGAGGTTGTGTCAAAATCTATCTAAATTTATGAAAACCCGATGTATGTTTGTAAGATGAATCATAATTAAGGCTGTTTTATTAATAGTTTTAATTACTTTTTTTTAACTATGCTTCACTAAAGTACAAACATATGTTAATTATTATACAATAAATCTAAACGTCAAGATATTAAAGCCTACTTAATATGATTTTATCTTTTAATAATAGTTGATTTGTTATTGAACATCCATTTTTTTTAAAGCTTACTTTTATGTTTAATGCAATGGGGCGATCAACATTTGATCAAACTGGGATCGCGAAAAAAATTCATACCCAACAGAATGGAGACCTTCTATTCAATTATTACAACAATGAGAATATTAAGCGCATGGTAAGAGAATTAATTTGACATACTTTTTTATTTTATATTGCAAAATTACCCCTTAATCAGCAGGTACACAGTTATTAATAAATGAATGCCAGCTGATAATTGAATCAATGAACACCGTCATAATTTCAATAACTCAGTAATTTCAACTGTTCCCTCGCGGAATAATCCGTTCTCTGGTTCAGTCAGAAATTGATACAGACCCATTCCATGAATAAAACAAAACAACCCCTTTTCAATAAAACAATGCCCAGCTGTAGCATTAACCTGAATCTAACATAAAACTACATTGAGAAACCAAATATTTGAAATCGTAGCATTGTGCGATAAACATTGACTAGACCTTGCTAAATACCTTGCAATTATAGCACATCAATTCCGTTCACGCAAGGGGCAGTTCACCCCTTTACTTCCGCACCGAATGAGAATTTACTCTGCGCCGTGAATGTGACAAACCACCACCAGTTAAAACACTAAAAACCTAAATATTTTTCACATTAAAAGTCTAGAAATAGCTGAAAATAAAAATATGCCTAATGTTTCTAATAAATAGCAATTTACTAGGAGTCAAAATTATAAATCATATTCACCGATTATTGATAATTACTTCGGTGCTCTGTTTTCAAACGTATTTTCGAAGAAAACGAATTTAATTATTGTTCATCATTTACTGAAAACAGATTTTTCAATTTCCGGATTAATCTCCAATACATCATTATTTTTCATAAATCATTTTTGTCACTGAAAATTGATTTTTTAAATAAGACAAAAAAATTTTCAAGAAATAAAATATCAATGAATGTATCGCACTAGCTATCTGACTAGAGTTCTATTATTAGCTTTCGAAACTTTATTTTCTGGCATATTTTTCTTCTTTTGATGTTTTTAAGTGGAAAATGTTATCTTTGGGAAATAAATAAATTAGCTTATGAGGTGGCTGTCTAATAGCCTAATATGTAGCTTGTATAAACATTATTGCTATGAACAATCAACATCGCATGAACAAACGTCAGTAGTACCTATACATTCCGTAGGTGTGTCCATAATGTACTTCAAGTAATAACGCACTGTGGACAGTGGTCAGATCAAATAACAGAGTAAGTATTTAGTTATTTGCATAGGATGAAAATTGTGCTTAGACCCAAAGGGTAACGTGTACAATTCACATTATCTCAAATCCCACGTGGGAATACGCCACCCAGCAAAATCATTAATTTATTTTGAGTTGTATTTTATTAATTTCCTATTTATTTCATGTTTAAATTCTACAATATTTAAAAATAAAATAATTTGAATCCATCATGCGAGATAGTGTTTTGCCCCACAAATGAAAAACTTATCATTAACATAATTTTTTTTTTATTATTATTGAAACTTCTTTATTGTGCTAAAACTACAATCTGTCTTATTAGAAAATAAGTAATTGTGATAAATGTTCTCATTCATACCATATTTACCAAGTCCCCCACGCTCTTCCGTCAGCCAATCACCTGATACGAGCAAGTGGAGGTTGACGAAGAGCGCGAGAGCCACATGCTAGAAAGCTGTTTGTCGAAATGGAAGCCTAAATACCGTACTAACTCGGATGGAAGGGAGAGGAATGGAATTTTAAAAAACTAGTGGACAAGACTTGCGGCAGAGGGTGAAGGTAATGTGGGACATTTTGCTTCATTAACTTTGATCCGCCATTGGTTGCACCAATGCTCGATCTCATCAAGGTGTTTTTGAAGGTTATGGGATGCTATATCGGGGTCTGAGTGGGATGACAAGACTGCAGTGTCATCTGCAAATGTGGCCAAGAAGGTATTGGGGGTAGAGGGGACATTGGTGGTGTATAGGTTATAAAGGACACTGGCCCGTGGAACTCCTGCTTTTATGGGATAGTAATTAGAATATTCTAAGCAACAGCGGACTTAGAAGAAGCGATCAGCATAAATAATATTTAGTAATATTAATATGTATTTTTTTATACCTTCCGTGGTAGTCCTGAGGCGTTTGCCATAATGTTAAAAAAATTTGACAGTTTTCTTAAAAACATTCGTATGTATTAAATAATAAATCTTCCGTTTCTCCACAATATGGTATTTACTCACGGATAATGTTTTCAACAGTTCTAAGCTGTCATCTTCAGTTGCAAACCCATCGTGTGAAAATTCTGTTACATTAAAAATAATGTATAATAATATAGACTTTAAAATAGGTTTGCTAATAAGGTATGCTATTTGAAATTTTGAGTACTCTTACGTTGTTTGTCATTGTAACTCATCAGTAGATTGTTAAGGTTTTTCTTTGCAGGAAGTTTTGAAGATTTTAGTATTTATATATTTTACAGAACAAAATACTTTAATTCAAACTACCGAAGAGATGACTTCAGATTCAAATGTCTCGTAAAATGTGACCCCTGGTAGGCTAGCGTCAGCTGAAGAAATATCAGTATTTTTGAAAATTCAACCACTTTTCATCGAGAAGTCAGAGGCACAAACTAAAAACAAATAGTGAAAAGTAAAATAGCAGAATATTGTTTGTTATTAAAAAAATGAAATGGAATTTGAAAAGAAATTTTTATTTAAAGTCTGGAGGTATTAAAGTTCGGCCGTTATCTATAGTATTCCTGATTTTTAGAAGAAAACGATAACGTAAATGTTTTGGCTGTTAAATATAATATGAGATGAAATAACGGTTAATTAAAACGCATAATATATACGAAATTTAAAATACACTGGCTGATTTTGACTCGGCCGGACAATATGCTTTTGAATTTGGAAACAATGGGGTAGGGTTTTATTGTAGTCCAGGAAATGAGCTCATACACAGGCAGCGGAAGGACCGCCTACCTCCTGGAGAACCTTTTTCCAGCGAATATTATGTTTCATTTTGGAAGCATCCCTTTCTTTATATGAACACATTTGTTCAATTTCAAATCATATATAACTCTGAATCTAACTGAAATCGAATTATCTACCTTAATGAAAGCCTATTTGACTTTGACCGATACACAACACCAATACCGCTACATAACTTCAAAAAACAAGGACAAGGGATTAATGATGATGAAACCAAAAATAATCTTTGTTGCGTGATAGTAGAGGCATTAATTTAGCTAGGACTAAAAAAATTACTAATTGATTAGTTCTGCCGCCAAAATTTTGATAATATATGATGTACGAACGATTTTTATAATATAGATTTTATCGGTCTATAAAAAAAATAGACCCCACTTTTCTTTCCTGTTTTGTTCAGAGAGAATACCTTCATTTCATATTATGTACATACGTATAGTTACCAGACGTCAGCGCCCCTCTAAACTAAAACTAAATTACAATTAATAAGCAAAACTAAAATATTCATTCCTTTATAAGTAGAAAACCCGGAATAAACAAAAAAAGTAACACTCAAAGACTGATTTCAAGTGGCCCTTAAGGATAACATGATTGCCTTTATGTATCTTCTTCATAGTTGAACCCTTTTTAATAAATTATTGCTACTCTTACAATTTGAAAGAAACTTTTGAGTGATTTTTTTTTCTAAGTATAAATAAAGCCTATGTACTATAAATAATAGTTGGGATATGGTAGCACGCCCTGGCAAATCAGCGGATTATTCTTAGAAATTCATCATGTGTTCTCTGCAGTTTATGGAAGTTATAAGTACAGGCCATACGCCAGAAAGGAAGTGTACGGTGATGACTTCATGATATAAAATTCATTTGTTAATTTCTCTGCGAAGCGTCATAAAATCACGATAGTCGTCAACACTTCGAAGACACCCTCCATATATTGGGACATTAATAATCACCACCTCGGTTGTAATGTTTTTATTTGTTTAGTCTTTGAAGATAGCTTCAAGCTGTCAAATTCTCTCTTTTGTATGTTCGAAATATACCCGTTTGTGGGCAAAATTATTGATTTAATCAATTATACAAATATTTATATTTTTTAAATTAGCTTGAAATAAGCTATATTAATAAAACAATTATAATCCCTACCCATGAAAAATATTTTATATAACACGGAAATTTTTATGTACCTTCTTGCTATTAGCTATGTATGATAAGTTTCCCTCTTTACTATGAAACAGACGATGGATTTTTTTTTTCATTCTTGTATAGTAAAAAAAGTATTGCTAATTCAATCTCCCCTTGGGGAGCACTAACATCCTTTTTTGTATTCCCTCACTAGTACGTAATAACCGGAGACCTGTGGGAGAGTGTTCTCTCGCTAGAACTAGGAGCCAACAATGGTCCCACTCTTTGCTTTATCGGATTCCTCCTAGGTAGAAAATATAGGAGACATCCCGCCGCCTGCGCACCTCAGCGAGGTTGGACCTTTACACTCCAAGCAGTTCCATATATTTCCCCTTCAATTCACAGAGAGGTATCCAGAGTATTCAATAAATCCTTTGTAAACTTTTCACGCATGAGCACATTTTTGCGAGTACGATATGTAAAGTTCCTGCTGTTGATTCAAATATTGCCCATTTATACTAAAATTATTAATATAACAAAATGAATTCTGTATAATCAATTATCATTTTTAACACATCGCTTAAATGAAGCGTTGCCTCATCCGTTAGACGTCACACAAGTCATTTTATTTTGACTGACATCAGGTTATGGCAACCAGTCGCATTCTCCAGAGTACTCTAAATGGTAGTAATGCTCATTTCTTGACAGATTTGACTGTTCTTTACGAACCATTCTGCTTCAGAGTCTATTCAGATGACTTCATTCAGAAATCTTTCCAGCTTATTGGTCGAAGTTCGGCTGGTTCCGAGTGCTTAAACAGGAAAGACATTTGTAAGGACTGGTTTATATGGTTACGTAGTGGGTACTATATGCGTTTGGCGTGTGACCCAGGCAGTTTTCCGTTGACATGATTGTTGAACTTAAGCGTAGTGTTTGAGTGTAGTCAAAGGTATTTAATACTTCGTCGTACAAGGGATTTTGTTGTCAACTGTAAGTTCATACAAGTTTTCTACTTGGAACTTCCGATGACCGATTAAATTTACATTGGCTATACCAGCTGGTGAACTTTAACAAGGAATAAACAGCCAGTAAATTGTGATGAACTAACAAATGTTTCTCAATAACACTCAAAAAACTGTTGATTTGTACAATGTTGTCAGCAAGCACATTCAGCAGCTCAAAGCAATTTATCAACAAATCCTAGTTAACTGTTAATTAGTTTTTAAGAAATTCATACTATTGTTGATATAATATTCTCAGACAATATCACCATTCGGACTCAACATTATATCACAGGTTTTACTTAATTAACTGTCTTTGTAATTTGCGGTGTTTTTCCAGTCGTCAGTTTAATCTTGAATACTTCAATATGTTTTTTCTCCCCACGTTTGCTCTCTGAAGCACATAGTTGAAATTTTAACTAAATGATTAGGTGAAGAAGTGATGAGGTGGGGGGATGAATTGTTGAATGTTTGTTCACAAGCGGAATCATGAAACTTCATCATATGAAAGCAGAACATACTTTAGAAGTGACACGTATTTAACGTAAGTTATTTAGTACGGTAAAGTATTATAAACACATAAATAAAAAAATATTAAATATGTTATTTATTTTTTTTAATTACACATGTGGGAGAGAAGATTACAAACTCCCTCACTCCCGCAATCTCAGGGATATATTTAATATACGTAAATATATAATTTATATTTTTACCTCTAACTTATGTACCTGTAAATAGTATTTTCGACACCTTTAGATGTCGGGTCGTCTTTTGGAAAATTTATATTATATCCAGGTCGAATAGAGAACATATTGTGGGCCCAATACTAAAACTAGATAAAACTCTAAAATTCCTGTTTTGGAATAATTAATGATTTATATGAAATTATAAAACATTAACTCTTTAAGCAAAAACCACTATGTGCCACTTGATTAAGTTTTAGTCATCTAGTTATAGAATTTCACAGCTCTCTACCTAATCTTAAAAAATGAGTTAAATCTAGATTTATTACTACACCCATGATTTAATCAATTACGTCTAGGAACAAAGACGTTCAAGAACATAAGGATTTTTGGCTTAGAAAAAGATAAAGAAAAATCAAAGGAGCTCTAAAATCCTTTATCCTAGGAAGGTTTTTTTTTTAGGGGATGGTTAGAAAAAAATATTTTCTGCCACGGCCAAAATTGCCCCTAAAATACTATATACTGTCGTTCTTATCTAGCCTAGCAACAGAGGCGGCATATCTGTGCCCCACCCTTCAAAACTGTTCGGTCGTGCGGGAAAATTGGCTGTCGCTGTACACCCTTCTAGGCGCTGCTCTATGCGACTAGGGGAGTTCCATTGTCCATTTATGGGCTTATTTAGTATAATATAAAATTATAACAGTTATATCCCTTTACTACGGGAACATATACATCACTCACCAATAATATTACAACAACTGGATAATTCTTTAACATTAACTACTAATTAAACGGAACAAGCAATAAATGGTACATAATGTCTGATTGATAATCATAAATAACTACCCTAGATACACTATCATAGACATACTACCCCTTTCTGTTAGGCAATACGTCTTAAATTCTCACCTGAAAATCAATTAAAGAGGTTATTAATAATAACAAAATGTCTCTCTTGAGTTAAACTCTAAAAACTTAAACGTAACAAGTATTGAAAGTGTAGCTCTACATTTTAAAATTCTTCCCTGATATTCATTTTATTCAATGATACTCAATAACAAATGATAGAGAGAAGAACAAATTTTGGCGTAAAACCACTAGGTCATCAGTGCCGTGGATTGATGTCTTTAATTTCGATTTCGATGCAGCCCGAGTGAGCACCAGGACGAGAGCAACTGGAACCAAGGATCCAGTGACAAGCCAGAGCCCTGGAGGCACCTCAGTCCTACATGTCAGGCGGTGGTTGTAGATAGTGGTTTATAGGACACGAAGCCCAATTGTAGAGTGTGGATAAATACCATATAAACCATTTAACCTAAATATATTAGTACATTTAAGTAAATGTAATGCTTACATTTCATAAACATGGGAATTTCCAAATCCTCCCGGAGAACTAACTCGCTCTATGCCCCAAGGGTCCAGACAACGGTCCCTTGACGTCCAGGGCGCTGACCATCCCGCACAATCAAAAGCAGGCACTATTTTCACGATGTACACCCATATGGATGACAGTGGGTTTTCTGAACGAACTAGGTGGGATTGAAAGTATATAATTACTCAATTACTAAGTGCAATCTTTTACTATTTCTATTGTACAGGCATTGGGTATGGTGTTGAATATTCGCAGTAAATCAGTTTTATAGAGAAAATTGTTTATGGTATTAATAGTCGGTTGTTTATATTCTAAAGCTGCTATCAACCTTGGTGGCATTTTAAGACTATTTAAAAAGGATCTGTAGTAATGAAATTCCTCGAATATAAATATGAAGGATGGTTAAAATGTTCCTAATCGCTTCGTATGTACAATAATTGGAACAAAATTAAAATGTTAATTGCTAAATTTTGACAAAGGTAAAGTAATACAATAATGTATGTAAGGTAATATATGTATAATGTACATCATTATACTTTTGTACAATCCAGATCACTATTAGTAGAAAACAGAATTTGTATAAAATGTAGCCAACCAACAGGAAATAAAATGAAGCAATAGTAAATAGATCTATATTTTGTAACATATATTAATTTTGTAACAAGGGGATATGAAACAAAAAAAAAATGTTTATGAAAGATGTTGATGAAAAAGGTTATATGAAACTATATTTATTAAATATATTTATATCCTCGAAAGCTTCCGGTACATTGGCATTTAATTACTACAAACAACCGGGAAAATAAACAAAGAGTAGTGTACGATGAACAAATGATGGAAAATAAATCTTATAGTATAATATTGCCAGTGAAGCTTCACTTGATGAGATGAGATATACATATATATATATATATTGTAACATTCATGATATTTGAGAATAAAGATCATGACCCTCACATATGGTAAGGGTCATTTTTCCCTTATACCCCTAGGAGTGGGGATGAGCTGAAAACCAGTCTTAGCACAGCCGTCGAGAAGAATGCTGTTAGCAAGCTCCCGAACTGGCGGTTACCATACAGGAAGAGAAGAGAAGAACCAACTGTAGAAAGTAACGTTGATTGGATTACAGGAAGATCATCGATTGGGTGATATTAATATTGTTTCTTATTATGGATCCATTAAAAAAAATTGAGCTCAAATTTCATGTTTTTTGTAATTAGTAGTAACTATCCTAATTTAAAAGGAATTGAATATTTTTTGTATACTTTTTGTCAGTACCCTATGTTAATTATAATTATTTGTTATAACCATTTTATTTGAATATATTTCACAATTCCTAGTTTTTCAATTTATTAATAACCACAACATTAGCCTTGAGATCAGGCGATTCAATCGGGATAAATTCCTATGTCAAAGACATAAAAAAATTTGAATTAAAGATCTCATGACGGACCTGCCAAATTAGTTAAGTTAAATTGATCAAATAAAGTAAAAAGAGAAATGGTAAAAAATGAGGTAGGTTTCAATATATATATATATATATATATATTGGCATATATATATACAGGAAGTATTGGAATATATATATATATATATAAGTTAACGATCGTCAACGAAAAACGAGAAGAAAAAGGAAAGAGGTTGAATGTAGTTACTGAACGAGAGTTGTCACAAGACTGTTTTTATTTGAGCTTTTAAAGCCTCTCTAAATACATTCGGGATGTTTACATCCCGATGACTTAAGGATTAGGCTGGCTGCCTACGACGTCCGAACCTTAACTCCCCCCTGCCAGTTTACGCATATCTCTTCGTAAACTCCAAGGTCCGCCGCACTCAGCACACAGCCTGTAATCCCTTACATCACGTTTACGGTCTAATATATTCATAGTCCTCACAAAAAAACAAAGAAAAGAGATAATACAGAAATAAAACAAAAATAATAATAACAAAAAATAATACATTCGCCCTGGACCCGGTGGCTGCCAGGTAAAAAAAAATGGAACATCCACAATATAAATAATGAAAACAAAAACTCTCTCTGAGCAGCACATGTGAATGTGAACATGTGAAACATATGATTCCGGATCAGTTGCTCCGTATCGGATCGAGGGCACACCATCTTACGCACATTCAACACCCTCCCCCCTGTGTTGGGAGTTTCAACTGTTCAATGTGAACGGTTCGCCTCTTCTTTGGGGTGGTCATACTCTCGATGGTCACGAGATTATGTTCCCGAATTATGATGACCTTAAAGGGCCCCTCATACCGAACAAGTTCCTTACTACGATTTGACACGACTTTTCTGTACACAACGGTCCCAATCGATATTGCTCCTATGCGATCACGCACCTTCAAATTTGCCCGTGCCACGCGCTTGGATTTTTCGCGCATAATCTTATCGCGTACTTTGTACCACATCTTTCCGAGCTGTATGTGGGTGTTATGGAGCTGTGCCACCGTCTCTGGCCAGTTCCTCGGTCTCACTCGTAATCCAAACAATATTTCGAAGGGTGCTAACCCCGTCGTGGCATGTATCGAGTGGTTGTATGCCGCCACCGCCATTGGCATCGCTACGTTCGCCGACAGGCCTTTATCCACCTGGTACACGCGTAAGTGGTCGCTGAGGGTGCTGTGTAACCTTTCGATGGTTCCCCTGCTCTTGGGATGCCCGGGGGTATTAAAATGCCATACCACATCCCGTTTTTGCATTTCGGCTCTCACGGTTGCATTGTCAAACTCCCGTCCCCCGTCCGACGAGATCCTCTCTGGTATGCCGTAGAACTGAAACCATGTGTTGAGGGCTTGTAATATGGAATCTGATGACTTGTCTCCCACCGCGTAGGCCATAGCCACTTTGCTAAATGGGTCGATGATAGTGACCCACTTAAAACCCCGCCACGTGAAGGTGTCCACTTGAATCTCCGTCAGTGGTGCTTCTGCCGTGGGTGATTCCTCCTGGAGTCCCTGCGGGGGATGTCTATCATATTTCGTCTTCTGACAAACTTCGCATGCTCCGATTACCTCCTGAATAGTCCGCTGCATCCCCCACCAAAAATAGCGCCTTCGTAGTGCTTGTGCCGTCTCCTGCCCACCGCGGTGGTTGGTTTTTCCTTGGTGATACGCCAGTGTTACCTCGCGTTGCTGCTCCTCGTCCCGCAGGGTTTGGACCACGGAAAGACACCGAATGAACGAGCGATCCACCCCCAACAGCTCTTTCTGCCACAGCTTTTTAATTTTGTCCCACACAGTCTCGTTGCCCACGAATAAATGGTGTGTTTTGCCGGGTTTGGACACGTCCTTGAGAGCCTGACAAATTTGATCTCCTCGAACTCCCGGTGGTGACCAAATCGTCGCGATCTGACTCCTACCGTACGTACTATGGAGTATTTTCAGAGCACCCGATGTTTGAGTTTTCCATATGATCTGCCTCCGCTTATCATTGATAATTTCGTCCGTCGTCTCCATATCACGCGGTCTCTCTCCTATAGACTCGTCTGATGGTGTGTCCGCACTCCTGTCACTATCTTTCCGCGTGCTGCTCCTGCCCGCTTCTCCAGGCGTCCATTCCTCAATGAACTGCCTCATACCGCTCGATGTTTCCCCTTCTTCTATGGCGTTCACCATAATAGCGCGCGACAGCCAATCTGCCACGACGTTGTCTTTGCCTGGCTTATATACAATATCCAGATTGTATTGGGCTAAGAATTCCTTCCACCTTGTTACCCTTGAGGAGGATTCTTTGAGTTTTCCGACCCATTGAAGAGGTCGGTGATCCGTATGTATTCGAAACCTTCTGCCAAATACATACGGACGGAAGTGCCCAATGGCCCACACTATCCCGAGGAGTTCTCGTTCCAGAGCGCTGTACCGCGCCTCCGTGTCCGTCAGGCGTCTGCTCGCGTAAGCCACCGGTCTTTCCCCGTCTTCGCCTTCTTGTGACAATACTGCCCCCAAGGCATAGTCGCTTGCGTCGGTGGTGATCGTGAAATCCTTCTCAAAGTTAGGGAAAGCCAAAATCGGCGCCTCCTGCAAACGTGCCAAGCATTTGCGGATATTCTGCTCTATCAGCGGCGTGATCATTATCCGTGCTCCTTTCCGTAGTAAATTGTTAATGGGTACCATATATTCTGCCATGTCCGGCACGAAACGGCGGTAGTAATTGAGCGTGCCCAGTAATCTCCGAATCCCTTTTACATCTTTTGGCACCTCCATTCTCTGGATCGCTTCTACTTTCGTCGAGTCTGGTTGAACCCCTTCCTGTGAGATTGTGTGCCCTAAAAAACTAATCTGCTCCTGCCCCAGTGACGATTTGTCTATTGACAGTTTCAACCCGAAATCCCTTAATCTCTCAAATACGTTCCGGAGGTGTTGAATATGTTCCGATTCCGTTCGGCTGAAGATCAGCAGGTCATCCATGTAAATTTGGCACATATTTTCGTCCATTCCTCTCAGAAGTTCGTCCATGAGACGCTGAAAGGTTATTGGAGCATTTTTGAGACCGAACGGCATTCTCTTGAACTCAAAATGCCCTCTTTCAAACGAAAACGCCGTTTTATGTTGGTCATGCGCAGCTAGTTTGATCTGATGGTACCCTGCTTTTAGGTCCAATGTGCTAAAAATTTTTGCACCGTTTAGTCTGTCTAGGATGTCTTCGAACCGCGGGATCGGATATTTTTCGTCCAGGGTATTATCGTTAAGTTTCCGAAAATCCACCACGACTCGGTATTTTTCCTCACATTCTCCCGGTCGACTTTTCTTTTTCACTGCCCACAAAGGGCTATTATACGGAGACGTGCTATCTCTGATAATACCTTGGCGCTTGAGATCCTCGATCTCCTTTCTAATGTGTTGTCTGAGCGCTTGCGGATACCGCCTCTCCTTCACATACGTCACCCGCTCTACTTTTAACGGGATCTCATGTAGCGTTTTCCCCGTTGCTCCTAGCTTGTCCCCTTCAGCGAAAAAAATATCCCTAAACTCGCTCCTCAGACTCTCCCTCCAATCCTCCACTCTCTTAACCGCTCCTATTTGCTCCGTTTCGCCCCTTACGCCCCCCCGGCTTCGATAGGTTCGCTTCCCTATTTTGATCCTCCAGTTCTCCCCCTCGTTTTTGATGCGCGCGCCTACTTTTCCCAGTAAATCACACCCCACTATTATCTGGTATTCCCGTGGCATGTCTTCCACGACGTGTACTTTTATGTCACCCATTACTTTCGCCCATTCTTCCAGCCCCACGACCGCTTCTCCCATTACTTCGCAGGGTCCCCCAAGAGTAAGTAATTTACACTTACATACCTTGATCTGGTGTGCCCTCTCTCCTCTACGCAACCTCTCTAACGCACCACGAGATATTATTGTATTGGTGCTGCCAGTATCAATGAGGCACCTCTCCCCCTTCCCGAACTCGATAATTGGCAAACCACACATCCTTTCCCGCACTGTATTGCACCTTAGGATGCGGTCGCCTCTCTGCTGCCACTCTCCTCAGGCCTCCGTACGCCGCTCCCATCTGCGCGAGGGATTCTTCTGCCACTCTCGTCGTCTGCTCCCGCTGCGCTTCGACTCCTCTCCGTCTGTCTCCGACGTCCCTGATGACTCGTCGCCCGATGATCCAATTTCTCTTGGTGTCGCGCTCCGCCTCTCCCGGATTTCCTGGTTGTTCACCTCCATTGGTTCTGCTTTGTGAAATTCCCTTCTACGAAACAAGTATGGACATTGTCTTGCTATGTGTCCTTCTTCCCCACACTCAAAGCACTTAGTGCGAGGGCACTGAGCTACCAGATGGCCCGTCTTTCCACAACCATGACATTTCCTTTCTTCTTTCCGAGGTGCGTACCTAGGCCTCGTCACTCCCAATCTTCTCTCTCTTGTCGCTCCCCTGTCTCTACCGGCAAACGGCGTTTCCTGTCTCCTCCACACTGCTTTTGGGGTCCTGTTTCTCCTATATGGGATCTGGCTCCAATCGTTGTCATCTTCGTTCATTTTTACTTCTTCTTCCCTTGCGCTAGCATCTATCATCGCCTGGGCGCATTCGAGGAACGATCGCTCATTAGGGAACCCTTCCTTCCTTCCCGTCTCCTTCGCTAATTGTACCTTTAAGATTGTTGACAGGAATCCCATCCTGCCCTCCACTTCATCGGCGCTAGTTGTCTCCCTCATTTTCTCATTTATTTTATTGTAGCGGACAACCAGGACTGCAGCATACTGTCCACTATTCTGTCTCGGAGATTTCATTTCTCGAAACATTTGGAATATATCCTCCTCTGGGGTCCATCGTCCCCCCCCCATATGCTTTTTTCAGTCTCGTCTTTACTATCTCCCACGGGGTTTCCTCGTCCGCCTGTATCAGGTTCAGCACCTTCCTTTTCACCCTGCACACCAGGTCTGCCTTTATTGACTTAGCGTCACCTGGGTCGAGTAACCCTTCGTCCATCTTGGCTTGTATCCTCTCCATAATCCTATCTCCACCTTTGAGAAAATGATTTAACTCACCTATTTCCCCAGAAAATTTTTCGAGGTCTGAGATCATTTTCCTCATGTCCTGTGACGTCACTGCCCGCACCTTCATCCACGCCAGTGTGTTCGCATGGGCTTCAGCCATGGTTTCTTTAGGTAACTGTGGAACTTCAAACGCTGCCGGCCGCAATTCCACCATTACCTACTTTAATTAAATCACACGAAAGTGAATAAGAAGGAAAAAAAAAAACAAAAACCAACTCGCACGTTAATGACTCGAACCCACTCCGCTCCCGGGTTTCGGCACCAGTTAACGATCGTCAACGAAAAACGAGAAGAAAAAGGAAAGAGGTTGAATGTAGTTACTGAACGAGAGTTGTCACAAGACTGTTTTTATTTGAGCTTTTAAAGCCTCTCTAAATACATTCGGGATGTTTACATCCCGATGACTTAAGGATTAGGCTGGCTGCCTACGACGTCCGAACCTTAACTTATATATAATTTGTAGGAAATCAATTTGGGTGAATTATTCATTTCATTCAAAAAAAATAACCCCAATGGATTAAAATTCATCATTGATCAACGTATTTGATTAATGTTAATGTTAAGTTTTTTTAAATTAATTCAAATTGTACCTTACAAATAAAACAAAAAAAATAAATGGGCAATAGACAGAAATAGAAACAAACTAAATCCCTCCTGGGCCTTATCTGTCCCAACCTTCCTTATCGAACAATAAATTACCCCCCCCCCTTATCAGCTTAATTTATTTCAAAAGGAAATTAATTTAATAAGATAAACTCGCATTTCATTTTATTTTATTCAGCATTCATTATGTATAATGGCACCCCGGGCAACCCTAAACTGAACTATTCCGTTGAATTGATTTCACCATGGGACCCTACCTACAGATGAGTTGTTAAATAGCAATTAGCACACGACTAGCACGTTAACAACACATTATAATTGACCTGTACACAATTGCAATTATACGATTCGTTATATCGGTCACTGGGGACTTACCCTTACCCAATTTGGGCTGCTACTTCAATAACGCAATTCTACAAACTACAAACTTTCCAAAATAAAGTGCTCCAGATGATCCTCAATGCTGCGTGGTTGTTCAGAACACATTCAGGACAAATTAGGACTCTGAATAAGCACACTAAACACATGGTCACAGATTCAACACAAAACTAATGCTGTCACCGGGAGCAGTTAGGAGAAGTTATAAACAAAAGAATACAGTCTACGTCAAGATAAAGTAAACCAGCTTTCTTTATCTTCGTATGAGGCATATTTGGGCAGATCAAAAATAAATTATCATATAAACAATTTTAACATTTTTTTTTTTTCCATTAGTATACAATAGGTGTCGGCAACCATTCCTGAAATTCAGGTCACATTCAACGGATACTACTAATAATCGATCCCCGATTCCTTAGACCATTAGGGTTACCTAATCTTCGTTTACTCGAAGATGACCGCTACCTAATTCCTGCTAATTTCATTGTACAGCTGAACTAGTCCATTAAAGTTATATATCTATACCTCGGAGGGATACAACACTATGTCCATTTTCATAACTTTACAGGAGAGGAGTTTTAAACTTTTTTTCAACAAAAAGTGTTATTGGCACAGCTATTTATTATGTTTTAAAACATGCTATATCCGGTTCTAACTGGTTTCTAATTGTTATTTACATCATGCAGTTGTTATAAAATGAAAAAAAAACCTTCTTTACGGTAATAAAGTCAATATGGAAAAAATGTACATAGTGTTGTATCCCTCCGAGGTACAGATATTATATATTACTACTTATTTTTAAGCTAATTGATCTAGTCAAATTTCAATCCAGAAAGTTTGGGTTTGTTGCTTCTGAACTAAGTGGATTCTTAGGGAAAAGCAACTATTTTTGAAAATAGTAGTCCTGACAAAAATGTCTAATCACAAAGTTTTCTAGAATCTAGATACAAGAAACATAAAGTATATATGCAACTATCTACGCTCCTCACGTAAACAAATGAGCCATTCTCCTGGCCAATCACAGTTCTGAAATTTTGCATGCATTATCTTAAAGTTATTCTTCTAAATATCACTCAAAGTGCTCGTTTGCACATATAAGAAATATATCCGCATCATGGCTGTATGCTTATTTTATATTAAGACACATCCCATAAGGGAATGAAGACGTTAGTGAGGGTATGATTTTTTTTATGTGAGAGAATGGAAAAGGGAATGAACTGAGCTAACGCATGGAATATTATTTTATCAAAAGTTGTTACATTTTCAATAAAACCAAAAATAAAATAACAAAAACAAAAAATAAAAAAACCAAAAACAATAAATGAAAAATGGAAATTAATCTGAAAAACAATTGTCTTTGCACGGTACTTTCTTACATAATTTATTGGGGAAATTTCAGTGGATTATAGCTTCCTCTGCTGCTAAAGACAAGTTAGGGGTAGAAAAAGACTTATGTTTCATGTATCTAGATTCTAGAAGTTTTCGTAGTTAGACATTTTTGTCAGAACTACTCTTTCCAAAAATAGTGGCTTTTTCCTAAAAATCCATTTAGTTGAGAAGCAGCAACGCCAAACTTTCTGCATTGCAATTTGACTAGCTCAATTAGTTTAAAAATAAATAAACTTTAATGGACTACTTCTAGTGAACTTACGTTCAGATCTAGAATGAAATTAGCAGGAAATTGGGTCATTTCTAATCATACCTTCATTTATAAAAAAATGTCTCACACATTCCATTGTTAGAGAAGCCATGAAAGAGAGGAAGAGAGGGGACAAGGATTCGCCCTTTCTGTGAGAATGACCAATAAAGAACATTTCTACCCTGCGGTTTCTTTCTTCCATCATTAAGACACCTTTTAATTTTGTTTTCAATTTATTTCTTTTATCTCAGCGTATTTTCTTCCTTCGGTATTGCTTTTTGAGAATACGATTCCATTACTGCCTGATTTTAATCTTCTTATTTATTTTAGTTTATGTATGATAATGATAACAGGGTGCTGTGCAAAGTTGCGGTTGTCGTGGAAGTATAGAGATAAATAAAACCTTGTTTAAATAAGGTCACATTGCATTGATTTTTTTCACTAATTATTCCTGGTGAATAGAATGAGGACTGGACTCCCATCATTTACATTTTTTTACAGTTGAAGCCGTAGTGTTTTAAAGAGTCCAATATGAGTGCGATTTTAAATTGTTTTCACCTCTGGCAGTGTAGCAAACATGTTATTGTATATAACTGAGAAGCATATTGTTATTTTAAACGTAAGCAATCTTCAGTATGAAAACACAACTTTTTCCTTATGTAGCTCTGTATGTTATTTTTCTCATTCCTGTTACATCTAGCTTGGATTGACTAACTGTCCCTACAATTTTGCACTTTTGTTAAGAAAAATTAATTTTATATTGGGTGTTGAAAAAAATTGTCAGCTGTTCCGGATCTGGTGCAGGAAACAAACTAGAGCCCATACTTAAAAATTAAATTAATGAAGTCGATTATGCTAGCCCATAAGAGCAATTTCGGTGGCCCCTAATGGTCTATTCGAATTTTCATTTCGAGTCCTTTGGATTTAAGATTGCATGATTTGTATAAGGGATCGATTGGAGATTATGCAACCATGCAATCAAACCAAAACAAAAAGAAAAAACTAATTGCTCCTCACAAGAACCATTATACAGTGCCCATTGTATTTAAATCAGAAAAGTATATGGATTTCCGTGTAGTTTCCAAACCTCTGAATATATTGTCATTAAATTTGGCGCTTATTAAAAATGTCACAACTTAACATCTATCTACATTCATTTCGTGGTTACTGTTAAATTTCAGCAATCGTTCATAATTATTTTTACCTGACCAAGGTAAATAAAGCTTCCTGTTACTTATATGTCCAGTTTTGCAACATTGTGCCCCCTCAATAACTACTTGGGCAGCATCGGCGCTTACAGCTAGTATATGGCACTCCATATATGGCGCTATAGACAGGCCAAAAGAAGAACCAATCTTCACGGTCCCTGAGTTCGGTTTATGGGTCCAGCAGCGATCGAGGTAAGGCTGACCAGGGCCTATCAAATATAGGTGTGCCCACCGTAGCATGAACAAAAAAATCTTCTGGCAAGAAATGCACCATTTTTCTTACATCAAATCAACTAAGAGGCATAACGGACTGAGTCTATGATAGTAATTTATTGATAGGTTCTTTGTTATTAAAAAGACAATTATTTCACTAAGTAAATATAACAATAAATATAACTCGCACAATTTTACACGAACTAAACAAACGAAGTAAAATTGAATTTACTTTAACTTCCATCCACGGACTGCATATAAGTGAACTATGTCACTGTCTCTGTAGTCATACAGGTGATGGAGCTTTTGATCACAGGAGCTTTTTGGAATGTTATGGAGGTCACATGAATATCTTTATGTCGACTACAACTCCGAGAATGCCCAGAGTGTACGTCTTTGACCAAATATTGGACAGCCGTCAATTCATGTACCATTCTCCAGAAAGGAACATAATTTATCACAAGTTATGTGTCACTGGAATTCTTATATACAATTTTATTCATATGTTACACAAAAAACAATAGGTAGAATCTGACCGCCATTACGTTTTTTTTTTTAATTATTTAATGCACAGTATTCATGTCAGTTAACAACACATTTGTTGCCTAATAAAGATACCAATAGACAACTTAATTGAAAACTTTTAACCTAACAAAAAACCTGTAATAGGATGTCGGTGCATATTCTGATTAACCACTCTGTCAAGATCGGGATGTATGAAATCTTGATAACTCTATTTCCAATCACACAAACCTTTGTAATATTATTCCAATCATTGCTCATCAACTCTCCTAATCTTTAAATCTAAACTTTGCCAGTCCCTTATTTCCCACCAATCTAACAATTCAAATTTTGCATTATTATTCTTTTTATTTATTTTTTTTATTTATTCTCTATTTTAATACACCCAGCAACTTTTCACGCTCTTTTTCTCCTGTTATAATTATTCTTATATCTTCTTAATTATTTTCGTTGCAATTGTCTACGATGGACAACCACCTCTACTCATTGATATTTTTTGTTTCAATATTATGTTGTAGGCTCATTAATGTCGTGTTATTTATAAGCTAGATTTATTCGCTTTGAAAGGAGACCATAATTAGAGACAGTTCAGTCCAGTCACGTATAATGTGTATCATTAAACCTGTTTATTCCATTATATAATTTTTATAACATAACAAAACGTGTATATAATGTAGCGACGCTACAGGAAATACAAAAATAATTTGTAAATAGATTCGCCTGAGGATCTTTAATTGTATATAATTATCTGTAAATTTAAAGAGGCTATGAAGAAAGAAAAAAAAATATATATATAAACTAATCACAGCAGTGAATGTTATCTATTTTTATATATCATATGTTATATATCAACTAGACATATTTTCCTTTTTGTTATTCTTAATGAGCAGCGTACCACAATAAGTATAGTACGCGTGCTAGTTCTGAAGAAATTTTTCAATTTGAAATTATCGATGCAACATTAAAACAAATTAGACAATGTAAAATTAATCTGCTTACCTTAATATCTGCAAATCTAGAGTAATCTCCTACCTGTGGCAACCATGGATAAAAGGATATTTGTCAAGGATATCAGGGAGTGATTGTTAAAGGAGGGAAGACAGGCGCTTCTGATATCTGAAAGCCACTTTAATATAAACACTAATGCCTGGCTGGGTGGACCTAAACGGTTTTTTTAACACATACGGAAAAATTTAGTTGGATTCGAAAATCATATTTTAACGTAAATGAATGTAATATAAACAAGGTGTTTTTCTTTCATTCAAAAGTTTATATATATAAGTTAAAGCCAGAGGGCTGACTATGTCGAATACTAATACGATCATGGAATGTAAACAACCCATGATCCTATGTATGTGGATTATCATCAACAATAAAGCAGTCTTTTACAGTCAGAGTGTGTCGGTGCATTTCCCTCTTTCCTTATTCTTGTTTTATCTATCTTAACCACCGGCGATTAACTGGTGCCGAAACCCGGGAACTTCGTACGGTGGCGTAGAAAGTTATTGTTTTTTTTCTCTTTCTCTCTAATTTTTTTTCTTTATCTCCTCTCTGTATACGTTTTTTTTATGAGAACATGCCAGAGGGAGTGTTACGACTCGCGGTGCTGAGTGGAGTGGTAGATATACCGCAGTTGCCTTAAACGACCATGGCAGCGGTTCACGCGACTACATTGGCGTGGATGAAGATTCAGGCGATGACAGCTCAGGATGTGAGGAAGTCAATTTCAGATCTGGAGAGATTCGCAAGCGAGACTAGAGAACTGAATCACTTCCTTAAGGGGAATGACTGGCTGATGATGCGGATAGAGGGAAAACGGACGGAGTACTTAATAACTGAAGGAGATGCCGATTCACTGAGAGCAGCGCTGGTGTGCAGAGTTAAGCGGAGTATCCTGAACCTGATCCAGGCTGACGAGGAAACCTCGTGGACCCTGAAGGAGCGGCTGAAGAAAGCATTCGGTGGGGAAAGGTGGACCCCTGAAGAGGACATTTTTAAAATGTTCCGGGAGAAGAAGAGGGAAATGCACCAACACCCTCTGACTCCAGTAAAAGACTGCTTTATTGTTGATGATAATCCGACATACATAATAGAATCATGGGTTGTTTACATTCCATAATCGTATTAGTATTCGACATAGTCAGGCCTCTGACTTTAACTTATATATAAATAATATAGATAGATAAATTATATGATATAATGAAAAAGAAAGAAAAACGGTAAGAAGACCTTATCAAAGAAGAAATGTTCGAGGCGCGGATGGTGGATGGAAGAGGAATAAAGAGGTTTACATCCTAAACGGGGACTTTCATTTGTCTGCAAACATTAAAATCGAAAGATCAAAATGTAAAATGGTATGTAAATAGCATGCAAGAAAACAGATGGGTAAAGAAATTTTAAAAAAGAGCTCTATGGCACTGTGGAACCATAGCGAAGACTAGACCGAGAATCAGGTGGACGAGCACTGTTGAGAAGGATATGAGACAAACAGGAATGGAAATTAAGGAAATTGGCAATCGAGAAAGAAGAATAGCTAAAAAAGTAATTTTCTCCAGAAAAATAGCTCGCATTAACAACAAACTTCCAAAACAGCTCACAAGGCGTTGGTTAAACTACCTAAATTGACAATTAGAAAAATTGCTTATTTTCGTTAAAAACAGCAGAGCAGATTTTTTTTTTTTGTAATTTCTTTAATTGTATAAAGTGGTCTCCTGTTGTTTAGAGATAATATAATAACTACAGAAATACGACAACGTAGCTTAAATGCAAAGAAAAAAGAACGGAGAGATACCACCAGGGAAAACAAGAAGAAATTGGAGAAGATCATGAGAATGGAAGAAAGGTTGCACTCCAGTGGATCCAGGCTACGCCAGTATCGAGGGAATTGAATCGGCTTACCAATCGGCATGTATTGGAGCATCTCAACGACAACCTCCCACTTATGCCTCTGCGAAAAGTTTAATTATGAACCTGAGTGACGAGGGAGAGGACGTGATTTCAGGGCGCCTTGGCACTGTAGGTACCTTATCATTCGTCATTTATGGTATTTATCAAGTAACAACAAAGACATAGGCACATTAATAATTAGCAGAGATGCTAGACCAGGGGTAGAAACAAAATCTCACTTGATTATAAGAAATTTAGTGCCAAAATCGAAGGGATAGGATTAATTTTTAAATATGTGACGAAAGTTTATCTCACGGATTTGTTTGCCAATGATCGTAATATTGAGTGAAAATGTTGCAATCGATATGAAGTATTTAAGGCATGTTTAAAAACTACCCGAATTGTAAAATTCATCATGAAAATCTTAAGTGTTGTACAATCCTAAACCGGCATTAATCAGTTAACATTTAATTATCCGAATTGTGCTTTATTTGTTTGGACACCTTTGTCGAAAGCATCGAGTATACCTTTCTCGACCATCTAATATGCACCTCTCGATATGACTTGGTTCATGCTAGAAGGTCATCAGTCACATTTTTATCAAACTGAGATTTCGCCAGTTTTGAAGTCTAGGAGGTCCGGCACATCTATTCATGCTTTAAGGAACTCATGTGACCAGTCCTTGTTGGTAAAACACCGCATGAGAGCCGAGGAGTCATGCTACAAAACCATTGTATACAGTCGGTGTTTTTTTCGGATTTTTTCTGTTTTTCCTAACGTTTACGGAAATGGCCTGATGCCAGCAGCTTTCAGCACGAGCCAAATCATATTGTTCCTTGGCATTATTCCACCAATAGTTCATAAATTATTAATTAGTACATAATTGATGTTACATAACGTAAAAAACGTTCTGATGTGAGGAAAATACACAAGGCTGGTCAACTGATCCGAGAACCAGTGACAGTTTATTTATGTAGTGGCATTTCACGCATACACATTCCCTGAACCCAAAGGCAGAGGCTGTATTTTTAAGTGCGGAAGGATCGTCATTCGTCTGCCCGTCTTTCTTTCCGTTTGTTGGCCTGTATCTTCTGTCAAAGATGTCACCAAAATGATTTGATCCATCACAACTTTTTAAATTTTCCTCAACATCCGTGAATATGCTGATTGTGTATTAGTTGAAATTCACTGAAGGGAAGTGTGAAAAAATAATTAAACATGAAAAACGTTCGTCCTTAACTTTTTAAGGCTTTATATGACACACCTATTTAATAATAAATTTCAGATTGTCCCCTATAGCTAAGACCCGATTGGTGACAGTAACGTAAAAAGGACTTATAAGCCATTCCAAAAAGTGATAGTTTGGGATACACAAAATAAATAACGCCACTTATGATGTGCAAGAGTTTTTTGTGAATATTTTTGCTATTTACATTTTTTTTTTTTATTCACAAAGTTGGCAAGTGAAAAAACAAAATCCCTAGTAGTTTTTTTTTTTTACGATCATTTAATAAGTATTTAAGAAACTCGCGTATGTTTATTTGTTTATCTCTATTAATTTTAAGCGAATTGAAAGTTTTGATTATATATTGTCATATTAGGTAGACTGACTATTTTTTTCATAAATCTAGATTTTTCGTTTGGTGAATATCAATTTAAAAAAAAGAGTTAGCAAATAATAGAATCGTAAAAATAAAATAAATAAATTGTAAAAACTATTTTTATACAACTCACCTGATATGGTGGGTTGAAGGTAGGCAAGTATATACAAAGCGAGAAGAAACATATCGTAATGACATTTACATTGTCGAAAGGCAGGACTAAACCGGCCGCACTGTCAGAGATCTGGCCGCGGACTGGCTCACAACGCCCCTAGCGACCTTCGCCGATACTCCACTCTCACTATAGCGCCAAAATTTATTTTGTCCTAAAACATAGCAAAAAATCATTTTTTGTTAATAAAAGTATTATAAGTTCCATCGGTGCATCGCTGGGCAAGGGGAGGCTAATTGCTTTCAAAAGGAACTAGGCCATAGTCTCCTGTAGTCTACCATAGCACTTCCAGGAAATTTGGTATTGGCTAGGCTGGAGTTTGATTATGACATCTCAATGGATGGAGGGATGATTTGGAGGTTCCAGGATCGAGTCCCACGATATTGTTTTTCATCGAACATTAACTGTTCAATTTACAGCCCTTCAAGATTATTTCCTGGAAATTTATTTCGATTTTATTAATCAGTAATGTATTAATGATAATTACAAGAACAAGTTTATTTAGGCTTTAAATAACACCAAAGTTCGTTACTCTTTGAAAACTTTTCTTTTATTTGCAAGATCTTTCAATGTCCCACGTCTTTTATCTTCAGGCTATGACGATTATACAAAAAGGAAAAAAAATTAATAACGGCGGTGAATTGTGTTTTGATCTTCTATGGCATTGATGTTTAGAACGTTTTCTGTTAATTTTTACACTTATAATATTGGATTTCCTAAGAATATATATAATTGTTATGTATTCTTATGTATATATATAATCTTTTAAATTTTAAAGCCTTGTTGTCCTTGTCGTATAAATGTCATAGCCTAAGGATGATTGACGAAGGCTGTTGCAAATTAAAGAAAAACATTGAAGTTATTTCAAACATAAATTATTACCATATCTTTCAACCTAATACCTCCATAATTCAATTTATTAAATTAATTATTAACTTTAAATCCATTTCTCACATTTCATTTACGCAAAAAGGATCCAACCCACAGACAGACACTATTTGTTGTTGTTGGATTTGTTTCGCAAAAAAATAAATGTATTTAATCACATTTTGTTCAACAAAACTTCTATATTTCACCGATAAAATCTGTCCATGCTGCTTGGATCCCATTTGAATTGCATTAAATAGGTTTAAACCTAATCAATGCCATAGAAAACAGAAAAATCAAAAATTGTGGGCACAAAAAAAAATGTTCATTTTATTAATTAACGAAATCTCATCGGTATTCGGTATTTTTTCAAATCCTCTACAAAACTGTTTTAAACTTGGGGAAGGTAAAATCCCATTTTTCTTGTAGTGCCAGGGCGCTTTAATGGGAAGGGGACTTAATGGCTATATAAGGCGACTTAAGGTTAAACTCCAATCTGTAAAGGAATGGGTGATGAGGCTTCTTATAACCTTCTGGTTGTAGTAACAAATCATCTTTTTTTTTTTTCTTTTTTTCTAAGCTCTCTAGTTAGAATGTTAGGATGAGGGAGAAATATAAAATATTTAGGGTGATCGGATCCTTGTACTAGGAAGACCTGCTTGAAGGTGGTGTGAGAGGAGTAAGGAGTGTGGGAATCCTCGGTGGAGGTTGATTGTTACGGTACAGTGGTGAGAGTCCACTGGTGGCTGGGCCTTGAGTCTTCTCTAGGCATGTAGTCCAGTCGTAGTTAGTCTGATATCAGTGAGGGCGCCCCTTAGAGGCTTGTTGTTGGTGGGCCAAGCGCCGTGATGCCAACCATCAAATCATCTGATTTTGATAAGTTACTTAAGATAGTTTGTTTCCTCTTAGTACCGGTGGGAAGAGATGAACTTTATATATTATGGTTTTTTTTTTTGGTTTTTTTGAGGTTATGTGACTTACTGAATCCTGGCACTTGGAGTAAATACTTCGGATTGGATGAAATCATTTATCTCCGTGTAAAATTTAAATACTTGTATCGAATAAAATATTTAATTAGTTCATTAGCACTATCCCTGGCTAACCTGGCACCCGAGTTACGGCCTGGTTTGTTGGTTCTACTCGTGCAACAATTGTAATTTTATAAATTAACTCATTAAGTAAATAATAAACTAACTAACCAAAAAATGAATAAGTATTTTATGAAAGGCTCTCAAAACACTTACATGTGAAACTTTTTTTCACACAAAATGTTTAATACTTTCAAAACGTCGAATTTTTAAACCTTCCTTCGAACGAAATGTTGAGAATAAAGTATTCGGCTCGATGTGTTAAAAAATTCTCTGTGTATAAATACATCAAAGATGGATTCATGCGCCGTCGAGCACAGTTTTCTATCTCATTTCGTTGCCAATGCATTGTTTTTCAAAGTTTTTTTCTACTTAAAGCGTTAAATTTCCTTTAAAAAATTAACTAGTAGCCGTAATAGCAGCTCAAAATTCACGAATATACGGAAATAAAATTTCTGGAAAACTTTAAACAAGTAGTTTTTCGGGAAAATGTCTAGAATTTCATAGTCAAAGTTTACGGAAATATGCTCATGAGAAAAGAAATAATTTGTCATAAGAAAACAGTTAATGATAAGTTAGTGAAGTGTAGCGCACTGATTATAACTGAACAAAACTATTTGTCATTATGGATGTCGGGTGGTCACAAGGGGGGGGGGGCCTAGTTACCCTATCCCTGACAAAGTGAGGGTTGTTTGAGTTTATAACCTGGAGAATCGTTTCATGTCGGCTTTACTGTCTGACTCCATTTTTGATAGGTATGTGCCCCGACAATGCACTATGTTCAGGAGAATAGGTACAGGGTAGGTAGGTAGGTAGTTTGTGTGGTCTTGGAATGACCACGAATTCACACTCGGTATCTGAGGGTAGGCGAAATCCGTCCGGATCCCAAAGGCGAGTGTGAACCGGAAAGAGGTAGACTGGATCGTCGTGGGAAACACTTCTTGCTAAGTTTGCAGGGCCACGACAACCGTTGTCCACTAGGGAGAGGTCTCTCCCAAAGAGGTGCTAGATTTAGCGAGACAAAGGAAGAGATTCCCACTAGGAAGGTGTGGGGTCTGACAACGCCGGATTAAAACTTAGCGAGGCGAGGAGGGAAAGAGATGTAGAGGTTTTTCATAAAGAAGCAGCGAGTTTCAGAGTTTCAAGCAGGGTAGCCACGAGCCAGTAGTTGTCAGGAGAATGATATAAAGGCCCCAAACCGCCGGTCTTAAATACCCAGCTGGCTTTGCCAGTAGCCAATAAGGATCGCTTTTGTCGTAGCCAATGATGTGCGGTTCCTTTGTTCCCTGACAGAGCCGGGAGGGCCTCCCGGCGGTTGGGTCTTATACCTGCCTGACAGCTGGTGTCCCAGCTCATATTACTCATTGGCTCCCACGCATTTTTTATTGTTTAACACATTTATAATGATTTATATTTTGGTAGTTTTATTTACATTTTTTTACAATATATATATATACAATAGAGTATAGGGTGATTTATCTTATGTAGTTAGCGGTCGCTACAATGGAGGTATCTATTTGTGACATAAAAAGATGCATTTACTGATGTTCTTAAGGCTTCAGATCGGAAGAATTGGATGCGCTTGATGCTCGATGATTTTGATTTCCTTCATAGCACAAGTCCAGCTTGGCTTTAGTATGACTTTGTCTTCCCACTTGAGTTGGGATTTCCTGTTGAGCAGTATACATAGGTGTCCGAACCGTCTGTTGAGTCCCTTCCTTTTAAGTCTCGAATATGTGTTGAAAGTAATTCTTTGCGAAGGTAAATTCCAAGGTAATCACACTCTGATATGAGAAGATGAGGAGCGTTGAAGCAGGGTCACCGTCGTATAGTAAAAGTAATGATAGTGCATTTTTCTTTGTTGATCGCTTGCATCAGCGCTCCATATGAGGATGTATTTTCCGGTAATATAAATCATTATATTCGGTGATATTTCCGGGTGAAGATGGGATATGAAAACATCTCTTTGATCAGCGAAGGTGGCAAGAGAAGAGACAGCAGTGATAGGAAAGTCAGTGGCATGAAGGGTACAGAGAAGAGGGCCGAGAACACTACCTTAAGGAACTCTGGCTTCGAGAAGAAGACTATTCGGAGACACAGCGGACTTGGAAGTTGCGGCTCGGTAGTTAAGAGGAAAGGATAAGGTAATTTGTTTGAGCTGGAGTGTGCTTGCTCTCAAGGACTGAAGAAATGTGGTCGACTACGCAAAACCCCTGCTGTAATGTAGACTGTTCTAGGTGGAAACTTGGTTGTTGGTAGAACGTTTTAAATGTCCTAAGAGGGAAGGAGGGGTATAAGGATTTGGTCTAAAATCTTAGAGAGGATTGGGAGGCCGATAGGATGAAGGGTGGGAGAATATAATTAAAAAGGTGAGGAATGAGTGTTGGTCGATTTTTTTTTTTTTCTTGATTTTTTTTCCCCCATTCCCTCAACCCCTTTATTTAAACATTTTTAACAAATTATGAACAATAAGAATTATACATTGGTGATAATTGGCTCCATCTTCTGCATTACTGTATATAATGCATTGTAAGGAGGGTAGTATTACAAAAACAGATTTTCTTTTTGTGGTTAAAATTACAAAATTCAATATACTGGACTAGGTGACCAGGCTCATCTTTAGTGTGGGTTGAAGAATACAGTTGTAGATAAATGTCAGGAAGGCTATGTGTCTTGTGTGGCAGTTGGTGGAGGAATCGTGAAGTCTAGAAGGTCATATTCAGGAGATTCGTTTCTGAGTAAATAATACATGAGGTGTAAACTGCTTTAGGGGGGAGAGATAGAGGAATTGGTGAAGAAAGTAATTCATCAATAACAGGTAAGTGTGATAGGTTTCCAGGGTCGGGATGGGGTTTGGGAAAAATGACGTCCAAAATTCATCTGATTTTTCTCCATCTGACTACCCTCAAGACCCATCGTTATGTTGAAGAGGAGAGAATACTTTTATAATTAAGGTTTTTGTAGTTGCGGCCCAGAGGGATAACAGTTTACAGACTCGGTTGTAGGTGTAGCGGTCGTAACGGTGTTGCCAGATTTTTCAGGATTGGATTAATTCTAGAGTATGTGTGGACAGTGGATTTCCAGTATTGATTTTGGGATTGGGATAGCATTTAGTGGCCTGCCATTTGTTGAATGGAGTCGACAAAGACGTTGTCCGGGTTTTGTGATGTTCCAAGGAATTAATTATGTAATAACCGTTAATAATGTATGGTTTTAAAAATATTTTCCAAGTCGTCATATTATCAAAAAGGAATCTAGATATAATGTTCCATGTTTATAGATCAATTAGGGGACAATCACCAGGAAAAACATAGGTGAAAACACCAGTTTTTGATTTTGAAAAGAATTTAACAAATCATAAAAAAAAAGATATATTTTTTAACAACAAATAATTAACTAAGAACCTTTAATTATTTTTTAGGAATTTGAAAATTTTTATATCTCATTGGGTACTGAAATGTAAACTCCATTGAAAATTTCATGTTTATAGTTCGGACAGGGACCCCAGAACAGACGGAGGCATTGGTGAAATCATGTGTTTTTCGAAGTCCCTAAAACCGAAACCCTAAAAATACAATGATTGATTTAAATCATTGTTGTGAAATACTTCTATTTTATATTTAGTACAGCTCATCCTGAATTATTCTACTTAGACCAATGTGTACACAAGTGGTAAGAAATTATTTATATTCATTCACATACCTAATGAGATATGATCGTTTAAAAAAGAAAAATTTGTTTTCGGACAGCTGACCTATCAATGACACACAGATGAAACTGTCCTATTATAATAAATAATAATTATTAGAGGATTTCACAGGAACATTTTTAAAAGTCAGATTCAAAGAAAAAATGTTTCTTCCCTATGGTCGGTTTTACACAGAGAATATTTTCAGAAATTGTTGAGAGCACTTAGGCCATTTACAAGCAGACTGCTGTCAATAGGTGCATTATTTTCACATAAATTAGGGATTTGATACATTCAAACAGTTACCAAAGATTCTAAATATGAATATATTAGGCTGACAGTCTACAAATAAAAATATACATAACTTAGTAAATAATATTGATAAATATAAAGTTTATAGTATCATAAATCGATTACATTTACCTTCTGTGTTTTAATGTGATTCCAACATTAATTTTGGAACTATTGTCATTTCATTATTAGCTTGTTTTTTATTACTGGTCAGCTATGCCCAGGCAGGCAGAAAAAGGATTCATGCATTCCTCCATCCAGAAAGTTTTGACCCCACCTTATTATTATTATCGGTAGCCTTTACCAATTCTACTTAGAACCAACAATTTCTACAAATTTAAAGTGATGAAGAAATCAGTTTCATACTAGTGAAGTTCGTTTCCTTAGTATGATTATTTAAACTCATTGCTTTAATAAAAAATACACTGTTCTACAAACCGATTTTTTGTCAAGTTTTATGTAGTCTACAACAATGATGTAAATCATTGAATTTATTGTTATTATCCCAGTATCTTAATTATGTATAAATGAATGCATTTAAATCTTGATCCTATCGAGTGACAAAGTGATTTCTTAGATTTTTGTAAATAGATTGTTTATGGTTCAGTGGAGAATTGGACCCGTCCGCCTTCAGGAGGATACACATCAGGGTGACACGGCCTGGCGTTTCAATTTCAATGATTCTGAGATGAGACGCTCACGAAAACAAATCTTTGCCACTAACACGAGCCAAAGGAATAAATCCAAAGCCAAAACAGAAAGCTTGGAGAGTTTCCCCCAACTCTCCTTTTATCCCAAACAACTTTAATTTTCTTAAACTTCAGAAGTGACCTTCCTTTTGACTATTTCAATTACTGTTTAGTCAGTTCATTGAGGATTTCAATTATGATTTAGTATTTTTAATTGATTAACAAGACTGTTCCTTGGTTAGTGCAAAAAATTTTAATATTTCTGATTCATTCAAACCCATTTTTAACTTCTGTTAACATATAAGTAATATTAAACATTCGTCCCTGTATACACTTGTTTTAATTATTCAATCATTCAATGGTTTTAGTATTAGATTTTGCTGTATAAACTGTTTTTACACAATAATGTTTTGTAGTTAATGCATTTTGTTAACAATTATTTATATGTGTAATAACTATTGTATTATATTTAAATGTTTCTCTGTAGTTCTATACATCTGAATATACCAGTTTAAACTTGGGAAATAAATTTTTATTGCTTTCAAACCCAATATTATTTTAACCCACAGCCAGCTTCCCAAAAGCAAACATAAAACCTACAAATATGGAAAGTAATAAACTTTTAAAGGATGATAATTATTTAGCTTAATCTTTTTTCTTATTGTATTTAACGTGTAATAAACTTTTTTTTTATATTTGATTAATTTTGTTGAAACTATACATTATTAATCTTTATACATTATAAAGTTTTTTCCTTCAATTTAATTGGATAAAAAACAATTGCCTATTTTCCTAATAAATGATATCTGTGGTCATATTCAAACTTTATTCATGCAAATAATTCAAGTTTGTTTAAAAAATCATTTTCAAGTCAGAAACAAAACTGTGATCTTCACAATAAATAAATACTCTGCAGTGAATTTATTTTTTTTATTGATACATTCATTCAAATGCAGATTTATAAATGATCAAATTCAGCCTTACCACTGTAAACCTATTGGTTGGGACACTTAGATAGTTCTAATAATTATTGAATTTCGCTTCATTTGATGGAATTTATTCTATTTCTAAAGGTTGTTAGATCTTGAAATTAAGAGAATATTAACAGGGCATTAAGAGATATATAGAAAAAAATTTATTTAAGTGTGCAGAATCAAACAATTAAGGTTTTCAATAATCTTACTGATTACTTCCTCTCGATTGATTCCTTAAGTTTTATCAAATTATTTTTATAAACATTGAAAAGCAAATTCTCTATCATAAACCATTTATTGCTTCTGTGCGTGGGAATTTCATAACCACGGCCACATCTTTTTTTATATAAATATTATTTAAATTAAAATTAATCTGATTTTATGTTTATTAGGGTTTTGCTGATTTCTTTTCAAAATCAGAAACCCTCATGTTTTCACATGTGTCTCTATCTGTCTATACTGATGATTGTGAGTTTCTTGTTTGACATACAAACATGAAATTTTATATCAAGATTACATTTGACTACCAGATCACACTAAAATATTTTGAGCTCCATAAAACATTATCAAATGTTATTAACTAGTTGACAACTTGGTAGTAAAAAACAATATTTTCCTGTCCTATTTAGTGGGGTACCAAATTAAAGATCTCATTGCCCTGATTAATAAATAATTTTTATAACTGCATTTTGATTTTGAATGAGCAGACTGGTGAAAATATTTTTACCATCTTTGTTAGTTTTTTTTGTCCTTTACCTATTCTGTACTAGGGTATTCATTGGACAAAATACTATTGAGCTAGTCTGTGTACAAATATTTTAATATTGCATCGATACAGGCTAATTGCTTAAAGCATACATAATGATTCAAGCGTTATTTTTGAGGTTTAAAAATAATTCTAGTAAGAACTTGCACCATTCTTTCATACAACACCTCATAAAAGCAGTTTAATACACAAATATATTAAATTGAAAAGTATAGATATCCTATTCATTCATTGATTGACACACACTGCTTATTTATTTAAATATATGATTATTTTTTTCTAAGAGTTTATATAATATTACATTAGTACAATAGGCAGGTTGTATTTTTAATATACAGGTATGACTAAGGCGAAAATTCATGATGTTTTATGATTTGTTTGTATAAAGAGAGCAACTGTTTCTGAATATTCATTGAAATATAATTTTGCCTTTTCCAGGCAAACAAAAATATTCCATACTACATATACCGTATTTTGTACAAAATATTAGAGAAAGATTAGACATTAATGTATTCCATTATAAGGAGTTGGCCTGAAGTAACGGCACTGCTCATAGTACCTACATACTAAGATATAATTTGAGTAGTTAAACCTTCATATTTTTACATAATACTTTAATTGTGGGTGTTTTAAATGTTGAAAAGGGATTTCATATAGTTTAAGAGCATAACACCTTGATAATCCCCCACCCCTGGACAGCCTCGATCTATACTTAAACAGTGGTCGATAAGTTAGCAATAACAATTTTCATTGTATTGGCCCAAAAATTAGTAACTTGGCTCAGTAAATAAAGCATGGAAAAACTAAAAGATTTAATTTCCAACCTAAATAAAAGTTTAAATGATGATTCAGTCCAGACGAAATCCCTACCTCAAGGGCTAAAAGATAATTTTGTATGTTTAAGAAAACAAATTGACAGCATAAATTGAATAAATAGATAACGAAACTTCAACAACTTGAATTTTAACATCGAAAAATATATGAAAAATTACATTATAGCCTTATTTAACAAAACTTGATGTGTATAACATAAATTATATTTCATACAAAAGAACTAAAAAAAAAATTAGGGCACAAATGAATGGAATTTGACGAAGCATTGAAAATTGTAACTACCCATATGAATCCAGATATGAGACCAGATAACCAAATGTCTAGAAAACAAACAGGCTATTTATTTATTTTTTATTTGCTTGTCCATTCATGACGAAAGCGCTCAATTGAATTATTGAAAATATTTCAGACGCTTCATTTGATTTTATTTTGCATTAATCTGCATTTTTTTCTATTAATAAATTTCATTTACCATAGTTACAGTACTTATATGTACATTTGTAAGGATTACCACTTGCATATACATGCAGTTAATTGCAAGATATTTGGGAAGACTTCATCCAAATAGTTTTCTTAATTTGATATTAACAGTTGTCACCAATCCGTTTTCATACATTGTCAAACTTTCACGGTCTAGAAAATTTAAATGCATCCCCACCCCAATTCTTAACACCACTCCCCCCCCCCCCCCACCATGCCATCAACTACTCTACCTACTCTATTGGCCTGCTTTGCTTCGTAAAACTTTTCTTTTAAATCAGTTGTTACCTTACATGGAAAACACGATGGATAACAATAAAATGAGGTGTATAAATACTAAATAAATAGTTTTTTATGACGATTTTCAGGGTATATGGAAATTAATAAAAAGTACATATAAACTCAAAAAATAGTTAATGTTCAATGCAGGGAAAAGTGCCACGTTTTATTTTGAACAACTCACCTGAAGTTTGGGGTCAGTTTGGTGCAGCTTATTATTCACATCTAACTGTTATGGGTGCCTCATCTGTGAGTCAATATCTGTACCAGTTCTTCAACACCTTCAGTAAATACCGGATGTTTGGGCTATTAAGGGGTCAATTTATGACAACAATATTATTTTCAGTTAAAATCTATTTAAACTGGTGATGGTAAAATAAGTTTTTTTAGTTATGAGATATTTTTCTTAAAACTCCTTTTCACAATAATCCTCGCAGATGATATGACATGCTATAATATGACATTCTTGTACAGTGCATCCACTTACTTTTCGATGTTTTCTGAAGATTTCCAACAATCATTTTCAGCTTCACTAGGAAGCAGCTCGGAAATCGACTTTAGTTCAAACTTTAAGCCTTGGTTACTCGCTGACAGTTTACTGTCACTACTGTGACAGTTAGCAACTGTTGGAGCAACTGCCATGGTGTGAACTGTATAACAGCAGAAAGTACTGTCATGACGGTTATTCCCACCAGTTTACCCCTTGAGAGTGAACTGTCGCACCTTATCTCCCATTTTACGGACGGGAAAACATTGTTTTGATTCGGGAGAGGTGGTAATTGTTCGATATTGTCTGAATGTTGTTTATTGATTATGCCTGTACTTGGAATGGAAATAGATTCGTTCCACCGTTTTAATATTGGTGAGTTCTTGGAGGTACCCAAAGTTTTCCTGTTTATGGAGGATATGCGATCCTGAGTTATTCCTCCTTCAACGCTTAAATCTTCGTACAACAAAGTAATTAAAGCAACAAATGTTATTGCTCCTAGTTGATTTCTTGCTAGAATCTAATTTCTAGTCCACATTTTTTTTTTTTATTGCTACTCCGTTTAATTTTATAATTTCGAAAACTACTGTAGCTAATTCAGCAACCAATTCTACGTCCGCCATTTCTCCGACTGACTGTCATCAGGTTTACTATCAGGACACTGCACAACTGTCCCACTGTCTAACTGACATGACCGTCACTGTCTAATTATCACCTTGTAAACCCGGCCTTAATCGCTATTATTCCCTATAATGTTGTTATATAACCTCTAGTCGTCTTCATGAAAAAATTAGACACTTGGGATGTACGAGGGTGGTCTGAAAAGTTTCCAACCTAACAAAGCTTTTATTTCACTAGGTTTTATTTATTTTATTATCATCTTCATGTTGAGGTCGGAAACTTTTCAGACCGCCTGTGTAGGGCCTACTTGGCGCGGCCATGCCACTTACGGCGGGCGGGGGACTAATTACTAATTTCCTTCTTGGTTAATAATCGGCATTATCGAAGTAAAGGGGTCTCGTGGATAGAAGTGTATAATACTATAGTGTATAACCTACTAAAAAAAATAAAACGTTTTAAGGCCGTGAACGTGATCATGTGTATGTAAACTAGTATTTAAATCAGTCACGAAATGGAGTTCAACAAACCGATATGTGTTAACAAGGTACGTTGAAGAAAACATTAAGGTTTCCAAAAATAAAATACACATTTACATAGTGGTTACAGGAACTATGGAAAAATCAAATGATTAGTGGAGCAGAAATAGCGTTAGAGGTGGAACTAATTGACAAATTATTCTTGTCGTAAATGGTAGATAACACGTTCCTAATCAACAGACTAAAAATATACATCCATACTCTCACGACAAACGCGTTTTTTGGCCACCATCTTGAAAAAACATCAAAAAATGTCACTGTAAAAGAATATGATCTTGGTTTTTAAAAGTAAAATGTTATCAAAGATGAAGTATGGGGGAAAATGATTTTTAAAAAATACCTACATGACACTGTATTTACACCTTAAATTATGCTACATTACATTACATGTATACTTATGCTGTGTGATTAATTTTGATTTTCTTTATTTTCTGTTTCAGGTAGGTAATCTTTTTTCAAAGTGGAAAAATTATCGTAAAAAAAATGGAAGAAGAAAACTGCATTTTGTGTTCCAGTGTACTTTGTGACGATTAAAACCAAAAGGCTTGAGGGAAACCATCAACAAGAGCAAACAAATAGGTGATCAAATTCCAAGATAAGATGCAGCTCGATAGCGCTACGAGGTTGGATCGTTCAATTTCAAAGAGAACTGTTTGTTTTGTGGCCAGGTTAATACGGATTACGAAATGCTAAAAAAAAAAAATGGCAGTCATTCCTGTGCGTACTTTTCAGATTCACGGCACAATTTTGAAACAATGCAGTACCAGAAGTGATCTACTTTATAAGTAGCAAATGTGAACGCGAGGAAGCTTTCAGTCAAAGATTTATTTATTTAAAAAATGTATGGCATGGATCTTGTGACGTTTATAGGGCAACTCTGAGACTTAGGGACTCAGCGAATAACTTGGCAGGAGAAGTTGAAATCTGATGAAGGAATCGGGCTTAGCGAAACACAATCAAAGGGCTCTGATCGAAGGAGAGATCATCAAGACGTGTAATTAAATAATATTTATGTGCTCTTAACTAACCCTGATCTCTCTTCAAAGTGGCCATTTGGCATAAATGTGGTTGGATTTCGTAGATACAGCGTTGAATTTCCTCTTTTAATGCACGGATGGATGCGGGCTTGTTGACATACACCTTTGACTTCAAATAACCCCATAAAAAGAAATCTAAAGGTGTTAAATCACACGATTTAGGGGGCCAATTCTGATCACCGAAACGAGAGAGTACACGACCTGGAAATGTCTCATGCAGTATTTGAATTGTTTCATGGGCTGTATGGCATGTGGCACCATCTTGTTGAAACCACATATTGGCCACATCAATATCATCAAATTTCGGCACAAAGAACTGTAATTACGACGCCGGATTTTCAACAACACTCTCACGCACTGCTTCGATATTGCCATTTTTGGGACAGGGTTGTTTTTGGACGACCAGTGTGTATAGTGTCTCCAACTGATCCAGTCTTCCTAAATTTTTCAATTAATCTCTTCACAGTTGACGAAGTCAAAACACTATTCCGACCATATTTTGTAATGATATTGTGATACACAATATATTGTGACCATATATTGAAATTTTCAAACTGCGGCCGCCAAACGTTCATTATTTTTGAGATAATGTTCAACAATAAAGACACGTTGTTCTATCGTGTAACGCTCCATTTTTACTAACCCTAAACTGTCAGCTGTCAAATTGTTTTTTTTAGGGTTGCCAGCTGTTTACTGCACAAATGGCGGCAAATTCTAATCTTGCGTTAATTCTGGGACACCCTTTATAATGCTATTTTCTCTACCTGTCATTTATTTAACAAAATTTAATTAAGTAATAAAATAATGAAAAATCAGTGAGTAAGGCCACTGATCCTTGGATCGAGTACTGTTCAAAAACACTGTACTGCACTGTTGTCCTGTTGATCAAAATACCGGTTCTTGAGCTGAAACTGATCAGCGGAGCAGACATCAATTTAAAGATGACCTCAGGGAGGTGAAAGCGCTCATTAAACGTAATAAAGTTTTCGTATTTGAATTATTTGCTGGATTCGACTCCTAAATAAATAAAAAAAATTAAGGTTAGTAAGGCCGATGCCGTAAGAATCAGGAAGTGTTTGGGCAAGAAAGAGGTAAGACAAATCTCACGTGGGAAGGCACGGTGTTATTAGCGGTGAAGGGCTCCTAGCCTCGGGCTTAAGTCGTCCCACTTACCCAGCTTATAATTCCCTTACAGTGTGCATGCTATGAATTTTTACGGACAACAACAACCCCAGAGATTGTACATCTGTTGAGTGCACCATGAATATTAAACTATATGCACATATATATATTAGTCCTAACAAGGACCAATGACCACGCAACATTTATTTCCTTGCAGTGGGATTGGAATGTTTGGATAACTTTAATTTGGGAAACCTAATTCCTGAAGGATTTAAGAAGTGAGAAGATCATACTCTTGGGGACTTCCGGAGAGGTAGGCTCCTTAAGCAGTATTTGACCTTGACCTGGAGATTGACTGCTTTGGGAGACATCGTAGAAATTCTCCAACATAAGTTGCATGTAGGGGATTTATTTTTTTAGGATGAGTTTAGGAAATGTACTGTTCAAATGTTTCAGATAATTCTCTGTAAAAAATGTTGTAGAAATTTATTTTGAATATGCCACTTTAAACAAAATTATTTTTTAACGAACAGTAATACCTTTTAAAAATGCTTTTCAATTGAATTTAAATGTTTAGAGTGAAAATTATTATTCGCATTCGTCATTTTTTTTTAATTATAATCACAAAAATACAATATTTATTACGATAAAAAACACAATAGCATTTTATTGGGCAATAAGTAACTGCGATCAATGTTCTCATTCATACCATATTTACAGTTCGTTGTCACCTCCCTCACATGCGAAAGATGATTTTTTAATTAAACATTTCTTTTCATGTACCATTTGTTACGTACAAATCTATTGTTTTTGTTACATTTCAAGCGAAGCCTCAAATGTGTTATTTTCTTTATTAATATGAGAGACTAGTCTCTCCTTTTAAAAGACTAGTCTCGCCACAAAATAGTGGATAAAACCACTGTGGAGAGATTAATTATTGCCTAACGTTCTTGGTTCTATTGGTGCAGAGGCTGCGTGTCCCAAATGATGGGTTCGGCTCGATAGCCTTGAAAACCTGCAAAACAGCTCCGCGTGTCCACTCCACATATCCACTGCTCTTGCATAAATTAAATAATTAAGTGAATAATTGTAATAATCTGAATAAATAAAATAGACAGAAAGCCTGCCGATGTAGTTGATATAGGTATCACTCATCTTGCTATTTTTCCGTATTTATTTGTTTTCACCCGCCTGCCTGTCTGTTGGGCGATTGTAAGTCTCTTGATGAATCTATAAACGTGAAACTTTATATCGAGATTCCATTTGATTTCCCGATGGCATGAAAAATATTTTCAACTCAACAAAACATAATTAAGAAGTATTAATTGACTGGTAATACAAAAATTAATATTTTTTATCATATTGAGTAGGCTATGAAATTAATTTTTTCGACGCCTTCATTAGTAATATGTAAATTTTTTTTAATTTTAATTACACAAAATCATTAAAACTGTCATTAAAATCGTGTTTTCAAGTTTAATTCAACCGGCATAATATTTTGGATGGTAGTTTCGTATGATGAACTTATGATGCTAAAAGGTAATCCTGGGGAAAATATTAAGTTTCCGTAATCAATTAATTATTAATTATTAATTAATTATTTGTGATGAAAAAATAATTTTTTTCTCTTTCATATTGAGTACTATACCAAATTGAAGATCTATACGTACTGATTAGTAATATTCTTGGGGTTTATGGGAATATCATTACAAAAGAAAACACAGATTAATGAATTTTCTTTTCAATTTCATACAAAACAGTTGTTGGCATGGTTAAAAATTATCATGCACAGTGTCAATCAATGGGGTGGTATTGGAATGCTGCTTTTGGATGAGTATGCCAATGAAAATAATTCAATAACAATAGGAAATCA